>OY482672.1:130927468-132127468 GCA_960531455.1 Urophora cardui
ACCGAAAATTGTCAAGATCGGACCACTATAACATATAGCTCCCCTACAACCGATTGTTCAGATATGGACATTTTGGTGTATAACTCCTCCATTTTAACAGCTAACGGCGTGAAATTTTGAAGTATTTGTACCCATATGGGCCCAAACGGGATTACCGAAAATTGTCAAGATCGGACCACTATAACATATAGCTCCCATACAACCGATTGTTCAGATATGCACATTTTGGTGTATAACTCCTCCATTTTAACAGCTAACGGTGTGGAATTTTAAAGTATTTGTACACATATGGGCCCAAACGGGATAACCGAAAATTGTTAAGATCGGACCACTATAACATATAGCTCCCATACAACCGATTGTTCAGATATGGACATTTTGGTGTATAACTCCTCCATTTAAATAGCCAAGACACCATTTTTTCTAATAAATCTTTCCATAAATGAACCCACAGAATTAAAATTATAAATGAAACTTAATCCGGCTATGTACATACATAGGTAACTTTTCATTTCCCCACTCATGAAAGGTATGAAGTCTTCGGTACGGCCGAAGACAGCCGCGCTTTTACTTGTTTATTTTATCGTTTTTAAAAAAACCTCCCCGCAAGAGCGAATTTTTTTTCAGTCTTTATTGCAGGGCAAAACTCAAAAAGTGCCAAAGCTAACCGGAATCGCTTCTTTCCCCTCAATTTCAACCGGAAAACGATCTGTATACGTAATAAATGCATTTTACTTTAATAAAATTTTAAATATTCTTAAGCTAGGATCTAGGATCACACGATATGTACATACCTACATTTGGCACAAAATTTGTAAAATTCATATGGGAATCGAAAAGAATATAGAAGAGACAATGGAGTTCTATTAGTAAATATAACTCTTTAAATTGAAGAATTTAATAATTTAAATAAAAAAAAAACTACTTTCAACTATTTCACTTTGCTTCGCTTTTTCTCTTACCGAATTGGAGAGCTCAGCTCAAATTTACTTGCGATTTTATTGCAACTGAATGGGCAAAGGCAAGGTTTTCAAATCAACATTATTCAGAGGTCATATACGATGATTTACATGTCGCTATCGCTGAACTGAATTACGCTAAGGCACTAAAATCTTTCACCACTCACTGGGTAAAGGAACGCTGTGTGCTTGATGTGCCTCGTACAAATGTTGTGGCTGAGAGAGCTGTGAAATTAATGGAAGAGATCCACAGTACTTGCAAAAGTGAAAAGTATCTCTACAACGAGTTCTTAAGTAGTACACAATTTAGAAATCAAAAATATATGTATATATATATAAATACTTCGTATACCTTATTTATTACAATATAAAAAATATGCAAATTCCCTCGAACTAAAAGCTGTTTTGGGGGGAAGGTTTTTTTTATTCCTTATCAAAATTGTAGTCATTTTTGTAGTTTTCATACAAAATCTCATCGTTTGCAACCACAGGGTTTTAAATCTAAAAAAATCATAACCCTAATGTACATACGTACATACGTGTGTACCGTGTGTACCAACAACCTTAAACGTGTGTAAACAAATGCATCAAATGATGGCGAAATGTACTATATGTGCAAGATATATGTACATAAATATATAGGTGCATATAAACAAATTAACAAGTCAAAGCAAATCGCCGGAAAAATACACATTGTTTATATTACAGTTTTACGATTGTTGTTGTTTTTCTTTTATTTTGATTTCACCCATAAAAACTTTTGCACCGATTAACGCCGTGATATGAATAATAACAATAAAAAATCCAAAGTCCGAAAAATGCGAACAATTTGCTGATACAGTAAACAAAACTTAAAATAATAATAAAAAAAAGTGTAATAAGATAAATAATAAAACAATAATAAATAAAATGATTAAAACGAAAGTTAAATAATTAAAAATAAAAAAATAAAGAGAAAAAAATATAATAAAAAGGAGACAAAAATAAAAAGAAATTAAAAAGAAAAATAAAAAGAAAAAAATTAAAAAGTAAAAAGTAAAAGAAAAATAAAATAAAAAGAAAAAAATATTTAAAAAAATTTAAAGTAGGTAAGTAGGTAAAAAAATTTGAAGTGGATAATTAGAGTAATTCTGAAACTATTATCTAGTTAATCGAAAGCGAAGGTAGAAAGCTACACTGGAATTCAGTTGGAAACTGATCAGAGGAGAAAGAACCAATCTCAAGATTTATGAAATCGTCGTACCATACGAAAACTAGCACATTTAAAATTTCTGGCGAAAGCTATCAATAAAAAAATTCTGTACGAAAATGTTCTGACTTTTGGCCGATACGGTGAGCTTAAACAACTTATTATGAAAAGTCAAAGCAACCAAGATATTATTTCATGGTTGTATTCTTGGACATATTAGAAGATGTTCTGAGCCAAAATTGAAATCATTCATCGGACACATTTTGAGAAATTCCATGTTTTTTAAAAATTGGTCCATTTTGTGTTTTCATGGGTGCCCAAGTTCTTTTTATGGCACCTTCGGTAAAATGACTGTTTTGTTCTTCTAGTATATAAGTGTATAGTAAAATACATTACAGTAAAAATACATTTTAAGACGTTTATTATTTATTATTTTTAATATTTTAATATAAACATAAAAAGGTTTACATTTTTTTTTTAAATATGAAGAATATTATATTCACATACAGTTTTCTTCAAATTCTCCATATAATTTGGGTTATTTGGTCTAGTTCGATACTTATAATCCCATGTTTTTTTGAAATCATAATGCACAGCCTCCATGGCTTGCTCTGAATGATACCCTAATCCTATTCCCTGCCTTGAACAAAAATCTTCTATATGAAAAAAAACTGTATGCACTTTTAGGATTATGGGTATAGAAAGATCGTTGTAACTCTTTCGGAAATTAGAAATACAGTTAATATAATTACTTTTCAAATCAATAGTGAAGCAAGATTCGACCACTGAATGAAAATCGTTAAAAGGTTTTACGTATTTGAGGCGCTCTAAAGGACATAGACTTCTTAATACATCGGTGTTTTCCAATAATTTCTTACAACTATTCCCATCAAAACCTGAGCAACCACGAAAAATCTTTTTTTGGACATAGAACTTCTCAGCCCACATTAACGCAATAGTTGTAAGAAATTATTGGAAAACACCGATGTATTAAGAAGTCTATGTCCTTTAGAGCGCCTAAAATACGTAAAAGCTTTTAACGATTTTCATTCAGTGGTCGAATCTTGCTTCACTATTGATTTTAAAAGTAATTATATTAACTGTATTTCTAATTTCCGAAAGAGTTACAACGATCTTTCTATACCCATAACCCTAAAAGTGCATACAGTTTTTTTTCATATAGAAGATTTTTGTTCAAGGCATATTATTATTATATTATATGCAGAATTTGAAGAAAACTTTATGTGAATATAATATTCTTCATATTTCAAAAAAATGTAAACATTTTTATGTTTATATTAAAATATTATAAATAATAAATAATAAACGTCTTAAAATGTATTTTTACTGTAATGTATTTTACTATACACTTATATACTAGAAGAACAAAACAGTCATTTTACCGGGGGTGCCATAAAAAGAACTAGGGCACCCATGAAAACAAAAAATGGACCAATTTTTAAAACCCATGGAATTTCTCAAAATGTGTCCGATGAATGATTTCAATTTTGGCTCAGAACATCTTCTAATATGTCCAAGAATACAACCATGAAATAATATCTTGGTTACTTTGACATTTCATAATAAGTTGTTTAAGCTCACCGTGCCGACGAAAAGTAACAAAATCGACTTTTGGCTGACGAAAGGTATCAGTAACTATATACTGTTTTTACATTAAAATTGTTGTTGTTTAAACGAAATTGATAGTTTTCGTTAGCCAAAAGTCGAACTTGTGACTTTTCGTCAGCCAAATTCGATTTTGTTACTTTTCGTCGGCCATAAGTCGAACTTGTTATTTTTCGTCAGCCACAAAAAATCGAATGCTAGTTTTCATATGGTACCTACGACGAAATATGTAAATACCAATGCTCATTAGAATCTCATTAGAGAACTATGTACATTAGATTTCGATTCGAGAATTATACGAGATACGAGAAAAGGGCTAGTTTTCAAAGGTTGTACAAAGACATATGTAAAAGCTCGTCACCACATAACTGAATTCGCACGTCTCCACGTAGCTGATCGTCATTCAGTTTGATATTTCTCATTCTTGTTGTTCTTCAATCTATGTATGTATTTTGGCACATTTTTGCGTTTTTCTGTTGGTCTGTTTGAGATTTAGATAGATTTGCTATGCAAAATTAGTGAAGGCATCGATATTAACAGGGTTGGCGAGAGTGTTGAGAACGAATAACGTAGTTCAATTGCTATTCGCTCTCAGAATTTTGTATCGAAATTATCGAATCCAGTGTCGAACGACGATTGACAGAGCGAATATAGATAAAAAGAGCGAACGAAGTTATATGGAGACATGCTCTAAGTAGAAACATAAACATCGTCATTAAAATATGGTCAAGCTCAAAGTGGCATATGATGTACATAACTACTATTTATATATATGTATGTATGTACATCACTAGGTGTATGACCCCAACATATCAAGCACATACTTGATTATGATGAATTCATAAAAAGTAAGTAATGTTATGTTCAGACACAACCTTAATTGAACATTAAGATCCTTCATTCAATTTTCAAGCCCAATGATTCTCAATTTACCATACAAAAATTGACTAAGTTAATGCTTCATTAGAAATTAATGAGTTCCTAATGAAGAACAATTCTGCATGCAACCCTGTTAAAAAGCTTGTTTCATAAGCAAAATTAAATGTCATGTTTAGAGAAATGTCATTAGCGTCAGGGTCCACTAAACAGGTTGTTTCGTCAGATCAGCTGAATTCTTGTTCTTCTTCATCACCTATCAAACTTTTTTTTACTTCTGCTTATTCTATACATGCATTCGTGTTTACGATTGGTAAAAGTTGTGAGCTGAATGTCAAATTATTTCGTCCTCCTTGACATTTAGGTCACGAGTTTGATATTCAGCTCACGGCGTGTATGTGTGTATGTATCTTGAGCCGACCTGTTAAATGGGCTAAGTAAATTAAATATGTCTGAACACCAAATCTAGAGATGTTCAATCAAGCCCAATTGACTTAATTAATTTTTATGTCTGAACATGATATAAGACATTCATAAGTGCAACATGTATTCACTACGCTGAGCTGCTAGGTAGGGGTTAAGTAGGTACTTGTGCACCCACAAAGCGCAATTTTACAAGCGCGTACATTTCGTTTTATTTACATAATTTTTATGTCTTTTCCTATGCTTGAACTTCTTTTGTTCTTTCTCTTCTTCGGTTTCCGATTACGTTCAATCAACTTCGCAACATTTTTCAATTTCAATTTTTTTCATTGTCGCGACTACGTTGACGTTTAATTACCTCTATTCGACTTTCTTATTTATATTTTTTTGTGCTTGAAATTTCTTTATTTAGCTTTTGTTTTTGTATTACGTCTTATTTTTTCATTTTTGTAGTTTTTATTTTTTTTTTATTTTTTCTATTTTTGTAGTTTTTTATTTTTTTCTATTTTTTAGTTTATTTTTTCATTCATTATTTATTTACATACGTGCACACTTCATTTTCCAACTAACTAATACTGTATGCATTACATACTTACACACTTGACATATACGCCGACAGTGATTCCGGCGGCAGCGGCGCTATTCCAAAAACATTTCGGCGGCGGCGGCGACGCCGGCGTGCTTTTTCGCGCCGGCGCGCCTGCCCCAAATCTACAAATCACAATCCTTATTATACTCAGCTGTACTAGTACACAGAGTATTATAGTTTTAATCACATAACGGTGGATTGTAACAGAATGAAATAATCGAGATAGATATAGACTTATATATATCAAAATGATCAGGGTGAGAAGAGAAATCGATTGAGCCATGTCCGTCCGTCTGTAAACACTCTAACTCGCGCAAAAATTGAGATATTTTGATGAAATTTGAAATGTAAGTTGGTATCGACACTGGGACGGTTGGTATTGAAAATGGGCGAAATCGGACCATGACCACGCCCACTTTTCCTATATAGAAAAAATCGGAAATTTGGTATCTCAGTCACTAAGGTAAATGTACATAATTCCGTGATACTAAGGACTTTTCTGAATTGCAGGATTTTTGAAGCTTAAACTATAGACCACAAACTGAAAAATAAATATGGTACAAATAAATTGATGCATTGAGGCTCTTTCTCAATTGCTAAAAAATTAAAATAACTATAATTACTATTTATATTAATTAAAATTTGATCTACATGCAAATGTCCCTAATTCCGTGACAAAAATTGTCTCATGTCCTTATTCCGTGAATAAATGTACTTAATTCCGGCCTTGTAACAAAATGCACAGAAATTATTTTTCAAATCAATATATTACATATTAGACTTAAATATTTATTTTATAATTTTTTATGAAATTGAAATTTGTGTTTATTAACAAAATAAATTTAAATAAAGAAAAAAATTATTAAAAATTTAAATTTTTTTCTTTATAAAAATTCAGATACTTATTAAAAAGGGGCAAAATAATAATAAAATTAAATTTCATTAAAATTTTTTTAATGTTAAAGAATTACATTTAGATACAAACTTAAAAGAAAGACAAAGAAAGTAAAAACGAAAACATAAAACGTAAATGCGTGATATATGTATCACGGAATAAGGAACAGTATGAAGACCCTAATTCCGTGATAGTATCGCCAGTCACTTATAAGTTGAATATTAGCGAATAGGTTCCAAAATCTATATCACGGAATTAGGTCAAGAACTTCTCTAGGATTTTATTTAATGGAAAAATATTTTATTACCATTGGTTCCTTTCAAAAAAGCTATTTAAAAGAAGAAAGAATTAAGTACTAAAATTTCCTAATTCCGTGATAGTTACGGAATTATGTACATGGGGAAATGAAAGATGTCCCTAATTCCGTGATACAGAAAATTTACTTTTAAGCAAAAAATAACTATTGAAATAAGGTTGAAAGTTACAAAAACAAATGCCAGATGCCTATTGAATCATAAAATATAATAATATTGATAAAAATCTTAACCAGTAAAGTTTTATAGCCTTAAGAAAATACTCGATGCTCCTTAACCATTCGCTTAAGAAATTTCCTGTATTATGCTAATTTTATGACCTGCCAGTTTTAAAGTGGTTTTATTAAATCAGTAAGCTCTATAATTATAACAAAATTATAAATTAATATACTTTGAAGTTAAAATAATATTATATAATATTTTGTTTGATTAAATATTGTACCAATTCCTTATTTTAACGAATATAAACGATTATCACGGAATAATGTACTATCACGGAATTATGTACACTTACCTTATTATAGCTAGAGTGATGAAATTTTACCCACGTGTTGAGCTCAGGCCCCTAAGAAGAAATTTGATGAAATTTTGGAAAGTGGGCGGTGCCCCAGTGGTACGCGTGATATATTTACTTAGGCAAACCTTTGGACGGAAAATTGTTAAAATCGGTTGACGGCCACGCCCACTTTTATATATGTGTATTATAAAGTGACCTAATAAAAACATTTTAAGCGATATCTCTGCCAAATATAAAGACATATCATTGAAATTTTATGGCAGGAGTCCAACTACGGGCACAAAAAAAAAACATAAAAACTTTGGAAAATGGGCGGTGCCGCGCCCACTTATTAAGGGGCAAACATTGAAAGTTTTATGACTCATAACTCAGAAACCGTTGAAGATATATCGATGAAATTTGGTACGCGTGATATACTTACTTAGGAAAATGTTGGGACGAAAAATTTCCAAAATTGGTTGACGACCACGGTCATTTTTATATATGGGTATTATAAAGTGGCCTAATAGAAACATTTTAAGCGATATCTTTGTCAAATATAAAGATAAATCATTGAAATTTTGTGGCATGTGTTCCACAATAGACCGGAAACAAGAAATAGAAAAATTTTGCAAAATGGGCGTGGTACCGCCTCTTTTTAGACAAAGGAATATACGAGATTTCGGAGCCCATAACTCGAGAAATAATTGGGATATTATGACGAAACTTGGTTTATACACTTTTATAACTTGTGTTAATAGACACGCAGAAATTTATTGAAATCGGTTTATGACCACGCCTACTTTTTAACAAAGATATTTCTTGAACACCCTTTTGGAATTTGTAAAATAAAGGAATGAAATTTTGCACAAAGAATAATATTCATATGCTTAGTTGGATGACTGATAAAAATGTTGAAAATGGGCGTGGCTACGCCCACTTTATGCAGCACTCGCTTTATAAAAGTACACCGTGTTTCCATCAAACGCAAACAAACTATGAAAGCATACAGCTGAGTATCTAATGTTAGATTCCACTCGAACTTAGGCTTCCTTACTTGTTCTAATATTAATTTTATTTAGTTACCTTAATAGCGCTGGCTGAATGGAATAAATAATCTAATTTTCACCTTAAACTTTTGAAACTTTTTATTAACAGCAAAAAACAATTGTTACATAAACTAAAATATAAAATAAAGAATATAAATATTAAAGAATATACACAAATCCATATGTAAGGGTAAATTTAAATTCATTTGCTTATTTTGTATGATAATAAACATTCATACATATATTTACATATGTACATATTTATATATATATATATAAGGCACTTTAAAATAAATATATGTATATACAGTGTTGGAAACAATAATAGGAACAAAATTTTGCAATTCTCCATTTATTTAATTTTAAGACCAAATAATAATTACCATATATTGATGCTTACACGGAGAGGACATGCTTCAATGACTCTGGGGTGGTTTTTGTATAATAATTTAATTTTTATGAATAAAAATAATGAAATGTATAATTTAAGTTGGAAATAATAATAGGGACAAACTTTAAATTCGATTGTTTTTTCAAATAAACTACAATATTACTGCTGCAGCTAGATTTAAACTAATGTTTAGTTGAAGCTCCTTTATTTTCTATAACTTCCTTACTTCTTCGTGGCATAGGGTTGACCAAATCAGCGCAATTTGGAACTGGTATTAAGTACCAAGCTTCTTTAATTTTTTTTCCATATCTCTTGCTTATTTTTCCATTTTTGACCCCTCATCGTCTTCTTTAATATTCCCTATAGGGCTGAGGTTCGACAACTGTGAGGGCTACTCAAAAACAGCAACTTTCTTACGTTCAAATTATGAGTTTTCGATTCTGGAGGCGTGTTTGGGATCATTTTCAGCATCTAATGACATCAAGGAGGGTTGAAATGGTGCAGTTTTGAGTAGAACAATTAGCAAAAGACCTCGATAAGTAGGACTAAATGGAAGAGATCCCAGAAAAGTTCCGTATCTGAGAAAAAAATATGTAAGCCATGGAACTGAAATTTTCCAGTAGCTTAAATTCTTTAGGACTGAGGCTAGTAAAGTAGGGAACAGCCAAAGTTTTTGTTAATAACTTTTAACCGGCAAAAAATAAAACATTTCCGCATTCAGCTTCGTGTTCCTGAGGTCAAAACACGTCGATTGGTTCCTTTTTTTAATTTTGAAGAACTTTAGCAGTTAGCAAAACTAGGAAAATATGTACACATCTCGCTCCATACGGATATGGCGCGCCAGCGCACGCCGCCGCGCCGATACGCCGATTTCACGGATTATGGCGGCGGCGGCCGATTATGAAGGTAATCGGCGCGGCGGCGCATATAGATAGATTTTCATGTTTTATGCGGCCAAAATTGAATTTTGTGAAGTTGTTACAATTACAGAAAAAAACATACCCACATATTGGAAATAGACTGGGGAACAATAATCCATCGCTTTTTCCCGACCCCATACTCTGCACTTGCTCCCATATGGTCGAAACTTAGCATATCTAAAGTTAATATTTTAATTTTTTTTACATATTTTTAAGTGCTCGTTTCAACGTGAATATTTATTATTTAAAGCATTTCATTTAAGTAACCGTTATGGATCCTAAATCTTCAAGTAATTATTAACACTTTTCAATAATATCCTTGATTTCCAATAATTCTGTTTTCAGTTTTAAGCTTTTAAAGTTGGAATATTTTAAAAAAAAATTTCAGTCTTTTTCAAGACTGTGTTCAAAATTGATTTTGTTATATTGCTCTGTCAGACTCAGTCAAATTAACCCTCGGACATGATATCTAGTACAATTAGTATTTTTCCGCCAAAAAATTACGTCGCACAAAGCCGCACTTCACTACTAGATACAGGGTTTTTCATATGTACCTACAACAATTTTCTTTTCTGTGTTTTATATTTGATTTTAATGTTTATATTTCTAATGCATATCTTGGTTAAAGTAGGTGATGCTCGAAAGTAACCGAGATATTTATCAGCGATTATTGTTAACTTTTTAAGCAGTATTTTTAGTATTTCCAATTTTTCAAAGTCAAGGAAATACTTATCATAAAAAGGGGCTAAGAATTCTAAAGCTACATTTTTTTTAGAAGATTTTTGAGTATGCAATTTTGCAGCTCATTAAATTTTAATATAATAACATGCAACATTCAACTTTTTGAAAATTTTCATTGGCTTTTCGGAAAGTTTAATTGGAACGGTCTCACGTATATAAGGCAAACACCCTACAGAAAAAAACTTATAAAATCGACGGAATTTTTCACAGCATTGAGAATTTAATTTTTTACACTAAAATTGGTTGGCTACATAACAGTATACTTAGAAATCTCCTAAAAATCTTCTATAAATTCTGGCCGCGCTTTGAAATTTTTAATCCACTTTTAGAAATTTCTACGATTTTTCGGATTTTTTCCATAAGCTTAGAAATCCTGCTTAAAACGATTTCTATTGAAAAATTGTATATATTTTCAAACGAAAATAAGAAAGTAATATTTTCGACAGAACTCTTTGAAATAAATTTAAAAACTCTGGCGTATGATTTTTTTTTTGGAGTCACTGTATATATTTTTCAATAAAATCGACTTTTAACACAAATTATTAAAATTTTGCATTAAACAATTAATTTGGAATAGATGTAGACAATAAAATATTTTTGGCCGCATAAAACTTGAAAATCTACCTATGTGCGGCGGCGGCGTCAATCGGCGGCGTATATGTCTATTACACACATATTTGCCTGCTTAGTAGTCACGTCTCACAATCTTTTGCGACCGCTTCCTCTATTTTCCTCCTATCGCTACTCGCAACTCGGCGAACATTGACTTTGCTTTGACTACTTTGTAAAATCGATTTTTTTCAGTTGCATTCATTGACATTTTCTACTACGTACATAGATATGTCTATATTTTCTTAATTTTTATTAAGTAATTGGTTTGCTCAAAGTCTAACGGGCATTACGTACATACATAACTAATGCCGTTTTCTTTTCTCGAAAAAATGTTGCCCTGTTTGATTTTCTTAGCCATTTTGTAAGCTTGTGTGGTGATTTCAACGAATGTTGTCCTCTGACTAAGTAAGAGGGCACCATTAACTACAAATTCAGCCATTTTATAGAAAGTCATGTTACGTAATTCCATAATTGAGATATTAAAGGGCAGCATTTTTTGTCAGAAAAGAAAACGCCATAAGTACTAGTTATTAACTAGTAAATATCTTTCCTGTTCTTCCATTCCTCTTTCAATAACGAGCAATTTAAGTAGCCTTTGCATTACGAGTTTTTATTTTTTCGGTTTATTATTTATTTATTTATTTATTACTTTACTTATGTACATATTTATTTAAATTTTAACTTGAGTCACCATCAAAAAGAAATTATGTGTATTTTCTTATACCTCGTGCCATTGCAATAAAATTGCATTTACTCGTTGTTTCTTGCGTGTCACTTGCTTGCTGTTATTACTTGCTACTTTGAATACAATTTTTTTTGTAATTCACCACGCTTTATGAAATGCATGATAATTACACATGTGTGTTGGCATTTCCCTTGATGCAACTGTCATCTTGTCTTCTTGGCATTTTTAATGTCAATTGATTTACTGTGTCGTCTATCAGTTATGAGTCAAGTTTTCTCAAGTGGGCCACCTAAAATCGATTTTTCGATATTGTAAGGTTTATGGATCAATTTTGAAAGCTAACAAACATTGTAATATGATCGCAAAAGCGTTTTTGCTAGTTTTGATTTTTCAGCGAGTTATTCGCGGTCAAAGTTTTCTTAACGGTTTTTAATTTTTTTTAATAACTCGGTAACCAATGCTTCGATTCTATTGATTTTTTCGGCATTATTTAGGAAACTTATTTAGCAACAAGATGTAGTGGTCGGTTTTTGAAATTTCAAAAGTGGCATAACTCAAAAGTTCATTTTTTGAAAGTAATCGCGTTTTTTCCCCGTTTTTTTCCACGTTCTCATATGTTTAGGAAAAAATACCAATCAGCAGTCTATGCGCTTAATATCAGGCTTCATTTTGCAGAAAAGAAATTTTGGTAACTCCGTACCAAAAAAAAGTTACAACGTTTTTAGTGAAGGCCGGTTGAGGGTTAAAATCATTTTTTTTATATTTTTATTTTTTTTCTACTTTACAGCTCAAAAGCACCTTAGGGGGAAATATAGAGCACCACAAGACTAAAATAATGACATATCAATTTTAAAAATCGGATGTAAGATAACAGAGTTACAATAAAAAAAACTATTTCCGCGGTATTTCGCGTGATAAAAAAAAAAACAAAAATTGTCCCGATACCCTATCAACCACAAGCTTCAAATTTAAGGGCGGACATTTACAAATTTTTTTCGTTTTAACGTGGTCGGGTCAATTAACCAAGTTTTTCGTTCACAAAATATCCTTTTGTTTCACCTCAAAAAAATTACCAAAAACAAAGTATTCAACAGATCCTAGTAATATTAGGCTTAAAATGTTTGTAATTTAATAGGCTAATTTTTGGAAAAATAAAACTTTCCTGATTTATACAAATTTTTATAAAAAATCTACTTTTAAAACCAAGGTTTTTGCTTTCGATCGCAAAAAATTAACAAATTTTTTATTTTGACGAGCTATAGTTCACCAAGGTTTTGCTCTACCACCGCACGTTGTATGTCTGTGGAAGCGTATTTTCATTGTCTTTCGAACAGGGTATAGTTTGTGGTTATCGCTTGTAACTTTAGCGCAAAATATTTTTGAATGCAATGATACCCAAAAAACACAAAAATAATTTTTTTTTCAGGTGAGACAAAGGGACATTTTAGGGACGAATAACCAGATTAGATGACCCAACCATGTTAAATCGAAAAAATTTGCAAAAGTCAGCCCTTAAATTTGAAGCTTATGGTTGAGGGGGTTAAGGGACGAATTTTGGTTTTGTTTTATCACGCCAAATTCCGCGCAAATAGTTTTTTTATTGTAACTTTGTAATCTTACATCCGATTTTTAAAATTGATATGTCATTATTTTAGTCTTCTGATGCTCTATATTTCCCTCTAATGTTCTCTTGAGCTGCAAAGTAGAAAAAAATAAATATATAAAAAATTGATTTTAACCCCCAACCGGCCTTCACTAAAAAAGGTGTAGCTTTTTTTTGGTACGGAGTTACCAAAATTTCTTTTCTGCAAAATGAAGCCTGATATTAAACGCATAGACTGCTGATTAGTGTTTTTTCCCAAACATATGAGAACGTGGAAAAAAACGGGGAAAAAGCGCGATTACTTTCAAAACATTAACTTTTGAGTTATGCCACTTTTGAAATTTCAAAAACTGACCACTACATCTTGTTGCTAAATAAGTTTCCTAAATAATGCCGAAAATATCAATAGAATCGAAGCATTGGTTACCGAGTTATTTAAAAAAATTAAAAACCGTTAAGAAAACTTTGACCGCGAATAACTCGCTGAAAAATCAAAACTAGCAAAAACGCTTTTGCGATCATATTACAATGTTTGTTAGCTTTCAAAATTGATCCATAAACCATACAATATCGAAAAATCGATTTTAGGTGGCCCACTTGAGAAAACTTGACTCTTATGCGTGTAAATGAAAAAGTACATACACAAGAACAGTAGAGGTAAAAATTATTGCTTCCAATGCTAGAATAGTTGCACAATTTTGCGGCATTCCTCTGTGTGGTACTACCGTACTATAAGCAGATACTTACAAAATTTTGCTTATCCTTTCGGGTGGATATAATATCCTATAGGCCAAAGAAAATTATAAAAAAAATCGAATGACCTTCTAAAGGATGTTTTGTTTTCGGATTATGTGTCCCATTTGCAAACAATTTATGTATATACCTTTGTATAAAACCAGTTTTGCCGCAGCCTCAAAAAATTGGTATCACAAATTGATACTTTCATGTTTTTTTTCGTAACACCGAAAAAGTTTTGAAAAAAAGTTAAAATCATGATGCAACTAGAAAGGTTATATCGGCAAGCCAGCTGATTTGTAATTTTTTTCGCCGCAACGATACATACTTACTTGTCAAATGTAGCTGTTCAGAGCTGTTTCTGATTGGCTGGGTAAATGCATGTCAAACCAATGCTTTTGTTTACATTTATATGTACGGTGCTTTTGGTTGAGAAATTTAAATACATATAAGTATAAAGTTACACATGCATTTTTAATGTAAAATTTATAAGGAAAGTAAGTACAATATTTATGCATTTAAATACGTATTTTAAATTAAAAATGTAAGTAATTGTTGGGGTAAGTGGTGCTAAGCACTAAAAACTCTTTCAAATGTAAGTAATTTATTTATTTTGCTTCTGTCGCTTGATAGATAATTTACGCAACATCTTCTGCCTATGAATCTTCTCCCAAAAGAACTCCAATGCAAAACAACAAACACTCAAAATCCACATAAACAACAATCCCACCAATGCCACACGCAAGTCTGCCAATTTTAATGGTGCGAAACTTTGCTGCTGCTTATTAAGATCCTCCAATGATATCCAATTCATATCCAGCAATTCAATGAAACTGTGACGCGCCCAGTGATCCAACAACCCAGCTTCATGCAATCTCATAAAGTGATGATTCATCTGTTCATGATAAACTGAATCATCAGGCAGTGGCAAAGCTACATAAGTGCGCTCAATTAAACAAATATCGGTTAGGCGAAATAGAGGTTTGGAAAAATACTTTTGCAACTCCTCATAGACGTTCCACATTTCATTCGTTAAAAAAGCATAGCGGGTATCTAATTTATTTTGCAGCGTACGAAATTCTGTATAGTTTTCAAAAATAATGACATTGTTTAGATAATTTGAGAAAACATTATCGGCCGGAAGGTGAAATGTAATTGCATCGATTGTCGCAATTTTAATATCACGTTTTAGTAAATCATCGATAGTTTTCGCTGCCGTCTCCATAGGTGGATTCACAATGAAGCTTTGAAGGTAAGCAACATAAGCAGTGCCAATTACCATGCCAGCAAATGAAATGGTGAAAATTAAAGATTTCTGAACGGTGGTGGTTGCATTAGTACGTTTTTGTGCTGCTAACGAAGAAGTGCCACCAAGCATGGTTTGAAAAATTGCAAATTTAAAAAAGTTATCGCTAAACGAAACGCATTGCTCTTTGCATGTCCAACGCATAATTAACGACCAAATACAAGACATGATTATAAGTGTACATGAAAATACAATAAGAAGCGATTTTGTAATCATTGTGTATAAATAAGTGAATCTGGGCAATGGTCTCTCCATCGGTATCATCAGGCAAGTATATCCATGACTGACTATAATCGTTTTACGTAAATTTTCAGCTCTTATAGATATTGGAAGAATTGCAGCCATGTCTGCGTTATGGGTTTGTAAGTAATTATGTAGTTCCTTAGAAAATAGTGTCCTCATGTGGTCAGTAATTGACACATCTAATGTTGCATTATAACGACGTGCATACTCCACCAGAGCCCTGCCCGTAATACCACTAAAAGTTGCCGGACCACCATTCATGGATGTGTAATTATAAAAGTTTGGTGGCCATATTAACTCGATAGTACGTAGCGGATACTTTGCCATATTTAACAATTGTTTAGAAAACAGACCGCGATAGAACAGTGGAAATTTCTGTTTAAACACTTCTTGATTTGGAAATAAACGTATTGTCCAATAACTATGCCATCTCAACGCCAATTCTGGTTGTAATCCAATGACATTTATAGCTTTGGCTCTAGCACAGAATTTAACGATATGCCTCACATAGCCGTCATCGGCTTTATCATCGATTAGTAGCATAAGTAAACTCTGTTTGTTCCAACGTAAACGTTTCCACAATGTTTCAAGCATTTGTTCATCTTTATCGACATTTTGACTTAGTTGAACAATACTTATTAAATTTTGGTTAAATTTCATTGAATAATACTCTATTGGCATTACATTAGCGTCAAAATTGATGAGAGCAATTGGTTCTTTTGCCTGATGGAGTGTTGTTTGCAATATTAATGGCACATTTAGGTTACGATAGACATCATCATCATTAACACTAACGGTATTGTTATGGTCTTCGCTATGGATTCCCGTGTAAATGAATGTTCTGATGGAATGTTCCATTGCAGTTGCTACAAAGATATCCCTAAAAACTTCGCTCAAATTCTGTTGTTCCATTATTCTGGTGGATGATATCGAGACCAACAGATTTAGGATTGTAGTGCAATAACGAAAGAAATGCATTTCTTGCGTGTGATGTGACAGTGACAGTTGTTGGTTGAAAACTAAAAATGTTGAATAGGTATTTATTCTAATAGAAACATTAATTTAATTGCATAATTCTGTGATTCTATCATTTCTAATTCAATTTTTCCTATTACTTATTATGTATTATTATTTGCTATTAAAACGGTAAATATGTATTTTGAAAGTGTGCTAGCACTTCCTCGCCCGCAAACAATTATTATTTGGCATTCCATCAATAGAGCGTAAATAGTAAGCTTTCTGGAAATTTTAATACATACTAAATTATTAAAAAAAAGCATATCAATTACAATTACAAAATGCTTTTATTGCCACAGCCACTGTACATACATATGTATGTATATTTTAGCCGCGTTGCTGTCTGTCGCTCAGTCATTATCATTTGCCATTAAAAAAGTTAAACTTGCCAACAATCAGCAATTTACGCAAATACAAATTTAAATACATACATATATATGTACATACAAATTATTAAAGAAATCAGTAATCTGCGCAAAAACAAAAAAAAAAAAAAACAAGTAAGGAAGCCTAAGTTCGAGTGGAATCGAACATTAGATACTCAGCTGTATGCTTTCATTATTTGTTTGTGTTTCATGGAAACGCGGTGTACTTTATATAAAGCGAGTGCTGCATAAAGTGGGCGTAGCCACGCCCATTTTCAAAATTTTTATAAGTCATCCAACTAAGCATATGAATATTATTCTTTGTGCAAAATTTCATTCCTTTATGACTTCTAGTTACAAAGATGTCACGTTACAAATTCCCAAAGGGTGTTCCAGAAATATCTTTGTTAAAAAGTAGGCGTGATCATAAACCGATTTCAATAAATTTTTGCGTGTCTATTACTACAAGTAATAAAAGTATATAAACCAAGTTTCGTCATAATATCTCAATTATTTGTAGTTATAGGCTAAGAAATCTCGTATATTTTTGCTTCTAAAAAGAGGCGGTGCCACGCCCATTTTCCAAAATTTTTCTATTTTTTGTTTCCGGTATACTGTGGAACTCATGCCACAAAATTTCAATAAATTATCTTTATATTTGACAAAGATATCGCTTAAAATGTTTTTATTACGTCACTTTATAATACACATATATAAAAGTGGGCGTGGCCGTCAACCGATTTTGACAATTTTCCCTCCAAACGTTTTCCTAAGTAAGTAAATCACACATACCAAATTTCATCGATATATCTGCTACGGTTTCTGAGTTATGGCTTATAAAACTTTCAATGTTTGCCCCTTAATAAATGGGCGTGGCACCGACCATTTTCTAAAATTTCATCAAATTTCTTCATAGCGGCCTGAGCTCAACACATGGGTGAAATTTCATCACTCCAGCTATATTAGTGGCTGAGATACCAAATTTCCGATTTTTTCTTTATAGGAAAAGTGGGCGTGGTCATGGTCTGATTTCGTCCATTTTCAATACCAACCGTCCCAGTCTCGATACCAACTTGCATTTCAAATTTCATCAAAATATCTCAATTTTTGCGCGAGTTAGTGTTTACAGACGGACGGACGGACGGACAGACGGACGGACGGACGGACAGACGGACGGACGGACGGACGGACGGACGGACATGGCTCAATCGATTTCTCTTTTCACCCTGATCATTTTGATGTATATAAGTCTATATCTATCTCGATTATTTCATTCTGTTACAATCCACCGTTATGTGATTAAAACTATAATACTCTGTGTACCAGTACAGCTGAGTATAAAAATTGCACCAGCTTATTTATGATGGCAAACGCATGCAGTCACGCATTACAATGATGAAAGTTTGCTCAGTTGCTTGACAAGGTGATATTTTTTCGCAATCGTTTTTTTTTTGTTTTTTTTTTTTTTTTTTTTTTTATTTTGCGAAACCAATTTGTTGTAAGTTGATTTTTTTCTAATTTTTTATTGGTTTTATGTACATATTTTTTCCTCTGTATGCGCTGGCGATGGATTGACAATGGTTGTTGATACGCGTTATACCTGACAACAATGCGTGCCTGGAGCCAACTATGTATTTTTAACAGCTCTTGCGAATCATTTTTTTTTTTTTTTTTTTTTTGAAATTTGCAAAAACACACATTTTTTAATTTATTTAATTTAACGAGCACAGGCCCAGGTTATTTTTTATTTTTTTTTTTTAGAAACTAGAAAAAAACTTTTTAAGCATGAATGTAAAAATAAAAAACATTTTTAATTTATATTTACACATCGTTTGAAGGTCAATATTTTTTATAATTTTTAAATAAGCAACAACTTAAGATTATTAGTAAGACTATGATTTACTTAATATTTGCATGTAAAAGGGCAGGTGGAACACCAAATGGTATTTCGTTGGCTTCGTTAGCAAATGTGCTAAGTTCATTTATTGTAACTTTTCAGGAGATGCAAAAAACCTCCTAACTCAAGTTACGTAATCTACGAAAAAAGATTAAAAAAAAAAATGTATTTTCGGAGTACGGATATTTTATTGTCAAAAGTTGTATTCAGTTACAATTATTTAATTATATAATACAATTACAATTATTTAATAAATCAAAAACTCTTTCCAAATTATTTGCGGACCTATGTTGACATCGGGTTGTACATTGAGTGAGGTTAAGCCGTTCAGACGATCCTCACACATTGGGTCGTATTAATAAAAGCAAGCAATTGTTTAAAGCAAAATCTCCGAGTAAAGTAAATATTGTAAGCATTTGTTTGGAATACGTATTAATAAAAAATAAGCTTAGTTAAGCTAGTTTCGAAATCAAGGCGCAAATCCATATATCTGAACAATCAGTTGTATGGGAGCTACATATATATATGTAATAATGATCAGAGCTTGACAATTTTCAGAAATACAAGTTAATGATCAGGGATGGAAAATGTGGTACAATTGTACTTTTTTTGGTACATTCCGGTAGCCAAAAGTACATAGGTACTACGCTGACATATTTGGTACATTTTTGTCAAATGATACATCACTGCATCCCAAATCTATTAAAACAAAACAAATAGTATTGTCCCTTTGATTTTAGAGTTATTTCCAAAGCGTGAATTTGACAAAATAGAGCAAATTAATTACTACGTTTATACGGCAGAATTCGTGAACTCTTAATTTTATAAATTCGCAAATGGTCTCGTTTATGCAGCATTTATGAACTCATGAAATTCAGCTTTTTAAAAAAGTGGCAACGTTCTAACGACATCAGCTGTCAAGGCAGATTTACCAGGTAGACTCGGTGGCGAATTCTGAAACTACTTTTTTTATTTACAAAGGTCAAAATCTAAGCGAATTCTCATCATGGCCAATGGGAATGCGCGAATCACAAGTGAATTCAGAAATATAATTTTGACATTACACTACCAATTACAATAACAAAATACATTGGACATTTCTGAATTCGCCCCCGAGCCTACCTCTTAAATCTGCCTTGACTGAATGAACAGTTGTTGGTTTGGCGTTGCCGGACTTGTACTTCATAATTTCATGAAATGATGGCGAAATTCATGAATAATTTCGTCAACAATTGAATTCATGAAAATTCGTTTATGCATAGTACATGCTAAGTTTAGAGCTTTAGCAGAACATGAGAGCCTTAAAAAATTTAGAAATTATTATTAATTTATTTAATAAAAAATTTATATGAATTTAAGCTTTTACAATGTTATCTTTAGAGGAAAGATTTTGCTTGGAAAAGCAATAATATTTTGAACGGCTAAAGAAGAAGATATAATTTAGGATTAGTATAAGTCCTTAGAAAAAATATGCTACCAAAAATGATGGTACATTTTCCTTTGATTTGGTACATTTGACTTGCTCAATTAGTACAAAATCAGAAAACCCATTTTCCATCCCTGTTAATGATACGTATGTCTAACTAAAACCGCTTAAAAGAAACTGTTTGTTTGACGTTCTTCGGATTATTGAGCAATAAGTAAGGAATAAAATATTGAAAAAGCATTAATTGGTTTTCTTTTCACTTAATAATAAATACCAGATTAAAAATGGGGAAAAATTAATAAAAAACATTCGAAAATCAATGATAAGCGACATGTACATAATATATAATGCATACTTACATACACACATACATACATATGTATGTAGTAAGTATGATGAGCCAATGACCATGAGTTGTATTCAAGTGTAGATAAGATAGGCATTATTTCTTAGTATTATGTACTTATTAATATTGTAATTATTATGTGGAGCACATAGTATAGAGCTAAAGAGCAAAAGCAAAATAAGGGCCGCCTTCACTATATCCTGTTAAGCACTTAACCAGAGATTTTTGCCCGGTTAAGCAAATTATTTGACAGCTCGCCATACAATTTACGTCAAACTAGCAGCGGTTAAATTAACCGAATATGGTGAAACCGGCGCTAAATTTCGAGTTCTATTTTTTAAATAATTCCTTTAATAGCCGTCACATAGCACCAAATAAAATAGTCTGGGATGATTAAACCTGCAATCTCCTACATACTATGTACACATTTTTTTCATATTTTCTTATTAAGTACACAGTTTTTTTATAATTAAACATGCGTTATGAATTAAATAGAATAGTGAAGCAGAATAAATATTTAACTATTCGGTTATTTATTATCAATTTTTTACATATTTTTCACTACTCCCTACGGCTTGCAGTACATGTATTCCTGAGCAGAGATAAAAAAAGATACTGATCATTATCTCGCGGCAGTTAGTTGCACAAAAAATCACAAAAAGGAGCACTTTTATCTACTTGCATTTAAGTAATCAATCATTGAGAAGACTTACGAGATTGCATTGTATTTTAATTTTAAGACAAAACAGCTTTAGCGAAATCACATACACACACACACACATCTTTCCCAACAATTCACTTTGTGTAAAAGGCGAAGATTAAGCCAAAAGTAATCAACAGATAAGGTAGAATTAAATATTATTATTATTATTGTGTGCTTAAAAGTTAAATAAGCTTATCTCTGTAATTGCACCAGAAAAAATGCAATTCTCTCTTCCTAACTTACATATACATAAGTATGTATTGTATTACAAGAAGGTTCATGCAGCTGGACACCCCAAACTAATGGATTTTCAAACTTTAATTTTTTTCTTTTTTTCTGCTTTTTCCTTTTTTCATATTTTGAACATTTTTTAATAAAAATTTCTAACAGCCAGTTTCACGAAAGAATTTAAGTATGAAATAATTATTTTCCCTGTCAAATTTCATATAAAATTCAAACTAAAAAAAAAAATAAATTTAACTTAAATTCTTTCGTGAAACTGGCTGTTAGAAATTTAGGTATTTTTATTTTTTATTTTAGCCACTTAAGTTGCATATGTATGTATGTATTTAACATTTTAATTAATCACTTAATCCAAGTACATAAGAAGCACTTCACAGACAAATGATATCGACGGCGATAAGCATACAAATAAGTACATAGCCATAAAATTAATAAATTAATTTGCGTGTGCTCTTTAAAAAACATATGTATGTACCATGGTTGCGTGATTTTGATTTGGCTGAATCACGGATCAAAAATATTTTCTGATTCTTGATTCAAACTATTTTCAAATAAAAGATAAATTTGATTTGTGATTCGTTTCACAAAAGAATCAGAAATACCATTTGATTCGTGATTCAAACTATTTTCAAATCAAAGATAAATTTGATTTGTGATTCATATCTCAAACGAATCAAAAATATTTTTTGATTCTTGATTCAAACTTGATTTCAAATCAAAATTATTTAGAATCAAGATACAAAAAATATTTTTGATTCGAATCAAAATCAAAAATTTTATTCGAATCAAAGATATTTTTTTAATAAAGAATCAAAAAAGATTGTTGATTCTTTTGAAAAATGAATCACAAATCAAATTTATCTTTGATTTGAAAATAATTTGAATGACGAATCAAAGGGTATTTTTGATTCTTTTGAAAAATGAATCACAAATCAAATTTATCTTTGATTTGAAAATTATTTGAATCACGAATCAAAGGGTATTTTTGATTCTTTTGTGAAATGAAGCACAAATAAAAATTATCTTTTATTTGAAAGTACATATTTTGAATCACGAATTAAGCTGATTCTTTATTTGAAAGTTGATTTGAAATCAAAATTGATTCGAAATCACGCAACCCTGGTAGGTACTTCCATGTGTACATACATACATATAAACCAGATCTATTCTCATTCGCTGACCACATATACATACATACATATTTATAAACAATCAATAAGTTGATTTGAGTTGTAGGTTTGTGAGCTAATAATTCAAGTGATTTGTGGTAGGTACTTGATATAAATGATTATGGCCAAAGTTATTTAATTGTTGGGGTAAGTGGAAAAAAATTCAACAACTATTTACAGCGAAGGTTAAGTGTATAGCTATTTCACGAAAAACCATTTCCGATCATCAGCACTCTTTTCGGAAGTGGATGCACTGGGGATTGAACCCGAGTCCATTCCATCTTCAGCCGCAATGACCCAACGCATAAACACACTTACCCCAACAATTAAAAATTGAATTAAAAATAAAAATTTCGTGCTAAGCACTAAAAACTCTTTCAAGTAGTTATTTAAATTTTTTTATTATTAAATTTATTAAGTGCCTACCTAATTGTTGGGACATACATACATACATAAACCTGTACATACATATCGTCGCTCCGGAAGAAGAAAGATAAAAAATCGAATACGTCTTTCTTTCCTAAAAAATATTTAAATGCGTCTTTCTTTATAGTAAAAAAATAAAGTTTCTTTCTTCGTTATCAACAAAAATAAAGTCTTTCTTTCGAAAAATATTTTTAATGCGTCTTTCTTTGAAAGAAAAAAAGTTTGCGTCTTTCTTCCTCAACAAAACAGTTTTCGTCTTTTTTCTTCTATAGCGACGACATGTACCCAGCAAAAAATCTACGGCTTATTTAAGAATTATTACCTGGTAAAATTTTAAAGGAAACTAAGTTGTATGGCGAAAGGCTTAAAATAAGGCTTATTTTCCCGTGTTGATGTCATCAGGCCATAAGGAATACTCTTTCTCTGAGAGCACACCTTATTCAAAAGGCTTATCCGCCATGCGGAATAAAGCTTACATAAATAAGTATGTATTAGAAAGTTAGGAGCAGACAGAGTGAGTTCATAACAGAAGCAGCGCTGCCAGCGTACTCCTTTTTTAAGACCTGATTTGTCAACAATAAGCAAAACTTGTTTGCAGGGTATTTATGTACATGTGCATATGTATGTATGTAGTATATGTATGTACATATGTATATATCGGAAAGAGATAAGCGTGCGCACTTAACCACTTAACACTTGATTGCATGTCAGTTGAAAATGGACTGAGGCGACAATACGCAATTAAACAGAAGATTATTTCTTCATAATATTTTTTTTTGTTTTTGGTCTCTCCTGAAAGTTTGAAAAACGGCACTTAGCTTCTTTGTACTCTAAACTAGCGATAAGTACTTACCTATATATGTATAAGTAGGTAACTATCTAACAAAACACAATACATAATAATAATTGTCGTTTTCGATTCGCCATCACACAAGCGAGGTCGGATCGAACAAAAATGTTTGAACCCATAATGAGTAGTAGCCATACTCGCTAACTGGTCAATAAAAATTTCCCTCTGCTCGCTAGCATTCACATATAAATTTGACAGAAGGAAATTTATAGCCAGCAGAGAAATTGTGAATCGAAAGCGGCTAATGTATGTTTGTAGATTCAATTGGTAGATAACGAAAAACAAATTCTATCAAGATGAAGTCATGCTCACTGTATATGCATGTAACTACAGCACTTCGTTAATAAATTTTTTAATAAGTAGGTACCTATGTAAGCATGATAAAAAGAAATGCATATAAAATTGTGAATGAAAGTCTACATACATACATATGTACATACATACTTACCGCCAATGTTTCTGCAAAAAAACTATAAGCAGGTACAATTTATGCACTTGCATTCAATTCGTTTAACTAATAAATATGTAGGTATAGGTATGTATATTACATACATAGAAACATAGCATGTAATAAAACAAAGTAAAAATCAATACCTACATACATAGGTATATACTTAACTACATAAAGTACAAATACGAAAAAAGAGCTAAAAACAAAGAAATTCTCACTTACCGCACCATCAGCAGCCGGTGAATTCTCGTGTATTTCATAGATAACATGCGGCGGCCCGGTGGTGCCCAGCAGCGAGAATCCAAAACCGGAATGTTCATTGCGTCGCAAAACCACCTTCAGTTCCTCAGCGGCCATTATTTATAAAGGTAAATAGGTATATTTGTATGCAATATTGTGCCTGAATTGAAAACAGGCCGTTTTATGTTTGTTGGGTTTGAATGTTGTATTTAGCTGTTTGTTTTATCCTTGTTTTTATTATTGTTGTGGTTGTTAAAGGTGCACAGAATACAAAATTTTGTATATATACCTATGTACACACTACATTCCACATACATACATACAAGTCATATGTATCTGCATGTGGCTGAATACCTTAGTGTACCTTCACGTTATGTAAAAGTTAATATGTATTTACTCTATCAAAATAAAAGAAAAAAAATTAAGAGTGAAGAAATAACAGTCAAAACGACAACGCTCGTTTCAAACAGACCGGTTGCCCGACCGAACAACTTAACCCGTGGTT
This sequence comes from Urophora cardui, assembly GCA_960531455.1. NCBI lineage: Eukaryota > Metazoa > Arthropoda > Insecta > Diptera > Tephritidae > Urophora > Urophora cardui. Next base: position 130,952,759 of record OY482672.1, read on the forward strand.
TGCATCTTTGATATAATTTATTGTGAACCTTTTTGTACTGTCGTTAATTTTTTATTTTTAGGGTACCGCCAGACGACGCAAGAAACATTAATTTGAATTTTTCACCCCTCTTTTATTGATTTATCCCTATCCGAGGCAGATCTAGGAAGGTAGGCCCGGTGGCGAATTCAGAAATTTCCCATGTAGGTATTTGGTTATTGTAATTGGTAGAGTGTAATGTCAAAATGATATTTCGCCGTGGTTAAAATCTGAAATCGCTTGGGGCTCGTCTAATACTATTGGCCATGATGTGAATTCGCTTGGATTTTGACATTACACCCTACCTTTGCATATAAAAAAGTAGTTTCTGAATTCGCCACCGGGCCTACCTTCCTAGATCTGCCTTGTCCCTATCTAATATGTTTTCATTTTTATTTAGCTGCATTTTACATTTATTTGGCCTTATTTGGCAAGTGACATCAGTGTTCTCAGTCGATTGCCTTCAGCGCCGACGTCACCATCACCATTTTGTTGTTGTCGTAGGGCTTATTTTAATTTTTTATTCGCTGCATTCGACTTCCTATTCTTCATCCCGATCATCTACTATGTATGAATGTATCTACCTTCGTTCATTGCAGTTACGGCATCGCCAACGGACAAACTTGCTCGTTTTTATTTAATTTTTGAATGACTTTAGTTTTATTTGTATTTATTTTTATTCTTCAGCTTTCAACTTTCGTTACCACTCACTAACTTGGCTATTTTCATTTTAGGTACTTCTCCTTCTACCTATTCTTCAATTTCTTACATATGTACATACATACATACATACAGCTGCATGAACTTTCCTGCAGTTTTGAAATGAATTTGTTTGTTTGCTATTTTGCTTTTTTATTGACTTTTTTGTTGGATTTTTGGGCTTGGCCACATTGCAGTCGCTGTCGCAGTGAGCATAACTGTATGCAGCAACGTCTACGTCAGTCGTCATTTGCACAGTCGTGGTGCATATGCATGCATATATGTACATACATACGTCTCTGTCGCTGTCGTCGGCGTTTACCGATAGGTGATAGGGCAAACAAGAAAATGTGTATGTACATATGGAGATAAGTACATACATATGTATGTATGTATGAATGTAATTTAAATAAAAAAATGAAAACAAGAAATAAAATCTGGTTATTGTTGCCTTTCGTTGTCTCGAAGTCGCTGCGGTGCTTTTTTGATTTTTTTCCACACACACCGCTTTTTTACTTTGCGCTCACGCATACTTTTGCGGTGGCACATAAAGAAAAGGAACAACAAAATGCAAGAAACGATGGCGCAACGCAGCGACGACTTAAAATTTGTACATACATACATACATATGTATGTATGTACTTATTCGTGTACATCGCCACCAAACAACCGTTTCTTCTTCATTCATTCACTCCGGTTATTTGGTGTGTTTTTCTTTCTTAAAGCCCGTCTCCAAATAACTTGATTCACCAGAGAAACATGTAGCAAAACATCTCGCTCAATAACCCGTCTCCACATGGCTAATCGTGATTCAGTTTGACATTTCTCTTTCTTGTTCTTCTTAAATGTTTGTATGTTTGCTTATTTTAGCGTCTTTGTTTTGGTCTGTGTGAGATTTCGATAGATTTTCGATACAAAACTAGAGAAGACATCGATATCATCGAGGTTGGCAAGATGATTCAGAATGAAACAGTGTTTCAATCTTCACTCGCTCTCAGAAATTTGTATGGAAATTGGCGAGTTTCGGCACTGGTTTCCGTGTCGAAACAAGATTGAGAGAGAAAATGCAGAAAAAAAGAGCGAAACACGTTATGTGGAGACATGGTATTATGTGCGAATATGAACTTTTAAATCAGCTAGAAACATCAAATCGTTAACGTCCAGTGTTGTACGTATGCAAGTATGTACATATGAAGCTACTTGTTAAAATATTTTATTGTTGCTTGCTATACCCAACTGCTGGTAGCGCATTGTTTCCACATTCTACCGTGTCTACAATAGTCCGTTTTAAGTAAGGGTGTAATTTTACCTACACAACAACAGCAACGTTTCTAAAAATTTTCAAATTAATCTAATAATGTTTTATATTCCTAACCAAAATGTTGCATTATTACTATTGCCCTATGCCCTATGAAAATGTTGCATTTTTCATGTGATGAATGATATAAAAATAATGCAACCCCTTTACTAAGAACAGAAAATGCTGCCCTACAGTCCCAGACAGTTTCACTTTTTGTCAAAAGAATAAACAACCCTGTAAAAATGTGTGGAATAGAACAAAAAAAAGGCTAAGCTTTCCTTTACCAAACCGAGATTGTAATTTCTATAATACCGGGAATATTTTTATGAAATGCACAGGGAACGTTCAGGGAGATCTGATAAACAAACATACATACATTTCATTTTTTACTCAAATATTAATGGTTTACTAAATACTTGCGGTTGAAAAACCACACTTTTTTCTGAATTTTCCTAAATAAAATCGATGTGTCCATAGATTCTACCCCAGAAAAACAACTCTGCCGACTGAGGGTTATTTTTTTTTTTAAATAAAAAGAATTAAGGTATTGTGAAAAAAAAAATATTTATATTTCGAAATCTAAGGGCCGGCGCACTGTACCGACTTCTGATACAGAATCGGGGGCAGTGCCACGCCCCTGTAAAAACGCTTTTTACCCGCTCCTGGTTCTGTAAAGGAAAGCGGGATCCAAAAAAATTTGACAGCCCAAAGAACAGGCAGAATAAGGGTACGTTCGCGACGGCAATCAGAACCGCAGTGTTGCAAGTATACGTTCTTCGCGTGTTTGTAGCAACACCTGCAAAAGTCAAACGTTCGTTTGACACATCAACCGTGCAGTTTGTTTGAATAATCGGCAACAGAAAATTTGTGTCTGCATTAAAAAATGGAAAGAGAAGGCTAAGCATGATTGCTATATATTTAATGGAATATGCAATAATGTAATTTTAATAACACAAATTAACTGCAAATACTTTAATAATGCTGTTTTAGCAATAGGCGAGTTCCCGTGGCAGTGATCCAGATCCGGATACAAATTTTGCAAGCAAATGCAACAACAATTTGGTGATCCTGGTATTTATAGGGATCAAAAAAATCTATTACAATCTATACGGATCCGAAATTGATACAGATAAACACCAGGATCACAAAATTCTTGTTGCATTTGCATGCAAACTTCTTATCGCGATCTGGATCACTGCCACGGGAACTCGGCAAATATATCAGCTGAGTATCAGCAGGCGGGGAAACTTTCCAATAATGTCACACGCCCCCAAAAAAACGACTTCTACCGGGTGGTAGGGGAAGGGAAGGGTGTTCTGAATCCGTAAATTTTAGGCGCCGGACGTACCTCGTTTTCGAGGAATTTATGGTTAAAGTTGAGTAACTCCATATAAATTCGATAGATAAAGAAAAAAGTTTTGCGCAGTACACTTTTCTGCGTTGGCGACCTTCGGCCGCGCTTATAAAAAATAACCCTGGGCTACGCCATCCGTCCGGACGTGTGGCCTAACCGTGGCTACCGCCACGGTGATGTCCTTCTGCGTAGTACACCCTGTGAATTCGCTATTAGCAACATTTTTAATAAAAGTGATTTTAACGCAATATTGTAAAATTTATTAAATATATTAGTAATATACGTGTTGTGACTAAAATAAAGAGTGAAATTTGTTTTGTAAATGAGGAAATGGGGTTGTTATTGGTAAAAATTTAACAACTTTAACAAATTCCGGGAAAACTAGGTACGTCCGGCGCCTAAATTTAACTGATTCAGAACCTACTCCACCTCCCCTACAACCCAGTAAAAGTCGTTTTTCTCGGGGCGTGTGACATTATTGGAAAGCCAACCCGTGCGATATTTTTGCCAGAAATAACACAGCAAAATATTATTGCAACTCACAACTGTGTATATAATTTTCGAATCCAGAAAAACTGGTGTGTCTTTTGCCGAGTTCCCGTGGCAGTGATCCAGATCGGGATAAGAAGTTTGCATGCACATGCAACAAGAATTTTGTGATCCTGGTGTTTATCTGTATCAATTTCGGATCCGTATAGATTGTAATAGATTTTTTTGATCCATATAAATACCAGGATCACCAAATTGTTGTTGCATTTGCTTGCAAAATTTGTATCCGGATCTGGATCACTGCCACGGGAACTCGCCTTTTATCTCTTCTCTACTCCTCTTTATAATGCTTTTCGTCCTTACTTTTGCCGATTAACCTTCCGACTTCGTGGCTCTTTCATTGCATAGTTTCCATAATCACCACTTCTACATACATATTTATGTACATAGGTATTTAGTTTTATAATTTAAGACTTGTTTTATTTTTTCATATCACTTTTTAATTTTTCTTTTATTACTTTTTACAATTCCCAAAAATTCATTTTGCACAATTAGTCCAATAAGCAAAGAGTTTGCTTCATCATCACTACCACCATTATTTTATTGCGGTTGCCGCTATTTTGGCTTTCGTTCGTTTCGATATGCCTCGTCGTCGACGTCGTCTGACCGAGAAGCTACGTCGTCGTCACCGTTGACTGCTGCGCAATATCGCAGTTGCCTTCGCTGCTACTACGCTTTTTCTTCACTCGTATCCTAGTTCGATTATCATAGTTTTTTCACATTTTCCTTTTAACAAAAAGGTTTTTAAAGAAAATATTCTAGTTATTTATCACTTTTCTAACTTTTTTCAACACTTTTCACAAGTTAAAAGCACTACATTCGGTTATTACACGACACGGCTCATTCAACACACATAAAATGCTTGCGTCGCACTCAACTTCTCTGACAGGAATGGCTGACTGGCGTTCAATTTTCGCTACGGCGAACATTCGGCAAATTTCTGTCGTTACCTGGGTTTCGGTTCTACGCAATTTTCATTAAACAAAACTTAGTACCGGTAAAATTGCATGTAAAAGCACAGGTTTTAATGAAATTTTGGAAAGTTTTTGAGTTTTTATTTTGTCTAATTTGTAAAATTAAACAAGTTATTTTCAAGTTCTAATTAGAAATTCACTGCTTATGCTATGCTTACAGGCCATTAAGAAATGCCACATAACTAGGGATGCAAACGATACATCGATGTTTTTGAAACATCGATAGTATCGAACGAAAATTCGATGTTTAACATCGATGTTTGAAAATTACTCAGTATCGAAAAATCGCCGATACATCGATGTCAACCCTGACGATATTTGATTGTTGTTTTAGTCAGTGGTAATTTATACATAAACATAATAAATCCTCCACAGGTTGGTAATATGACTCCACATTACGGGTCGAATTTCCATGAAAATTCCAATTTGGGGGTGTGTGAGAGAGTACCCAACAGCCATTCAATTATAAATATCATCAAATTCACCGGAGCAACGTATTTTTCGAACAATCTAGCTGAAAAAAAACATCGATGTATCGATGGTTTTCTTCCGATGTTTTTTTAGAATCGATGTTAATTTTTTCGATACATCGAACATCGATGTATCGATGTTGGTCTTCAAAATTTGCATCCCTACACATAACAATCGTCGTCTTCGGTTAATGCTAAATGCCAAAGATGACCTAAATGCAACGCTGTCAAAACGCTGTCGAAAATTTCCAACTTTTTTCAACACACTTTTGACAAGTGGTTTCAGACAGCGTTGCCGAACTTTTTTGAAGAAAAATCGTCATCTTTTCAAATAAAAATAGTCATATCAGCTAAAAAATCGTCAATATCTTATTTCTTTCTCATCTTTATAAAAAAGAGTCGGCTTTCCATTAAGGAAACACGCTTGGAGAGAAATAACAGTTTTGGTGTTTTTTTGGTAAATTTTACAACTTTAACAACAAATATCTCGTAAACTATAAGCCTCCGGAAAGTTTTGATTTCAGTTTTGAGATCTGTCAGAGGTCCTCTATACCCATTGCTCCCGGAGCGTGCTTCCTTAATGGAAAATTTTCCCAAAAGCAATTTTAAAGAGATAAGAATTCATACAAATTCGAATATAAATGAAATCATATTTAGAAAAAAAAGCTTGCACATTGTGCTTATCTATATATATATAAAAATCAAGCCCATTTCTTTGTCGCCGGCTTTCGCCCAAACGCGTGGAGGGATTTTGACCAAATTTACACACCAGCTTAGTACCTTGCCTTAGATGGTTTATATACATATTTTTTTCAAATCCGGAAGTCGGTTCCCGAGATATAGGTCAAAAGGTCAAAACATGGATCCGGCTTTCCCCTGAATATTTTTGGACGATATTGGTATCAAATGAAAGGTATTGAGCAGAGAATTGAAATAGAATAGTACTCATTCTGATTCCTAGATCGGGTCACCAGATATGGGTCAAAACGTGGACCCGGATGACCCTCGAATGTTTCTGAGCGATATTGGTATCAAATGAAAGGTATTGAGCAGAGAATACACATAGAATAGCACGCATTGTGATTCCTAGGTCGGATCTCCAGAAGTGAGTTTCTGTAACAAAATCGCGAAAATTGTCGATCAAAATGACGTCACATTAATACGTTCCACACTTTGTCACCACCTAAAAAGCAAGTGAGAATCTATCGATTGACGTCATTATGACGTCACTCGGTCGAAACTATTGATAGAGTTCAGTTACAGAAACTCAGTACAGATATGGATCAAACGTGGACCCGGATGATCCTCCAATGTTTCTGAGCGATATTGGTATCAAATGAAAGGTATTGAGCAGAGAATTTACATAGAATAGTACTCATTGTGATTCCTGGATCGGGTCACCAGATATGGGTCAAAACGTGGACCCGGATGACCCTCGAATGTTTCTGAGCGATATTGGTATCAAATGAAAGGTATTGAGCAGAGAATACACATAGAATAGCACGCATTGTGATTCCTAGGTCGGATCTCCAGATATGGATCAAACGTGGACCCGGATGACCCTCTAATGTTTCTGAGCGATATTGGTATAAAATGAAAGGTATTGAGCAGAGAATTTACATAGAATAGTACTCATTGTGATTCCTATGTCGGATCTCCAGATATGGGTCAAAACGTGGACCCGGATGACCCTCGAATGTTTCTGAGCGATATTGGTATCAAATGAAAGGTGTTGAGCAGAGAATTTACACAGAATAGTACTCATTGTGATTCCTAGGTCGGGTCTCCAGATATGGGTCAAAACGTGGACCCGGATGACACGCGAATGTTTCTGAGCGATATTGGTATCAAATGAAAGGTATTGAGCAGAGAATTTGCATAGAATAGTACTCATTGTTATTCCTAGATCGGGTCACCAGATATGGGTCAAAACGTGGACCAGGTGACCCTCGAACGTTTCTGAGCGATATTGGTATCAAATGAAAAGTCTTGATGAGGACTTCAGCACAGAACTATTATAATTGTGATGCCTAGCCCGGGTCTCCAGATATAGGTCACAACGTGGACCCGGATGGCCCTCGGATGTTTTTGAGCGATATTGGTATCAAATGAAAGGTTTTGATGGGGACTTCAACATAGAACTATTTTATTTGTGATATTCGTGTCAACTGAAAGGCAGGGCTTTTACATAGAGATGAACTCATTATGATTCCTAGGTCAGGTCCTCAGATGTGGGTCAAAATGCGGATCCGGATGGCCCCGGATAATTTCTCAGCGATATTGTTATTTAATCACGGCGCATGACGATTCCTAGGTGGGATCCCAAGGTATGGGTCAATATGTGGACCCGGATAACACCTGGATATATCTTAGGGATATTGGTACTAAATGAAAGGTGTTGAGTGGACTCTCATGTAGGGCCGTACCCATTATGGTTCCTAGGTCAAGTTCCCAAATGTGGGTCAATAAGTGGACCTGGATGAGCCCGGGAGGCTTCTGAGCAATACTGATATAAAATGAAAGTGTTGACCGGGTCTGCTATATAGAGATATTTTCATAGTGATTCTTAGTCCCGATATCCAATTATGGGTAAAAGAGACGACTCGGACGCCACGGAATGTGGAGAAAAGTAGAGGGAAAGGCAGTTGGAGACTAATACGAAGAAAAATGGGATAAGAACATGAAGAGGGCAAACTTTTGAAAATATCAATTTTTTCCTTCACTTTTTTTAAACTTATCTGAATTGTGCTGAGCCCTGCAGCCCGAGGTAATTTCGGTTTCTAGATACTTCCAACATATTTTAAAGTGCGCGGTTTTTCGCTTCAAGTACCTATAATAGGAAGTGGGCCAAAGCAAAGCTTGGCCGGGTACAGCTAGTATAATATAAAAAACCACATTCATTGTTCATTAATACTAATTCGTAATATTTCGCTTTGAAAAATAATTTACAGAAAATAAGGATTTATTTCATAAAGATAATCATTTAATTATTGTACTGGGATGGTTTAAATTTTTAATAATGCTGTTTAATAAAAAAAAATCAATTTTTCTTAAATAATAATAAAATTCACAAAAAAAAACAATAAACTAAAAAATCGTCATTTGTAAGGAAAAATCCTCAAATCGTCATTGCATAAAAGAATCGTCAAAATCATAAAATCGTCTATGCGGCAACGCTGCGTGGGGCTGCCAGCTAGTTAGAATCGGCGGTGTGGTGACATAAAAGATAATCAATGTAATCACAAATAATCGACTTAAACTTACATTAGCTTTGTTCGCGTACTTTCTCCAACAGCATTTACTCAGCAGCCTCCAACAGCCAGGTGTTGGAGAAAAATGTCACCTATCCTCTCACAAGAGAAAAATATCGTAAGAGGTAAACGAACACAAAATATGCAGAGTTCAACAGCTTTGGCAAACAGCTGATTTTTATTTACATTCACAAGCCCCAAATTCAAAGGATAAAAAGGATTAAAATTAAAATGATAATAAAATTGGTGGAAATTATTGCTGTTAATTATGTATATATGTACATATAACTTAAAAATAATAAAACAAAACATAGTTTTTTTTCTTATTTAATTTCTTTTGATTCGTTTTGGGTTTCGTTTTGGTCAGTCTTTTGTCACCTCGCGATAACCTCCTCAATCTAAAAATCGTTCGCATAGGCTCGCAAAAAGGTTTTTTGAAGTTCGGAAATGCATCCGGAACTCTCTTTTACAATAAATCGGCACTGTTTGTGCTATATAAATGCTAATGGAGTTACAATTCTGCCTGAAAACAGTGGAGATATATGCACATATGTATGTATCTGCAATACAATTAACTTCATGTTGTTTTTGTTGTAGCCACCAAGACACTCCCCGAAGGTTTTAGTGAGTGTAGGGGATGTGACAGTCCTTTGCCGAATAAATCCGGTACGCTCGGGTACTAGTCCCTTCTGACACTAGCCCGACTGTCGTGCGAACGATTTTTTCTGGCCATAATCAACCTTCTAGGCCGGTGGATTTTAGTCGCGTCTTACGACAGGCATTCCTTACAACGGGTATATTCTAGATCCCCTAACCCGCTGGGGTTCGCTGTTACTATCTAATAAATATGATTTCATTGTAATAATTATCATACTAACAATTGCTTTTCTTGTACCCATGTCCATACTGTTTTCCACCGCAGTATGTCTTCGCGTCTGCTGCCCCGCAGAAGAGATTTCAATTTAATGCACCCGGCCCTGGCCATGCTTTAAAAAAATAACCCTTTATGGACCGATCCACAGTACTTTTGAGTAGAACAAACTTTTGCGTTGGCGGCATTTGGCCGCGCTTTAAAAAAAATAGCCCCAGCCAGCAAAATTTCCTTTCTCGAATTATATCTGCGGAGCGATCGGGTGTGTTATAATTAGTAAAATTAACATCCATAGAAGATTTCCCGAAAGTTCCAGTCGTTTGAAAATAAATACGGCGGGCGCATTATACTGAAGCCGACCCACTGCCACCCACTGCCTAGAGTGGCTGCTATTTTTAAAATCCGGATAATTGGGTTTTAGTTAGAATTTGTTGTCTATCCAGGCTCAGTGAAAATTTCAGGAAATATTCTGTAGATGATAATTCATCTTATCTTAACACTTTCAACTATTATTAAATTATAATATTAAAGTTCTCCAGAAATAGAATTCTCCCGGCTGAGGGTTATTTTTGTAAAGCGCGGCTGAAGGCAAAAGGTGTTCTATACAAAACAACTGTGGATTGCTCCATGGATATTAATCCAGAAAGAGAATTCTGCCGGCTGAGGGTAATTTTATTGAAGCGCGGCCAAAAGCCGCCAACGCAGAAGGATGTTCTACACATACATACATTAATTTAACAAGGAATGTCTCCTGAACTATAAGCGTCCGGAGGGTAGTACTTTGTTTTTTGTGATCTGTGAGACCACCCCTACCCTCTGGAAAATTAATTGTTATCGGATCGTGGATCATTATATACAAATTTTCCCTCTATCCAGGCTGGGGATCCAACCCATGACCTCTGGTATGGCAGACTAGCCACTGTCCGCCACACCACAGTGGCCACAACACTCCCCACTGCACCACAGCGGCCCCGTTAATATATATTCCCGCAAAGGAGATTACAATTTACTAAGGTACATAATATGCATATAAATACTTCGCAAAAAGTATGTAACTTATTTTGCATATTTAATTTATCCATATTTGTTGCCAAGTTGGTGTATTTTTCCAATTTTATAATTGATGTGTATATTTTGCAAATCTTGTTACTTGCAAAAATTCAAGTCAGCTGTTGTTTGATCAGCTGTTTTCCTGTTGGAAAATTGCTGTTGGCAAAAATGTGTCCAACAGAATTCAACAGCTTCTCACAAAATGAAATGTCAGTTTTCTCTCTCAGTTGGTTCTCTTCTGTTGGAGATTTGGCGTAAAAAACGGCGACAAAGTGTTTGTTTTTAAAAGTTTTCGAAAAACATCAAAAAATATCCGTAAACGAACAAAACTATTATTAAGCGCTTATTAGAACGCAAAAATGACAATTCTGCTCAAAGCTTTATAATTTTAAATATTTTCAATACTGTTAAAAAAAAAATAAATAAATTTAAATTATTTTAATATGCAGCTTGTGGCAACCATTGCCCACAAATGCATTCCACAATAAATCTCCACGGAAATGCAACCAAAAAATGTCAACAAAAATGGCAGCTATTTGACATTTGTTGACATTTGTCGCTGATTTCGATTTTAGAACGACGTTGAGCAGAGAAAAATATCGAGGAGAATTAAAGTGATTTACTAAAATAATTTGCAAATCTAGTTATTTTACAAAGCCAAGCGAAAAAATAATACAAACACAACAAAATGCAGGTGCTTTCGAGCTTGGTAAAAACAACAATACCAGATTACATGTCCAACTTGCCAATACCAGATACGTTCACGGGCTGGTTTAAATTATCATGTAAGTTTATGCAAATATACGAATAAAAATGCTGTTTAATTAAATTTTACTTTGTAGGTATGTATATAAAAAAGGGGGACAAATTAAAACATTTCTTTTGAGATTACTGCAAATCAGCTTGAAATGAGGTCAAACAGGTTCATTTGGTAGCTTAGTAAAAAGATGGCGCAGCATATAGCAGGAAATATAATTTATTTATACACAATTCACTTAAGATTGTGTTAAAAATTTTAACTTAAAATTTGTATACAACTTAATTGTCAAATTCGCCGTTTTCGTTTTTTGTTGAAAGTTGTTCAAGAAGAAAATCTTTCATTATTAACATTTTGCGATTATGCAATAAGCGCTTGTAATCAGTCACTGAAACTACTCATAGTGCCACAACAACAATAACAACCAAATTGGTGTACATAGAGTGTGCAAAGAATATTTTTTACACATTTTGTATTTAAGTATATGCGTGTATGTATGTTTGCAAGCGCTCATACCCTATAAACACAACGGATTCGCCTCGAATTCGCGTCGGATTCGCTTTCCCTGATTATATTATCGCGGCAATAGTTCGCGGCGATAGATCGGCGAATCCGAATCCGTAGCCATGTCACCTATCACTAACGATTCGAGAATTTGTTCATTCTCGGATCGCTGGCGATTCGAATTTTTTATCATTAGCGATTCGAGAATTTTTAATTTCCCTGATCGTTGGCGATTCGAAAATTTGTTCATTAGCGATTCGAGATTTTTTTATAAATGGCGTTTCGAAAAATTAAAAGTTCAGAATTTTCTTTACTGGCAATGGGTTAAATCCGTATAAAATAATACAAAGAATTTAAAATATTTTTATAAGAACTATAATGATTTTTTAGTGCAAAACAACTTAAAAAAATAGAAAAAAATGATATCGTGAAAATTGATTTACTCGAACTTGCCGCGAACTCGAGGCGAGTCCGAGAAATTACATTCGCGAAAATCTGCTTTCGCGAACTTGCCTCGAATTCGCCGCGATATCATCCTCGCGTCTGTGTTTATTGGGTATACACCGATTGGAATTTTAACCCTAAAGTAAACACTGCGTGTGATCGTTCTTAAGTACCTATATAAATGATGCGATTTTATGCACGTTGTCGGCCACTGAGAACTTCCTTGAGTGTTTTAGCAATTATAACAATGATAACGTCTAAATACATACGTACATATATGCAATTAAAATACATACATATACAGTTGGCTGGATTTCCCCACGGCAGCCCAATAGCGCCCATTAAATAATTTTCTTTCTTTTGTGAGTGTATGCTTTAGGGTTAAAGAGCTAAAAAAAACTTGTCCAGTCTATTTTCAATTAATTTTATCAGCTTTTGCGCATTACCCCATTTGCTAAGCTTTCACCTTTGCTCCCTCTCGTTGCTAAGTCTGTTTTTTACCCAATTTTTCTTTTCTGTACAATTTTAAATTGATTTAATTTTAATAACAATGACTTTACCTACACATTTTCTTTTAATTCATATGTATTCTTTGTTTTGTTGCAGTTAAGGATTGGCTAGCACTCATTCCGCCCACCGCTGTCGTAGCCGGCATCGGCTACATGTCTTATTTGGCTTTCTGTCCAGTGGCGCGAAAGGACTGTGGCGGTGGCGGCCGCTGTAATCAATCTATACGCAAATCCGAGGCTAAGGTCGTTGACATGATTGATATCGAAAATATTGCCGAAAAGGCAGCCTTCTGTCGTTGCTGGAAAACCAAGAATGTGCGTTTGCTATAAATTTTCATTACATTTAATTTTTAATTTTTTTTCTCAGATTTTTAATACGTTTTGTTTTGCTTGTTTCTCAACTTTATAGTGGCCTTATTGCGATGGCAGTCATGGTGAGCACAATAAGCAAACGGGCGATAACGTTGGACCAGTTGTTTTACAAAGGAAACAAAAGTAAATAAAGCAATAAATAACAAAAGCAGTTTCGCGCGTTTCTTGATCAAAATTATAAATAAGTGAAGAAGTCAATAAGTCAATAAGTACATTCAAAAGCCAACAGAGAGCAATATGTATGTACATATATGTTTAAATATTCTTGTATTTCGCTGTTAATTACATTGCGATTTTTTTTTTACTAGTTTTTGTCACTTAATGTTCCATTTCTTTGAGCAAAACAAAAATCATTAAGCTATGTATAGCGCTTAGTTTGTTAAATAATACTTTCTACTAAGTAAAAAAAAGTTGTACGTACTGAAATTTTGCTTTCAAAGCATTTAAAATGAGACAAAAATTAAAACTAAGGAAATAGGAATCATATGGAATGGGAATTTATGTAATAAAATTAAAAAAAAAAAGTACTGTCGTAATTTTCTTTCGAAAAGCTGTGCTTTAACTAGAGATTAAGGGCAGTTTACTCAAGCTCTGATTAACGCTAACAAGAGGATAAAGGTCCGGTTAAACTATGGACAACGGACCTTTATCGTCTATCTGAGAGGCTTGAGCTCGCAAGCATCCATTTATTTATGGCTGATGAGATACTTTGTCAAATGTACTTATACTTTGAAAAATTTTATAGATCATAAGAACTTAGCATATAATTTCCTTTTATTGAATTTCGTGTTATATTTTTTCTAATGCTGATATTTTTTGTACGAATCTAATTTTATTATTCGTTGGTCGTCAGCCGGACAAACTATAGCAGAATAAACCGTTTGTAATTATTTCGTTTTAAAACCGATTTTGCCGTACTTATTTAATTCAGACGCGTTAAATCTGCTAATCCCGTCCAACGATAAGAATTATTGTTAGACAATGCGCTGCCAAAAATCAAAGCATTTGTTTGCTGATTGTTGCATATTTCCACTTATCGCAATATGTAATTAAAAACAAATTTGTTTTGTTTCTTTCTCTCAACTTTTATTTAAAAAAACGAACGGTACTTTTTGTTTTGCTAAATATAAATAATATGGTTTTTTATTTCAACGACTGGCTGTTGACAATTCTGCAGCGAGCATTAAAACATAAAAAAAGACGGAAAAAGGCGTTGCAATCTTAGTGAGTTTATATGTATGTATATTCGTTGAAGGATTATTCAAAAAGTTTATACATGTACGTATGTATGTGTTGTATATATTTGTTCAGCTTTTAGGCAATTGGCTTGACTTGAGTATATGAACCATCGTGCCGTTATCCTCTTCCATATCTTGCTTTTTCTTCACATACACACACACGCACACAAAACGCTCTACTTGAATATCTTGCCTTGATTGAATTTGCGTCCATCCTTATCAGTGCCCGACCATGAAAAGTATTGTTCCACCAACTTTTTAGTTTCCTCCGAGCTGGGATCCAATTTCTTCCACGCATAACAATCGTAATCGATTTGCCAATCGGGCGATAGCGTAAATGCCAAATCCTGTCCACGCCAAACCCAAACACCCGATATGGTGCTATTGTTATCTTCACCGAAGAGACATACCGAAGCGAAAGCCTGCTTGCGCATCTTATCCAAACGTTGGAACATGCCCGTAATTAGATTGCATGACATGAATACCTTGGTTAGCTCATCATTATATTTATATTCACCAAACCAAATGGAATAATTTTCCGGATCGAATTTTTCCCAAAAGTATGGAATCGAAACGGATTCATCTTCATTGGAGTAGGAGCGTTTAAAGTCATCGAAATTGAATTTACCTTTCGGTAGCGAATCGAAGGGGTCCTTGGATTTGGGTTCCATAAGCAGTGCTTCTTCTGCAGCATCCAATTCCTCTTTCGGTTCGGCGGCTTCCTTCTTCTTGGCTCCACCCTCCTTTTTCTCTTCCTTCTGTTTGGCGGGCTGTTGTTGTTGTTGTGGTTTCTTGCCACCGGCACCACCGGTCTTCGCCAAGAATTCGGGATATTTCTTGGGATCAAATATTAAGGCTGTCTCGCAAAGTTTATAACTCTTTAAAACAGCTTTAACTTGTGGCTGATTGAGTATGGTTAAGAACCAACGATTTACATTGCCAAATTCTGCACGCGCTTTTGGTTCCAAGACATATTCATACATATGCAGCAGACTGCAAAAGACGACAATATCGGCTAGGGTGATACGTTCACCCACCAAGTAAGTGCTATTCAAGAATTGTTTATTCAACAAACTTAAAATAGCTGTGGCATCTTGTTTAGCAGTGCTATTCTTCGGTTGCGGCATAATACCCAATAGTGGGAATACCCAGGCACAAGATGCTGGCACGATTTCATTGTCGGCATAAGATAACCATTGGAGAATTTGAGCCTGTGCCAGGGGGCAGGAGCTACCGCGCAGCTGTTCATTGGCTAAATAGAAAGCAATGGCATTCGATTCGGACAGGTATTTGCCATCGGCTGTTTCAAAAGCAGGCACCTATAAATAGGAAAGAGAAATAAGAATAATTCAGAAATAAATTCAAACTTGTTAACTAGTTAGCGATTTAAAATTTCATATACAAAACTGGGTATATTTGATGACGTTTACACAGACACCCAGTCAGCCAAACGTATGTACATACATATTTGAACCGGTATAATGAAAGGCACCACCACCCTAATATCACGCTAATTTATAGGCCATTTACTCACCTTGCCGCTGGGAAACTTCTTAAGAAACTCAGCCGATTTGTTTGTTTCACCAAAAACAAAATTTTCAGCTACTTTAACCTGTGCGCCGGAATACTGGGCAGCAATAAGTGCCTTGTATGCACGAAAGTTCTCGGGATAAGTGTAAAGCGTCTGTAAATATAAAAACCAATGTTACTTGAAAATTTTCATTAAAATATAGTTGCATATATAATAGTTGTGCATTCTACTAAGTTATTTTCTAATAGTTCCACAGGATGCACGAGATTTTACCGTATTAAAATTAAATAAAAATTACTTACACCAGTCGCCATGTTTGCTACTTGCCGGAGAGAAGGAAGAGTGACAGCTGTCAGTTGGCATTTTGACATTTCTTGTCAGTATATCGAATGGTATTGCCGTATGTCGTGAATTGATGTGGAACATAAATATAAAGCCATACTAGTATTATTTTGATGAGAGGATTCACATGTGGATTTGTGCCTTTCAGTTAATTTTTTATCTGAATAAAATAAAATACTCAAAAAAAAAAGAACTAGAAACATAAATTCAAACTCACTTCTCATAGAGGACCATTGTGAATGTAATAACATGGTTGCATTTCCCGTGATATTTTTCTCATGATATCACATATCACGGGTTGGGGTATGTGAAATTTGCCGAAGCTCCAAATTTGACAAGACGTGTATTTTGTTGTTGTGCTCGGCAAATTTATTACACTTATGTCATCTCGGCAAATTTGCCAGGCCAAAATAATAGAGAGAGAACAACCTTATAGTACTATATCATGGTATAAAAAATACGGGTATGTGCATTGTCATTTTGACGCTGTCTTTTTGATTAAAAAGCAGATTTTTGAAGTTTGATCTTATGTCAGTTTTGGAGTATAGCGATGCCAGACTTTTATTTTTTGAATGCGTAGATTTTTGTGTGAAAGTTTGGGTATTTCAGGAATCAAAGGACAGAAATAGAAAGGGCACTAGTGAGCAGATTTATGGAACTTCCGGTAGCTCCTCTTCGCTCACTCCACAAATCTTCATCCACTCTCCGCGAATAAAGGGTATCGTCGCCATATTTGGTAATATTGCACCGCGGAAATAAGCAACTCATATTGTTAAAATCTAGGGTACATATATTTTTGTAATTGGATTGGACATATGTACATTAGACTGCGTTTAAAATTAAAATTAACGATATTTTACTGTATCGCCCCCTCAATCTGTAGTAAGATGGTCAAAGATATCACACAAAAATTTTGGTCCCGATTGGTGGCGGTTAAGGCGTGGCGCATTGAGGTCAAAGTTCAGAAAACTCTATGAAGGGTAAAAAAATCAAAATATTTTTTGTAATTATCTAATACCCAAAATTAATACTTCTATATCCAAGGATAACAAATATAAATTTTGGTTCCGATTGATGGCGGTTTAGTGGTGTTTTAAGGGGGTCAATATTCACATTGCCATAGAAGACTTACATTTTTAGTGTCGCATATGGTAATCTGAACTTTGACCCCCTTGAGACACCAGTAAACCGTCATCAATCGGGACCAAAATTTATATTTGTTATCCTTGGGTATAGAAATATTAATTTTGGGTATTAGATAATTAAAAAAATATTTTGATTTTTTGACCCTTCATAGAGTTTTCTGAACTTTGGCCTCAATGCGCCACGCCTTAACCGCCACCAATCGGGACCAAAATTTATGTGTGATATCTTTGACCATGTTACTACAGATTGAGGGGGCGATACAGTCTTTTTATGAACTTTTAAATTTTTCATACAAATTATAAGCACCCTAATGTACATACATACATATATAGACTGAAATGCTCACTTGGTATGGTGGTGTACATACATATCGTCGTTTAAAGTGCAAAACTGCGTGACATTTTTGCCAAAAATGAGATTTCATCAAAAATACATTCTTGGCGTCCGTCCCCATCCATTCATGCAACAATTTTGAGATTCACACAACGCAATTCCAAATAATGATACAGTTTCAAAACCGCTTTTTTTAAGGAAATTTTTCGAACCAATACCGCGAATAATAGGTGTTATTGCTTTATAACTGTACTGTAATGTACTAAAGTTGATTATACTTTCATAAACACGAAATGGATTATAACTTTGCTTTATTGAAGAAAAGTTTTTAGGTACGCCTGCAATCCCGCCTATACGTCACTATTGAACAAAATAAAAGACGCAAAACCGCTTATAAATACATACATAAGTAAACCAATAACTGCATATTTAACTGTTTTTCGCCAAAATGATATTTGGATTAAGAATATAATCCAAAAATCTACCTTGGTTTGGATGTGGGTTTGCAAAATTCCGAACCGGTTTGAATTAAAATAGTTTTTACTGTCTCCTGTAAAATGTAGGCGGTAGCGGATACGCGGTATTGCACTTTAAGCGACGATATGGAGTTATAATAAATCAATCTCCAAAACCTCCCCAAACTATATACCAGAGTGATCACAAAGCCTAAATTAAGTGATCGTAACTACTAAACTAAATTAAAAGCTCACCGAGAATACCGGAAAGGGGCTACTTTGTAGTACGGCTAAACTGATATTCCGCGAAGTAAAAATGCGAAATGAATCTTTTATTAATCACTGATGAAATTCATCTATGACTGAGGAGGCATCAGTGAGTATTTTCAAATAAAGACTGCTGAATTTTTCATATAAATGGTTTGCTTTTTACAAAAAAAAAAAAAAAAATAACAATAATAAAAATTGTACTCAGAAGAAACATTAATGATCATTCAGCAGTGAAACAAATTTACTGCAGGATGTGTAATTTTTTCAAATTCTTTCAATTCAAATTGGAAAAATTCGTTACTATGAATACCATGGTTACAATTTAGGGCCTTTTCACATTACTCGGTACGACATCGGATCGACATTTTTTGCTCGGTACTTTCAGCTTACCGAAACGATTCCGCGTTGCTGTGTTTTTCACACTTGTGGGAATACTTTCGGTGCGTAATCGGCAGAAAATAGGAAAACAAACATCGAAATTTGCAAAACAAAATTTTTAACTTCAACAAATCACTCAATAATAACAATAATGTCTTCTAGCGAAGACGAAGACATTATAACTTGCTACATTTATAGCCGAAACGAGTTTTTTTCTGACTTTGTTCTTCTTCTTTTATTACGCCGCAAAAATGTCTGCAGTAATTCCTCAAATTTTACTGACCGGTCTTACCGCGTTGCGGTATACCGAAATTAATCCGCTCCGATTTCATGTATGCAACACTAATGTGAAAGTGCCAATTGAAATGCATGTGGTCAGTAAGCTCTCGGTATACTTTCGGTAAAAACCAAAAATGTCGATCCGATTCCGCACCGAGTAATGTGAAAGCGCTCTTATTTTTAAAACAAAGCAGTGAAAAATACCATTAATGGAGGATTTTTATCATTGAGTATGGCAGCACGAAATGTCATAATCTGCTTAATTGTCAGGTGGTTAATATGCATGATTCAAATAAAGAAGATTGTGCATTCAGCGGTACCGCTATGCGTTCATCCAAAATTTGACAGAATCAGCTGATTTAGTGACGTAGTAACATAAATTCTCTTTCACCCAGTTTCGTTTCCGGTTTTCTAATAACTAAAGATTGTGTGCGATAAAGGTGAAATTTATAATTGTTGGGGTAAGTGGAAAAAAATTCAACAACTATTTACAGCGAAGGTTGAGTGTATAGCTATTTCACGAAAAACCATTTTCGATCATCAGCACTCTTTTCGGAAGTGGATGCACCGGGGATCCACTTCCGAAAAGAGTGCTGATGATCGAAAATGGTTTTTCGTGAAATAGCTATACACTCAACCTTCGCTGTAAATAGTTGTTGAATTTTTTTCCACTTACCCCAACAATTAAAAATTGAATTAAAAATAAAAAATTTCGTGCTAAGCACTAAAAACTCTTTCAGGTGAAATTTATATTAAAAAACTATTTTAAATGAAGAAAAACGAAGTGCCGCGTATTTATTCGTGTGAATAATAGTTCAATAAAGGTATTTTTTGCCTATTTGCAAATTTTCTACCTCGTCGATAACGTAGTTGATGACGTACTAACCAAAATGAACCCAGGCTCGCGGATGAATATTTTGCTGAATATCGCTGAGTGCACAATCTTCTTTATTTGAATCATGGTTAATATGGCGACGAAAACTTGACGTTTGTTTTACCTGGTATACTTATACCATGAGTACTATATATATGTTTCAGGTTGATCAATAAAGGCCCTTGGCAACTTACAATCTGGTATGTCCAGCACTGTTTATGTGTGAGTGTTTGTTTGTGTGGGTTAGTGAAATGATATTTGCGTCAATCACCCGACACATTTACATTAACATTTTATTTGATTAACATTTTATTTGTTTGTAAATGACTTTGTTGTACTATAAACGATCTTTTTCAAGTAATGAGCTCTTTCTTCTTATAAATTTACGTACATTGTATATAAGGAGCAGCTCGGCCAAAATGCTTCGGATTTAGATATATACATGCGCTTGTGTATTGTAATATCATTATTTTAAAATATGCTTATATTGCACCTGCTCCCATTGGAAAGTGCATACCCTCCAACCAGAATATTCGCATAAACCCAGCCAACATATATTATCGTGGAAGTGACGAAAAGGTAACGTCAAGAAGTTTAATTCAATCGCGGAAGATATCCCTTTCTCAACTTTTTCCTATCTTCGTTCGGGAAGAAGTGTTCCCCGTCAACGTTACGTCCATAAGGAGTTATAAACGACACTTCAGGAAGTAACTTCCAAGTGTCGTTTGGAAGAGCCAAAAACATTACGTACAAAAAAACGAATACGACGCTTCTGGAAGTAACTTCTTAGCAGTGATGGTAGATACTTTTTTGGAAATTCCCCACAGAGCAAGAAAAAAATCCCTACTTTTCCCTACGCTTGTTTCAAATTTTCCCTACGTAATTCCCTACACTTTTTTTTAGTTATTTCCATGCTAGAACAATGAAGAAACCGCACGGCAGTAGATTAACGTTTTTTCTTTTACTAAATAATGAAAATCGGCTGTTCTACTGCATACTGCATACACACTGGCTCTATCAAGAAATCAAAAAAAATTACAATAAAATACTGATGATTTACTGTTTTGAACAATTATTATAATAAAAAAATATATGTATTAATGCGTTGTATGTACCATATATATCGCACGTTTTATGCAATAGGGATTTAACTCGAAATTTTCGATTTCTGGGGTTTTGCCATATATTTCAATAACTGGGTCATGCCTTTGAGTCTAGTCTTATAAAATACTCAAAACGATAAAAATGGCGGAAACAAAAGTGATTTTGTAGTTAGCCGTAGAAGGAAACTCTTTGAAATTATAAGAGCCTATACACACTTGCGACTCAATCGATTTAGTCGAATTGGGCTTTTGTATGCAAATCCAACTGTTTCAGTTGTTCGACTAATTGAATGTACCCCGCTAACAATTTTGTCAGACAATTTCTGATTCAGACAATTCTGAAAATATTCTGAGTAAAAAGTTGAGTATCTGGACAAATCTTTCGGATTTCTTAGGTATTTCTATTATAGCGAATATCTACTATGTTGTGAATACCCCGTCTACAACATGGTGAACAGGCCATCTAAAATGCAATGCGCATGAAACACAGCTGCATGTGCAATCATATGCAACTGCAGCTAAGGTTAAGGCGGAAATGATATAGACGAAACGATGGTTATGCGGTTGGCTCGGCCATTACATTTTGGCACCCGACACGCACAGACGCGATAATAGTTCTCTAATAGTTTAAATTTAACATAAACTATTTTGTTAATAAAAGTGCGCAAATAAAATAAAAATTTTAAACAGTTAGTTTTCATTTCTTTTTTTATTGTGGAATTTTGTTGTGCATTGTCGGCGTGTAGGGGCCACACGCTCAATGCGTGTACATACACACATACCTATGGAGGCGTTAAATGGCGACCGTGGGCCGGAGCCCTGCGCTAGCAACAAAAGGCTGGAAAGGCAGCAGAAAAACCAACACCGTATGCAGCGTGGTGGTATAATTACGGAAAAATAAGAGAAAAAAAAAAAAAAAAAAAAAAACCCCGTCAAATCATCATCAAAAAAAAAAAAAAATTTTAAAAAAAAAAAAAAATTAAATTACAACTTTATTTAATTTTCACACATATGTTCGGCGTGGTGGTACAATTTTTTCAACAAAGCTACGTCATTTCATCATTTATTCGGCGTGGGGGTGCAAATTTTTCGCAACCAACCTACATTTTCATTTTTCTATAAAACAACAAAAAAAAAAAAATGTTAAAACATGCAAAAACAACAAAAAAAAAAGTTAAAACTTTAAAATCCAAAAAAAAAAAAAAAAAAAAAAAAAAAAAAAAAAAAAAAAAAAAACTGAAAACAAACAGTTACAATACATCATCTTTGGGCAAATTTACATATACAGTTCATGTGAACTTTTATCCAAGGCGAAAGAGACTCATAACGGTCATACCAAAAAAACCGTAATAACGGTGCTGAAAAATATAGAGGTCTCAAAAATTGTATGCAAAAACAAAAAACGCCACCACTGAAGGGTAACAATCGTGGTGTGCCAGCGACGTCAACAGCGACGACAGCAGCGTATGCAACAACAACAGTACCAATGCAACTAGGATGAATTATATGGTAACAACATCAGCATAAACAAAAGCAACAACAACAACGACAGTAATGGTATGGCGTATGTGTAGTAGTTAAAGTTAATCTCTTAAATATTACATCAAAACAATGTACTTTTGATCTTTTTTTATTAATGTGCCACCACAATTGTAACAATTTTTTTTTTCCACATACAAATTTTCTAGTATATGCACATATATATACACATAAATGCACTTGTGCTCACGTATCAGAGTCAGGAAATAATCACAAGTTTTTTCGCAATGCAATTCTACAATACAATACAATTCTAAATCTTTACAGTTGATAAAGTTAATTATAAAAAAAAAAAAAAAAAAAAAAAAAAAAAAAAAATTTTTTATTGCCTTATTCTGCCTCACGTTTGGCCCAAAGCGTCCGCAATACAAATTCAAATTATCAATTTTTTCTAAATAAACGGTGGTTCCGTGAAAAAGCCAAGTTAAGATTTTTTTTACATAAAGCGGTGCGTCCGCAATAACATAAAATACATCAGGATTTTTTTAAATGAATCGGTGCGTCCGTAATCACAAGCCAAGTCTTTCTACCAAAATTCAACATTTGCCTTTGAAATTAAATTAAATTACTCTAATATACATTCAACTATCATTAAATATTCAGTCTTTCATTAAATTGCCGGATAATTCTTTCAATTTCACATTAAATGTCAATTTCTGTTAAATTTTCGTAATCAAATTCTATAAATTCGACTTTAACTCAGTTTAAATATTTCTTCTTTGCCTTTTAATACATATGATTCTTAGAAATAAGACAGTAGTTCCCAAAACTTCAAAGCAAGACTCAGACTCCGAAAATTCAGATTCCAATCCCAAAAATTTAAATTCCGAAAGTTTCGATTCCGAAAATCTTGATTTTGAAAGCCCAGATTCCCAAGGCTCAACCACATCGTCGCCCAGTACAATCGAAAACCTTGTTGTTAGACTTTCTTTATCCGGAGAATTTCACGGATTTGAGGAATTGCCCGAAACAAATACTTCTAATCCTCCTAATTCTGATAGAAATATGGCAACTCCTGAGCAAAAAAGATCGTTTATTACCATGTGTGCTGGTATCATGCGTGAAAATTATAGCGGTGAGCCCCTGGGGCTTGAGTCTTTCATTAATAAAATTGAATTGATCGAAGAATTTGCCGACGAAAATTTAACTGGCACTTTTATTTCATTTATTAAATCCAAACTCGATGGTAAAGCTCGAGAAGCGATACCAACGCAAATACTTTCAGTTAATGATATCAAAATAGCACTACGTAACCGTATAAAGCCCGACAACTCCAGAGTTGTGGCAGGAAAAATTGCCGCTTTGCAAGTTAATAACAATAATTACACAGATTTTGCTAAACGCGTCGAGGAATTGTCTGATTCTTTAGAGCGTTCGCTCATTATCGAAGGTATTACTCAGGCCAAAGCCCATGAAATGGCCATAGAGCAAACCGTTAACGTTTGCCGATTGAACGCAAAAACAAGTTTAGTCAAATCAATCCTTGCTTCAACACATTTTTCTGACTCCAAGGACGTAGTAGCTAAACTGATTGTAGAGCAATCAACTGAAATGAAAGAACGCCAAGTTTTGGCATTTAGGGCTCAGAACAATAATAATTTCAGAAATTTTCAAAGTAATAACCGAGGTCGAAATTTTCAAAATCAAAGTCGTAACTTTAATAATTATAGACAAAATAGACCATCTTTTAGTAACTATGGCAACAGCTTCAATCGTGGTAATCAAAGGCAAAATTTTCGTTCTGGCGGCGGAAATCGGTATCAGTCTAATAATAATAATAATAGCAACAATAGTCGTACTAGCAACAATAACGGTTCTAACACTTCCAATAATAGAGGTAGAAACGCAAATGTCCGGGCTTTAAACATGGAAGCCCCTCAGGAGCGAACACTGAGGGAGGACGATGCAAATTACTAACTGATTCATCGCACAATATCTCTTCTAAAAACATTTATTGTCTTAACCTAAATTATTCGGATTTCATACAATTAAATATTACTGGTTCCAACAAACTTTGTACATTTTTGGTCGACACACAAGCCGACATTTCGTTAATTAAAATTTCTTCTCTTAATAAAAACTCGTCAATTAATAACAATGATACAATTAATATTACTGGAGTAACTACTGATACAGTTTCTACATTGGGTACTTTTACAACTAACTTACACTTTTCAAATTTTTATATCAAACATACGTTGCACGTGGTACAAAACGATTTCAATATTCCATCTGATGGAATACTTGGTAAGGATTTCCTAAAATCAAATAAATGCGACATCAGCTATGCAACGAATAGCATTTCCTTCTGGATAAGCAATGAAAAAATCACACTTCCCATCCTTCACGGAACGGAAAGCAATACATGTGTTATACCACCTCGTTGTGAAGTTTATAGAATTTTCGCATTGGAAAAACACTCAGAACCACTATTCGTGGATTCTCAAGAGATCTCTGGCGGTGTTTTCACAGCGAAATGTATAGTTGATGCTAGTAATCCGATCATTAAAGTAATAAATACCACAGATAGTGTGAAATACGTAAATAACTGCAACATTCAAACAGAAAAACTTTCTAATTATCACGTTTATAAAATCAATAACCCATTAAAACAAGATAGTCGTATTAAAGAACTTAAAATTATTTTAGAAAAACAAATACCTAATTATGCTGAAAATAAGCTTATTAACTTATGTTTGCAATATTCCGATATTTTTGCGTTAGACAATGATAAAATGACAATAAACAATTTTTATGAACAAAAATTAAGACTAAATGATACGACGCCAGTATATATTAAAAATTACCGCTTACCGTATTCCCAACGCGAAGAAATAAATAAACAAGTTAATAAACTATTGGAAAATGATCTGATCGAAGATAGTTGTTCGAATTATAACAGTCCCTTGATTTTGGTACCGAAAAAAGACCTAAATGGCCAAAAATCGTATAGAATGTGCGTTGACTTTAGGGCCGTAAATAAAAAGTTAATTGCCGATAAATTTCCTTTGGCACGTGTAGACGATATTTTGGATAACCTTGGCCGTGCGAAATTCTTTTCTACGCTAGATCTTTTTGCAGGTTTTCACCAAATCCCACTTCACAAAGATTCAAGAGACATAACATCTTTTAGTACAGATCGCGGAGCTTTTCGATGGAAGGTCTTACCATTTGGTTTAAACGTGGCTCCAAACTCATTTTCAAGAATGATGTCAATTGCATTTTCTGGTATTTCACCCAACCAAGCCTTTATGTATGTAGACGATATAATAGTAATTGGATGTAGCGAAGCACATCATTTCACAAATCTAAAAAAGGTTTTCGAGACCTGTAGGAAGTTCAGTTTGCGACTTAACCCAAAAAAATGTAATTTTCTTCGACCTGAAGTAACTTTCTTAGGGCATAAATGCTCAGCAAATGGGTTGCTACCAGACGACTCAAAAATTGAAGCAATTAAAAGATATCCTAAGCCACGCGATAAAGACGCTGTCCGAAGATTCGTGGCATTTGCAAATTACTATAGGAGATTTATTCCAAATTTCGCGTCTTTAGCAGCTCCATTGAATCGTTTGAGTAGGAAAAAGGTTGAATTTAATTGGGATACGTCATGTGAGCTAGCTTTCGAAAAACTTAGGAAAAGTTTGATGTCTCCAAAACTATTACAATATCCGGATTTTACCAAAGAATTTTTAATTACAGTAGATGCTTCAAAGTCGGGTTGTGGTGCGATACTGAGTCAAAACCATAGTGGTAACGACTTACCAATTTGTTTTGCTTCAAAAGCCTTTAGCAAGTCAGAACAAAATAAAGCAATAATAGAATTAGAACTTTTGGCAATATATTTTGCAATAAAGCAATTTCGCGCATATATCTATGGCACTCACTTCACAGTTAAATCAGATCATCGTCCACTAGTTTATTTATTTAATATGAAAGATCCGTCGTCGAAACTTGCCAGAATTCGCTTGGAATTGTCCGAATATAACTTTACAATAGAGTATATAAAAGGTAAAACAAATGTTGGTGCAGACGCTCTTTCGCGTATAACTATAGACGAACTTAAAAATTCTACACAACAAGTTTTGGCGGTAAAAACGCGATCAATGACTAAACAAAAAGAGGAGATATCTCTGCAAGACGACAACCAACAAATACAAACAAAAAAGTTACAAGTTTACGATAAATTTGCATATAGTTTCTCAAAAAAAATCCCGAAAGTAAAAACAGATATAACTTATGATAAAAACGATGAAATTTCAAATATACAAATATGCGCGTATTTAAAACATAAACGGCTCGAGCTCCTTAATGTTGCGATTGTTAACAAAATAGTGAATTTAGATGAACTACTTTTGAGGCTGGAAAGCAACGCCGGCAATCACAATATTAAGGAAATTGAATGGCAAAAAGACGATATAATTTTTCAACATTTTACTATTGCAAATATTAAACAAATCGGGAACAAAGTCTTAACTAATTTAACAATTTTATTAACTGAGCCAGTCGAAATAGTAACTGATAAAGACAAAAAGATTAAGCTAATGGAAATTTATCATAATGATCCAATATCGGGTGGACATTGCGGAAATAAAAAGCTGTATGCAAAAATACGTACGAAATATTATTGGAAGGGCATGACTCGTGATATTTCCACATACGTGAAAAATTGCATAAAATGCTTATTAAATAAAGTTAAGACAAAAACAAAAGAAAATTTGGTACTTACACCAACGCCTTGCACACCTTGTGATGTTGTTGTCATAGATACCATAGGACCTTTGCCCGAGTCGAGTAATGGAAATAAGTTCGCAATTACCATTATGTGCGATTTAAGCAAATATCTTGTTACCATAGCTATTCCTGATAAAACTGCAAAAACAGTTGCATCAGCTATTTTTGAAGGTTTTGTTCTTACTTACGGCATAATGAAGTCAATTAAGTCGGATTTAGGAACAGAATACAAAAATGAAATTTTCTCGGAATTAACAAAACTTTTAAAAATTGAACATAACTTTTCCACTGCATATCATCATGAAACCCTTGGTACAATTGAAAGAAGTCACCGGGTATTTAATGAATATTTAAGAGCTTTTCTAAATGATAATTTTCAAGACTGGGACGTATATTTAAAGTATTTTACATTTTTGCATAATACTACAACAAGTACAGTATTCGACAACAAATTTACTCCATTTGAGTTAGTATTTGGTAAAGTTGCAAATTTACCAAATGAGTTAAAAAAGGAACAGATCGATCCAATTTACAACGTTGAAAATTATGCAAAAGAGGTAAAATACAGAATGCAGAAATCACATGAATTAGCGAAAAATTTAATAAATAAACATAAGATTAAAAATAAGGATTTATACGATAAGAGGGCGCGTCCATTAACTATAAGTGTAAATGATAAAGTAATCATACAAAAAGAACCTAGAAATAAGCATGAAAACATATATCAGGGACCTTATATAGTTAAAAAAGTTGATGGAGTTAATGTCACAGTTTTTGATGAAGTAAACAAAAAAGAAAGAACTGTCCATAAAAATAGAGTTAATAAGGTGAATTGAATTTGTATAAACAACTATATTGTTAACTAGTTTTAAAGAAAATTTTGTTTGAAACCAATGAATATACATCTTTATCCATAATTTGTAACTTTCATTCATAGTTATCTATTGCTAACTAATTGTAATTAAAATGTCTCGTATTGAATTATATACAAAAGAAAACTAAACTATTTGTAAATTCACTTGTAAGACTTAGAATACAATTCCATTAAGCATAAGCAACATCAATGTACGAGTACAAAACTCAAACAATTATGTACATGTATTTATTAATAAAAATTGTCCTGATTGAACGAATGTCAAGAAATGGAGGGTATATCCACTAATAAAGTAACATTCGTCCAATCAAAACAATTTATTCTTTTGGACAAGAAGAACACGACAACGCTGATCACCTTGTCGAGTCTTCTTTTTCAAAGGAGGGTGATATAGCGAATATCTACTATGTTGTGAATACCCCGTCTACAACATGGTGAACAGGCCATCTAAAATGCAATGCGCATGAAACACAGCTGCATGTGCAATCATATGCAACTGCAGCTAAGGTTAAGGCGGAAATGATATAGACGAAACGATGGTTATGCGGTTGGCTCGGCCATTACATTTTGGCACCCGACACGCACAGACGCGATAATAGTTCTCTAATAGTTTAAATTTAACATAAACTATTTTGTTAATAAAAGTGCGCAAATAAAATAAAAATTTTAAACAGTTAGTTTTCATTTCTTTTTTTATTGTGGAATTTTGTTGTGCATTGTCGGCGTGTAGGGGCCACACGCTCAATGCGTGTACATACACACATACCTATGGAGGCGTTAAACTATCAGAAATTTCTGGGGAAATTATTTTTTTCTCATCCGACAAATCTTATAGATATCGGACCGATTTCGTGCAGATACATATGTCAAAATATTTTCAATTTATTCTTTTGAATTTGTACAAGAAAATTTCTATTTGTAATCAGTACAAAATTAAAAAAAAAATTAATAAAACAAAATGTGCAATATAAAATATGCATACAAACTTGATATATACATAAAGATAGCCGGATATGTAGCGTCAGGCCTTAAAAAAAACAATGGAATAATAGCTGTGCCGATTTGGACTTGGTTCAATTCTTTATTATTTCCGACATAGTCAGCTTTTGCAGATTGCTGCCTATGTACACACAAACATGTATTGGAAGCCAAAGTGAGCGAATAATCCGGTAATGTATATCGCTGGTTCGTTACCATACTCAAGGCAGCTTATTAACGGCTCTGGCGGAATGCATGAAAAACGTTTTAAATACATATAATAGATCTTAGACTAAGCCCTCATGTATACATATATGTACATATGTATCTAAATTAATATACATATAATAAATACTTTAATAATTAATTTGCCACTACATTTATGCGAATTTTAATTGAAAATTCTTTAGATATCTGTAAGATATCCATCAGATTCTTCGGCATTTAAATCAGAAATCCTCACGATATTTCTTGAGATATCTATAAGATATCCGTTAGATTCATCGACAAATATTGCAGAATTCTGCACGATTTTCCTCAGATATCTGTACGATATCAATCAGATATGTCGGAAAACAATAGAATTTCCCCTCATTGTTCCTTCAGAAATCTGTTAGATATCTGTCCGAATCGTCGGTAAAAAACACAGAATTTCCCAAGACATGTCTGTAAGAATTTCTGTCAACGTCTTCATACATTTCTCTTGAAGAAGTCGTACAGAAAACTTATTGATTTCGGAGTTTTTTGCCGACAATCTGATAGAAATCTAACAGATTTCGGGTAAAATTGTTAGCTGGGTAGTGTGAATGCTTCCATACATTCCCATGCAAATCAAAGCCCGACTAAATCGATTGAGTCGCAAGTGTGTATAGGCTCTAAAATTTTGTTTGCGTTTTCCCAAAAAAAATTTTTTTTAGTTAAATCCCTATTGAATAAAACGTGCGATATATAGGTAGGTAGACGTAGGCATATAAATATGTAAGGGAACGAAACATTTCATTGATACTATCATAGGTACAGCATTTCTCTAAAAAATAATAAAAAAAATTTATTGCGTCAAATACTTTGCTTTAGCCCATATGACACTACGTTTTTTCTGGTATTCTGCAAGGTTTTTTGTGTGAAGGAGATGGTCAAATACAGTTTTGCGTTGGTGTAAGCGAGCAAGCTATATTGAAAAAGCCAAACGAAATACCAACAAAATACCATCTAGTTGGTCGTAACGGAAAAAAAATTCGGAGCTAAGAGCGTAGCCAGAGCAAAAAAATCTTTTGCTCCGATGCCCTGATTAAAATTATCGTGTTATTAGATAGCTCACTATACGGTATTCCCTCTCCAATTACGTCGTTGAAGGGTTCGCGATTTAACTCGTCTTTGCAGCATTTTCATTATTCAGATCGACTGTCAGTGTTGAAGTGAAAAAAAGTTGAATTGAAATTTTGATTTGACTTTGCCAAAAAATCCCTACATTTAGCTATTTTATAAAAATCTGTCCTTCTTTCCCTACGGTCACTTTTTTCCGACTAAAATCCCTACATGTAGGGAATTTTCCCTACGTATCACATCACTGCTTCTTAGTGTCATCTGGAAGACACAAAAGGGTCAATTAATAATTTCTACAGATTTCTCACTTTATTTAGAACCCAAATAAAATTATAAATAGATGTGCAGTTTTTTAATTCTATTTAACACAAAGTAAACAATAGTACGTATTTAAGTTAAAATCAAGAGCGGTGCCAATGCAAATGGTGGTAACAGCGAATTGAACGAAAATCGTTATTGATGTCATTGGTGCGCTGATGCACTAGAGTCTGTAAAAAAGGGCGTGTGTGATGCTATTAACTAATGCATAAGACCTTCGATTAATGCATAACTTACCAAATCAATAGCTAATCCGTAAAGCATAACTTCAGCTCTACTAAGCTTTGCTCTAAACTCGGAATTTTATTCTTGCCCAATTTTTTATTTATTAACCTACTTTTCATCAGCAAATCTTTTGCTTTAACTCGTTTTTAACACACTTTTTATTTATTTAAAAAAAAATATTCAGACTTTTTTTCAGAATAAATTCGCAGCAACTATTCAAGTATGTATGTATCTTCTGCATACACACCAAGAAGTGAGACACGCGATATCAATGAAGTTTGTTTCATCCGAATAACGCCTGGAAGTGCCTCAGACGTTACTTATAGCGTTTTCGATTCTGAACAAAAATGCTGCATTATTACAAGGCAACATTATCAACATGCGCCCTGTGCCCTAAGAAAATGTTGCACTTTTCATGTGATGTATGAAACAAAAATAATGCAACCCCTTGTTCATATTAAAGGCAGAAAATGCTGCCCTGTGGTCGGGGAGAGTGCGACATTTTTTTCAATAAAACAATCAACTCTGAAAAAATTTGTGGAATCTATGGGGAATAGAACAAAAAAATTGACAGCCCGATAAAAGTGCAGAATAAGTGCGACATTTTGACCAGAATCGAAAACGCCATTAATTTCGATAGACGAGAAAACGCTCTTCCAAATGCTAGCAGGGAATATGTATGTATCATATACCACCCTGTACCAGTTAAAATCTGGCAGCATTTTACATTCCAGCATAGGGATGGGCAAATTGGAAAAATATATCGATATATATTGTATCGATATTTAAAAAAACATCGATTTATGCCGTGTAAAAACATCGATATATCAATATATCGAAAGGGCTGGCTTCACATTAAGGAACCACGTCCCGCGAAAAACCACTTCTTCACGGGGCTAGAGGTGCTCTCACAGATCTCAAAACTGGAATCCAAACTTGCCGCAGACTTATAGTTTACTAGATATTTGTTGTTAAAGTTGGATGGATCTACATATATTCTACGAATCCTGAAGTATAAACATAAAAATCATTAAGAATTGCTTGAAGAAGAAAGTAATGTAAATTCAAGCACCCGGACATTATGGTTATACCACTTCTTAAAAAATGTTCTGCTGTTAAATTCGAAGCGAATCAGAAATGTATGAAAAATATCGAATTTGGCTCGAAATGGCAAAAAATTATCGATTATCGATGCACGGTAGTTCAAAATATTGTGGCGAATATAATCGGTTCTCCACTTACATCACTAAAATGATTGAACACATCTCTAGGGAAAGTGCCAGAACTAGAAGAAGATACCAGATAATTTCCAGTGTTGCCAGAATTTTCCAGATTGCGTTTGACAGACTATATAAGGCGGCGAGCAGGCGCTCCAGAGTCAGTCGTAATTTAACCGTAGAAGTGTTAACATCAAGTCAAGTAAAACAAGTGTAGACTTTTTAGTCGTGAAATAAAGCAGTGTGAATTAAGAAGTAAATAAAGACTTTTATTTAACAATTCAGCGATACGAACCCTATAGAAATAATCGAGCTATCGACAAATACGTAACAATTGGTGTCAGAATTGGAATTGTTAAATAAATTCCAGGACCAAGGATAACGAATCAAGGATAACGAATCAAGGATAAGGAAACAAGGATAACGAGACAAGGATAACGAAATAAGAATAATGGCAAAGTTAAATGATCTGAAAATCCAAGAACTTAAAAGGGAGTTAGAAAAGAGAAACCTGAGTACCACCGGCAATAAAATTGAACTACAGGCAAGGTTAAGAGTAGCTATGGAAGCATATAACATTAATGTAGATGAGTTTGATTTCAACGATGATGTGGAAGAGGTGCAAAAGGAAGAAACCCAGAAGGAAGAGGCTCCACAGTCAGTAGCAAACGTAGACATGAACTCGATATTGGCTGTGCTGACACAAATGTCGAAAAAAATGGAAGAACAACAGGCACAGATATCGGCAAAAATGGAAGATCAACAGGCACAGATGTCGACAAAAATCGAAGAACAACAGGCACAGATATCGGCAAAAATGGAAGATCAACAGGCACAGATGTCGACAAAAAATCGAAGAACAGCAGGCACAGATAACGTCAAAAATGGAATTGCAACAGTCAGTACTTTCATCACAGGTGTCCGGCATTGCGGCTCAGTTGGAGGCACAAGAAGAACGCATGTCCTTACAATTCAAGGCACAGGATGCAAAAATTATACAAGTTAAGGAGGTCCTTGAAGAAAGACAAGAAAAATTAGAGGACGATGTAAAAGCATTGAAAGCCCGTCTCCAGGATATTCAACTAAGTCGTCCAGTCGCTTCAACTGCTACACAGAAGATAAAACCTCCGTCGTTTGATGGAAGTGGTCCATTTCAAGTATTCAAGCTACAATTTGAGAAAACGGCAGTTGTAAATAATTGGAGTGCGGAGGACAAAGTCGCTGCCCTGTTCGTAGCATTGAAAGGACCTGCAGCAGAAATATTACAGACTGTTAGCGAGGGCGAAAGGAACAGCTATGACGCAATTATGGGTGCCATTGAAAGACGTTATGGTAGCGAGCACAGGAAGCAGATATATCAAATGGAGTTGCAGAATCGCTTCCAGAAACCAAATGAGACGTTACAAGAATTTTCTTCTGAGATTGAGAGGCTAGCTCATTTGGCAAACGCAGGAGCACCTCAAGAATTCATCGAAAGAATGAAAATTCAAAGCTTCATCAATGGAATACGAGATATTGAAACGAAGCGGGCTACCTATGCAAACTCAAAAGGAACTTTCGCTGAAACGGTCTCATATGCTTTGACACAGGAAACGGCATCTCTATTAAGCAAGCCCACTTACAAGGCTCATCGTGTGGAAGTGGAAACGCCAGACTTACTAAGCAAAATATGGGAGGCGTTGAATGAAATGCAGAAAAAGAAAAGTAATGCTGTGAAATGCTTCAGATGCGGAAAAATAGGACATATAGCACGCCACTGCAGCAATAGTTCCAGTAAGTTCAGCACTGCCGATGGGCGCAAGCGGAATATTGATGGGTATGAACAAGCGCCCAAATCAACTGAGTCGTTAAACTAAAGCGGGCCAGCCAAAAGGGGCGTGGGCTGGTCCCCACAATGGAATGCCCCATAATCTCTGTCTCTCAGTTGGGAAGAAGCACGAGTAATGTTACTATTGGTGGTTTGGTGGACGGAATGGAGCGAATGTTGACTGTGGATACGGGAGCATCTCATTCCATCATTCGATCTGACTTGGTAAAGAAGGAAATAAGGCCATTGTATGGAGCAAAATTGCGTACGGCAACAGGCGAGGATACCCAAGTCCTAGGGGAAGTTACATGCGAAGTTGTAATTGGAAATGTTGTCGTACTACACACCTTCATAGTGGCGGAAATTGTTGATGAAGTCATAATTGGTGTGGACTTCCTAATCGACCAAGGCATTAAGATTGACATGAAAAACAAGGTTATGAGTTACAAAAACTTGGAGGTGCCGCTAAATTTTGGCTACGATAAGAGATGCAGCAGTAAGAAAGTGCTCGTGGAAGAGAATCAGCAGATACCGCCAAAGTCCGAGGCAATTATTTGGGCAAAGATTGATGGAGATTGTGGGACAAACAAATTGTGGGTTGTCGAAGCAGAAACAGAAACTAAATCCGATGTACTTGTTGGAAAAACCCTGGCTATGACAAAAGAAGATGGACGAATACCAGTAAGAGTACTTAATGAGTTCAAGTCACCAATCAAACTCTCCAAAGGTGCTATATTGGGAAAATGCGAAGAGGTTGACATCATCATGAATTGCGAACAATCCCAAGGAGAAGTTTCTACTAGCAATACAGATCTTTCAGATGAAATAAATGCTTGGACAGAAGAACTGCAGGAGAATCACAAAAGAAAGGCGAAAGAATTACTTGCCAAGTATTCTAGCATATTTGATAAGGATGGTACAAAACCAGGCAGGACAAATATTGTGAAGCATCACATTGACACCGGTGATGCAAGGCCAATCCGTCAGGCTCCTCGCAGCGTTCCATTAGCGAAACGTCAAATGGTGAGCCAGATTATACAAGAAATGAGCGACAGTGGGGTAATTGAACCATCAGTCAGTCCATGGAGTTCTCCGGTAGTACTTGTTAAAAAGAAAGATGGCAAGATGAGATTCTGCGTTGACTACCGGAAACTGAATGATGTAACGAAAAAGGATAGTTACCCATTGCCAAGAATTGACGACACTCTGGACTCGCTATCTGGAACGGAATGGTTTTCAACACTGGACTTGAAAAGCGGCTATTGGCAAGTCGAAGTAAAAGAGGAAGACAAGGAGAAAACAGCCTTCAGTGTTGGCGATGGTCTTTGGCAATTTACGGTGATGCCATTTGGATTATGTAATGCTCCAGCTACCTTTGAGAGACTTATGGATCAGGTACTGAAAGGATTGCACTTGAAAACATGTCTTGTGTACCTGGACGATATCATTGTATTGGGAAAAGGCTTTGATGAACATCTCAAAAATTTGGAGGAAGTTTTCCGAAGAATAGCTGGCGCTGGTCTCAAGTTAAGTCCTAAGAAATGTGCATTATTCAAGAAAGAAGTAAAATACTTGGGACATAAAGTGACTACAAAGGGCATCTGCACTGATAACGAAAAAATAGAAGCAGTAAAAGATTGGCCAAGACCTCGGAATCTACATGAATTGCGAAGCTTTCTTGGGCTGTGCACATACTATCGCCGATTTGTACCAAATTTTGCCAGCGTAGCAAATCGTCTCACGGAGCTTATGAGGAAAAATAAGACTTTTGAGTGGAGGAAGGAACAAGAAATGGCTTTCCAAACGTTAAAAGATCGGCTTTGTACTGCTCCAATGCTAGCATACCCGGTTCCAGGAGCGAGGTTTATTTTGGATACTGATGCGAGTGGTTATGCTATAGGAGGTGTTTTGTCACAGGAAATCGACGGACAGGAGAAGGTTATCGCATACTACAGCCGATCAATTGGGAAACCGGAAAGAAATTACTGTGTAACACGAAGAGAACTATTGGCATTGGTAGAATGCATCAAACACTTCCATAAGTACCTCTATGGTCAACGATTCCACGTCAGGACTGATCATGCAGCGTTAAAATGGCTTTTGAAATTCCGAAATCCGGAGGGTCAGTTAGCAAGGTGGATTGAGCGACTACAAAATTATGACTTTTCTATAGACCATCGCAAAGGCAGTACCCATGGAAATGCTGATGCAATGTCGCGGCGACCATGTAATCTTGAATGCAAGCATTGCTCTAAAGCTGAGGAGAAGGAAGACATCATAGATGTTCGGCTAATGACAATAACATCTACAGACGAATGGAATGCGGAACAATTAAGGAAGTGTCAGATAGAAGATCCAGATCTGGCACGTGTAATGATTGGTTTGGAGCAAAACGAACGACCATCAAAAGAAGAGATGTCAGCAGAAAGTCCTGTTGCCAAATCATATTGGGCACAGTGGAATAGTTTGCAATTGGTAAATGGTTGCCTACATCGTGTTTGGGAGAGTGAAGATGGTCAAAGTTCTAAAACATTGATAGTTGTTCCAAGGAAAAGAATACCGGATGTGTTAAATGAACTACACAATGGTCCAAGTGGAGGTCATCTTGGAGTAACAAAGACGGTAGAGAAAATCAAGAAGAGGTTTTATTGGGTCGGCTGCCGTCAGACAGTTGTTGAGTGGATTGCGAACTGCGACGTGTGCATAAAGGCTAAGGGTCCCAAATCCAGGAGTCATGGGCTGATGAAACAATACAACTCAGGAGCACCATTTGAGAGAATTGCCATGGATGTAGCTGGGCCATTTCCTACTAGCAAACTTGGAAACAAATATGTACTGGTAGTCATGGATTACTTCAGCAAATGGCCGGAGGTGTACCCGATTCCAAATCAAGAAGCAGAAACTATAGCCGAAGTATTCACCAACAATTGGGTGGCGAGATATGGTGCACCTATAGAGCTACATTCTGACCAAGGAAGGAACTTCGAATCAGTTGTGTTTCAGGAGCTGTGCAAAACACTGGGTATTAGGAAAACCCGAACAACTGCGTTGCATCCACAATCAGACGGCATGGTAGAAAGATTTAACAGAACATTAGAGGAACATTTACGAAAAGTGGTGGACAAGTTCCAGAGAGATTGGGACACTCATATTCCTCTGTTCCTGATGGCATATCGATCGGCCGTACACTATACAACAGGTCAGACTCCTGCAAAAGTAATCTTTGGTAGTGATCTTCGACTGCCAGCTGACTTGAAATTTGGGATAAGTGCTGATGCGGGAATAAATGCCAGACAATCTAACAACGTTCTGGAAGAGGAAATGAGAGAAATACATGAACTTGTAAGACAGCGAACAAAGATCATGAGTGACAAGATGAAGGCCAGATACGACAAGGCAATGAACTCAGAAGGTTTTGTTGAGGGAGATCTAGTTTTGCTATACAACCCGCAGCGAAAGAAAGGTTTGTCCCCGAAATTGCAGTGTACTTGGGAAGGGCCCTACAAAGTGATTAAACGGCTCAACGATGTTGTGTATCGCATACAAACGATTGGAAGACCAAGGAATAAAATGAAAGTGGTTCATCTGGAAAGGCTAGCAGCATTTGGGACAAGTAATGTGTCAGATCGGGACGATCAGACTTAGGTGGAGGGCAGTGTGGCGAATATAATCGGTTCTCCACTTACATCACTAAAATGATTGAACACATCTCTAGGGAAAGTGCCAGAACTAGAAGAAGATACCAGATAATTTCCAGTGTTGCCAGAATTTTCCAGATTGCGTTTGACAGACTATATAAGGCGGCGAGCAGGCGCTCCAGAGTCAGTCGTATTTTAACCGTAGAAGTGTTAACATCAAGTCAAGTAAAACAAGTGTAGACTTTTTAGTCGTGAAATAAAGCAGTGTGAATTAAGAAGTAAATAAAGACTTTTATTTAACAATTCAGCGATACGAACCCTATAGAAATAATCGAGCTATCGACAAATACGTAACAATATCGTCGATATTATCGGCTGTACTATTTTTAAAATATCGATATATTGATATATCGATATATATCGTCCAACCCTATTCCAGCAGATTTTTCTCCACCTCAATTGTCACATTCCATTGCAGCCAACTTTACGTCAATCAAAGAAAATTTTCCTTAAAAAATTTGTTCGGCCGGCCGTGCAAATTTTCACTATTTTATCAATTTAACCAGAGAAAAATCAAATAGACTTCATTGTAAAATTTGTATAAATAAAAATTCAAGCAATAGAACTAAGAAATACATAATATAGCTGAAGGAAAAAGTTCTACTTTTGCTAGCGCAACGAAGGGAGTAGCAAAGAAAAGAAAGCAAGAAAAAACAATTTGCGACGTCTGGAATGGAGTACATGGTTGGTTTGTTGGCCGTAGCCATTTCAAGCATATATGCGCTTATGTATATAATTGCCTGTATGTACTTATACTTCAGAGATGGCGTGCGCGGTGTGAAAAAGGTGGAATAGGTGTCGGTCGATCGCTCGTTTACAGCTCGTTGCAAAAATTGTACGGGACAGAGGGGGAAATCATCGACAGCAACAACAAAACTGCAAAAAGAAATAAAAATGACAGAGAAAGCGAGTAGGCGAATAGCGAGAATTGAATTCAGAAAATACAAAACAGGGGTCACTTTAGAATAATGTCTCCATACAAGAAAAAAATCTCTTCTTCATAGAGATACAGGGCATATGAATGGGTCCGAAAGGGTGAACCGGATCCGTAGCACTTTGATAGTTTTTGAGTTATTGGGAAAATCTTCGGGGAAACTTTAGAATAATATCAATCGCCCCAAAAAAAACGACTTCTAACGTTAGGTAGGGGAGGGGAATGGTGTTCTGAATCCATAAAATTTAGGCGCCGGACGTACCTCGTTTTCGAGGAATTTATGGTTAAAGTTT
The DNA here is from genome assembly GCA_960531455.1 of Urophora cardui. Lineage (NCBI taxonomy): Eukaryota > Metazoa > Arthropoda > Insecta > Diptera > Tephritidae > Urophora > Urophora cardui. The sequence continues at coordinate 130,991,767 of OY482672.1, forward strand.
AGAACTCTCCATATAAATTCGATAGATAAAGAAAAAACTTTTGCGAAGAAATCTTTTCTGCGTTGGCGGCCTTTGGCCGCGCTTATAAAAAATAACCTTGGGCTACGCCATCCGTCCGGACGTGTGCCCTAACCGTGGCTACCGCCACGGTGATGTCCTCTCCGTAGTACACCCTGTGAAGTCGCTATGAGCACCATTGAAATTTTTTGTCTGTACTTTGGACGTGACCATCCTATCTATATGTAAAATCGGTCGCTGATTCCGAAAATCGGGCTCATTTTTAATTCTATGGGAAGGTTTTTGAGATATCGGCAATTTACCGTTATTTGGCCACTGGCTCCACTTAATCCTGTATACCTTTTTAACGCAGTGAGCTATCTTCCTTGGAGTGACACTCAACGAAAGAAAATTAAATTTCCTTTTCATCGCTGCTATAACATTTTTCTGTAACTCTTATAGTTTCTGAAATATTGACGATTCAATTTGAATTTTTTCGATTTTTTACGATTTTTTGAAGAAAAAATTGAATTTGTCAGGCAATATCTTTTAAACCAATGTCTTCACCTTCGGTTTTACTCCCTTACATGAAGCTCCATTCTATTGGGAAAAATATAAGCTATCAACGAAGAAAATCCATGGTAAAATGGAAAAGTTATAGGCGATCAAGTAAATACATCCAACTCGCGCAATGCCTCTGCACGGGTATATTCTATGCATGTTATAGCCGTAAATGGGCTTTTATCTACTGCGCTGCCAATGTGCTGCTACTGCAGATGTGTAGGTATTGGTATAACATGCATAGAATATACCCGTGCAGAGGCATTGCGCGACTTGGATGTATTTACTTGATCGCCTATAACTTTTCTATTTTACCATGGATTTTCTTCGTTGATAGCTTATCTTTTTCCCAATAGAATGGAGCTTCACGTAAAGGAGTAAAACCGAAGGTGAAGACATTGGTTTAAAAGATATTGCCTGACAAAGTCAATTTTTTCTTCAAAAAATCGTAAAAAATCGAAAAAATTCAAATTGAATCGTCAATATTTCAGAAACTATAAGAGTTACAGAAAAATGTTGTAGCAGGGATGAAAAGGAAATTTAATTTTCTTTCGTTGAGTGTCACTCCAAGGAAGATAGCTCACTGCGTTAAAGAGGTATACAGGATTAAGTGGAGCCATTGGCCAAATAACGGTAAATTGCCGATATCTCAAAAACCTTCCCATAGAATTAAAAATGAGCCCGATTTTCGGAATCAGCGACCGATTTTACATATAAATAGGATGGTCGCGTTCAGAGTATTTTTTGGCTGTAGAGCAGTGTAATTATCTAGTTTACGGTGCATCGACTAAAACTGCTTCAATTTTTACAAATGGGGTACCAATCGATGCGTTTCGATCTCAGGAACACGAATCATTAACTTTTTTATTTCAATAAGAAGTTATTAACAAAAAACATTATCATTTTTTGCTTGCTCATTACACACACATGAACACACAAATTCAGCTTATTTCTTTACCATAGGATAATACATTCTTCATATTTACTACATCACACCCAAAATTATTTAATATGTTGCAAATAAATACTATTTTTTAATAAAACCAAAGTAAACAATTGACATTCTTTCACTTTTTTCGAGCGATAATTGAACTGTCACAGAGTTAGTTGGCAACGCTACGCACTATATTGATGAAATTGGCGTACTTAGTTTCTTTACTTGTACTTTGTGTTTAACTAAAATATTATATTTATTTGCAACATATTAGCACATTTTTGGCGTGAAATGGTAAATATAAATAATGTATTACCAAATGGTAAAAAATAGATTGAATTTGCGTGTTCGTGTGGGTGTAATAACCCAGCCAACATTTTCTATCGTGGCAGTGACGAAAAAGTAACTTCCTGAAGTTTAATTCAATCGCGGAAGATATCGCTTTCTCAACTTTTTCCTATCTTCGTTCGGGAAAAAGTGTTCCTCGTCAACGTTACTTCCATAAAGAGTCATAACCGACACTTCGGGAAGTATCTTCCAAGTGTCGTTTAGTAGAGACAAAAACGTTACTTATAAATAAACTAATACGACGCTTCCGGAAGTAACTTCTAAGGGTCTTTTCGAAGATACAAAAGCGTCTATTTATAATTACTCCTACAGTTTTCTCACTTTATTTAAAACATAAATAACACTGCAAATATATATATATTTTTTTTACTTTTATTCATATTTAATACGAATCAAAAGTTTTAACATACTACATATATGATATATATTATTTAACTGTGTATCAGTAAATTAGTAATAAAATTAAATATACATATGTTTAGTAAGGTTTTTAGAGATCACTGATATGATGTGTTCCAATCCAATTGAAATCGGCATAGTATGTAATCATGCCTCAGCTTGCGACGCTCCTGCAGATTCGATGAAGACAAAATTAGTGTTAGTTATAGATTTCATAATAAAATCCCTGAAACAGACCTTTATCTTTCAACTTACAAAGCACTACTTAATTTCTGTACACCGCTGTAAGCCAGAACATAACCATGTATGAAATTTTAGCGAAAATCTTTACGAGGATTATTCTGCAATGTTCCGATGATTCTTCTTGGAAAATTTGCCACACATTTCCTTTGCTTGTGAACTCAACTAGCCATCTCGTAGACCGCTTTGGAGCAAACATTTTGTTTATTTTATACATTTTTTGTATTTTAAAAAATGTTTCAATTTTTTTCTTACATTTACTTCGGTGCAATCTATTCAATACTTAAAGTATCTTCTCCATACACACCAAGAAGAAAGATACGCGATAGCAATGCAATTTTGTTTTGTCAAATAGAAACTATCATTCGAATAACGCCTAGAAGTGCCTCAGACGTTACTTATTTTAGAAAGACGAGAAAATGCTCTTCCAAATGCTAGCAGGGAAGCAATCGAAAAATGAAAACGTTTTTTGTTAATAACTTTTTATTGAAATAAAAAAGTTAAAGTGCTCCTGAGATCGAAACGTATCCATTAATGTCCCGCTTGTTAAAAATTGACGAGTTTTAGCCGTTGCACCGCAAACTAGATAATTACCGCACCATTTTTAATAAAAGTGATTTTAACGCAATATTGTAAAATTTATTAAATATATTAGTAATATACGTGTTGTGACTAAAATAAAGAGTGAAATTTGTTTTGTAAATGAGGAATTGGGGTTGTTATTGGTAAAAATTTAAAAACTTTAACAAATTCCGGGAAAACTAGGTACGTCCGGCGCCTGAATTTAACTGATTCAGAACCTATTCCTCCTCCCCTACAACCAACTAAAAGTCGTTTTTCTCGGAGCGTGTGACATTATTGGAAAGCCAACCCAAATGACTTATGCAGGGCGGTAGAGGGGCTCTCACAGATCTCAAAACTGAAAAGCAAACTTGCCGGAGGCTTATAGTTCCCGAGATATTCCTTCTTAAAGTTGTGAAAATACTACGCAAAAGGACATCACCGTGGCGGTATCCACGGTTGGGGCACACGTCCGGACGGATGGCGGAGCCCAGGGTTATTTTTTATAAGCGCGGCCGAAGGCCTCCAACGCAGAAAAGTTTATTCTTTTGCGAAATTTTCGCTAAACTGCATGTGTGGTGAAATTTGTATGGGAAAATCGGGAACTTTAGCAGCAAATATCTCGGGAACTATAGGCCTCCGGTAGGTGGGGTCTTCAGTTTTGTGATCTGGGGGTTTCCTCCTATCCTAAAAAAAACCGTTTTTTTCTAGCCGTGGGGGACTCGTCTGAAATTTTACCTATCTCGGAAACCATAAGCCTCCGGCAAGTTTGGTTTTCAGATTTGGGATCTGCGAGAGTTCCTCTACACCCCTGTATAAGTCATTTTTCTCGGGGCGTGCTGGAATAATGGAAAAAGTTTCCCAAAACCTAAAAAGTACATACTACCGAGGAAAGGCACTTATAGAAACACGCACATATGTGTGTAGAACACCTTTTTGCATTGGAGGCCTTCGGCCGCGATTTAAAAAAAAAATAACCCTCAGACGGCAGAATTCCCTTTCTGGGGTAACAGATGGAAATCTGAGCCAAGGACAGTGTTACCGAATGTGAAATAATGGAAACGGTCTCAACTTAGTTAAGGCGATTTTTTTACGTTTTCAGTTTCACCATCCAACTGAGCTAAGTCACAAGTTAGTCAGCTTTTGTCTTGACTAAAAATAAACTAAGGCCCGGTTTCACCAACGTGACTAAAGCTAAAACTAAGTTTTGACTTATACCATGTCTCCACATAACGTGTTTCGCTCTTTTTTTCTGCATTTTCTCTCTCAATCTTGTTTCGACACGGAAACTAGTGCCGAAACACGCCAATTTCCATACAAAATTTCTGAGAGCGAGTGAAGATTGTAACACTTGTTTCATTCTGAATCATCTTGCCAACCTCGATGATATCGATGTCTTCTCTAATTTTGTATCGAAAATCTATCGAAATCTCACACAGACCAAAACAAAAACGCAAAAATAAGCAAACATACAAACATTTAAGAAGAGCAAGAAAGAGAAATGCTAAACTGAATCACGATCAGCCACGTGGAGACGGGTTGTTTAGCGAGATGTTTTGCTACATGTTTCTCTGGTGAAACAAGTTATGTGGAGACGGGCTTTTAGTTTAGTCCAGATTTGAGGCTAACTTACTTTTGGGTTTCACCAAATAGTCTAAGAAAATAGCTTTGTAACCAACCTTTTATGGCGAATACTGGGTTTCTTGGTTGTTTTGGTTGCTGTATTTGCTCATTTTTTGTCATATTCGCACTTTTGGTAGTGGAATTTGCTAAAGCGACTCAAATTCTTAGTTTAGTTTTAGTCAAGGCAAAAGCTGACTAACTTGTGACTTAGCTCAGTTGCATGGTGAAACTGAAAACGTAAAAAAATCAGCTTAACTAAGTTGAGGCCGGTTGGTGAAACCGGGCCTAAGAATTTGAGTCGCTTTAGCAAATTCAACAACCGAAAGAGCGAATATGATAAAAAAATGAGCACATACAGCAACCAAAACAACCAAAAAACCCAGTATTTGCCATAAAAGGTTGGTTGCAAAACTATTTTCTTAGACTATTTAGTGAAACCCAAAAGTAAGTTAGCCCCAAGTCTGGGCTAACTTAAGTCAAAACTTAGTTTTAGCTTTAGTCACGTTGGTGAAAGCGGGCCTATGAAGTGGAAATAAATGTCCAAAAAATTGTCAACATTAAAAATACAATAGTTTTTTGCACATATCACACGATTATTTATTAAACATTTTAATTTTTAACATACTTGCATTAATACAATAATAAAACAAATGCATTTTCCTCTATCCGACCAATTTTCATATAGGTGGTAGCTTGGGAAATTAAGCAAATGATGGATTATTCTAAAGCAGGCCCATTGAATTAAAAAATACAAAAAAAAAATGTGAAACGAAGTAACGTTTTTTTAAGTGCAGTTACATTTTCTAATATACATACATAATTTCCAATAAAGCAATAACAACAACCAAGTAAAAGAGAAAGATTGCGGTAGAGAATAATGCAAGATGACATTTTTCATTTTACATATGGACATATATGCATATCCGTGGAAGGATGCAAAATTTGAATGGTAAATTATTCTTCGAGAGTTGCAAAAATCACATGATTTAATAAAATAGTCGGAAAATAAAACGATGAAAGTGATCTTACAAATAAGTGCAATTGACACGTTTGTGCTAAAAGCAAAGAGTGACAAATAGCAAAAAGGTGTATGTATGTACATTTATGTATATACGTGCGTACGTTTATGTGCGTGGACAAAAATAATCGAAGACGGAGCAGTTGCGAAAAAATCGATTTGATATGCAATAAAAACAGCAACAAAAATATCTACAATAAGTAAATTAACATCAGTTATACATACCCTGTAAAAAATGCGATTAATCCGGGACGTGTCCGGGATCAATCGCAAGGGAGCATGCGACTAATACAATTTTACATCCCTTTATATGGAGTGAATTGATCGCATTTGTTCGAGCATGTCCTATGAAGAGACTAATTGTTCAACTTGTATACCCGAACGGGTACCAATGTAGATTAATCACTAACATACCGAACGGGTACAAATGTAGATCAATCGCTTTCATCCCGAACGGGTACGAATGTAGATCAATCGCTTTCATCCCGAACGGGTACAAATGTAGATTAATCGCTTTCATCCCCAACGGGTACAAATGTAGATCAATCGCTTCCAGCACGAACGGGTACAAATGTAGATTTTTCCTTAAAAAATTGTAAATGTTCAATCATATTTAAATAAAGATTATATAATGTTTTACTTTTGTAAAAAAATCTCAATAAATAAATTTAAAAAATTGTAAGTTTTGAGTATGCATTATATGAGCGTAATGTAAAGGATTTTTCATAGGATATTTTAGGCAACATTTTGTTAAAATTGTTATTAAAAAAGGGTGTTCAATTCGTTTTACCGGTTGTTCTACAATTTTTTAAATACATTGAATATTATTGTAAAATTTCTACATTTAAGGAATCTAGATTTGTACCCGTTCGGGATGAAAGCGATTGATCTACATTTATATCAGTTCGGGATGAAAGCGATTAATCTACATTTATACCCGTTAGGGAACAATTGGTCTACAATTAGTCTACATTTATACCCGTACGGGAACAATCGGGGACTAATTGTGGACCGATTGTTCTCGAAAGAGATCAGTCCGGGACAAATATCTTTCGGTATTCGCACATTTTTTTGCAGGGTAGTATGTACAAGCATACATAGAAATGTGTGCATATACACATTTATATTAACGCACGAGGTGGTGCATTTGCGCACGAAAAAGCGAAAAAAGTTGTAAAGACAACAAAAACTAAAACTCAATGCATTAACAAATATCTACTATGGACTAGCGCATCATCAGCTGTGCCAAATTCAGTGGTTAGAAAAAATCTATATAGGTACATGCGTGTGTACACATTTTACTACGTCAGATGTGTGTGAAATATTTAGCGACTGTTAACTAAATTAAAAAAAAAAAAAACCGCTGCAAAATAAACTACAAAGCAGCAGCTATAAACATTTATTACTTCATCATCATTAGCTTGTGGTGACATATGTAAATGTGCTGTTAAGAGAGTGGCAGATCCAGCCCACCATACGGCTCACATACATACATACATACAAAGTATATTGAACATCGGACGTCTGCAGTAATAGCAAGCGCCGCAGCAAATGCATTTCCAACTGGCTATGTAAGTATACATATTGATTAGATATTTATGCACAACAATTTTAAATATGTATTATTTTTTAGCTTTTCTATAACCAGTAGTGATGGCACACTCAGTATATTATAAGCACTTACATATTTCTCCATGCCGTTAGCGATCCCTTGGCATACGAGTGATAGTAATTATATTTGCTCAAAGGCCGCCACAGACATACTAGATTTTTTGATCGTTAAAGCAACAACAACAACAACAAAAATTGTCATCGCCCTTTCAATAATTGGATGCCAGAAACTTTTCCAAGACTATTCGGTTCTTTATAAGCGGCCACAACTTCCATAGTATATCTAAAACAATTCGGAACTGTCACTGTTGTTGTTGTTGTAGCCACCAAAACACTCCCCGAAGGTTTTGGGGAGTGTAGGGGAAGTGACAGTCCTTTGCCGGATAAATCCGGCACGCTCGGGTACTAGTCCCTTCTGACACTGGCCCGGCTTTCGTGCGAACGATTTTTTTGGCCATTATCAGCCTTCTAGGCCGACGAATTTTAGTCGCCTCTTACGACAGGTATTTCTTACCACGGGTATATTATAAGCCCCCTAACCCGCTGAGGGTCCGGAACCATCCGGACTTTTATACGGACAAGGACCTTCACTCTGGCTGGCTGTATTCCCCAAAACTTTCGGTAGCGGTTTGCCGTTAAAAGAACTACAGGAGTATAACTCCGTCTCCAACCATTCGCCCAGCCATTGTGGAGTGTCATTATTGTGTGGCTACAAAGCAAAATAGCTCAAGCTGTGTGAAAAAGAAGCTGCTGTTGTCATTGCTATTTTAATCTTGCAGTCCTTTCATTGCATTTATCTTTTGAAAGCGCACTTTGATTTTTCTTCCTTTCAAAAAGCATCAACTGTCTGCAGCATACAAATATATATGTATGTATGTATGTACATTTTACATGTCCATACCCTGCAAAAAAATATGCAATTAAGCCCGAAAGAGATTTGTCCCGGATTGATCTCTTTCGTGAACAATCGGTCCACAATTAGTCCCCGATTGTTCCCGAACGGGTACCTTTTCCAACAGTACTTCCAAAATCAAAATGTATATTTCGTAAGTCGTTACATGTAATTCAAAATAGTAATATTTAATTGTGGCCGCTGTGGTGCTTTCATCCAATGTAGCAAGCCAAGGCTATTTTTTATGAAAATGTCTAAAAATTATAAATTGTTATATATATTAAAAGAAAGAAATCATCATTGTTATTAAAAGAAATGGTGTTCGGTTTTACCTATTATAAAATTTTTTAATACATACATTGAATATTTTTGTAAAATTTTTACATTTAATAAATCTACCTTTTTCAGTGGTACTTCAAAAAGCATAATATGTACTTCAAAATAGTAAATTTTATTTAAAAAGTCGTAATATGTACTTCCATTAAGTAACATTAATTTCAAAATACACCAAATATATTTAAAAAGAGCGAATCGTAATAAAATATATAAAATTTATTTCAAAAGCGTTTTATGTACTTCCAAATATACAAAATGTACTTCAAAAGGTGTACATATTTCGAAAAATATCAAGTGTTTCAGAAAACACTGTGAATACCATATTTTTTTAATCTACATATGTACATACATATATGTATGAATTGGTACAATATTTGAATTTAATTTAATGTTCTTTGAAGTACATTTTATATTTTATGAATTTAATGTATCTGTATGGTATGGTACATATTACTACTTTTGAAATAAAACTGAATATTTTGAAGTACATTCCCTGCAAAAAGTGGGACCACGTAATATGGTAGTACAGGACCAGGTTACGTTGTGACAGTTCCTAGTTACAGAGGTGGTCCAAATATATGAAAAAAATATGGTTACATTAACATTGCGATGTCATTGGACATGACCACCCCTGCTTCACCGCTGCATAACAAAGGACTATATAAAAAACCACCCCATTTGGGCCATATACTAATCTCCTTACAGTGGACCACGTTTTAAACTACATCCCAATACCCTAGACCGAGCCAAATTGCCGACCAACCACGAATTAGTTGGCGGCGAACGACAATTTACATTCGATGTGGTCCGATGCAGCATAACATGTAACCAAGTCCGTAACCACGTCCCTTCAGACCTACTTTAAAGACCCGTCCCATTGGACTACCTGGTCCTCAAATTTTTGAAGGGTTTTATGTGTTTTGAATTAAATATTATAATAATAATAATACAATGGCGCTATTATAACTCTGACGAGTTTTATGGCCGAGCTTCTCTTCCAATTCGAGGTGTCCTCCTTTTTGTTTTTTTCCTGCTAATTGGGTGGACCTACAATTTTATGCCGGCTCCGAAAGGCGAATGCATTTTTTGTGAGAAGCGTTTTCATGGCAGAAATACACTCGGAGGGTATGCCCTCCAATAATTGGATTTTTACTAATTAGAAAATTTGTTTTTGGTGTTGGCTCGGACTGGGATTTGAACCCGAGACCTCTGGCATAGCAGGCGAGCACTCTACCCACAGCGGCCACATCTGCAACACAGCGGCCCAACATACATACTTGCTTACCCAATAAACATTTTTGCGACGCGCTCTTTGCACGATTATATGTACATATGTATTTGCATCGCTGATAATCCAGTCTCACTGCCACCACCACAATAACCTCAAGAGATTTAACCTCTTAAAACCAAACAAGGAAGGCAATGTAGCCAAAACGGAAAGCGGAAAGCTTTTTAGGAAGGTCTTTGCGCTTTCGAAATTATTTACTGGGTGCATATACATACATATCTGTGCCCGCAAATTAAAGTAGCCTAACTCAAAATATGGTGAACGGAGAAAACTCAATTTTTTGTCAAAATTCAAACCATTGGACCAATTCGAATTTTTAAAAGGGGAAATAATGGATTTGTAGTGTTAGAGAAGGAATAGTTGTGAACCAGAAATCTTAAAGCAAGGTTAATTGCAAAAAATTGTCTTTTATAACTTAGGTGCTTTTATTGGATGCAATTTTTACGAAAAGCAGAATTAACTCTAGTCAAGTTCTTTTGTTGTGTCGAATTCTTCCCAATACGGTTTTTATTTCCATTTAACTCGAGTTAAGTGTTTTTAAGCGTAGACCTACGTTCGGGTCGAAAACGACCCGAAACGACCATTTAAGTGGATATAACTAACTAAGTAGTGGAATTATTGTGGCCGCTGTGGTGCTTTCATCCAATGTAGCAAGCCAAGGCTATTTTTTATGAAAATGTCTAAAAATTATAAATTGTTATATATATTAAAAGAAAGAAATCATCATTGTTATTAAAAGAAATGGTGTTCGGTTTTACCTATTATAAAATTTTTTAATACATACATTGAATATTTTTGTAAAATTTTTACATTTAATAAATCTACCTTTTTCAGTGGTACTTCAAAAAGCATAATATGTACTTCAAAATAGTAACTTTTATTTAAAAAGTCGTAATATGTACTTCCATTAAGTAACATTAATTTCAAAATACACCAAATATATTTAAAAAGAGCGAATCGTAATAAAATATATAAAATTTATTTCAAAAGCGTTTTATGTACTTCCAAATATACAAAATGTACTTCAAAAGGTGTACATATTTCGAAAAATATCAAGTGTTTCAGAAAACACTGTGAATACCATATTTTTTTAATCTACATATGTACATACATATATGTATGAATTGGTACAATATTTGAATTTAATTTAATGTTCTTTGAAGTACATTTTATATTTTATGAATTTAATGTATCTGTATGGTATGGTACATATTACTACTTTTGAAATAAAACTGAATATTTTGAAGTACATTCCCTGCAAAAAGTGGGACCACGTAATATGGTAGTACAGGACCAGGTTACGTTGTGACAGTTCCTAGTTACAGAGGTGGTCCAAATATATGAAAAAAATATGGTTACATTAACATTGCGATGTCATTGGACATGACCACCCCTGCTTCACCGCTGCATAACAAAGGACTATATAAAAAACCACCCCATTTGGGCCATATACTAATCTCCTTACAGTGGACCACGTTTTAAACTACATCCCAATACCCTAGACCGAGCCAAATTGCCGACCAACCACGAATTAGTTGGCGGCGAACGACAATTTACATTCGATGTGGTCCGATGCAGCATAACATGTAACCAAGTCTGTAACCACGTCCCTTCAGACCTACTTTAAAGACCCGTCCCATTGGACTACCTGGTCCTCAAATTTTTGAAGGGTTTTATGTGTTTTGAATTAAATATTATAATAATAATAATACAATGGCGCTATTATAACTCTGACGAGTTTTATGGCCGAGCTTCTCTTCCAATTCGAGGTGTCCTCCTTTTTGTTTTTTTCCTGCTAATTGGGTGGACCTACAATTTTATGCCGGCTCCGAACGGCGAATGCATTTTTTGTGAGAAGCGTTTTCATGGCAGAAATACACTCGGAGGGTATGCCCTCCAATAATTGGATTTTTACTAATTAGAAAATTTGTTTTTGGTGTTGGCTCGGACTGGGATTTGAACCCGAGACCTCTGGCATAGCAGGCGAGCACTCTACCCACAGCGGCCACATCTGCAACACAGCGGCCCAACATACATACTTGCTTACCCAATAAACATTTTTGCGACGCGCTCTTTGCACGATTATATGTACATATGTATTTGCATCGCTGATAATCCAGTCTCACTGCCACCACCACAATAACCTCAAGAGATTTAACCTCTTAAAACCAAACAAGGAAGGCAATGTAGCCAAAACGGAAAGCGGAAAGCTTTTTAGGAAGGTCTTTGCGCTTTCGAAATTATTTACTGGGTGCATATACATACATATCTGTGCCCGCAAATTAAAGTAGCCTAACTCAAAATATGGTGAACGGAGAAAACTCAATTTTTTGTCAAAATTCAAACCATTGGACCAATTCGAATTTTTAAAAGGGGAAATAATGGATTTGTAGTGTTAGAGAAGGAATAGTTGTGAACCAGAAATCTTAAAGCAAGGTTAATTGCAAAAAATTGTCTTTTATAACTTAGGTGCTTTTATTGGATGCAATTTTTACGAAAAGCAGAATTAACTCTAGTCAAGTTCTTTTGTTGTGTCGAATTCTTCCCAATACGGTTTTTATTTCCATTTAACCCGAGTTAAGTGTTTTTAAGCGTAGACCTACGTTCGGGTCGAAAACGACCCGAAACGACCATTTAAGTGGATATAACTAACTAAGTAGTGGAATTAGAAGTCTTAGCGTTTTTGACTTTTAATTTTTGTTTGAAATGAATGAAATAAAATAAAAATCGTTTCGCTAATCATTGTTGTTTGGGCCTGAAAAAAATAATCCATAATCCTACGCCGCGGGTGGCTTTCAACCCGAATTGAATTTGCGTTTTATTTTACCGAATACTGAAAAAGGCATGGTACTAGGGAAATCACCACAAGAAGTTTGGTTTATCCGGAAATGATTAATGAAGACTCCCAAGCGAGAGGTTCAAAGCTTAACAGCTGGAACAGCAAAAAAAGGGGGCGTGGTAGCAGTGCTATTTGCTATAAAACAGCTGGTAATTGTGATGGAATCGGCATATAGAGTCATGTGCAGAATACATATGTTTATTAACCCAGTGATGAATCTGTATATTCGTTTGTTTTTTTAAGGCATGTCTACAGCACACTCCGTATGCGTATGACCAGGAACCAAAAACTTGTGATAAATTTTGTCAATGTTAGTATCAATGGCCGCTGTGGTGCAGTGGGTAGAGTGCTCGCCTGCTATGCCAGAGGTCTCGGGTTCCAACCACGGTCCGAGCCAAACAAATTTTTCTAATTAGTAAAAATCCAATTATTGGGTTTTTTTAAGAGCAGCGGTCACCTCTCGGCAGTGGGCGGCATACCCTCCGAGAGTATTTCTGCCATGAAAAAGCTTCTCACAAAAAATGCATTCGCCGTTCGGAGCCGGCATAAAACTGTAGGTCCACCCAATTAGTAGGAAAAACAAAAAGGAGCACACCTCGAATTGGGAGAGAAGCTCGGCCATAAAACTCGTCAGAGTTATAATAGCGCCATTGTATTATTATTATTATTATTAGTATCACCTTGCATGAAGATTTAAAACATAGTACTAATAAAAGAGTTTTGGTTTTGGCCAGGACAGCAATCGCTATAAAAAACGACATGTTTAATATTGAATGGTAAACTATTTAAGTATTTGAATAAGCACGATGCTATTCCATTGCCACCACAATTTGCAAGGGTCTCATGCCACATATAACACGTAGGTTGTCCGGAAACACAGTCATATACAGTTAAATAAAAAGTGTATAAAGCGTTTATAAAAATATTCAGAAGATCGCAAAAAGGTGTAGGAAGGCATAGGCTAATCAACACTATCTGACCCCGTGTCCGACTGACTATCGTTAAAAAATGGGTCCTTAATTGAGTCGTCGCTACTATAATCCATATTTAGAAAGTCTTCTTCCTCCATGTTACCAGGATCCATACCTTGTAAAAAGCTACACGATTAAAGTTTAATAACAATAATAACTAGCCGAAGGCCTGAGTTGCCAGTGCTATATAAAAAAATATCTGTTAGTTTCTAGCTTTTAAGCTTAACTATCAATATTAATAAATAAAAAAATAACAATAATAATACACTGGCGATATTAAAACTCTGACGAGTTTTATTGCCAAGCTTCTCTCCCAATTCGAGGTGTGCTTCTTATCTATTGTTTTTCCTACAATTTGTGTGGACCACAGTTTTATGCGAGCTCCGAACGGCGAATGCTTTTTTGTGAGAAGCCTTTTCATGGCAGAAATACACTCGGAGGGTATGCCGCCCACTGCCGAGAGGTGACCGCTGCTCTTAAAAACCCAATAATTGGATTTTTACTAATTTGAAAATTGTGTTGGTGTTTTGCTCGGACCGTGGTTTGAACCCGAGACCTCTGGTTTAGCAGGCGAGCACTCAACGCACTGCACCTCAGCGGCCACATTAAAGTTTAATTGATGAAAAAAGGTGTTTTATGTATACAGTATATAATAATTAATTGAATTTCTATAATATATATCCTTGAAAAATCTCTTATCTCAGTTTATCATATCCACTTGCTTCCAACAAAAAAACCTAACTGAAGATAATAACGCATGAAATGAGAAAAATATTCTAACAAAAAAACCTAGCTCGAGATAAATTGTGTAAAAATAAAAAAAAAATCACTTAAAATAACATATTTCCACTCAGGCTATGAAAACAAAATTGATAAAAAGAAATTATAATTCCTAACTCAAGTTAAGTTTTTTTAATAAACTGAAAACGCAAATAAATACGTCCATGAAGTACCCACATAACTCTAGTTAGGATGTTTTAATAAAACAATTTTTCATACAACACTAGACTTAAGAGATTTGCTAGAAGATAAGTTGTTTTAACTGGTGCAAAATGTTTCTATCTGAGTTAGGATAATTTTTATATCTTAATAACTTTTTAAATATTACTCCAATTTAAATGAGGATAAGACAGAGCGATGGGTTTTCCTCCAAAGATTAACACTATAACAATAACTTAATTTCGCATTATCTCGAGTTAGGCTACTTTAATTTGCGGGCACAGATATGTATGTACATATCGCTAGCTTAGAGTGCAAACTGTGTAAGTCCATTTTTATGAAAAAGTATTTTTAAGTGTAGAAAGCTAGAAAAATTAAATACGCACCACGCTAAACAAGTCTGTGATACTTGTCATATTTCTATTCGTTGTTATTCAGTGATACGCAAATTGTGTAAGTCCAAAAAGAGAAGAAAATTGTGTAAGTCCAAAATTTTTATATGAACAGAAATTTTTTTTTCATTTTGAAATTTTTTTATTTTGTGTTTTTTGTCTCTCCTACAAAGTTTGAAAAATGGACTTACACAATTTGCACTCTAAGCTAGCGATATGTACATATGAACATAAACGTGTCGTTGTTATTGTTGCTTATGTGTGACGTGACCTTCGATGTAGCAACAAATCAATAGTAAAATTGTTCCTTTTACACTATCGTACAAATGTACATGCATACAAATGTACATACATATGTATGTATGATTTGTGCTTTGGAAGCTACTCTCTCTTCACCCACCCACTATGTTTTTTTTTTTAATCTGCATGCTTGTGTGTGTGTATTTTGTCTACATATTTGCTTGCTGGCAGCGACGTTACACGGCCACTGTCACTGCCACCTGCTTTCATTATTTGATGCACTCGCGCCTACACCACCCACCCATCTAATTGAATGTAATGTGTACATATGTACTTTCTCGCTGCCATTTGCCATTCATTGTTGTAGTATTATGTCAGACCTGCGCATCTTATAATTCCAAATGACGAAGAGTACCTCGTTTTGTTGTTGTTGTTTTTGTAGATAGTATTGAAATTAAAGCATAATGCATCCCTGCAAAAAAAGTGCGATTAATCCCGAAAGATATTTGTCCCGGATTGATCTCTTTCGAGAACAATTGGTCCACAATTAGTCCCCAATTGTTCCCGTACGGGTATAAATGTAGACTAATTGTAGACCAATTGTTCCCTAACGGGTATAAATGTTCACTAATCGCTTTCATCCCGAACGGGTATACATGTAGATTAATCGCTTTCATCCCGAACGGGTATAAATGTAGATTAATCGCTTTCATTCCGAACGGGTACAAATCTAGATTCCTTAAATGTAGAAATTTTACAAAAATATGCAATGTATTTTAAAAATTGTAGAACAACCGGTAAAACGAATTGAACACCCTTTCTTTTAATAACAATGGTGAATAATAATTTTAACAAAATGTCTACAATATCCTATGAAAAAAATTCTTTACATTACGCTCATATAATGCATACTCAAAACTTACAATCTTTTTTAATTTATTTTGAGATTTTTTTACAAAAGTAAAACATTATCTTTATTTAAATATGCATGAACATTTAAAATTTTTTAAAGATTCTTATTAAAAATTTCCTTGGCTAACAACTGGGAAAAATCTACATTTGTACCCGTTGGGGATGAAAGCGATTAATTTACATTTGTACCCGTTCGGGATGAAAAGCGATTGATCTACATTTGTACCCGTTCGGTATGTTAGTGATTAATCTACATTAGTACCCGTTCGGTATGAAAGCGACTAATCTACATTTGTGCCCGTTCGGTATGAAAGCGATTGATCTACATTGGTACCCGTTCGGGTATACAAGTTGAACAATTAGTCTCTTCATAGGACATGCTCGAACAAATGCGATCAATTCGCTCCATACAAAGGGATGTAAAATTGTATTAGTCGCGTTTTCCCTTGCGATTTATCCCGGACACGTCCCGGATTAATCGCATTTTTTGCAGGGATAGTTTCCAATTTTAGTTACATACATATGTATGTATGTACATATCTATGTATGTATATATGTACATTAGGGTGGGGCGATTTGTATGGAGGGAAATTAATCGATACCGCGCCATCGAAATTCGGATTCCTCTCATTTTTCTGAGTAGAAAACTTCTCCACGAAATTTGTCTAAAATTAATTTTGATGTTCCGGAATTGGTTTTTTATGAACCAAGACTAATTTTTGAAAATAAAAATTGGGCAAAATTCGACAAAAAATATCCAGGCCAATATGCACATCGAATTGAAGCAGAATTTTATGCTCAATCCAGATATGAAATTCGAATTTAAATCGGATGACCCGTATTCGAGATATAGCCTGATTTCCGGTTATGGAGGCTTTTTGCAGCTAAAATTCTGAAATTTTGGATTTAGAGCATTTATTGTACACAAAGCGCTATCGGGGAAAATCATCGGTATCGGATGACTATAACATAGAGAACCTATACCGCGATTTTGGGCCCGGGGAAAAAAGAGTGCATTCTAGTTTTCCTATACCAGAAAATAAATTAATATTTTAAAATACTGTTTATATATTATATTCACTTATCTTTAAGAAATTTGCAAAAAAATTAAGATATATTGTACACAAGAAGAGATCATCGCGAAAGTATGCGATTTTGGGCATTCAGCCTCTATAACCGAATATCAGGCTATATCTGGAACAGTGGCGTAGCTAGAGAATTTTTCGGGGGGGGGGGGGGGGGTCACAGCCAATGTAAAAAATTTACCAAAATTAAAATTACTAAAAAAAAATACAATTTTTTTTTCAAATGATAAAAATCGTTAGCTTAGAATGCAAATTGTGTAAGTCCTTTTTTAAAACTTTGTAGGAGAGACAAAAAACAAAAAAGAAAAAAAATTCGAAATGAAAAAAAATTTCTTGAAAGAGTTTTTAGTGCTTAGCACGAAATTTTTATTTTTAATTCAATTTTTAATTGTTGGGGTAAGTGGAAAAAAATTCAACAAAAAAAATTTCTGTTCATATAAATATTTTGGACTTACACAATTTTTTTCGCTTTTTGGACTTACACAATTTGCGTATCACTGAATAACAAATATGAGAAGTATCTCAGACTTGTTTAGCGCGGTGCGTATTTGATTTTTCTAGCGTTCTACATAAAAATACACTTTTTCATAAAAGTGGACTTACACAGTTTGCACTCTAAGCTAGCGAAATGTAATTTTTTCAGACTATAATTTAACATTTTAGTACACAAATATCGCTTATAATACGTATATCAAACTCTTAAGGCCCTTGGCCACTTAAAATCTGGAATGTTAAGAAGTGTATATAAGTGTGAGTGTCGGGTGATTGACGCAAATATCTAAAAGATTTGATTCTCATCAACGCGACCCCGAACAAGAACGTGTAGCACGACGACTGCCGATTGCACTAACACACACAAAAAAACTCACACATACACACTGCTTGACATGCCAGATTGTCAGTTGCCAAGGGCCTTTAACTATACTTCAAAAGTAAGTCTCATATTCTCTTCTGCTCTGAAAAAAAACGTTGTAAATCTAAAGACTTTCGCTGTTAAATCAACTACTTTCCGCAGTTGAAATGTGCCCAACAACGCTCCGTTGTTGTTTCAAAGGTGCGAGCGTTGTTGATTTATGTCAACAACGGAGACTGTTGGAAAAAATTTTCACTTAAAAATAAATTTTTGTTTGCATTTTACTCTTCATCTTCTCTCCACCCGGCTCCCAACTGCAAATATGTAGCCTCCGCTTGTTCTCCTATTCTTCTCTCCTTCTTATCATGCACTGGTTGCTATCTTTATATCTTATTCTGCTTTTTCTTCTTTATTTTATACTAGTATCGCCGGTGGTCGAAATTCGACCATGCAATTTATTTTTTCAACTTTGTATTGGTACAAAAATTATTCCTTTTCGCGGAGATAAGCAACACTTTCCAAATTCCAGTTGTACCGCAACACTGATTTGCCCTTTTGATCACGGTCCGACGCGAAATCATGGTCAAAATCAAGGCAGATCTAGGAAGGTAGGCCCGGTGGTGAGCGCTTTTAAATTAAAGCGACTCTTCAACTGTGTTTACGATATTTGTAAACACGTTTACGATATCCATTTATCTTAACTAAAAATTTTATTTATTAATTATAAAGAAATTAAATAATTTATAGAAAAAATTATATGCCTATGCACTGCTCCTGACTCATACGAACACATCCATATCAATTTTATGTGGATATGAGTATGTTAAATGTGCTAAACAGCCTGGCAATTGTTTGTATGGAAAAAATGTTAGCCTATTAATATATAGATAATGGGCACATTGCCAACGAAGCAAAAACGAAGTAAATCAAAAATGGTACAAAACTAAAAACTTTATTTATTAATTATAAAGAAATTAAATAATTTATAGAAAAAATTATATGCCTATGCACTGCTCCTCACTCATACGAACACATCCATATCAATTTTATGTGGATATGAGTATGTTAAATGTGCAAAACAGCCTGGCAATTGTTTGTATGGGAGAAATGTTAGCCTATTAATATATAGATAGTGGGCACATTTGCCAACGAAGCAAAAACGAAGTAAATCAAAAATGGTACAAAACTAAAAACTTTATTTATTAATTATAAAGAAATTAAATAATTTATAGAAAAAATTATATGCCTATGCACTGCTCCTGACCCATACGAACACATCCATATCAATTTTATGTGGATATGAGTATGTTAAATGTGCTAAACAGCCTGGCAATTGTTTGTATGGAAAAAATGTTAGCCTATTAATATATAGATAATGGGCACATTGCCAACGAAGCAAAAACGAAGTAAATCAAAAATGGTACAAAACTAAAAACTTTATTTATTAATTATAAAGAAATTAAATAATTTATAGAAAAAATTATATGCCTATGCACTGCTCCTCACTCATACGAACACATCCATATCAATTTTATGTGGATATGAGTATGTTAAATGTGCAAAACAGCCTGGCAATTGTTTGTATGGAAAAAATGTTAGCCTATTAATATATAGATTCTCCTCCGGATTCGAACCATGACATCAACCTGAAATTCTATCCAAACATCACATAGTGGAACATTCAACATTATATTGAATTTAAAACCCCCTTTTATACTTCCTCTTTCCCGAAAAAGCATCTATAAATTATATGAATCATTGTAAAAACAAAATTTAAAAAAAATTGTTCTCATTAGCTTTGTTAACAACGGAAACTGTTGGATCAAATACTTTTGCCTTTAAATCAACAACGGGGACTTCTGGAGAAAATTTTCTGCTAAAAATAAACTTTTATTTGGATTTTTCCCCTCATCTTCTCTCCATCATTATTGTTTTTGTTGGTTTTCTCACCAAAAAATGTTTTCTCAAAAAAAAAAAAATGTTTAACAGCAAGCAAGTTTTTGAAACAACAACGGCCGTTTTTGAATAAATTGTTGGATCAAAAACTTTGCTGTAAAAACAAATCCTTTTGCTGTTGAATCAAAGACGGAGGGTAAGCTGGTGTGCTCCCGAGAAGATGTCTGATGATGAAGAAAGTGGTTTTTCTTCGAAATAGCTATCACATCTACCATCGCTGTATGAGCTAATTGGATTTTTCCATGAGTGTCAAGTTAGCGAGGCACCCCTGGCAGATCGGATCCGGAAGGGGTGCATAATTAGTCCCTAATTAATCCCTAATTAATCAAGTTAGCGAGGCACCCTGTAAAAATTGTCTTGGACATGAGATATCGGAATCGGGTTTGTGGCTTAATTAGTCCCTAATTAATCCCTAATTAATCCCGCAAAAATTAATTTTTTCCCTCAACTGCTTCCCGGAATTTTGGGGTGCCTCGCTAACTTGATATCAAGTTAGCGAGGCACCCTGTAAAAATTGTCTTGGACATGAGATATCGGAATCGGGTTTGTGGCTTAATTAGTCCCTAATTAATCCCTAATTAATCCCGCAAAAATTAATTTTTTTGTTCAAATATTTTTCGAGTTTTTTACCAAAGTATGTCCGTGTCAAGTTAGCGAGGCACCCTAATAAAATTTTGAGATATCGAAATCGGACTTGTGGTAAAATTAGTCACTAATTAATCCCTAATTAATCCCGCAAAAATTAATTTTTTCCCTCAAATATTTATGGATTCTTTGTACCCAAGTATGTCCATGTCACCTTAGCAAAACACCCTAATGAAATTTTGTGATATCGAAATCGGACTTGTGGCATAATTTGTCCCTAATTAATGACACAAAAATTAATTTTTTTCCTCAACTGCTTCTCGGAATTTTGGGGTGCCTCGCTAACTTGACATGTCAACTTAGCGAGGCACCCGGTAAAAACGCCTTAGACATGAGATATCGAATTCGGGCTTGTGGCTAAATTAATCCCTAATTAATCCCTAAACAATGACGAAAAAATTAATTTTTTCCCTGAAATTTTTTTGGTTTTTTTGTACCCAAGTATGTCCGTGTCACCTTAGCGAAACACCCTAATGAAATTTTGTGATATCGAAATCGGACTTGTGGCATAATTTGTCCCTAATTAATCCCTAATTAATGACACAAAAATTAATTTTTTTCCTCAATTGCTTCTCGGAATTTTGGGGTGCCTCGCTAAGTTGACATGCCGATTTCGATATCAATTATTAATTTTTGCGTCATTGTTTAGGGATTAATTAGGGATTAATTTAGCCACAAGCCCGATTTCGATATATCATGTCTAAGGCGTTTTTACAGGGTGCCTCGCTAAGTTGACATGTCAAGTTAGCGAGGCACCCCAAAATTCCAAGAAGCAGTTGAGGAAAAAAATTAATCTTTGTGTCATTAATTAGGGATTAATTAGGGACAAATTATGCCACAAGTCCAATTTCGATATCACAAAATTTCATTAGGGTGTTTCGCTAAGGTGACACGGACATACTTGGGTACAAAAAAACCAAAAAAAATTCAGGGAAAAAATTAATTTTTGCGTCATTGTTTAGGGATTAATTAGGGATTAATTTAGCCACAAGCCCGATTTCGATATCTCATGTCTAAGGCGTTTTTACAGGGTGCCTCGCTAAGTTGATATGTCAAGTTAGCGAGGCACCCCAAAATTCCGGGAAGCAGTTGAGGGAAAAAATTAATTTTTGCGGGATTAATTAGGGATTAAATAGGGACTAATTATGCACCCCCTCCGGATGCGATCTGCCAGGGGTGCCTCGCTAACTTGACACTCATGATTTTTCCGCTTATTCCAAAGTATAAAAATTAAAATTAAAAATAATAATTTCGTGCTAGACACTAACATACCTAATAATGTTAATTTTTTTGTTTCTTTTTTTACATATTTTTAAGTGCAGGTTTAGACTTGAATATTTATTATTTAAAGCATTTCATTTAAGTAGTCGTGATGAATCCTAAAGGTTCAAGTAATTATTAACACTTTTCAATAATATCCTTGGTTTCCAATAATTCCAAGTTTATAGTTTTAAGCTTTTAAAGTTGGGATATTTAAAAAAAAATTATCACTCTTTTTCATGTTAAAAATTGGTTTTGTTATGTTGCTCTGTCAGACTCAATCAAATTAACCCTCGGACATGATATCTAGTACAAATAGTAGTTAGCCGACAAAAAGTTACGTCGCACAAAGCCGCACTTCACTACTAGATACAGGGTTTTTCATATGTATCTAAAATAATTTTCTTTTTGTGCTTTATATTTAATTTTAATGTTTATATTTCTAACGCATATCTTGGTTAATGTAGGTGATGCTCGAAAGTAACCCAGATATTCAGCAGCGATTATTGTTAACTTTTTAGGCAGTATTTTTAGTATTTCCAATTTTTCAAAGTTAAGGAAGTACTTATCATAAAAATGGGCTAAGAATTATAAAGCTACATTTTTTAGAAGATTTTTGAGTATGCAATTTTGCAGCTCATTCAATTGTAATATAATAATATGCAACATTCAACTTTTTGAAAAATTTCATTGGCTTTTCGGAAATTTTAATTGGAACGGTCTCACGTACATATAACGCATACACCCTACAGAAAAAAATTTCTAAAATCGACGGAAATTTTTACAGCATTGAGAATAGCACTTTTTACACTAAAATTGGTTGGCTACATAACAGTACACTTAGAAATCTCCTCAAAATCTTCTATAAATTCTGGCCGCGCTTTGAAATTTTTAACCCACTTTTAGAAGTTTCTACGATTTTTCGGATTTTTCCATAAGCTTAGAAATCCTGCTTAAGGCGATTTTTATTGAAAAATTGTTTACATTTTTAAACGAAAATAAGAGTCAAATTTTCGACAGAACTGTTTTAATATTATAAATTTAAAAACTCACACATAGCATCTTAAAGAAGAAGTCTTTCTCTTACGAATGGCGTTGAGTTTGCTCAAATATCTTTTTTTTTCGCTAAGATAGAGCAATTTAAAGTTTATATGAATTAACGTAGGTATGATGCAGTAGAACACATACCTCTTACGATAAGTCTGCAAATTTCAATTGCTCCATCTTAGCGGAAAAAAAATATATATAAGCAAACTCAACGCCATTCGTAAGAGAAAGACTTCTTTAAGATGCTATGTGTGCTTTTTTTTTTTTTAAAAATAATTTGTCGTTTATATATAACCTCAAAAATGGGAAAAACGGTGTTTTTTGCACATTAAGGTTAGGATATCTCAAAATCCTGACGTGATAGAGCAATTCTGTGTCCAGATTTGAATTCAGCGCATCGAAAACCTTTAGGAAAGTATGGTCTGGTTTGTGGTCAAAAAAATCGGTCTCATTTTGTCGGCCTGTGTAATTGGCGTTACTTTTCTGTTATTAGCATGTTAATAATAGCAATACCGTATAATAATTGTAGCGTTTGTTGAGCCGTAGGGAAGTGCAGGAACCGTAGGAATTTTACCACAAAAGAGCGAATATAAGTACAAAGAATGTAAATTGTGGTAAAATTCCTGCGGTTCTTGCACTTTCCTACGGCTCAACAAACGCTAGAATTATAAGTAATACTTCGTGAAAAAGCGCTAAATTTCGAATTACCAATTTCGAAAAATTACTATTCTCATTGATTTTTTCCTGAAAAAGAAATGTATGCTCCGGGACAAATATCTTTCGGTATTAATCGCACATTTTTTGCAGGGTATGTACATATTAAAACTAGCACATTTAAAATTTCTGACGAAAGCTAGCAATAAAAAAATTCTGTACGAAAAGTAGCACATTGGACTTTTGGCCGACGAAAAGTAGCAGTAATTATATACTGTTTTTACTAGTAAAATACCAATTTATTTATTAACTAAATACTTATAGCAGTTTGTGCAATTCTATCACAAACTAAGCTTTATTGGCGATTTTGAAGTAAATTTACGCTATTATTTAACAAAAGGTTCAGAATAGTTATTATGTACTTACTAGCTGACCCGGCAAACTTCGTTCTGCCCAACATAGATTTTTTATTAATTTCATTTCAAAAATTGTTATTACACCTCAAATGTTTAGTACGTATTGGAGGTGCAATGCCCCATTTTTCGATAAATCTTTTTTTTTTTGGGTGAACATGGTATTGATATCGTATATCTGCAGAGTGATTTCTATGTAAATGCCATGAACGCTTTCAGGGATATTTAGCCTTAAAAATTAAGAACGCATGGGAGGTGCCACGCCCCCTTTTCATAAGCATGCTACTGATATCGTTAATCCCCTGATCAATTTTCAGGTCCCAACTTTAAACGCTTTTATAGATATTCAGCTTCAAAAATTAAGTTTGTATGGGAGGTGCCACGCCCCCTTTTTCAATACCCCCCACTTTTATGCATGGGAATGGTTTTGATATCATTTAGCTCTACACCAATTTTCAGCTCTCCACATTTAACTCCTTCAGAGATAATCAGCTTGAAAAATTAAGATTATATGGCATGTGCCACGCCCCCTTTTCAGATAACCTACACTTTTATGTGCAAAAATTGTTTTGATATCATATAGCTCTGTACCAATTTCCAGGTCCCTGCCTTAAATCCTTTTAGAGATATTCAGCTTCAAAAATTAAGTTTGTTTGGGAGGTGCCACACCCCCTTTTTCGATAACCCCACTTTTATGCGTGAGAGTGGTTTTAATATCATTTAGCTCTATAGCAATTTTCAGGATCCTGCCATTTATTCTTTCTGATATATTCAGCTTCCAATGCTAAGTTTGTATGTATGGGAGGTGGCACGCCACCTTTTCGTATAACTTCTATTATTTTGCGTTTATATGAAATTGTTATCGTTTATCTCCACACCAATTTCTAAGTCCCTACCTTAAACAATTTTAGAGATATTCGGCATCAAAAATTAAGTTTGTATGGGAGGTGCCACGCCCTCTTTTCTGATATCTCCCACTTTTCTGCGTGAGAAGGGTTTTGATATCACCTTCCTCTATACCAATTTTCAGCTCCCTACCTTGAACTCTTTTAGAGATAATAAGCTTTAAAATCTAAGATTGTATGGCAGGTGCCACGCCCCCCTAATATTTTTTAATTTTTTCTTCGACTAAACCTTCGCGGTGTAATAACAAACAAACTCTCCTAAGGAAGTATTTGATTTGGTTCAGCCGTTTTCAAGTTTTAGCGTTACAATTAAACACCAAATAATTTTTATATATATAGATCAGAGCTGGGCGATAAGGATTACGATTACAAGATGATTACGATTACAGTAATCGTAATCTTAGAAATTTTGAAATTACAATTACTGTAATCGTAATCGTCGTTACAAAAATTACGATTACTGTAATCGTAATCGTAAAAAACTTGAAATTACAATTACTGTAATCGTAATCGTCGTTACAAAAATTACGATTACTGTAATCGTAATCGTAAGAAACTTGAAATTACGATTACTGTTCTCGTTTTCTGGGATTAATAATAATACAATGGCGCTATTATAACTCTGACGAGTTTTATGGCCGAGCTTCTCTCCCAATTCGAGGTGTGCTCCTTTTTGTTTTTCCTACTAATTGGGTGGACCTACAGTTTTATGCCGGCTCCGAACGGCGAATGCATTTTTTGTGAGAAGCTTTTTCATGGCAGAAATACACTCGGAGGGTATGCCGTCCACTACCGAGAGGTGACCGCTGCTCTTAAAAAACCCAATAATTGGATTTTTACTAATTAGAAAAATTTTTTGGTGTTTTTCTCGGACCGTGGTTTGAACCCGAGACCTCTGGCATAGCAGGCGAGCACTCTACCCACTGCACCACAGCGGCCACCGTTTTCTGGGATTACAATGTGTAAAAAACAGTGATATACTTACCCAACATCATTTTCCAAGAAATAATAATAATTTTTACATACATGCATACATATGTGTTTATTTCTCACACATTAAGTAAACAAGTAAAACTGGGATGTGTATTAAGTAGAGAGAAAATTAGCGGAAATAATAAAGATACAAAATTAAGACTGCTGTTTGGATAATTTACATTCAATAATATTCAATATTAGCCTTAAGCAGAACTAATTTTTCAAAAGAAACATCGTAAAGTGCATGGCGTCGAGGACTGTTTATAATGCCCGCCAACGAAAATAGCCTTTCCACAGGTGCTGACGATGTAAGCGGGGTGCTGAATCTTAAAGATGCTTTCTTTATCAGGGGATATCTTTTAAAACAGCCATGGCTACTATCAGCATCGTTCAAATATTTAAAAAATTCTTCTCCTATAATGTTTGAGCCACTACCAGGAAGCACTTCAGGTAAATCAGTGTTTTCTAAAGGTATATTGAGTTTTAAATAAAATATATATTAAATTGTTATATAGATATGTAGTTAGGTATTTACCGCCGAAGTCAAAAAAATCTTCATCTAATATTGGCTTTTCATAGTTATGGTCATTTACATCTTCAAAATTTGCAGTGGAGTTTTATTACTTTTTAAATTTGTTATGAGATAAACCTAAGTAATTTGTTTAGTAAAATCTAGCAATTGTAATACATATTTTTTATACATGCAAAATCCACATTTTACGAAGAAAATTAGTGTGAGCTACAGCTCGATTTTAATGCATGAGGCCATTGTCTCCAGCCCACTAAAAGCTGCTATCTCAACCGCAAATATTTCAATATGTATATAATATGTGTGAAATTGCAAGCTTTACATAATTGTTTGTAGTTTTTAGCACTTCTTTCAGAGCCAAGCATATTTTCCTCCCTACACCGTTTAGTATCAAAAAGCAATTTTAATAATTTTTTACATGTAATTCTTAAATTTTGTAATTTAAGATTACAGAAAATAAGGATTACTGTAATTGTAATCGTCAAAAACTTGAAATTGCAATTACTGTAATCGTAA
Source organism: Urophora cardui (assembly GCA_960531455.1). Classification (NCBI taxonomy): domain Eukaryota; kingdom Metazoa; phylum Arthropoda; class Insecta; order Diptera; family Tephritidae; genus Urophora; species Urophora cardui. The sequence continues at coordinate 131,018,706 of OY482672.1, forward strand.
TCGTCGTTACAAAAATACGATTACTGTAATCGTAATCGTAAAAAACTTGAAATTACAATTACTGTAATCGTAATCGTCGTTACAAAAATTACGATTACTGTAATCGTAATCGTCAAAAACTTGAAATTGCAATTACTGTAATCGCAATCGTCGTTACAAAAATAAGAATTACTCTAATCGTAATCGTAAAAAACTTGAAATTACGATTAATGTAATCGTAATCCTATGTGTAATCGATTGCACATGTAATCCTTATCGCCCAGCTCTGATATAGATATAGATATACTTTCATTTGGCAAAAAGGAATACGGCCATTTCTCACAAAATAAATATTTTTAAGATTTTTCATTTATTTTTGTGCAAGCCCAACAAACATTCATGATTTTTTCATTGTTTAGATTTTATTAACGCAATATGTGCCCAAATTGCACATGATTATATATATTGACATGTATATGTTTACCACATTTATAAGAACTGAAATTTAAACAATACTCAGTCTTATTATTTAAATTAAAGGTACTTCTTGTACTTTTTAATGGAAAACATTGTACTACGGTAATATTAACTTTACCATTTTTTAGTATCTAATTTCAATATATGTATGTATAATAAATATATCACAGAAATATATTGAGAATTGATAAAAGGCGTGAGATTTGGCTCCTTCTCTAATCACTCGCTAATCGAATTCTAGTGTAGTTTTCAACCCTCGTTATCGACATGAGAATATATAGAGAACTAGCCGACCCGGCAAACTTCGTTCTGCCCAAAATAGATTTTTTTATTAATTTCATTTCAAAAATTGTTATTACACCGGTATTATTTTTAATAGGAAATTAACGATTTTTCACTACTTTATTGTGTATACAACTTCAAAAATATATGATTCAGGCTGCACGATACACAACATTTTTAGTTTTCTGTTCCGGATATTTATTTTCACTGAGTATTGGCTATTTTCACTAAGTAAGAGGATTGATATAGTATACCTCCATAATGGTTTTCAGGCCCCTCCTCCAACACTTTTAGATATATTCAGCCTCAAAAGTTTAGTACGTATGGGAGGTGCAATGCCCCATTTTTCGATAAATCTTTTCTTTTTTTTTGTGTGAACATGATATTGATATCGTATATCTGCATAGTGATTTCTATATACATGCCATGAACGCTTTTAAGGATATTTAGCTTTAAAAATTAAGAACGCATGGGAGGTGCCACGCCCCCTTTTCCCAAAACTACTGTTTTTTCATAAGCACGCTATTGTTATCGTCAATCTCTTGACCAATTTTCAGGTCCCAACCTTAAACGCTTTTATAGATATTCAGCTTGAAAAAATAAGTTTGTATGGGAGGTACCACGCCCCCTTTTCCGATAACCTACACTTTTATGCGCAAAAATTGTTTTGATATCATATAGCTCTGTACCAATTTCCAGGTCCCTGACTTAAATCCCTTTAAAGATATGCAGCATAAAAAATTAAGTGTTGTTGGGAAGTGCCACGCCCCCTTTTCGTATAACTCCTATTATTTTGCGCTAATATGGAATTGTTATCGTTTATCTCCACACCCATTTCCAAGCCCCTAGCGTTAACAATTTTAGAGATATTCAGCATAAAAATTAAGTTTGTATGGGAGGTGCCACGCCCCTTTTTTCGATAACCCCCACTTTTATGCGTGGGAATGGTTTTGATATCATTTAGCTCTATACCAATTTTTAGCTCCCTACCTTGAACTGTTTTAGAGATAATCAGCTTTAAAAATTAAGGTTGTATGGGAGGTGCCACGCCCCCTTTTCTGATAACCCCATCTTTTCTGAGTGAGAAGGGTTTTGATATCACCTAGCTCTATACCAATTTTCAGATCCCTACCTTGATCTGTTTTAGAGATAATCAGCTTTAAAAATTAAGGTTGTATGGGAGGTGCCACGCCCCCTTTTCTGATAACCCACAATTTTCTGAATGAGAAGGGTTTTGATTACACCTACCTCTATACCAATTTTCAGCTCCCTACCTTGAACTGTTTTAGAGATAATCAGTTTTAAAAATTAAGGTTGTATGGGAGGTGCCACGCCCCTTTTTTCGATAACCCCCACTTTTATGCGTGGGAATGGTTTTGATATCATTTAGCTCTATACCAATTTTCAGATCCCTACCTTGAACTGTTTTAGAGATAATCAGCTTTAAAAATTAAGGTTGTATGGGAGGTGCCACGCCCCCTTTTCTGATAACCCCCAATTTTCTGAATGAGAAGGGTTTTGATTACACCTACCTCTATACCAATTTTCAGCTCCCTACCTTAAACTGTTTTAGAGATAATCAGCTTTAAAAATTAAGGTTGTATGGGAGGTGCCACGCCCCTCTGACATTTTTTAAATTTTTCTTCGACTAAACCTTCGCGGGGTAACAACAAACAAACCCCCCTAAGGAAGTATTTGATTTAGTTAAGCCGTTTTCAAGTTTTAGCGTTACAATTAAATACCAAATCATTTTTATATATATGGATTACACTAGTTATCTAACGCAAAATTTCTAACGTTAGAGACTGTGTTTGCTGGGTATGTACAAATGTGCATATGTACTACCACGAGTTCAAAATATCGTCTAAATAAATTATTAAAAAACTGTTTATGACGTGATTTGTTTTAATTTGGAAAAGGTTTAGATTGGTAAGCTCAAAAAAGCTTTATTTGGAACGTTTACAGTAAGCTTACATTCAAAAGCTTATTAAAAGCCTTTTTAGAACATTTACAATAAGCTTACATTCGAAAGCTTATAAATGGTTTCATTCAAACATTTACAATTAGTTTATATTTTTATGCTTATAAAAAACTTTCTCTTAAATATTTTTTGTAAATTTATATTCGAACATTTACAACCAAGGTCTAATTTCATTAATAACACGCTTACTTTGAAGTCTTTTGTAAACAAAAAATCAACATTTTGTTAGCTTAATGTTTATAATTATAAGCTTAAAAAAACTTTATTTAAGCTAATTTTGCTTGCTGGGAGGGTAAACAAGAACAATTACATACATACATACATACATATGTCAGAGGCGGTCGCTTCATACAAGCCGAGAAGCCCGGCTTGCGTACACATTTTCGTTCATTTCATACGAAATTCTTTAAAATCTGGTTATTTTACGCTTTAAATGTGTTTACTATTTAAGTTCTCAATAATATAGCCCCCACTGTAACATGCCCCTAAAAGCCTGCTAAGAAAATAGCGCAAATACACCACCAATCCACCTCACAATGTGTATTTTGTTTGTACAGCCAATCACAGCACAGTGAGCATGATTCAACGTTTCCACACATTAGCTTTTACGTGGCTTTCAAAACAGAATAACATATCTTGTTTTCTCGCTTTCGCTAAGGAGAAACCAATTGCTTATTTTCAGACTTAAATTGAAAAAAAAAAACTAGCAAAGCACTTTTTTTATTTTTCACATCAAATTTGAATGCGAATATGAAGCTGGCTTCGGCATTCAAAAGTTCAGTATTCACAGCCATATGCATATTTGATTTGATTTTCGTTTGCATGTAGGTACATACTTATGCACATAATTTCTTACATCTGCATGTGCATACAAACATAAATATCAAATACCAGATTATAAAAGGGTTGATTGTGATTTTTGGCTTTAAAAATTAAGGTTGTATGGGAGGTGCCACGCCCCCTTTTCTGATAACCCCATCTTTTCTGAGTGAGAAGGGTTTTGATATCACCTAGCTCTATACCAATTTTCAGATCCCTACCTTGATCTGTTTTAGAGATAATCAGCTTTAAAAATTAAGGTTGTATGGGAGGTGCCACGCCCCCTTTTCTGATAACCCACAATTTTCTGAATGAGAAGGGTTTTGATTACACCTACCTCTATACCAATTTTCAGCTCCCTACCTTGAACTGTTTTAGAGATAATCAGTTTTAAAAATTAAGGTTGTATGGGAGGTGCCACGCCCCTTTTTTCGATAACCCCCACTTTTATGCGTGGGAATGGTTTTGATATCATTTAGCTCTATACCAATTTTCAGATCCCTACCTTGAACTGTTTTAGAGATAATCAGCTTTAAAAATTAAGGTTGTATGGGAGGTGCCACGCCCCCTTTTCTGATAACCCCCAATTTTCTGAATGAGAAGGGTTTTGATTACACCTACCTCTATACCAATTTTCAGCTCCCTACCTTAAACTGTTTTAGAGATAATCAGCTTTAAAAATTAAGGTTGTATGGGAGGTGCCACGCCCCTCTGACATTTTTTAAATTTTTCTTCGACTAAACCTTCGCGGGGTAACAACAAACAAACCCCCCTAAGGAAGTATTTGATTTAGTTAAGCCGTTTTCAAGTTTTAGCGTTACAATTAAATACCAAATCATTTTTATATATATGGATTACACTAGTTATCTAACGCAAAATTTCTAACGTTAGAGACTGTGTTTGCTGGGTATGTACAAATGTGCATATGTACTACCACGAGTTCAAAATATCGTCTAAATAAATTATTAAAAAACTGTTTATGACGTGATTTGTTTTAATTTGGAAAAGGTTTAGATTGGTAAGCTCAAAAAAGCTTTATTTGGAACGTTTACAGTAAGCTTACATTCAAAAGCTTATTAAAAGCCTTTTTAGAACATTTACAATAAGCTTACATTCGAAAGCTTATAAATGGTTTCATTCAAACATTTACAATTAGTTTATCACCCTTATTACGGTTGTCGTCGTCGACACTCACTCGACGCTGTCGGCGACGACCTATCAAAATCGGTATTACGTATGGTAAAGTCGATAACTTGTGACAACTATCGAAACATATTTGGTATCAGCTAAGTCGACGTCGACGGTCACTCGTTGCCATTTTCGTCGACGCGGTGTTTAATGGTGACAAGAAAAAAATTTAGTATGTATGCATTTTTGTTTTTAAAATTTTATTACGGGAGGGTTAAAATTAGTAGAACTAACATCCGCAGAATATTTCCTGCTAGTTTTATTGAAAAATTCCCACTAGTTTAAAAATAAATTCGGTGAGCGCACATACCGAAGGCGACCCAAAGGTTTTCAATGGGGTACGATACCAACTAATTTTTTACAACATTGAGAAGCAATCACCATTAAATTGAATGCCTTGGCACCTCCTTTAAGATTGAGGAGAAAACTAATTTATTAAATATTTATGTACATACATACATACATATGTATATATGTATTTCAACTAAAATATTTTTTCTTTTATTTATTAATTACTCGAGCACTTCATTGCTATGTTCATCGCTAAAACTTGATGAATCATATGCAAAATACATTTATTATAAAGAAATAAATTATCTAAATAGCACAGATTAAAAATACGTAAAAAATTGCGCACAGATTCTAAATAAAATCAAACAGCTAGTGCAGAAATTATAGGGATGGTACTTTCGTCATTCGGTTTACCGATAAACAGTCGACGTCGTCTCAATACGCTTAGCTAATACCGATTTTGCGTCGATGTGACGACGACGTCGAGACGACGTGATGTCGACTGAAAAGTGACAACGACGTCGACGACGACAACCGTAATAAGGGTGTATATTTTTATGCTTATAAAAAACTTTCTCTTAAATATTTTTTGTAAATTTATATTCGAACATTTACAACCAAGGTCTAATTTCATTAATAACACGCTTACTTTGAAGTCTTTTGTAAACAAAAAATCAACATTTTGTTAGCTTAATGTTTATAATTATAAGCTTAAAAAAACTTTATTTAAGCTAATTTTGCTTGCTGGGAGGGTAAACAAGAACAATTACATACATACATACATACATATGTCAGAGGCGGTCGCTTCATACAAGCCGAGAAGCCCGGCTTGCGTACACATTTTCGTTCATTTCATACGAAATTCTTTAAAATCTGGTTATTTTACGCTTTAAATGTGTTTACTATTTAAGTTCTCAATAATATAGCCCCCACTGTAACATGCCCCTAAAAGCCTGCTAAGAAAATAGCGCAAATACACCACCAATCCACCTCACAATGTGTATTTTGTTTGTACAGCCAATCACAGCACAGTGAGCATGATTCAACGTTTCCACACATTAGCTTTTACGTGGCTTTCAAAACAGAATAACATATCTTGTTTTCTCGCTTTCGCTAAGGAGAAACCAATTGCTTATTTTCAGACTTAAATTGAAAAAAAAAAACTAGCAAAGCACTTTTTTTATTTTTCACATCAAATTTGAATGCGAATATGAAGCTGGCTTCGGCATTCAAAAGTTCAGTATTCACAGCCATATGCATATTTGATTTGATTTTCGTTTGCATGTAGGTACATACTTATGCACATAATTTCTTACATCTGCATGTGCATACAAACATAAATATCAAATACCAGATTATAAAAGGGTTGATTGTGATTTTTGGCGACTATTGGCACAATATCAAGATAGTTTTAAAAAGCGATGGAAATCAAATTGGACCTCAGTTTTTCAAACACTAAAGCACCCATTTTTTAGGCAATAAGCAAATACACTTGCTACTGCTGAAATTTCCGTCGGTATAAGGAAAATAAAAATACCTCTGCGCTTTCGTGTAAGATTTTGCTAGCGCACGTTTTTATATTTAAGAATTATGTAAATACGAAATTTTTTATTTTAAAAATGTTCAGAGTAAAATTGCAAAATCAAGAAAAAACAATTTTAATTTACAAATGTTTATTTTTATTTTAAGCACTATGAGATTTTGAAGGAAAAACTTTCGTTTTTATTCCATTAATTTTAATTTTTAATTTAAACGTGTTTCTTTTTAAATCCTAAATACATTTTAATTTAAAAAATTTAATTTTTAATTTAAAAATTTTCATTTATAAAATAAAAATGACTTGGTTTAAAACGTGCATTATAAAAATAAAAATTTTATTTTTGATTCCTTTTCTCTGAGTATACAAACAAAAATATGTGTATCAGGAAAACAGAAATAAAAATACATATGAAAAAAAACAAAAAAAAAAAAAATAAACGAGAAAAAACGATCTTCAAATACCCGAATTGTTCAAATGCCCGTACAAACATACGCGTAATAAACAAACAAACGAGCGTTTGAGAAATGAAAAGCATTTATTCGGGTCACTCGAAAATGTTAAAAAGAAATCGAGAACTCTAAACCAATGTCAATGACGGAATCAGACTTTTAAATAATACAGCAAAGGAAATTACATAAATGGCTAATGGTTATGCTTCACACATACACCCCTATTGCGAGTGTCGACTGTGATAGATAATCGACTGTTGATCGATCCGCGAGCATTATATTTATATGCTCTTTTGTCGATCAATTATCTATTATCTATCACAATCGACACTCGCAATACGGGTGATAGGCTTGCCCAGGCAATTTATGCTAGGTCCGCCACTGACATATGTATATGTTGGTAGCAGGTGGCGAGAAGAGTTTCAGAGAGTTCAGTTAATTGATTTGGTTTCATCCAAATCGGAGATTCTATCAGCCAACTGCCGAAATAGATCAATCCGGGACAAATCTCGTTCGGGATTAATCGCACATTTTTTCTACATACATACGTAAATATGCTGTTATTTATGTACAAATTTAAACAACGTTCTATTCTTTGTTTCGAAATAGGAAACGTACATATGTATATACCCAATAAGCATTTTTGTTGAAAATGAATTTGAATTCCATTTGAGATCAAATGCATACATTAATTTTTCACTTGAATTCATTTTAAGAAACAGCCCATTCTCCAAAAAAAAGAGCACTTTTTTTATATGAAAATATTCTTTTTTCTCCACTTGAAAAAATATTGGAATTAGTTCACTTCTTGCTAATATGATTGAATTGAATTATTATCAATTATGCTCTCACTTCTGACAAAAATAGAAGTGTTGCCATGTGCAAAAATACACATGCGTTTTTAAAATGAACTCTAATGGTTTTCAAATTGAAATCAAACTTTGGAAAAAACCTTTTGGTTCAAGTGTAAAAACATGTTGGACAGAGATGTAGAATAATTATTATTTCATTTTGAAATTATAAAAAAGTCCTACAAATTTTCTTCAGGATCATAAAAGTCTTTTGATTATATTTTTTTCCTGATGAAAATGATAAAAATCTTCTATAATTATTATTCAGAAGCTTATATTTCAAATATATATTTTTTAAGTCTTCAAAGACTTTTATATTGAGACAAATTTGAAAAAAGTCTTTGCGTAATTATTATCACTAACAAATTGTTTTTTATATCTTCAAAGACTTTTACATTGAGACAAAGGTCAAAAAAGTCTCAGAAAATTTTCAATAACTTTCATATAAGTATAAAATAAAAATAACTTTCATATAAGTACTTCAAAATTCAAGCAAATTTCCAATTTGAAATTGTATGAAAGATTTTTATCGAAGATATAAAAAATAAATTTGTTACTCAAAATAATTACTTGACGATATTTTTGAAATTCGTCTCAATGAAAAAGTCTTTGAAGACTTAAAAAACAATTTGTTACGGATAATAATTACTCAAAGACTTTTTTCAAATTTGTCTCAATATAAAAGTCTTTGAAGATATAAAACAAAATTTCTCATTTATAATATGTAATTACAAAACGACTTAAAAAAAATATCTCAGAAATAACTATTATGGAAAGACTTTTAAAATATGTGTCTTTCAATAATAATTATTTTTTGATTTTTATTTTCTCTCTTATAATAATTACAACTCTGATGTTGGATGTAAACTTGTGAATTGGGACTTTTCTCCAACATTGGATTTGTGCTTATTGGGTAGCTACTTTCTATTGAGTCACAGTTTTACCATTTAATTACATATTTTCTTATATACTGTGCCGTGTGCGCAAAAAGGACGTAAGAGCCAAAATTAAAATTTTTTCGTAGAAGATTTTTTAATAACCTTTGCATACAGTTTGTATGTAGGTAGCCATGAAATTTGCTTAGTATCAAACTTAAAAACGCTACATTTCACAGCTTTTTGGGAGTTGATGCGTGTGAAAATAAATTACTATTTATTGATTTCCATAAGAAATAAATTGAAAATCATGGCGCTTACGTATATTTAGAGCAAAAGACTCGATATGTACATACATATGTAAGTAAAATTCTCAATAACGCACGCCCCTTCCCTCCTACTTTTCAATGAAAATCGTTGATTAATAATTTTGTTTGTTTGTGTGTGTGGGTGTGTGTTTTCCCACACTGAGTGCTGTTTATCATAAACAAGGTGTTATGTTCTTATTTTCAATATCTAAAACGTTCATATAGCAGCGACAATTTATTAGATAGGGTAGATGTTCCAGTGAACGGACAGTACCCAGTGACCGGACACTAGCATGGTTTTTCACTTATAAATAGGAAACCGTTAAAAATTTTACATTAAATTAAATTTAAATCAAAGCAGGCATTCAATATTGACTATATTATAAATTTAATTTTTCTATAGATGTGACACAAGCTTTGTTATATAGCATTTAGTAGGTGGTTGTCGAGAAATGTATCAAAAAGTAATTTTTTTGCTAGTGGTATACAGATTTTTAAAGTTGATGAATATCGGTATCTGGGCATGAAAACATGTCATATAGTGCATAGTACTATTGGCAGATGATGTATAATGACATTTAAACAGAAACTTTGTTGAAAAAATTACAATTTTCTATAAAATTAGCTGTCCGGTTACCGGAACACCAATTTAGCCCTTGTTCCAATGTCCGGACAGGTGTCCGCTGACTGGAGTTATAGAAAAATATGTCTTGATCTAGTGACCGGACAGTCCGTTATATTTGAAATTTAACCTGTTTGGAACGCATTTTGAATGTACTATTACAAAAAGCAAGCTCCGGAAAGAAAAATTTTAAAAATATATTAAAATTTCAGGTTCAGATGTGTGAAATACTGCCTAAAGAATATCATATACGGAAAAAAATATAATTTCACAATATTTTTTTTAAATTTTTTAAAAGTTGGACTCTCATATTCAAGTTTTTAACGAAAGAAAAAGCTGCAATTGTATTTATCGATTAAAATAGTGCTGTATTATAAGCATCATTAGCAAAATGCCCACATACATATATATGGAAAGGCAAACTGGAGATGAACTGTCAGCTAATATAGCAATCTTATAGCAGAAAGCATAAAGCAATCGGTCATAGGAGTGGGATTTATGAGGTCCCAAAATCTTATCTCAGCTTAGACTTCCCATTCCGAAAGTGGTACTCTGAAAAAAATACCCGTAGTTAAATCAACAACTTTCCGCTGTTGAATCTCCGTATTTGATTCAACAGCAAAAGTATTTGTTTTAACGGCAAAGTTTTTGATTCAACAAATTTCCGTAGTTAATTCAAAGACGTGCGTTGTTGATTCAAAAACTCGCTTGCTGTTAAACATTTTTTAAGTAAAAAGAAAGAAGGATTTGAAAGAAAAAATAAAAAAATAAACAAAATTTTTCAAATTCGTTCAATTCGTTTCAATTTTAAAATAAAATAAATATACATACATAAATAAAAAAATTAATTAAACAAAAACTAATATCTATTGATAAACTCAGCTTTTTTTGATGTCGTGAGAGTTGTCTGCAGATGTACTGATGCGTTTGGAAATGGTGAATGGATGAATGACTAAAGTTCATTTGGTGACGGCGGGCCTTAGTATTCATATTACTACATATCGAGCCCTAACCGCCAAAAATTAAATTTTACAGGAGGTTTTTTTTATTTTCTTTTAATACAGTTGGTAATCAGCCTTGAAATTTATTTATGGCCGGTTTCACAATCTGCGGGTAATTTAATCGCTGGTTAGTTTGACGTAAATTGTATTGAGCTGTCAAATAAATTGCTTCACCGGGCAAAAATCTCTGGTTAAGTGCTTAACCGGAGGTGGTGAAACCGGCCCTAAGTCTATGAAATTGTGGGAGTTGATGCGTACTATAATAAGTTATTGATTTCCTTGAAAACGCTAAAATCGATAATTTTGTTGGATACACTTTATGGCGGTTAGGGCTCGATATGTAAACATACTTACATATATTATATGTATAAAAAAATAAAATAAAATAATATCTATTATATTAAAAAAAATACTATTTTTACAATTTTCTTGAGGTTAACTTAAATGCGTAAGTATTTGCTTCAATGGTGCCCGTTTTTCGACCAAAAACTTTTGCGGTTAATTCAAAAGCAAAAGTTGTTAGCTTAAATACGAAAAGTATTTGAATCAACAGTGCTCGCTTTTGGACTAAAATTTTTTGCTGTTAATTCAAAAGCAAAAACTGTTAACTTAAATGTAAAAGTATTTCATTCAACAGTTTCCGTTGTTAACGTAAATACGAAAAGTATTTGAATCAAAAACGCTCGCATCTTTGAAACAACAACGGAGCGTTGTTGGGCACATTTCAACTGCGGAAAGTTGTTCATTTAACTGCAAAAGTCTTTGTATTTACAACGTTTTTTTTTCAGAGTACATACTGATGGAAAATATTAAGCCCCTTTCGAAATATGTAGCTACATACATATATATCCCACCATAATAGTTTTCACTTAATTTTTCAACATTTGAAATATTTATATTTAAGAAACCAAATTTTCATATAGTAGATAATTTAAAGTTTTATATAAACTAAAGATTTTTAGAAACTATTAACAGTAGGTAACACATACATATATAAAGTACATGTCTCCTTAAATCGCTTTAAGTCCTTTACATATGACCAATATATTATATCCTTTTATCGACTGTTAAATAATATAAAATAAATAAACCAAGATAATTTCTTATTTCTAAAGAATTCTCCTTCATTAATTTCAAGTCTAAATTGCTTTTAAGCATAGTTTTAATTATATTTTATTCGAAAAAACATATGTCCGTTCACTGGATCCTTGCTGTCCGGTCACTGGAAAAAGTGTCCGGTCACTGGTGAAAAATTACTTTTCTCAAAAAATATATTTATTCTGGAAAAAGTAATAATTACAAGAACATTTTTATATGCTTATTCGATTAAGAATTAATTAGTGGTCCCAAATAAAATACAAATGTCTTAATAAAGTTAACTGATTATTTTATACTTGAGCACAAAGTTGAAAAAAAAGTTAATTGTCCGTTCACTGGAACATCTACCCTACATAACTGATAAGCACCGTCGTGTTCAACATGCAGAAACATGTGTATGTACATTGTACACGTACGCACCTGTTTATTTCACATTCGTCAATTGGACAGCGCACAACACTTGTTTTTATCAGCAAATCGAAGCAGTTAAGCGGCGACGGCAAGGCCAGTTATTTACTAACCAAAAAATTGCTTAGCGATAGCAATCCACGTGTTATTATTTTCGGAATAATTCTTTTTGCTAACGAAAACCTTCAAGTGAGGGGTTTTTGTGTCTAAAATGGCAGCAGTTTTGCTAGTAAGCTCGCCGAAAGGAACTGGCTGCAAAATGTGGTTTGTTGAAACTGTTTTTTATTTTTATCTACATACATACATATGTAATTTTTAATAAAAAATTAAGTTAATTAAAGATAGGTACATAAAAATACTAATATGTACATACATATAAAATATTTTATATAAAAACAGCAAAATGTATAGTATGTACGATTAAGGGCGCGGGATAGGTAGAAAATAAAGTGCATTTGAGGTTAGGTTTCAACTTAACGTACGTATGTACATTAGACTGACCACAAATGCAAAAGTGCTGATTTTTTTTGCTCCCCGCGCATTTTCTGATAGCTTGACAATAGAAAATAAGATCTGCATAAAAATCTGACCATCGGTAGTGGGAAATAGCCACGCGCATTTGAACTAAAGTTCAAAAATTGACTTAAAAATTATGCATTGCTTTAGAGACCAATATCTCCTTAAACAATGATTTTTGGAGAAATAATGTAATAATCATTTTTATACTAAATGAAACTGGGAACATATTCTCCATATGATATTTATAACTACCGTTATCCTTTCAGGACATATTGAGTCCTTAAAGTGAAATTTAAATTTTTTTGTTTCGTAAAAACGCAAAAATAAATATTTAAAAAATAGAGAATTGCATAAACTATACATCATTTAATAGGTTATTTAAAGTAGTTTTACACATCATAAATTTTTTTTGATTTACATGCACTATTATAGTCAAGAAAATGATTTAAAATAAGCAATTCGCATTTTTTCAAACTTTTTTTTTTACTAAACTGAAAATATCGTAGTGGGCTTTGCAATAAAAAAAAAAATGTGGTATAGTTTCATATTTCAGCTCATTCAATAGTTTGTTGAACTTTCTTTAAAGTGAACTTGTAGCGGTAGTGCTCATAAGTGTGTTATATTCAGTTCAAAAAAGTTTTTTTTCAAATTTTTTTAAAACTATTATTGTAATGGCATTAAGATCCAGATGCATTCCCTTAATTGGTAATTATTTAATAACATCTTACGAGCTAAGTGCTATGTAAGGCTTTTCTATTGTATAATGTAAGAGTATCTTTTTTAAATACAGGCTTGAAAAAAAACTTTGAATGGAAATATGCTTCCAAGCAGAAGAAATGTGTTAAGCTATTTATTTTATTTGATTCGTGATGAACATTAAACGGCAAAGGGAAGCATTCCTATTTTGTCCAATAGATTGATTGAAGTCTATACGAAATTCGGAATTCCGACCAAAAGAAAAGGTGGAATAGAGAAAATGATTAAAAGGCGTTTAAATCAATACAACAAAATTATTAAATTGAAATGTGGTAAGGTAAAAAAACATTTTACTGACTCTCTGGACGTGTTATTTGACATATCGCATGCAAATTCCATTAAAACATTGCAAAAGAATAAAAATACGAAAGCCATAAACTTTTTAAACGAACATCGCGTATCAATAAAAGCTGTGCGCTCAAAATTGGCTTTAGAAATTGAAGTACAGTATTTTTATTCTTTTGCAATGTTTTAATGGCATTTGCATGAGATATGTCAAATAACACGTCCAGAGAGTCAGTAAAATGTTTTTTTTACCTTATCACATTTCAATTTAATAATTTTGTTGTATTGATTTAAACGCCTTTTAATCATTTTCTCTATTCCATCTTTTCTTTTGGTCGGAATTCCGAATTTCGTATAGACCTCAATCAATCTATTGGACAAAATAGGAATGCTTCCCTTTGCCGTTTAATGTTCATCACGAATCAAATAAAATAAATAGCTTAACACATTTCTTCTGCTTGGAAGCATATTTCCATTCAAAGTTTTTTTTCAAGCCTGTGTTTAAAAAAGATATCTACTCTTACATTATACAATAGAAAAGCCTTACATAGCACTTAGCTCGTAAGATGTTATAAAATAATTACCAATTAAGGGAATGCATCTGGATCTTAATGCCATTACAATAATAGTTTTAAAAAAATTTGAAAAAAACTTTTTTGAACTGAATATAACACACTTATGAGCACTACCGCTACAAGTTCACTTTAAAGAAAGTTCAACAAACTATTGAATGAGCTGAAATATGAAACTATACCACATTTTTTTTTTATTGCAAAGCCTACTACGATATTTTCAGTTTAGTAAAAAGTTTAGTTTGAAAAAATGCGAATTGCTTATTTTAAATCATTTTCTTGACTATAATAGTGCATGTAAATCAAAAAAAATTTATGATGTGTAAAACTACTTTAAATAACCTATTAAATGATGTATAGTTTATACAATTCTCTATTTTTTAAATATTTATTTTTGCGTTTTTACCAAACAAAAAAATTTAAATTTCACTTTAAGGACTCAATATGTCCTGAAAGGATAACGGTAGGTATAAATATCATATGGAGAATATGTTCCCAGTTTCATTTAGTATAAAAATGATTATTACATTATTTCTCCAAAAATCATTGTTTAAGGAGATATTGGTCTAAAGCAATGCATAATTTTTAAGTCAATTTTTGAACTTTAGTTCAAATGCGCGTGGCTATTTCCCACTACCGATGGTCAGATTTTTATGCAGATCTTATTTTCTATTGTCAAGCTATCAGAAAATGCGCGGGGAGCGAAAAAATTCAATACTTTTGCAAATCCCATATGTTTTGTAGTCAGTCTAATGTACATACATACATATGTATTAGAAAATCACACTGTTGGATTTTAGGAATGAATCATTGTAGGTTTTATTCACATCATTAATTAGGTATGTTCTTTTTGTTTTTGTTTTTAGGTGTACAAAAAATGCCCAGAAATGCTGCAACAAAATTGATTAACGACGAGGTGTGTCTTCCAATACAAAAAACAAAAACAACAACAACAAACGTAAAAAGCTCATTGAGCGTTATTCAAAGTATTACACCAGCAACAACAACAACAACAGCAACAGCTGTAGTACAAAAACAAAAGCAACAAAAAGAGGAAAGAAAAGAAGAACAACAAGTACAAAAAAACCAAGAGCAACAAAAGCAACAAGAAACGCAAAAACCGCGTAAGCCACAACAGCAGCAACAACAACAAACAAATCGACGACAGCGTAGAAAACGCCGAAGCAGACAACAAAAAGCTAAGAAATCAGGTAAGAATACAAGCGCAGCGAAACTAACAGAAAAAGCAACAACAACAACAACCACAACAGTTGCATCGACAACATCAACAACAGTTGCATCAACAACAACAACAGCTGCATCGACAACAACAACAACAGCTGCATCAACAACAACAACAGCTGCATCAACAACAGCGCCAACTTCAACCGAGCAGGCAGCAGCATCAGCGGCAGCAGTTGCCTTTAAAAAGCCAAAATCAAAACCAAAAACAAAAAAGCGCTACTCACCACTATATTTCACCACACTTTATCCAATTGTTGTCGAAACTTGCTTGGAAGCCGAAACACAAACAACCAATAAAACAACAAACACCACCGGCCCAACAACACAAACTGCCAACGTCAATACCACCAACAACAGCAGCGTAAGTAGCGCTGTTGGTGCCGTTGCCGGTGCCAGCGTTGGAGCTGGTGTTGGCGTTAAACCACATCAGAACGTTGGAGCAGCAGCGGGCGATAGACGTCGATCGCGCAAACGACGCAGCTACACACATTTCACCAAACGTAAAAATCGCTCAAAAGAAAAAGCGACTGCAGCCAAAAAGGCGCCAACGAAGCAAACTGCCACCACTGGCAAGGTTGTAAAAAAGCTACAGGCAGCAAAGAGCAAGGAAACCGTTGCACGATTAGCGACACTACGCAATCGTAACAAGTTACAAGACAAAAGTGGAGAGGAGCATAATAATAGTAAGAAGAAGAAGAGCGATACAACATCCACGCAACCACCAACGTCATTATTGGTTGGGCAGAAAAAACGGCACAAAGGTAAGTCTTTTTGATTTGAGAGCAAATTACAAGCATGCTAATATAGTAATTTACCGTTTTCTTTTGCCTTTTTTTTTATACAGCCTGGTACAATTTAGATGAACTGCTGCTAAATAAAATCGAACCACTCGAAGTTGATGTGAAAAAGTGCGGCGGCAAACGCAAACGCGATAGCAGCATCTCAATAGCACGCAAGCGTAATAGTCTAACGCCAAAGCAGACACCACCACCGCCACCGCTACCACCAGTTAACATATCGCCTGGCGGTTTTGATTTTCCAACGCTTCACTGCAGCAACATTGTAGCAGGTGCGACAGCGGAGATAGTAGCGAGTGCCAATATCGTTGCAACGTCGACGAGCGGCGTTGGTATACAAGCAGAAGCTAAAGAATATATTGCAACAGCAGTAGCAATAGAAACAGCATTAACAACAACAACCACAGACGTTACAACTACTTCGATAGCAACAACCAAAGCTACAACCAGTTTAATTGGCGGCAGCAGTCCAAGTGCCGCAAGCAGTAACAGCACCAGCGCCAGCACCAGCACAACTTTCGTTGGCAACAAGAAACGTTCACGCTGCCGCATGTCGCTCTTTGAACGACGCTATCAAACCGCTGACGCGGATGGACGCAGTGGCGCCGGCAATGCCGCTGGTGCTTCCTCAACTGGCGGCGGCGGTATAGTTACAAATGGCTGTCTCAGCACGACGCGCGCCTCTTCATCGGCCTCGTCGAGCAGCGCTTTGCATACAGATGTTGATAGTGCACAAGATATACAACACTCACAACAACAACAACAACAATACTATATGTCAGTCACATCAGGTTCCAGCAATTGCATAGCTGCCGGCAATATGCCAGCTAGCGGCAGCGGCGCATTAATCAACACCTCGCTAGGTAATAATGGTGGCAATAATGCATCGCTAAATCATGCACCCTCCATGGCCACGCTATGCAACATTGGCAATACTTGCTACCTGAATTCAGTGGTTTATACATTGCGCTTTGCGCCACAATTTCTCCACAATCTACATCATTTGATTGTCGATTTATCGAGCATACAACAATGTATAGCACGACAACGTGCCGCCGTCGCGGCCAAATCGTCTTCCTTGGGCCGGGGCATTAGTGCTGCGCAATTGGAGAATGCGCGCAGTTGGAGTAGCAAAGATTTGGCAGCACTTGAACAAAATGCCGTTATGGGTACAGCAGCGGGCGCAAGCACAGCTGCCGGCGGCTGCGTAGGTGGCGGCATTGGCCAAAAGAGTAGCCATCAAATGTTGACCGAACGTTTGCATGAATTGTATCAGTGTTTGCATCGCAATGAGGTGGCCGAATCGACGGAGCCCTTTCACGCCGATACGCTGCTGCATGCGGTGCAAGATGTGAATGCGATATTCGAGGGCAATCAACAGCAGGATGCACATGAATTTCTTATGTGTTTGTTGAATAGCATACGAGAGACTTGTCAGCTATTGATTAAAGCCATCGGTGAATATCCCGATATAATTATGAATGGGTGAGTGTGCGCAAAATCAATTTTTATCCTAAAAAAAGATTAATTCACTTTCTTCTTACTTGTAGTTACATACGCAATCCTGATGAATTAGATGCTTGTACATTCGATCGTGACAGTGCGGCGTCTTCAAGCGGCAATAATCTAATCGATAAAGCTGCAACAGCGTCATCAGCAACAGCAACACAAAATTCATCATCATCGTCTAGTCTCAGCACAAGCAACATAACAAAAACCTCCTTCTTTTCGCGCAAATCCAAACGAAAAGAGGAGCAGAAAAATTCCAAAAATTCACGACTACAATCACCGCTTAAGGATGGCCAAAGTGGCGGCGGCGCCGGCGGCATGCAACAGGCAACATCTAATAGTTTATTCTATTTGAATTCTGTAGATCTCAGTGGCGCTGCTGCGAATGCGTCATCGTCTACAACCGCGTCAGCCAACGCCACCGCTGCTAATGCAACAGCGAGCAGTCCAAGTGGCACGTTAAAAGGTGTTGCTGCTATTGGCGCTGATGCGAATAGTGAGCTCTCCTCACCTGTCAGTGCGCTGAAGGATAAGGAACGTTTAGCTGAAAAAATACGTGAATTGGGTTTGGATTTCTTTAGCGAGGACTTTGAAGGCGTAACCGTTTCGACTACCAAGTGTTTGAGCTGTGAAACAATAACCGAACAAAAGGAGAGCATGATTGATATTGCAGTGCCAGTACCACAATCGGGCTTTGAGGCGGCCGATTATACGGATAAGCCCAGTGCGTTTATACAGGTTAGTGGGAAACCAATTTATTATTTTTTTTTTATTAGTTTTTGCTACTATAAGTGACTAGCTGCGTGTCAAATGGTTATTTCAACCAAGTTATTGCGTTACCAGTTCATTGCTGCTTTTTCGGAATAGTTTCGGAGTCTTTTCCGGCAAAAAATGTAGACTTTTCAGAAATTTTTAAAGAATTCGGAATTACTTTAAAAAAATGGTAAATTAAAGTACTTTCGGAGAACATGAAAAATCTTTTTAAATTTTTTTGAAACTAGAAAAAAATTCTAAACTACTTATTGAAGCTTGGATGTAGCGACAGCTGTTTCACCTTAGATCCCTCTAAGGCTCTTCAGGCTACTTTTGCTTCGGGCAAGAATCGAACTTGCGCACTTTGTAGTTCTTTAGGTTCCTATTCGTAATAGATTCGGAGTACTTTCGGAGTAGAGAAGTAGGAATAAAATCACCGTTTACGTTGCTCCAAATCATTACGGTAAAAGTTTACTTCTTTTTCCGAACAGATTGGAGGTTATTTTAAGAGTTCCGTCTCAATTTCAAACTAACTTGCTTATTCGGAATAGATGCCGGGGTGTTTTTTTAGTTCGAAATGCATTTGTAGTCTTTTCGGAATGAATTCGGAGTTTTTTCGGAAAAGATGCGACATTTTTCGGTATAGATTGCGAATTTCGGCATAAATTACGAGTATATGGGTAACAATTAGCTCGAAGTTCTTCTGGTGTTTTGGTATCATATTTTAAACAAATCACCATTTCCAGTGCACGTAATCATTATGGTAAAAAATTACTGCTTTTTCGGAACAGATCGGAGTATATGAGATGGATCTAATTTTTCTATAAAACCTGCTTATTCGGAATAGATACCCAGTTTTTCGGAATAGATTAAGAGTTTTCAGCATGGATTTGCAGTCTTTTCGGAATGCATTCGGAGTAGATTCGGAATGTTTCGGAATGGACTTGCAGTTTTGGAAATGAATTCGGAGTTTTTCACGGTGTATTTGCATTATTTTCGAAGTTTTTCTGAATAGATTCAGTTTCGGAATGGATTTGCAGTCTTTTCGGAATGTTGTCTAAGTTGTTCGGATCAGACCCAGAGTTTTTCGGAATGGATATTCAGTCTTTTTGCAATTTATTCGGAGTCTTTCAGAATAGATGCAGTTTTTTGGAAAAAATGCAGTTTTTTCGGAAGTTTGCAGTCTTTTTGGAATGTACTCGGAATCTTTTGGAATAGATTCAGGATCTTTGGAAATTGATTTGCTGTCTTCAGAATTCCGAGATTTTCGGAGTGGATTTGCAGTATTTTCGAAATGTATTCGGAGTTTTGCGCAATATATTAAGATTTTTGAAATAGATTTGCAGGCTTTTCGGAACCCATTGGAAGTTTTTCGGAATAAATTCAGAGTTTTCGGAATGGATTAACAGCCTTTTTGGAATATATTCGGAATCTTTTGGAATAGATAATTTTTCTAAGTCGATTTGCAGCCTTTTCGGAATAGATTCAGAGTTTTCGGAATGATTTGGAGACTTCGGAATAAATTCAAAGTTTTATAAAAAAAATTTCAATCTCATATGTTTTAATTTTTGTTATTCAATTTGGAATATATTTTTTTAGAATTCATGCGTAACGCGCGAGTATTTCTGTGGCGAAAATAAATACCGTTGCGAACAGTGCACCGGCTACACCGAAGCCATACGCTCCATATCATATGAAGTGTTGCCGCGTTTGTTGGTCATTCAGCTCAGCCGCTTCTCCGGTGGTATGGAAAAGATTAACAGTTACATTCCCACTTCATTCACTTTGCAATGCTTTTGCGCCAAATGTTGTGAGCTCAGCGATGCCAATAAATTGCATATCTACAAACTATACAGCGTTATAACGCATGTGGGCGCCACAATGTCTGTGGGACATTATATAGCCTACACGAGCTCATTGGAATGGGCCAATGAATATGTGAATTGTCCGAAAGATAGACGTAATAATAATAATAATGGCACTCAGCAAATGGTAAATGGCGGCGTTCTATCGAACAGCAGTTTGTATCCGTTGAGCGGAAGTGGCGGCGGTGGTTCGACAGCGTCGTCTGGCGTTGGTTCCACGTCAAATGATCGCAGCAGTCCTGGCGCACAAGCTGCTTCGGCGGCAAGCACAGCAGCCGCAGTGCTCGCCTCATCCGGCTCCAGTCTGATGAAGAAGATGAAATTTGGACGCAGCAAGGCGTCCAGCAGCGGTGACATGTCGAAGAATGTGAAAAATTTGAATGGCATGACCAGCAGTAGCAGCAGCAGCAGCAGCAAAGCCATCACTAATGGCATTGGCAAGCTTAGCATGAATACAACGTGTCACAGTCTGAGCTGTTGTGCCACGCGCATATGCAGTGTACAGCAGCAGCAACAGTTGCAACAGCAACAATTGAGCGCCAGCAACAACGAGTTGAACGAAGAGGCGGCTATGCAAAATGGCGCAGGCGGCGGCGGCGGTGGCTCCATGAATCATGTGCCCTCGGTGATGAGCGCAAGCGGCAGCGCGGGCGGCAGCAGCACAACCAGCGGCTATAGCAGCTATCCGGCTGGCTATGGCAGTACTGGGCGCAGTGGTGGTGGTGGTGGTATTAAAGCAAGCGCATTCGGCGGCTCCTATGCATCCAGCTGTGGCAGTCTATCGGGCGCGGGCATTGGCGGCGGCGGTGGTAATGGCAGCATTAGCAGCAATAGCAACATTAATGTCAGCGGCGGCGGTGGCGGCGTCGGTGGCGGTGGCGGCAATAGCGGTGCTGGTGAACCAATTTGGTATATGTGCGATGATGATAAAATCAAGGCGATGACACAACATGAATTTGAGGATTTACTATCGCCGGCACGTAAAATTACCGTTACGCCGTACCTGCTCTTCTATGCGCGCTTCGATTTGCAAACATCGACGCCACCATCGGCCAAATCGACCACGGCGACATCGACAGCCAATGTGACGGCTTGGTCCAATGAGAATATTTTGGCAATGCAACAGCAACAACAACAATCACATAAAATGTGAGAAACATTGAGTGAAAAGGCGATGCTGAAAGCAGCAACAGCGCAACCACATTACCAACAACAAAAACAACCACAACAACAAACATTTAATCAACAGCAAATGCAATTAGAGCAGCTGGAACTGGATGAGCATCAGCTAATTAGAGAAGCGGCGGCAGCGTATAAGCGCTCAGTAAGGGCGCATATTTGTGCTGCGCATCGTCGCTGCAATTGTGAACAGGTGATTTAATTGGCTGCGGCGTCGACGTTAACGGTGACGGCGGCTGCGGCTGCGCTGACGAGTTTGCGCGTTAAGCAAACTTTTGAGTTGAAGCATAGAAAAAAACAACAACAACAAGGACACGGATTGGATGGAGCTGCTGCAGCAGTAAAGAGAGGCGCTAGCGATAATGATAATAGCAACAACAACAGAAATAAAGTGAAACGTGATTGCTATTACAACAACAGAAATGAACTGAAAAGTGCTTCCCATTACAACAACAACAACAATGAGGTGAAAAGTGATTGCTATAATAACAAAAATGAAGCTAAAAGTTATCGATATTACAACAACAACAACAATGAGGTAAGAAGTGATTGCTATTACAACAACAACAACAAGAATGAGGTGAAAAGTGATTGCTATTACAACAACAATGAGCTGAAAAGTGCTTCCCATTACAACAACAACAACGATGTGAAAAGTAATTGCTATTGCAACAACAACAATGAGGTGAAAAGTGATTGCTATTACAACAACAACAACAACAACAATGAGGTGAACAGTGATTGCTATTACAACAATAATAACCACTACAAAGCACTTGCAATTGATTGCTGTTACAAAACCACTAACAAAAACAACAATTTGGAAAGTGATTACTATGCTGGTGGTGGTGGTCGAAGGAGCTGCGCTGCTGGTCGGTTTTTGTGTAACGCATCAATGATGGACACAGCGAAAGCGACGCAGACGCATATTTATCACATACCGCCTGTCGCCTCACTAACAATTGTGATTGTGTTTATTATTATTTTTATTAGTATTATTAGTTGTAGTATTTTATCTTATTACTTATTGTCATTATTATTATAAAATATTATTACATAGTACTAGTTTAATAGGCAGGCGAAACCACATATACATATATACACCTAATACATACATATGGCTATTGTAGCAATCTAACTCTTTGTTGTAATGAAAATATTTCAATTACAACACTGATGTAACAATTAAATTAAAAAAAAAAAAAAATAGTATGATAAATAATCATTAATGTATGTATGTATTTGCATATAGTGTGACTTGTACTGCTGCTAATAATAATACATACTAAGTGATATATGTATGCATATGTAGATAGCTAGACAGGATTGGAGACAAAAATGCTGTAGTACATTAATGCTCTTTTTTGAACTTGGCTCTTGTTAAGTTATTACATTTTTTTTCTTTACTTTTCTTCGTTTCGCACATATTAATACATACATACAAACATATATACATATAAATAGATAGCTTAGACGTTTAGATGCTTAAAGGAATAAATGTGTTGCAGCAAATGCAAATAAATGAGTAATATATTTGCCATAAACATATGATATGTGCATGCATGCATATATAACCATCAGCAGTATCAAACAACTATGAGCAGCTGGTAATACAATTTATGTGCATTCTAAAGCGAAAACTGAAATGCAAATTGTAAAAATGATATTTGCCTCCAAAAAGAACACAATTGTTATATATTCGCAGTACTTCCATATCTGAATCATCTTAGAAATGTAATTATAATGCAGAAGAATGTATTCAATATATATAATATAAATTTTTTTGTTATTCAGCTTTATTCAGCGCATATTTTTTGTATGCAACCACTCAATTAAATTAAATAAAAATCTAAAAGTCTAGCTACTAAAAGAAAAATTTGGAAAATGCATTCAAAAAGGTTGATACACATATTCAGCACTTCTTGTTTATTAAATTCAGCTATTCAGCTGAAAACATGCATGCATATGAATCATAATAAATAGCACGAAAGTACTAGTTATCACACAATTTTTGCAACTTTTCTATGTATGTAATAACAACACTAGTATTCAATTCTATACAGCTCGTGATAAAAATACATATTGAGCAACCAGCTGATATAATTGCTATTTTAATTTTGCGACTTTAATGGTATTCAGCGCGTTTTAATTTGCTTTAAGGGCTATTCAACGCATTTGAGTTAAATTTTTTTCAGTTTTAGTTATTTTTAAAGCCTTTTTTTAATATCATTTAGTTCTTTATAACTGTTAAACTAAACATTATATAAATTATTTAGCGTTTTTTTAGTCACATATTCGTCAGATATTGGTTTTATATTAGTTTTAGCACTATTCAGCTAACAAATACCGTATTCAGCACTACTCTTCTTACGAGGAATGTATTAAACCAGGGTTTGAAATTGCTTAGCTACTTTTGCTGCATTTGCTTTTGCTTTGCTTTTGCTAACGAAAAGTAAATTAGCAAACTCGGCCAGCCGAGTAAAAAACGAGAACACGATTCATTCGCTTCAGTTTTGAGCTGAGCCGTGTTTGCTTGTATAGTTAAGCAAAGCAACGCGATTTGGGGGATTTCATTTTACTTCCAGCAATTAGTTGTATCTTTTCTTGCATTTTTTCTGCTTTTGCTTATTTTGCTGAAACGATTTGTTTACGCCTATTTCAATTTTTTATACATATTTACTTATGTATGTATGTATGTACACATAATATGTGTGTATGTCCATTTGTAAACATCTTTTCATGTTGAATTTTGCTTGAAAACTAGTTTCAGCAAAATAAGCAACTGTTAGCAAAAATTTACCACTCAACTAATTGCTGGAAGTAAAAGCAACCCTCTCAAATTGAGTTGCTTGGCTTAACTATACAAGCAAACACGACTCAGCTGAAAACTGAAGCGAATGATTCGTGTTTTCGTTTTTGGCTCGGCTGAATTCAGCAATAAGCAAAAAACATCGGCTATTGCTATTTTGCAGCAAGCAAATTCAAACCCTGTATTAAACTAAACATTATATAAATTATTTAGCGTTTTTTTAGTCACATATTCGTCAGATAATTTTTCTAATTAGTAAAAATCCAATTATTGGGCTTTAAAAAAAAAAAAAAAAGCAGCGGTCACCTCTCGGCAGTGGGCGGCATACCCTCCGAGAGTATTTCTGCCATGAAAATGCTTCTCAAAAAAAATGCATTCGCCGTTCGGAGCCGGCATAAAACTGTAGGTCCACCCAATTAGTAGGAAAAACAAAAAGGAGCACACCTCGAATTGGGAGAGAAGCCCGGCCATAAAACTCGTCAGAGTTATAATAGCGCCATTGTATTATTATTATTATTCGTCAGATATTGGTTTGATATTAGTTTTAGCACTATTCAGCTAACAAATACCGTATTCAGCACTACTCTTCTTACGAGGAATGTATTCAGCAGTCTAATTACTCCATTCAGCTACTTATGTTGCTTGCGAAAATTTATTCAGCACTAATATTCAGCGCATTTTGTCTTACTTAGTTGTTGGTTGCGTTTGCTTAACAAGGGTTTTTCGCTTTTAATATTTTTTGCGAGCTGAATTGGAAATATTTGTTGAATTTGGGTTGATATTACTAATTTGTGGAACGCTGCCTTTGATATTACAAATTCAGCATTGCCTAAAAGAAATTCAGCATTGCCTAAAAGTTATTCAGCAGCTTTTTTGCTTTGTAATCGCGACCTGTGACACTGGCTGCATTTTTTTTTATAAAAAAAATGTTTAAATGTAAACTTCTTATAGATTAATAAAACGCGCTTAAAATTACGGGTTTTAACGTTTTTTTTTTCTTGCTTTCGGTTGCTTTCCGCGGGAAAATTTAATTTTTTGTAAGAGTTTAACGTCAATACAGAAAATATTTAAAAAATAAAACATGAACTTTGTTAATGAAAAAAAAAATAAAAAATAAATTAAAATAAAAATTGACTGATTCCTCCCATTTACACAGAAATATTACATATTACATACATATGTATATAATATAAAGGCAATGTTGATACTCTAAAAAATAATACATATACTAAATACATATAGCATACTAAAATATGCAGTAATTTAAAAAATAATAATAGTTTAAAAATTGAGATTCAAAGAATTAAATAAAAAAAAACTTAATGAAACTAAAAACAAAAATAAAATATAAAAGCCTTAGGCGCTGTTCGTACTCTGCAAATTACACTTGATAAGTTATGTATTAATTATTATTATTATATGCATATTTATATGTTATAAGATATTAAAATTTAAAAAAAAAAATTAAAAAAAATATCTAAAAATTATTAAACAAAAAAACTGTTAAAAATAAGCAAACTATCAAAACAAAAAGAAAAAACAACAATATTATTATTTAATAACTGTAGCAGCAGCTTAAGATTTTGTGAAAATATGTTTTGTTAAAAAATGCAAAGAAAAAAACCATGTAATTATTAAATCATAAATAAATATTGCAAATATTCATTACATTCACGCCTAAAATACATACATGCATACAAAAAGTGTATAATTTTTTCGCATAAGCGAATTTTTTATGAATAGTTTTTAATTTTTTTTTTTTAAATTATATTTTGGATATGGAGGCAGTAAGGTAAGTAGAAAAAAATTAAATAAAAAATAAGTAAAGAATCGAAATAGTCGCTTATGATTAATAATTAAGGGTATTTTCAGAAACGCAGCATGAAACGCAACAGCGGCAGTAATTATTTTTTTGATGATTGTGGTGAGCGACGCTTCATGCAAAATTTGAAAATAGGAACATTCAGCAAAAAGTTAGTCCGAGAAAAAAGCTTCCAAAACGAGAGCGCAGTGAAAAATGAAAGTTTTAGAATGGAAGAAAACTAAAACAATACTCGCACAGTAAAAAAAAAACTAATAAAAAAAATAAAGAACAAAAAAAAAAAAATTAAGAAAAAAAATATAAGAAAAATTAAAACAAAAAAAAAAAAACAACAGATATCAGCTTGCAAGAAACATATTAGCATGCCATTGCACCATTTAAGGTGTTAAACAAATTAAGAAAATAAATAAAAGTCGATGTATAAATCCATACATATGCACATAAATTACAAGCGATGAACTTCCAATTCGTGCGTAATATTCATGCCAATATAACAGCATTTCTAATACAATAAATGTATGAAATTACATTAGAATAAAATGCCAGCAAAAAAATTTTTAATGGGAAAAAAAATTATGTTTATTTTATTAAAATATTTTTTTTTTGTTTTGTAAATTGTATTATCGCTTGATTAAGCTTGAAAAGTTCTAAGCAAATTAAAAAGAAAAAGCTTCTAAGGAAGCTGAAACTGCAAAAAATCGCTAAACTAATAACATAGCATACTTCTAGGCGCATATGCGCTTACATACATATTTATATGTACTACATACAAATCAAGCACACACATTTTAATTATTGTTAATTAATATTGAAAAAAAACAATATTAAAATTAATATTAATTAAGGTAATAATACTTTACAGAATGTGAGCGTGCTGAAAATGTGTAAGAAAAATGTGAAATAAAAGCTAAAATTCGTATCATCAGAAAATTAAAAGAAGTAATTAACTATTCCATGCAATTTTTATGAACTTTTAATTTTTTCATACAAATTAAAAACGCACTCTATGGCAATCTGAGATTTGACCCCCGCTAAATTCGACTAAACCGTCATCAATTGCTACCAAAACTTATATTTGTTATCCTTGGGTACAGAAGTATTGATTTTGGGTATTAGAAAATTAAAAAAAAATTTTAATTTTTTCACCATAAATAGAGCTTTGTGAACTTTTACCTCAATGTGCCACACCTTAACCACCACCAATCGTGACCAAAATTTATGTGTTATATTTTTGACCATGGTTCTACCGATTGAATGGACCATACAGCAAAATATCGTTAATTTGAATTTTAAACGCACTCTAATGTACATACATACATATGTGGTTTAAAACCGCATATTGGGAGCTCATCAAAGTAGGCACAAAAAAGGACTTCCAAAAAAATCAATCAACGGAGCGCTCTGAATATGAAGTAAAAAAAATAGTGCTTTACGGTTTATCTGGTAAAGATTTCTTGGAGTTTTAAATCACGTATTTAAAGGATCTGCATCGTGTCTACTGGTTATTTGGACGAGTTTTTTGGAACACTGAAACCCCTGATCTATGGAATCCTAAAGGAACACGTTTTTCATAAATTTTAAAAGGCACCGCGAAATTTTTAAAAAAAAAATATTTTTTTTGCATTTTACTCTTCATCCTCTTCATCCGGTTTCCAACTAGAAATATGTAACTTCACTCCAGCAGAGGAGAATGCTTCTCTCATTGCCGCACCATCTTCCCATTCACTGCTTCATCCAACGCCTTCATATAGTGGTTACATTCAACAATATATCTCCCGTTTTGTGGAATAGGGATTTAACGGAATTTTCGATTTCTGGGATTTTGCCATATATTTCAATAACTGGGTAGTGCCTTTGAGTCTAATCTTATAAAATACTCAAAAAGATAAAAATGGCGGAAATAAAAGTGATTTTGTAGTTAGCCGTAGAAGGAAACTATTTGAAAGCATTCTAGAATGTATCCGATTTCCTATAAGTTGGCAGCGTCACAACATAGTGTTTAGATGAAATCATCGTTCTTTTTGGAATACCTACATACCGCAAGGTTATGCATGACCACCTTTCCAACTGTGATGTAACGGAAATCACTCTGCGATCTCCGACACAATCTCTCACAATTTTGCCGATCATTAATTTAGTCTTTCAAGCCCATCGCATACATGCCTTCTCTCTGCCCGCCTTTTTTTTTTAATGAGTATACTAACGCAACAGGTTTGCAATATTTGCTTCCATTCTCTTTTTAACTTATGAGACCATTGTATCGTCTCTCAAAAAGCAGGCATGACCGACGAGACTGTAAGAGGGAGAATACTCGCTTCGCTTTCGTCATCTTGCAAGGGTATGCCGTTCGCCACGCCCAGGCGTGAGTGACTTGTTCCTTGAAGAAACACGTGCTAGATGACGTGTAAGTAGCTGCAATCATTCAAGGCTCGTGTAGTCACACACTGGGATGCGAAGGACTTCTTCGTTTAGGTAGAAAAGAGCTCGTTAGTACACGGAGGAGCTTGCCGTTTCTTACAAGGACTGCTGCAGGAACTAAATATACGCGGATAAGCCGGAAATCATAAAAAACCTTTTGCAGCGCCACTGTGGCTCAACCTACGCTAACAAGAAGGTCGAGGTTTTAAGCTCGCATAGAATTACCGCCGTCTAAAATTAATAGTCATCCGAGTCGAATAGAGGCACCACAAGACGATACTCTTTTATTGCAGAGAAAAATAATTTTAAGAAAAAATATGTTTTATTTTTTTTTTTTGTATTTTATTAAAAAATGTATCTCATCTTCCTCCCGCTTTCTCAAACTACGTAAAAACATAAATAAATGAGCGCTGGTGCTGTACTTAAATAAAAATAAAAAAAAGTTAATACATAAAATTATGTCATGATGACCAAGTAGCCATAAAAACGGAGGAGCAAACTTAAAATCTAAACTTAATAAAAAAAAAAAGCTACATCTTTATTACTACTTTTGAGTTGTGTGACACTGGTGTGTGTTCAGTAGCTAAACTGCTAAACTAAAAAAGGCCCTCCGCCCCTGCAAGACGACTGCGCAAACGACGCGAGATCTCATTGTAATTGCGCTCCTTCCACTGCGCATTGATCTTGATTGTCTCCAACGATTGCTGCACACCCAATTCCACTTTCTGCAACAAATGCTTATTCTCGGCGCAGAAGCTCAACATGCGCGAGTATTCACGTTCGCTGCTCATTTGGCTGGCGATGGGCGAGATGAGACGGCGCAGCTCGTAACTGTTCGGTTCGAAGCTAAAAGAGAGAGAAGAAAATAGAGTGAAAAAGAAAGTAAATGAGAAATGAATAAGACAAGCCATTTCCAAAAAAAATTGTTCTCCAACTTACTACTCATGCAGGAATTGTATGTTGCTCAGCAAATAGTCGCGCGCCAAATGGAAACCAACTTCTCCGTGCGCCACCGCACCAAAAGCCAACGTCGAATCCTGCTTGCGTATATGCTTTTCACTATCGAATGCCCATTCCAAATACCGTTGTAATATCCAAACTTCACGTGAACAACCCAGCGCCGAAATTATCGCACGCTTCTCCGCCGCCACATTTGAGTTCTTATAGCGCGTCCACAGGAATTGCCAATCATCTTCATTACCATGACGTATCGCTGTGCAATAGACAACCGAACGCAAATCTTTCGGTACGGGATTACTTTGATCGGGATGTGTGGTGTCACGCCATTGCTGGAAGTAACGCCGTGCGGCTGGTATACAATCGTCCACTTCGAAACGGCAAGCCCAGCTAGCGATGAGCTCTTTATGGAGGATAGTGTATGGATCGGGTTTTTTGGTGTCATCGTCGGTTACATTTAAGCCGCCGAGATGGATGTAAATGGGTGCAAGTATTTTACGCATATATTTCTGGAAGAGGGTAGTACAAAAGAAGGTTAGATGAATAAATTGAATAAGAGGGTGGGAATGTATTGATTATAATCAGAGGAGGGGGATAATGCGAGCTATCATTTGAAAACTCTTCTAGGTACTCTAGAATTGCTTATTGAACGAAGATGTTGCAGCCCGAGAAACATTTTTCCGCATATTATGAAGGAAAAGGATTCTTGCTGTAGCATTGCCGATTCAAACCTATGTTCAGTTCCTGCAAGGTGAAAATCTTTTGCTTCTTTATTGACACGTAACCGTCTAGACGATTCTGGCCTAGTCCAATATAGCGCGCCAGTCGGCCTGGCGCCAATTGGATATAGCAAGGGAGGACGAGTCAGTTTCATCTGATATTCTCAACCCAGTAGAGGTCTCCCTTTTCTTCTGCCCTTAGCGGGTTTCAATAGAAATACTTTGTCTCGCGACATGACCTGCCCAACGCATGCGCTGAATCTTTTTTCGCTGAACAATGTCGATATCTGCGTACAGCTCATCGTTAAATCTCCGTCTCCCCCAAATAACTTTCCTCTAGAATACTCCAAGCGCCATCACATCTGATTTTGACATCGTCCATGCAAAATGAAAATGTTTCGCAAAATTTCAGCTGCTTTAGCATAAATATATCATTCGGAAGGATCATAAATTTGTAGCTTCTATCAATTTGTAGAAAAAAAAGTTTAAGGAACGTGCCGGAGAGCTGATTTGGTGCTCAGAATACGGCTATTACAGTTGGCTTCTGCCGTGGCATCCCAGTAGGAACTACTTATTTAGCATTATGTTCCAGCATCATCAGTAGACTGCGGATCTTTATGTAAAAAATTTAAAATGATTTATTAAGAGTTATATTGCTTCAAAACTATATATTCACATTCCAAAGCGAATTTTCTTGCTCTGTTTTGGATATGCAAAATATATGCAACTTATATGCAGGTTATATGCAAGTTATATGCAAATTAAAAGTACACCTTTTTTTTTACATCAGATATGGAATTTTAAGTGATATACACAAAAGGTAAAGTATAGTTGAATGCAAAAATCATATGTTCTATGCTGAATCTTTTGTTCTATGCAAATATAAAACCCAATAACACCCAAAAACAAACTGCAAATGGGAACTAATTTTTATTATAATAATTTTTAATGTAAAGAGGTAATTTTAGTTGTAGTTAAGACCACAATATACTACAAGTGTTTTCTCCACATTTTCAATGGAAACATTGTGACGCTTATCGGTTAAGATCCGTTTATATGCTGAAAATGAATTCTCAACATCACAAGATGTAACCGGAGCATACTTAAATTCGCTCCAAAATTGACTGGGAATCTTTATTCCAGTTTCTAATATTTTGTTGTCACCTGAAAGTATTTTGGCTACTCCTAATATGACTTCAAAAGCAGGTTCTTTTTTGAAATAGCTTCAATTTTGACCAAAACTATTTGCCCACATGACCCTGACGTAGCATCAAGTCCTTCAAAAGCTTCTGTTATTAGGGCCATTGAAGCCATTAGGGGAACTCCGCGAGACTCTAACTTGCGGATTAAAACTGCTAAACCTCAATTATTATGAAAATATGCAAGTTATATGCAAATATGCAAGTTATATGCAATATGCAAGTTATATGCAATATGCAAAATATGCAGAAATAAATATGAAAATTTAGAATATTTTGTTAATAACTTTAATTTTTCTCTTTGGAACCATATCGCTATCTCTTTTCCTTAAAAATATGCAATTGCATTGAGATCCGCAGTCTAATCATCAGTAGCCATCTTGACAGTGACAATATTGGCGACGGATTGTTGAGGATTCAGCTGGCAGATTACTTTGTAAGATTTCCCCAGGCAGGCTTGAGAATTCCTTTACGACTTTTAACTTTTTTTGCAATCGTGTACGTATGTGCGAGCCAGAACACAAAGCTGCCGATGACTAGATGTATTCCCAAGCTATATGCCTAAACCAAAACTTAGTTCCTTTGTCAATATCCTGATTACGGAAGTCGACGACAATAGGAGGAAGAAACGAAGCAGGAATGAATGTTGTGGTAATGTGCAGTTAGGAATACTAGTCAGTATCTTCAAACTCTATCGATAGCTCTTTCGATTTGAGTATTAAATAATTGATGTTTTGTGGAACGATTTTCGTCTTGTCGGGTATTTCGTGGGCCACCTCAGTGGGAATATGGAGTTATCTAGGTTTATTCAGCACAACCTGGGGACTAAATATACCAGTTAGTTAATATGTAGTTGGTAGTCCTCATGAGGAGATCGTTTATATTGGAAGATGGTTTTTTATGTAGAATATTACATACATACATGTTCTATACAAGATTCTATACAATGTTCGTTTAATAAGCGGGTTTTTGGAGAACCAAAATGGAACTCATTAGGCACTTTTATACTTACATGATAGAAGCGCTGCATATGTACATCCGTTTCATA
The DNA here is from genome assembly GCA_960531455.1 of Urophora cardui. Classification (NCBI taxonomy): domain Eukaryota; kingdom Metazoa; phylum Arthropoda; class Insecta; order Diptera; family Tephritidae; genus Urophora; species Urophora cardui. The sequence goes on from OY482672.1 coordinate 131,051,327, forward strand.
AAAGCAGCAGCATTCGAAAATGTTAAGAAAGCATAAAAAAGTCTTATGAACACACACAGTTCATCTCTTAATTTCTATCCCCCAAAACAAAAAGCAAAAACCACCCACCAAAAAAAAAAAATCCTCTCACCTTAAAATACTCATACTCCGGTGTTTGACGCAAAATCCGATTCACATCACGCAAATTATCCAAAGCCGATTTCCATGGTATGTATTCACGCTCGCGCACCAAATAATCAATCAATCGCATAGCAATATCATAATCCTGATCACCAGTCCACGCCAAAGTGAGCGCATCATCAATCAGATGAGCACGATTGATCACATGTATCGACTCATAATCACCATTAGTCAACGTTTCAATCAGCATATTCCAATTGCGCTCATCATATTTCACCTTATACAAGCCTGACATCTGCACATTGAATATAATCCATTCATTCGCTGCGGGCATGTCTTTCAAGGTCTTCGACAATGGTTCATTCGCATCGTTACACTGTAGCCATTGCTTGGGTGTGGTCGAGGAGAAGTTCGTTTCCTTTTGCGATGTGTAGCTGAGTGGTATCCACCAGCAACTATGCTCCTCCTCGCGCGCCGCTACTGTGTCCAAGAGATAACGTATCTGTGTCACTTTAGCCAAATTGCGGTCGTAATCGCGCGTGATTGTTATAATCGGATAACCCGTTTGTAATGTCCACGAGTCCATGATGGTTTTGATGTCAAACGATTTGGGTAACGTGCGGAATTTGTGTGCCTCCATCGTCAGCGCAGCCCAAAGATCGTCCTGTTCGGCATTCCCGTAGGCATGCTTTTTCAAATAGTAATGCAGACCGGCGCGGAAGGCATCGTCTCCCAGGAATAAATGCATCATACGCAACACAGTTGAACCCTTCTTGTACGAAATTGAATCGAAAATTTCATTAATTTTATTCGTGTGATTGATCTCTTGCGATATCGGATGACTTGATTTGAGCGCATCCAACTTGAATATGGCCAATGTATTATCCACGGATTCGCGATCCAAACCACGCCATTCCGGATTGATATGCTCCACACCCAAACTGGCAACGTACGTAGCAAAACCTTCATTCAACCACAAATCCTTCCACCATTTCATTGTAACCAAATTGCCAAACCATTGATGGGCCAATTCGTGCGCAATGACCGAAGCGACGCGTTGTTTGCTCTCAAGTGATGACACGTTTTCTGCGTAGAGCAGCGCCGTTTCACGATAAGTAACCAAACCCCAATTTTCCATAGCGCCAGCAGCAAAATCTGGTATGGCAACTTCATCGATTTTCTCTAATGGAAATTTGATATTGAAAATGTCTTCGTAGTATTCCAACACTTTCGGGCCCACCTCGGCGGCATAGTGACATTGATCGATCGCTTCGGGGCGCGCCCATGTGCGAAATTGCACTTTCGTCTTGAGATTGTTGGTTTCAGAGTTTACGTAGGCGAAATCGTTGACGGTGTAGGCGACTAGGTAGGTGGACATGGGCACCGATTCGTCGAATTCACTCCATACCCAATCGACTTTGTCGGCCCTGTAGAGGAGTTACAGAGGAAGAGGGGAAAAAGAAGAAACTTTTAAAGTAAACTTTATGAAACCTCTGTAAAACATTAGAAACGCCTCAAAGGTTCTATAAAAGCCAAAGCTTCATCCAAATTGTGCATCTCTATAGAATCTGATATTAACTTCAATAGAAAGGCAAGTCCATCCTCCGTAATTCTATATCTAATAACGCTCTAGTTGCCCTCTTAGATAAGCTCTTGAGCGAAGTGAACCTTTCGAAAGGTCTATAAAACCTTCTAGAAGTTAAGCGATTTCAAAGATTCATGAAAGCCTCCGAAGCTTAATTTGGAGCTTCGTATACACTTTTCGGGAACTTGGCTTTTCCGAGATCACACAAAGATCATTTGCCAGTGGAAATAGGCAGGCACTTTCTTGAACTCATAATCGTTCAGTATTTGGGAAGTATAAAAAGTTTGTTACGAACTAATTCAAATCGTAAAAATTGGATCTTCATATGGAAAGGTAGTGTTTGCAAAGTTCAATGAAATCTGCTGAAGGTAAAACAGTCTTACGGAAGCTTGACTTTCCCCACAAAATCTTTATTGGTGAAGATGGAATATGCAGAAAATTTGCGAAGGGACCTATGAAGCTTTCGTAGAACTAAAGATAGAGATCCCTATGAAATTCCTCTTCTATGTAGAATATAAGATGCACCTATTCATAAAGTTCAGTAGAAACTCGACTTTCTAAACCAGTGGTCCGCAATTCTGCAAACAATTGTTTGCGCTCAAATCACACCGACACGTTACGCTCTTTCTTTACTAGATGATTTAGTCGTCACTGAGAAAGTGGCGTAGCAACATCGAGAGTGCTTGTCGCTTGTTTGCACGTTGCATATATATAGTACTCCTATATTCGTAATACCTACGAGTTCCATCAGCCAACATTACAGTACAGACATATAAAAAAAGAAAGAGAAAACCGAGCAATCAAATTTGAAAAATTACATATGAATTCAAAATAAATCGCAGTGACGGCACATAAAAAATTTATAGGGAATTTACATACATATTTATTATTTGATTCTCGTATTAGAAAATTAAAAAATGTCGAAGCGGTGCTATATTTGTGACAATAAAAGGGATAAAATAAATAAAATATCTTTACATACGTAATAGATAGATAGATAGATTTCTGACATAAATATGTATGTATACATACCCTGCAGGGAACTCAATAACTAGTGAGCAAAATTTCTAGTTCCGAACTAGCGAAAAGGTGTCAAAAGGGAACTAGATTAATTGTAGCTAGACCCTCACCAGTTCAGAAGGAGTGAATTGAGTGACCATTATTAGCACACTTTGATTTGTATGCAAGTGACAAAAATTCTACGAAAATTTTTCGTTCGTTCGATTACCGTCGGCTTTGTATATTTTTGCAATTCTCAGATGTTTAATGAAGCATTTTATATAAAGAGTTTTCAATTTGCATCTCTTATGAAATGAAATGTTCCCCTAATTATGCTTTTCCAATCCCTCAGGCTTATTTTTAATTTTTTTTTTTATTTTATTACTTTTTAAATATTATTGTAAATTTTTATTAAATAAAAAAATAAAAAAATATTAGTTAAAAAAAAGATTGAAAAAAATTATCATCCACCTTGACACCGACAGGATTCGAACCCGCGACCCTCAGATTGAAAGGCACATGCGTTAGCCAGTCGGCCATCGCGCCACTTGCATGAAGTGTGTCAAATGCTGCACTTAAGCGGCAGATGTAAAACTGTAGAATTTGTAGGCACTTGCAGCTAGTTCAGAACTATCGAAATTGTGCCAATAAACGAACTAGTGAAAACTGTAGAATTTAGTACTAGTTCGGAACTATCGAAAATGTAGTGCAGAGGGCGACAATTGACACCGCCTAGGACATCGCCGTGTTAAATTCGCCAGTTGATAACATGCAAAAGAGATTTAGCTCGCACTAGTTGTGTCGAAAAATGCACTAGAAGCGACCTAGTTCGGAACTAGAGATTTTCCCTAGAGGGTATATACTTTTAAAAATCATATAATAATACAGATAAAATTTTAATTATAGTATTTTAGCTTGCTGGTATTTTTGGCTTTATAGTCAGCATCGGGTTCGATGCATGCCGTGTACGCCTGACTTTGCACCAGTCCCATCTTGAGATGGGATGACAGTGCCCTGTTAGTATGTGACCGCCAGTCTGCTCCAGGAAAAAAACACTGCAGCTCCCACCCGTCCACCTTTTATCCGCTGTAAATATGTGGAATATATAGCGATTGGTTCGTAGTCCTTTCTTTCATCCGTCTTGTTATATTATTACCTGTAGTCCCCTGTTGAGGTCGGTTTGGAGAGTAACGTAGTCTGAACTTTGGTCCTCATATGTTGCTGTGTCCAAAAGTTCGTTGTCTAAATTGTCCTGTTATTCAGTTTAGAAATTCGCAGTACTTTTGCTTAGATCACCGTGCTGGCGGCCTTGGAACGTACATACTTTACAAACATAACCCTCAAACGGCAAAGTTCTACTTTTTGATATAATGCCCATGGATCGGACCACAGTATTTTAACATGGAACGCTTTCCGTCGCGATTCATAAAAATATGAGTGAAAATAGATTTTTCTAGAACATTTCCACTAATTTTCATAAAAAAATTCACAAAAGTTTGTATCTCAAAATAAATGTGGCAAATTTCTTATATTAATTATAAACAAATTCAAAAACTAAAATCAAAGGGGAATAAGTCACCTAGAACACAATAATGCCTTTAAATTTTTTTTTCAAACGCCTCTGAACTCAATTGAATGTATTTGTCACACATATTCACAGATGACATTAAATGTAATTGAGGCGCATGCGCAGAACTGCCAGTTGCACAAAATTCTTGGATGAATTCATACACATTGCACAGATAGAATACTATCAATATAGAAGTACTATATATATGGCACGTTGAAAACAATTTACTATGCTACCTAATATCGATGCACGTCGTCAATTTACTATCAAAAATGTCTCATACCCACACAATTTCTGTAACCGAAATTGAAGCAAACTCGACTCCCAATTTTCGTTTTGCTGACATTGAAACTAAGCATTGTGGGTGATTATTTGCAGAAAAATTGACACACGATATAAAAGTGTGTGTTAGGTACATATTCCACAAAATAACATGATTTTCTCGGATTTTCTATATTTTTCAATTTCTTTATCTATGTATATACGCACGTAAGTCAATTTCGGTTCAACGCATATGGAAAATTTGCGGGCGTGCGTCAATTTGAGGCTTGCGTACATATATATGTATTATTTACGCATGCATTTGCCCGATCACAGTTCGTTCGACTGACCACCCTGTAGGAAATTTAATTAATTTTAAATCACTTTATAAACTACTTTATTTTCAATAACAACTAATTGAAAATGTGACTTTTTCCTTTGCAATGAACTGACTTTTTTAACACGGCGATGTCATAGCAAGCAGTCAATTGCCCTATCCTGCATTTGTTTTCAACTACTTTACTAGTAGTTTAAAATAAATAACTTTATCTTGAGTTTCTTTTCAACTACTTTACTTATAGTTTAATATAAATAACTTAATCCTGCATTTGATGTCGAAATTCAAGAAATGGCAAAATTGCGAAGCAAATTTTCCTCAAATTTCGCAAATTGTTCTCAAGTTGATAAACAATATTTGAAAAACTATTGAATTTATCTTAATTTTCAAATAATAAATATGAAACAATATTTTCTCCGTTTGAGAAATTCGTTTTCAGTGTTTAATGGGAAGTGAAGCTGAAAAACGGTAACCAAAAATATATATATAAAAAGGAAAAAACAATCTTGGCATACTTAGATCAGAGAACATGTGTTTACATATAAATATGTACATACACAAGAAACTGTCCCGCGCTGCATTTGTTTAAAGGTACTTTAAAATTAGTTGAATATAAATCACTTTTTAATATATTTATTTTTGCAACTAACTTTTTTTTTCCGTGAGGGCATAGCGCTCTCACTAATACAATCTCAATTTCAAATTTGCCTACCACTGTTCTAAACTAACATAATGTTCCTATGAATTAACATTATCTGGAGACCTCTGAAAAGATCGATTGACTTGGAATGCTTCATGTTTTTAAAGATCCCACAAAATCTGGACTTTCTAGGCACTTAAAGCATACTTGTGTGTTCCAAAAAAGTTTAGAGACCAACTTCAAAACCTGCTCTCAAAAATTTTGAATCGTTGAATACTTTTTTGCCAAGTTTCAATGGCTTAAACTTACATGGGACGTGTCTCCTTCAATGGCATATTACTCAAAGCCGTATACTGCTTGTGATGTCCAAGTATAACAACGAATTTGGCCTTGAAATCGGGTTCATCGAAACACGGAAATGCTAAACGCGCTGAAGCGGCTTCAAATTGTGTGACACCAAGCCATCTGGAAATATGAAAATATAAAATTTCAAAACATTTCGTAATAGCACTCAGCTAAAAACATACATACTAAGGTGGAGTGAAAACATATGGAGATTTTTTTTTTGTTCTTTTTCTGAACGTACCAGCAATGAAAAGTTGCCTTTATACGAGTTAATGAACCCCACAAAATTTCATGGCGATAGGACGACGTTTTGAACTGCCCCCAGCCCCGCAAAGTTCAAAGCAATAAGCACGATCTGGTACAAATATGAAATTTTCGAAATTATAAAATCAAAAAACCAAGTATGAGGATTGATAAAGATGGCCAAGCTGAGTATTAAACTGAATTTATTTTTTTTTTGAAACGACAACAACAAAAGTTATTAAAGGTCAAAATTTACATTATGCATTTTTTAAATTGCAATTACTTAAAAACTACTAAACCGATTTCGAATGTTTTTATACCGTTCAATAGGTATTTTTATTCCCTTTAATTTGATATACATTTAATATATGAAAAGTAAGGGGGGTAAAAGGGGGGTTGACCCCCGCAGGGGGGTTTTATAGGACCCACATAAAATGTATATCAAATTAAAGGGAATAAAAATACCTATCGAATGGTATAAAAATATTCGAAATCGGTTCTTTAGTTTTAAAGTAATTGAAATTTAAAAAATCCATATTATAAACTTTGACCTTTAAAAACTTTTGTTGTTGTTGTTTCCAAAAAAAATTAATTCACTTTAATACTCAGCTTAGCCATCTTTATCAATCCCCATACTCCGTTTTTTGATTTTATAATTTTAGAAACTTTACATTTGTACCAGATCGTGCTATTTTTTTCAACTTTGTGGGGCTGGGGGCACCTCTAAACATGCGAGTAGGTCAATAAAATTTTACAGGCTTATTTCTGGGCTACAAAGGTGCCGTTCTGGCTTTGGAACAAATTGAATTTCCAAAAAAAATTTTTCACTCCACCTTAATACATACCTCGTCTCATTAGTCGCCCGATGCACATACGAACTGCGATAGTATCCTCTCAAATTATGATTCAAAATACCTGCAAACGGTATGGTCAATATATATTCCTCGCCCTTGCGTAACGGTTCACACAAATGCATTATATAATAATCATGATAGGCATTGATCTCGATGCCGCGCACACAATTCCTCTGTTCACTCTCTGGCGCAAGTAAATTCCTTAACAAGATCTCATCGCTATTTATGCTCAAATTCTGCGCATGCAATGTTATGTTGTTCGTGTCCTGCAGCGCTAACAAATGCATTGCCACCTCGCCGACAAATGTGAGATTTTCGGGATTCTCCAGGTGAGTGATGACGTGTAGGGTGTATTTTTGTGGCATCACCGAACGCGGCAGACGAAAGTGATTGTATGTACTGGCGGCGAGCACCACTGTGGGGTGATTTTGTTTTGCGGCTAACACAGTTTGTGGGCTTTCCGTGATTGGGGCGGTGGAGGCGGCGGCGGCGCTGATGGTTGTAGAAAGCGTTGTCGAGATAATGGCTGCATATGCCAAAATGGCGTAGAGCGGACGTAGTTGTGCGGCGGCGTTCATTTTGTGCATGTACTGAAAGTGAATTTGTGTATTTATGCATTTAAATAATTAATTTATTATTTATTTTAATTTTATTTATTTTTAATTTGAAGTATTTTGGATTTATGACCTTTCATGACCAAGTAGGGAAAACATGTAGAAAAAAAAAATCATTTTGTTGTTAATTTAAACTTGGTTTTGCTCGATTAAGTAAAGGTCGCATTACAGAGGATAAGCTGGCGAAGTATTTTGGTTAAAGCTAATTCGGGAAAATTAAACAACCCAGCAGTATTTATCAGCTGGAAAACGGCACATCTGAACTTTCGCTTTCGTTTTTCTATAGAAGTGGCGTCGAAAATCAACTGCCTAAAAACTGCCGAACGAGAAGGGAGAGTTTCCATATGAAAAATGGGCTCAATACGCAGGGAGAACTTCCATATGCTATGGAAGAAGGGAGAACTTCCAATACACCTGATGTCTTCACTGCGTGTTCAGTTATTATTTCAGGCATGATGTTTGAACTCAGTTTCAGGCATGGTATAAAAATTCAGAAGGTAATTTCACTTTAAACTTTTTGACGGCTATTGAATTTTTCTGAAGTATCTTTTTTGTAAACATTATGAGTGAGGCTGCCATATTGGAAAAATATAAAAATAGAGATTTTTTAAGAAAATTTTGGTAATTTTAGTTTTAGTTGAAGAAAGCTCAGAAATTATCAAAGAAAGTCATATATTATTATAAGGGATGTGAAAAGTGGGAAGTATTTGGCTCGAATATTTAATACAAAGCCTTACGCAATACAACAGACAGAGCATTTAACAAAGAAGTAAGGCTGGAGTTATCGTTATGTCCGAACAAATCTTTTGTTTACTATTTGCTCGTTCTTTTTCACTTCTCTCTTACAGAAAGGGAAGAGAAGGAGTACAATACAAGCAAAAAATTGGTGGAACAGAAATGCAGAATTCAGATTAAAGGAAACAAGAAGGCATATTTTAAAGTGGTTTATTAAACTCATTTAAGTTGTAATTTTTTTCATTTTTTTGTTTTTGTAATCTTTTTTTTCATCAGGATGTCTTCGAGATATTTCCAATTAAATGTTTGTTTATAAAGCACTTACGTATCTACAGCCTCGAGATTTTGTTCACAAAGCTTTCCACTAATTGCACTCTAAAAAATACATATTTTATTAAGATTTATGCACATTTTAATTATTGCGTCCATTCTTTGTTTTCGCATTATAACTTGGCACTGCACATTTCGATAATAACGTTTTGTTGTTTGTGCTACTAATATCGCTAGCACCGAAATGCACTGAGCACATCAACGGGTTCTTTGGAAGATCAACTTCCTCTATTTGGCACGCTTGAAGCCATTGATTCCTTATAAACGGAATTGCTGGAAACCTAAAAAACTTCACCGCTGAGCCTTTGCAAAAGTGCACGGTATTTTCGCATCCCCTGAAGAGGCAGCTCATTTTTTAAAACTTTTTTCACAAATTACGCGTATGAAAGTAAATTTATTTATTTATTTAGTTTGCACAAATCACAATTGCTTTTTTGAAAATAAATTAATTTATTTTCACAAACTTCAGATTTCGGCCCAAAAAACATTTGCTGCTGTTTACTCTGGTAGCATGATTTCAATGAAATGTCATAAATTCAATAAAAGTCAAATGGCTAAGATGGCTGCCTACGTCAATAAGTGATTTTACCTTCTATTTTTCTACCATGGTTTCAGGGTATTTTTCGAATATTCTACTGAATATGCACCTCCTTACCTCAAATACTGCTGGGAAGTCTTTGTAAAAATTATCCCAGATGAAAGTTTGCCAAGGTTTTACTAAATTATTTTCGTTAAGATGACGAATACTTATTAAGTAAAATATATCTGTGTGGCCGCTGTGGTGCAGTGGGTAGAGTGCTCGCCTGCTATGCCAGAGGTCTCGGGTTCAAACCACAGTCCGAGCAAAACACCAAAACAATTTTTTCTAATTAGTAAAAATCCAATTATGGGATTTTTTAAGAGCAGCGGTCACCTCTCGGCAGTGGGCGGCACACCCTCCGAGAGTATTTCTGCCATGAAAAAGTTTCTCACAAAAAATACATTCGCCGTTCGGAGCCGGCATAAAACTGTAGGTCCACCCAATTAGTAGGAAAAACAAAAAAAAAAAGGAGCACACCTCGAATTGGGAGAGAAGCTCGGCCATAAAACACGTCAGAGTTATAATAGCGCCATTGTATTATTATTATATCTAAGTTTTAAGTTGGGTTATATGCGATTTTAAGTTGATTTTACAATGGTTTTTCTCTGTGTGTTATTAATTTAAACGCCGTCGAAAGAAGTAAAAACCATTTAGTTCATATGTACATACTATATTGAAATAGAACATCACTGTATTAAATGTGTTTCACTGCTGAATGATCGTTGATGATTCTTTGTTGAATATTCATCACTTTCGCCATAACAGAGTACAAAAAACTTAATTAAAGCTCTACATACATAAATTATTTTCTATTTAACACATACGAAACCCATATATAGAAATGTTCTAATTTATATAAGGAAAATTAAGATTTCTTCGCCAATGCCAACTACTTAATGCCAAAAACAAATTTTTTCTAAACAAGTAAGGAAGCCTAAGTTCGAGTGGAATCGAACATTAGGTACTCAGCTGTATGCTTTCATTGTTTGCTTGCGTATGTTCGATATAGGGTGTATTTTATATGAAACGAGTGCTGCATAAACAGGGCGCAGCCACGCCCATTTTCAAAATTTATATCAATCATTCAAATAAGCATATAAATATTATTGTTAGTGCAAAATTTCATCCCTCTATGACTTTTAGTTACAAAGACTTCACGTTACAAATTCCAAAAGGGTGTTTCAGAAATATCTTTGTTAAAAAGTAGGCGTGGTCATAAACCGATTTCAATACATTTTTGCGTGTCTATTAACACATGTTATAAAAGTATATAAACCAAGTTTCGTCATAATATCTCAGTTATTTGTCGAGTAATAGGCACGTAGATTCCTTTGTATAAAAAGAGGCGGTGCCACGCCCATTTTCCAAACTTTTTTTATTTTTTGTTTCCGGTCTATTGTAAAACTCATGTCACAAAATTTCAATGAATTATCTTTATATTTCACAGAGATATCGCTTAAAATGGTTTTATTAGGTCACTATAATACCCATATATAAAAGTGGGCGTGGTCGTCAACCGATTTTGGTAATTTTTCGTCCACACATTTGGCTAAGTAAATATATCACGCGTACCAAATTTCATCGATATATCTTTAACGGTTTCTGAGTTATGACATATAAAACTTTCAATGTTTGACCCTTAATAAGTGGGCGTGGCACCGCCCATTTTCCTAAACTTCATCAAATTTCTTCATAAGGGCCTGAGCTCAATACGTGGGTAAAATTTTATCACTCTAGCTATATTAGTGGCTGAGATACCAAATTTCCGATTTTTTATATATAGGAAAAGTGGGCGTGGTCATGGTCCGATTTCGCCCATTTTCAATACCAACCGTCCCAGTCTCGATACCAACTTGCATTTCAAATTTCATCAAAATATCTCAAATTTTACGCGAGTTAGAGTGCGTACGGATGGACAGACGGACGGACGGACGGACGGACATGGCTCAATCGATTTCTCTTTTCACCCTGATCATTTTGATATATATAAGTCCATATCTATCTCGATTATTTCACTGTTACAATCCACCGTTTTGAAATCAAAATTATAATACTCTGTATACTAGTACAGCTGAGTATAAAAATTTGCATTTAATTTGTTTATTAGTTTAGTTTTGGTTGTTGTAATTTGTCTAGCTTTTAGAAATTTACTTTGTACATATGTATGTATACATAACTTCAAATAGAAGCAAATTTATTATGCGTGATTAGTTGTGTTAAGTTTCATTGAGCGTATAAACACACAATTTACATAAATACATATAATTATAATTAAAAAAAATTAAATACATAGCAACAATTATACGAGTAGTCCACTTTCAAACAGAGCTATGGAAATTTTTTCGATTTTGAGTTTTTGATGGATTGTGTACCAGTATTTAAAGGTGTATAATGTCCATGAGGAATTTATTGCAAAATCCTTCCGTATTATGAAAAAACTGCATTATATACGAATACACTTTCAAAAGTCCAGGATTTTATTTATACACAATCAAAAGTCTCTATCTGAAAAAAGTTGCTCATACGCCTAGGCGCACATTCGTGTAATTATTACGCGTTTCAATTTCGAAACTAAAAATTTCTGTTTCAAAACTAGCTATGTGAAATATTTAACACTGAAGTTACAAATATCTGTCATATTGCGGTTAAAGTTTTTTTATCTTTAAATTTCTTATGGGTTAGCTTTCACGCAATAACAAAAAATGTTCAAATAAAATAGAGCTTGATGCCGTAGTGGCTCTTTCTAATTTGTGGTTTAATATGTTGCCCTGTTTGAACGTGGACTACTCAAATGTAAGACGTTAGAAAAATTAAAAATTTAGTTTAGAGGAGAGAAAATATGTAGAGTATTCGTCTATCATGTCAGAGGTCTCAAGTTCAAACCTAGTCCGCACGAACAGCAAATTAAAATAGTAATAAATTATTGAGGTTTTTACAAAAAAAGCGGTCACCCCTCAGCAGTAATCGGCATACCCTCCGATTGTATTTCTTCCATGAAGAAGCAGTTCATAGCAGATTATTAGCAAAAAAAAATCAAAGAGCACGCTTCGAATAGTGCGAGGAGCTCGGCCTAAAACTCCTTAGAGTTATAATCACGTCAATTTATCGTATTATCTATAAGTTACGAATGGCATTAATGTATACTTTCATATAAAGACTGCTGAATTTTTTATATAAATGGTTTGCTTTACTCTTAAAAAATAATTAAAAAAAATGTACTCTGTTATGACGATAGTGATGAATATTCAACAAAGAATCATCAACGATCATTCAGCAGTGAAATATATTTAATCTATATATATATATATAAAAATCAAGCCTATTTCTTTGTCGCCGGCTTTCGCCCAAACGCGTGTATGGATTTTGACCAAACTTACACACCAGCTGAGTATCTTGCCCTAGATGGTTTATATGCATATTTTTTTCAAATCCGGAAGTCGGTTCCCGAGATATACCCCAAAAGGTCAAAACGTGGACCCGGCTTTCTCCTGAATATTTTTGGATGATATTGGTATCAAATGAAAGGTATTGAACAGAGATTTTACATAGAATAGTACTCATTGTAATTCGTCGGTGGGCCTAGAGATATGGGTCAAAACGTGGACCCGGATGACCCTCGAATATTTCTGAGCGATATTGGTATCAAATGAAAGGTCTTGAAGAGGACTTTGACATAGGACGCTTATATTTGTGATGCCTAGGCAGGGTCTCAAGATATGTGTCAAAATGTAAACCCGGATGATCCTCGAATATTTCTAAGCGATATTGGTATCAAATGAAAGGTCTTGATGAGGACTTCGACATAGAACTCTTTTATTTGTGATGCCTAGGCCGGGTCTCCAGATATGGGTCAACATGTGAACCCGGATGACCCTCGGATATTTCTGAGCCATATTGGTACCAAATAAAAGGTCTTGAAGAGGACTTCGACATAGGACGCTTATATTTGTGATGCCTAGGTAGGGTCTCCAGATATGGGTCAAAATGCGAACCCGGATGACCCTCGAATATTCCTAAGCGATATTGGTATCAAATGAAAGGTCTTGATGAGGACTTCGACACAGAACTATTATAACTGTGGTGCATAGGCCGGGTTCCCAGATACGGGTCACAACTTGGACCCGAATGTACCCTAAGCGATATTGGTATCAAATGAAGGGGGTTGGGCAGGGATTTTACTCAGATATGAAGTCATTGTGATTCCTAGGCCGGGTACGGGGATATTTCTCACTAATATTGGTATCAAATTAAAGGTGTTGATCAGGACGATATAAAAGATCCGTACCTACCCATTATGATTCCTGGTCAAATCCCCAGATGTGTTTCTAAACGTAGACCCGGATGACCACGAAATATTTCCCAGCGATATAACTATGAAACGAAGGGTGTTGAGCTGGGTTTTTACATAGGTATGAACTCATTATTACTAGGTCGGGTCCCCAGATGTGGGGCAATACGTGGGCCTGGATGACCTCGGGATGTTGCTAAGCAGTACTGATATAAAATGAAAGGTGTTGAGCAGGGCTGCTAAATAGAGTTTTTTCATAGTGATTCTTAGGTCCGGTACTCAATTATGGGTAAAAGAGTGGACCCGGATACCACGGAATGTTTTAAAGCAGCGATGATATCAAATGAGAAGTGGAATACAGGGCTATGTTATGCTAAACCCGGTTGCCTAGGGAAAGAGAAAGTGGAAGGGTAATGGAATGGGAATGGCAAAGGGACGGAAAAGGAGAGAAAGCATATAATGTAAATGGAACGAAGAGGATGTGGAGAGAGACAGTAAGACAGGGAATGAGAGAAGGAATAAGAAGGGGACGAATGGGAGAAAGACAGAAAAGTATAGGTAAGGGAGGGCGGTACAGAAAGGGATAGGGAAATATAAATGCGACGGGAAAGGAAAAAGAAAACGGAAGCGGAAATGAAAGGAAAGGAAAGGGAAAGATAAATGTAAAGGGAAAGAGAAGGGGAGTAGTAGAGGGAAAGGGAGTGGGAGATTAATACGAAGCAAAATGGGGATAAGGACATGAAGGGGGCAAACTTTTGAAAATATCAATTCTTTCCTTCACTCTTTTTTTAAATTTATTTGACTTTTGCTGAGGTCTGCAGCCCGAGGAAAGCTCGGTTTATAGATACTTCCAACTTATTTTAAAGTGTGTAATTTTTCGCTTTTAATGCCTATAGTAGGAAGTGGGCCAAAGCAAAGCTTGGCCGGGTACAGCTAGTATATATATAAATATACTTACTGCAGGGTATTTATATGCAAGTATACATATATGTATGTATGTATGTACATATTTTAATGAAACACTGTAAGAAATCAGTCAAGCGAATAAAAAAATTCAAACATTGTAAAGCAGATAGCGTTGCCATACTCTGAAAAAAATACCCGTAGTTAAATCAACAACTTTCCGCTGTTGAATCTCCGTATTTGATTCAACAGCAAAAGTATTTGTTTTAACGGCAAAGTTTTTGATTCAACAAATTTCCGTAGTTAATTCAAAGACGTGCGTTGTTGATTCAAAAACTCGCTTGCTGTTAAACATTTTTTAAGTAAAAAGAAAGAAGGATTTGAAAGAAAAAATAAAAAAATAAACAAAATTTTTCAAATTCGTTCAATTCGTTTCAATTTTAAAATAAAATAAAGTAATATACATACATAAATAAAAAAATTAATTAAACAAAAACTAATATCTATTGATAAACTCAGCTTTTTTTGATGTCGTGAGAGTTGTCTGCAGATGTACTGATGCGTTTGGAAATGGTGAATGGATGAATGACTAAAGTTCATTTGGTGACGGCGGGCCTTAGTATTCATATTACTACATATCGAGCCCTAACCGCCAAAAATTAAATTTTACAGGAGGTTTTTTTTATTTTCTTTTAATACAGTTGGTAATCAGCCTTGAAATTTATTTATGGCCGGTTTCACAATCTGCGGGTAATTTAATCGCTGGTTAGTTTGACGTAAATTGTATTGAGCTGTCAAATAAATTGCTTCACCGGGCAAAAATCTCTGGTTAAGTGCTTAACCGGAGGTGGTGAAACCGGCCCTAAGTCTATGAAATTGTGGGAGTTGATGCGTACTATAATAAGTTATTGATTTCCTTGAAAACGCTAAAATCGATAATTTTGTTGGATACACTTTATGGCGGTTAGGGCTCGATATGTAAACATACTTACATATATTATATGTATAAAAAAATAAAATAAAATAATATCTATTATATTAAAAAAAATACTATTTTTACAATTTTCTTGAGGTTAACTTAAATGCGTAAGTATTTGCTTCAATGGTGCCCGTTTTTCGACCAAAAACTTTTGCGGTTAATTCAAAAGCAAAAGTTGTTAGCTTAAATACGAAAAGTATTTGAATCAACAGTGCTCGCTTTTGGACTAAAATTTTTTGCTGTTAATTCAAAAGCAAAAACTGTTAACTTAAATGTAAAAGTATTTCATTCAACAGTTTCCGTTGTTAACGTAAATACGAAAAGTATTTGAATCAAAAACGCTCGCATCTTTGAAACAACAACGGAGCGTTGTTGGGCACATTTCAACTGCGGAAAGTTGTTCATTTAACTGCAAAAGTCTTTGTATTTACAACGTTTTTTTTTCAGAGTATGAACAAACGTTTTCAGTAGCCCAGACCTCGATGCGTGACATACATTTTAATTTAAACAACTTAAAAAGGTATTGACCACAACAAAAACTGTAAACTTTTTTTGTGCCTTAATAGTTGTTTGTATCTGTTAGTACATAGTATATTTTTTTGTTTTCCAACAAAGAGTTGATTTTAAATGGCGTTATTATATATATGTATGTACTTATGGAGATGTACAGCGCTGAAAATAAACATAAGCTCAACTCTCATGGTTAGATTCATACATACATATGTATGTACATATGTATGTAAATAGTATGTATGAAAAAAAGTTGTATTAAAACCATATGTATGTAAATATTCAAAATAAAAGTTCTCTTTTTAGAATTTAGAACATTCGCATAAATTTGTTAGAAAAATTGGTTTAATTTGCATAGTTTACGCCGTGGGTAGTAGTAATACATACACACATATGTACATACCCACACAAGCTCAAAGCTTGCTCTTAATCTAGATGAATATTAACATTTACAAATATATGTACATACATTTGTATGTTTCTACATGTATCAATAAATAAATAAAAACTGATAGCGACTTAAGAGCTTTTAAAATTTACAAATTGCCTGAAATTGCGGCATGCTGTTATGTATGTAAATATGTATGTGTGTAATGGTGTAATCCCTGCAAAAAATGCGATCACTCCGGGATACTCCCGGGACAACTCGCAAGGGAGCATGCGATTACTACCCATTTGTATCTCTTTATATGGGTTGAAGTGTTCTCTTTTGTTTGAGCATGTCCTATGAAGAGACTAATTGTACCCAGTTTGTACCCGAACGGGTAGCAAAAGCGCACAATTGTACCCGTTTTGTACCCGAACAGGTAGCAAATGCGACACATCCATTTGTGCGACTAATTGTACCCGGTTGATACCCTTTCGGGTACAATTAGTATACATATGTACCCGTTCGGGTACAATTGTAGACTAATTGTACCCGAAAGTGAGCGCTCCCGGACAAATCTTTTTAGAGACTCGTCGCACACTTTTTTGCAGGGATGTGCCAATTCCACTCCAATTTTATTGCCTTTTCTTTGTTTTTATGTGTATTTTGTAGCATTTATATGTACATATGTAAATGGGGAGATATCTGCATAGTAGAGCATATGTTTCACTTGGACAAAATACTTGACTTCTACTTTTGCTTTGTATTGATCTTATGGAGAATAAATTGACGGGCTTCATTGAATTTGGACGAAGCTGATTCGTGCAATTTAACTTTATTTAATTTAATTTAATAAGCCATATTAAGCAAATTAACAAATTATTTTAACGTAATGAACGTTACTAACATTTATTGTAATTCAAAATAATATTATTACTGAATAAACCAGCCAATCAAAATTATATAAACTGATGGTGACTCGTTGGTAGTTACAATAACCGTCATAATAAGGCACGATTTTTCACCTTAACGCTAATGAAGAATTTAAAAGCCTATAATTTAAGAGAAACTTGTTTCTTTCTGTATCAAAATCGTTTCCGATTTAATTAGATAACCCTAATATAGCAATAGTTAAATAAATGTTCGTATATTTGGCTTGCCTGTGCAATTTAATGACTTCCTAGTAAGTGATTATATTTTAATCGTTTGCAAATACATACGTATTAGAAAAATTGTAAACTAAGTTTATTTGTAAAGAAATCGCAAATAACTACATTGAACAAAATAACAAATACATGTTTACTGATTTTATTTGAAGCTATGAAATTCAAGTTGTGCTTATTCGGTTTTCAAACTAACCTCAAACAGAGAAAAAAAGGACTCTTAGCAGAGTCCGTATCAGGATGGTTGAAATACCACATTCTAATGAGGTTAAATGTGCCACTAACAGAACCAGTTGAACGTAAAAGTCAAAGAGCATATACTTACATTTTGCTAAGAAATCTCGAAAGAAGCAATACGAGGTTAGGAAGATGTGCTATAATTTTAAAATAAAAAAATTGCGCCCAGACCACAAATGTTTAAAATGCAATTTTTCTGCTCCCTTTTTACTATTCTCTCAGTATAAGAAAAGGCGCTTACAACTATTTCCTTAGCAATTCCCGGATAGTATACATAGAAAAGGCTAAGTAATGGAATGCAAAACATTTTTCGCAGTGTATTGAGAATTGTAAAAACAATCAAATCAGAACAAATGAAAACAAACAAGTTATGTATACATACCTATGTATCTACATATATATTTATGTACTATCGTAGAATTGCATCTTAGATGAAGCTGGTGCAGTGCACTTATCACTGGTATAACCTAAAAATGATGATGCATTGCTCCCATCCATATGTATGTACATATGTATGTAAGTATGTGCATTTATTGTTGCTTATTGACGTTTACCACACGATGTCGTTTGACCGCAATTGATTGGAAATAATCAAAATCTAATTTAAATATTGCACTTCTCGCACAACCTAATAATTATTATACATATTTACATATATGTATGTTAATAAATACATAGCTAAACAGGGTTTAACTGAAATGACACAGCGATTTGGTCGGGGAAGCCCCCGACTCACTCCGATACGTAGAACTGATGGTCGTGAAAATGTTAAGTAGTACAATAAAATATGGAGGCAGTTTCTGTTGGGATTACAGAGAGTCTTTTTCGACACAGGTCCGACTGCTGTTGCCTTTTTGTGCCTCTTCTGAATGAGTTGAGTGGCAATTTGGGAAAAGAATACACCGGCTATACAGAGCTGCTACAACAACAACATTTCTCTTCCGACTTATGCAATTAATTACTGTCCAGGCACCATGTTTATCTGAAGAGTGAAGAAAAGTGTCGGACAGAACCTGTTTCACACCGGCACAACTTCGCTCTGGCGAATCCCAATATTTATTCCCAATTTCAAAAAAAAAAAGCGCACTATGTCGACGTGAATATTTATGACTGTTTTTTTGAGAAAAATAAGGAATAGAGAGCGGAATTTAAAAGTTGCGCCACATATTTGAAGTAAATTCTCTAGTTTTAAAGTCAATACTGTTACATAGTTTTTTAGAAGAAAATTGTGTAGTCCAATTTCAAATAGGGCTATGTAAATTTTTGATGGATTGTGTACCAGTATTTAAAGGTGGACATTACATTAATAATTTATTGCAAAATTATTCCGTATTGTGAAAAAAATTTCCTTTTAGTACGAATACACGTTCAAAATTCTCTGATTTTATTTACACGCGTTTAAAAGTATCTTTCTGAAAAAAGTTACGTATACGCCTAGGCACACATTGGTGGAATTAGAATGCACTGCTTCAAAGCTAGCTATGTATGTGAAAAGTTACTAATTTGCAAAAATCTGCCAAATTGCGATTTTATTTTTTTCTGTCGTTAAATTCCTGATGGGCTAAGCTTTCAGATAATAGCAAAAAATATTGAAATAAAATAAGCTTGATGCCGTAGTGGTTTTTTCTAATCCGTGTCTTAATGAGAACAATTCACATAGCTCTGTTTGAAAATGGACTTCTCAATTGATAAAGTCATGATCATTCATGAATAATAAGATTGTATCACCTGTACAATAATAAAGGTACATACTATGTATTTGGTTTTTTCTAGTTTTAAAATGTACTCCATAAAAAATTCATTGATTTTATTCGAAAAATTACTACACCACCTTATGCAACACTCTTTTAATAAGTACATATTCGTACAAATGAAGGAGAGCGTAGAGCAGGAAAATGTAGAGCACATTTGGAAAAATATATAACTGTTACATTGCAAATAATATTGAAACAAAGGCGATGCAACAATTAAATTCAGGGACCGTAATCATTATGAGTTTTATAATAAAAATCGCCATTTAATTATTATATGTTGAGTTTTTTTATAATTCATCAAAAATAATCATTGTTTTTTGAGTTTTATTTTTTTGATCAGAAATAACACTTATTCCTTGAGCGATATTTAATCTTTCAGAAATAATCATTATTGTGTGAGTTTTATTTTTGTTGATCAAAAATATCACTCATTCACGAAGTTATATCGATGGGAATTTTTTAGTAATTATGTTCCAGAGCACTTCAGAGAAAATTTGAGTTTTTCGACCTAAGCAAAAAAATAAAACTCAAAGAATAATTTTTATTTCTGAGCGATAAATATATCACTCAAGGAATAAGTTTTATTTTTGATCAAAAAAATAAAACTCAAAAAATAATGATTATTTTTGATTTTTATGGATATCGCTTAAAATTTTTCGATCATAGTGGATTCGGATAGTGCTCTTTCAGACATACACACACACAAACTCAATACTCTTCTACGATGTTTGCAAGTATTTGATTTTTTTCACTGAAATATAACGAATAATGATTATTATGGGTCCCTGATTAAATTACAACAAATTGGAATTTTGTTGAATGAATAAAAGATATACATAGATACATACATAAAAAATAAAGCGAAAGCATAAAATAACTGCACTCTAAGATCGAAATATCAACAGCAAATAAAAACAAATTAAAATTAAAAATTTGCGTTTTAAAAATTTTTAATTGTAGCCTTGAGCTTAAGAGTAATATAATAAACTTTCAATAAAAGGGACAAAACAAAATAAAGAGAAAATAAAAATTTATTAATTGTAATTATTTTAAAAATTTTTATTTCTTTTTTATTAAACAGACAAAAAAATTTATAAAAATAAAGAGAGGAAATAAAAATTTATTGTAATTATTTTAAAAATTTATATTTTTTTTTTTAAACACACGATTTGTATTCAAAGTATTTTATTGTTATTCCCAAAAATATGTAAATTTGTTTCACTTTGGTTGATTGCTTCCGCACATTTGAAAACACCTGCGCGAACACATGCACATATTACATATATAATACTAATGATTATTCAATACATTTTCAATCAATTTTCATTCATCTGCATGAAAAGCATAATATTGAATTCATTTTGCACATTTCTCAGCTGTTTTTTTATTTGCACTTTTACGAGTACTGCCGGTATTTGCGTGTATACGAAATTGTCAATTACAATTAAAAAAAAAATAATTATTATTATATATGTTTTTACATATTTTTGTTTTAAGCAATTAAACTCTGTATTTTAAGCAGAAAGGAGGAAATGAAGTATTTTATTTTCGTAGTTATTCACGCTTACTTCAGATGGCAATTGATATGCATACGCAGACGAATTATACCTGCTTAGTCTAATTACGGAACAAAAAAAAATTATTTCCTGATTTGAATATGGTTTAAACCTGCATGTGGCCGCTGTGGTGCAGTGGGTAGGGTGCTCGCCTGCTATGCCAGAGGTCTCGGGTTCAAACCACGGTCCGAGCAAAACACCAAAAAAAATTTTCTAATTAGTAAAAATCCAATTATTGGGTTTTTAAGAGCAGCGGTCACCTCTCGGCAGTGGGCGGCATACCCTCCGAGTGTATTTCTGCCATGAAAAGCTTCTCACAAAAAATGCATTCGCCGTTCGGAGCCGGCATAAAACTGTAGGTCCACCCAATTAGTAGAAAAAACAAAAAGGAGCACACCTCGAATTGGTAGAGAAGCTCGGCCATAAAACTCGTCAGAGTTATAATAGCGCCATTGTATTATATTATTATTATTATTAAACCTGCATTTGCTGTTTTTCGGAAGAGCACTGCCTGGGACTATAATATAATAATAATATGTACAATGGGGCTGTTATAACTCTGACGTGTTTTATGGCCGAGCTTCCTCCTTTTGTTTTTTCTACTCATTGGGTGGACCTATAGTTTTATGCCGGCTCCGAACGGCGAATGCATTTTTTTGTGAGAATCTTTTTCATGGCAGAAATACACTCGGAAGGTATGTTTTTTTAAAAGAAACAAAAACAAAAATCTGAAAGTTGCGTCGTCTGGCTGTACCCTTACTTAACAACTCAGTAACAAAAAAAAATTTACTTGACAATTTTTTTAAGGGAAAAACGTTTATTATGATTAATAAAATACTCCCCTTAATCAAAAAGCTTACATTTTCAATTTTTGATATTTTTTTTTATTAATTATTATTATTTACAGTTTCATCAAAGTGCATAAAGAAGAAGAGGTCTAAAAATATAAAGAAGAAGCATTAAGTCCACTGTATCTTTAAGAACAGAAATTCATTCCTGAAAACTCTAGAAATATTGGAAAGGCATCTTTCACTAATTTTTTATTATCCAGACTAGGTTAGGTAAGACTGGCTGGCCATTAATGGCCTCACATAGACTGAGTGAGTCCGTAGTGTTACCAGAAAAGTTATTGAACATGAACATCTTAAACACTTTAAAACCCTGGAATCAAACTGAAGAACGATCCCGTCCCTTTGGCAAATGACAAGAGTTTCTTTATCCTGTTTTGGATACGGATTCGAAATCACTGAATACAACTTTCCCTAGTAGCTGAAGCCTTAGCGTGGGGAAAAGCAGCACAAGAGCAGAGACATGCTCCACAGTCCCTCCTGCGATCCGAAACCTGTGCATTTACTTTCACCAATTAGTCCCATTTTGAAATCATGTGATTCTAACAGACAGTGTCCTGTGAGTATCCCAATTATAGGTCTGCATTTGTCCTTATTCAGGGATATCCTGAATTTCCAGTTTATAATGTAGGGCTAATAAGCACGTATGTACATCGTACAAGGAAGGTTCCATTTTGCTGGAGAATAACCTATGTACATACATATGTATGTAGCTTTCAAATCGAGTAGCAAACTTTTCAACGATTACTATCGAAGGAGAAGCTTTATAAAGATATTCCTTTTCGCATTGTTGAGACCAATATTTATAGAGACTCATATCTAATTCAAAAAAAAAAATATCATGCGTTTCTTGTTGTTGGATTAAAAATTTTTAAGTTTAACTTTGTACCTTAAAATCACTAACAAAAAAAAGCTTTTGCGTTTCTAAAATTTTTAAAACTTACGTTTTTCACAAAACCGCCAATTACAAGAGCAAAAATGGATTTGTTTTGTTTTTTTTTTTTATTTGGTTCTTAACACTCCAATGTGAAATTTCTTAAAACCATTAACAAGTAGTTTTTTTGTTTTTTTTTTTTGCGATCTGCAGTCGCGTATGCGTACCGTCTCTAACTTTAAAAGTGTGAATTTCAACTAAAAACCGCTTTAATTTGAACTAACCAACGAATGTACATATAACTATAACAACCTGTTGCCGCCAACGGTTGTCGTCTATCTGAAGTGTTCTCACCATGTTGCCGGCCACTTATATGCAAATAGCCACATGACCACACAAAAGCACGCACGCACGGCTACGACCGGCATGGGGCACTCTTTGCTTTCTTGGCTCTGACTCGAGTCGGCTGTAGCGATTGGGCGGACTGGGTGGATTAGGCGGACTGGGCGGTGGGTTGCAGGCATTGGCGTAGTAACGGGGGGGGTTTTGGGGACAAAACCCCCCCCGAAAGATTTGTTTTGACCATAAAACCATCTTTAACTAAGAGATGCTTTATTAGCATACATTTCTTTTTCAGGAAAAAATCAATGAGAATAGTAATTTTTCGAAATTGGTAATTCGAAATTTAGCGCTTTTTCACGAAGTATTATTTATAATTCTAGCGTTTGTTGAGCCGTAGGAAAGTGCAAGAACCGCAGGAATTTTACCACAATTTACATTCTTTGTACTTATATTCGCTCTTTTTTGGTAAAATTCCTACGGTTCCTGCACTTTCCTACGGCTCAACAAACGCTACAATTATTATACGGTATTGCTGTTATTAACATGCTAATAACAGAAAAGTAACGCCAATTATTCAAATTTCAAGTTTTCTTTCAATTACTTATCATCTTAATCAAATAATATTAGTATAAACTACAATGGGAATTAGCACAATAGATCTCATTATAATAATAATACAATGGGAATAAATATAATAATAATACAATGGGAATAAATATGCAATGTATAAGAGTAACTGAACTTGAGATTTTACTTAATGTCTGTCAAAATGGAATATTAAAAAACTAAATTATATAAGAAAATTATTATTTATAACCGTAGCACATAGGTAGATTTTCAAGTTTTATGCGGCCAAAAATATTTTATTGTGTACATCTATTCGAAATTGCTTGTTTAATGCAAAATTTTAATAATTTGTGTTAAAAGTCGATTTTATTGAAAAATATATACAGTGACTCAAAAAAAATCATACGCCAGTGTTTTTAAATTTATTTCAAAGAGTTCTCGAAAATTTGACTCTCTTATTTTCGTTTAAAAATGTAAAAAAATTTTCAATAAAAATCGCCTTAAGCAGGATTTCTAAGCTTATGGGAAAAATCCGAAAAATCGTAGAAATTTCTAAAAGTGGATTAAAAATTTCAAAGCGAGGCCAGAATTTATAGATGATTTTGAGGAGATTTCTAAGTGTACTGTTATGTAGCCAACCAATTTTAGTGTAAAAAGTGCAATTCTCAATGCTGTAAAAATTTCCGTCGATTTTAGAAATTTTTTTCTGTAGGGTGTTTGCCTTATATGTACGTGAGACCGTTTCAATTAAAATTTCCGAAAAGCCAATGAAATTTTTCAAAAAGTTGAATGCTGCATATTATTATATTACAATTGAATGAGCTGCAAAATTGCATACTCAAAAATCTTCTAAAAAATGTAGCTTTATAATTCTTAGCCCTTTTTATGATAAGTACTTCCTTGACTTTTAAAAATTGGAAATACTAAAAATACTGCCTAAAAAGTTAACAATAATCGCTGCTAAATATCTGGGTTACTTTTGAGCATCACTTACATTAACCAAGATATGCGTTAGAAATATAAACATTAAAATTAAATATAAAACACAAAAAGAAAATTATTGTAGGTACATATGAAAAACCCTGTATCTAGTAGTGAAGTGCGGCTTTGTGCGACGCAATTTTTTGTCGGCAAAATACTAATTGTACTAGATATCATGTCCGAGGGTTAATTTGACTGAGTCTGAAAGAGCAACATAACAAAATCAATTTTTAACATGAAAACGAGTGATAATTTTTTTTAAAATATCCCAACTTTAGATTTATTGGAAACCAAGGATATTATTGAAAAGTGTTAATAATTACTTGAAGCTTTAGGATTCATCACGATTACTTAAATGAAATGCTTTAAATAATAAATATTCAAGTTGAAACTAGCACTTAAAAATATGTAAGAAAAAAAACAAAAAAATTTACTTCAGATATGCTAAGTTTCGACCATCTGGGGCAAGTGCAGAGTATGAGGTCGGGAAAAAAGTGATGAATTATTGTTCCCCATTCTATTTCCCCATTCTATTTCCAATGCGCGTAGATTTCCAGAAGAGAATATGAGACTTACTTTTGAAGTATAGTTAAAGGCCCTTGGCAACTGAAAATCTGGCATGTCAAGCAGTGTGTATATGTGAGTTTTTTTATGTGTGTTAGTGCAATCGGCAGTCGTCGTGCTACACGTTCTTGTTGTCGGGCTCGCATTGATGATAATCAAATCTTTTAGATATTTGCGTCAATCACCCGACACTCACACATATGTATACACTGCTTAACATTCCAGATTTTAAGTGGCCAAGAGCCTCAAGAGTTTGATATATGTATAATAAGCGATATTTGTGTACTAAAATGTAAAATTATAGTCTGAAAAAAAATTACATTTCGCTAGCTTGGAGTGCAAGCTGTGTAAGTCCACTTTTATGAAAAAGTGTATTTTTATTTAGAACGCTAAAAAAATCAGATACGCACCGCGCTAAGCAATTCTGAGATACTTGTCATATTTCTACTCGTTGTTATTCAGTGACACGCAAATTGTGTAAGTCCAAAAAGCGAAGAAAATTGTGTAAGTCCAAAATATTTATATGAACAGAAAATTTTTTTTCATTTCGAATTTTGTTTGTTTTTTGTTTTTTGTCTCTCCTACAAAGTTTTAAAAAAGGACTTACACAATTTGCATTCTAAGCTAGCGATTTTTATCATTTGTAAAAAAAATGTAGTTTTTTTTGGTAATTTTAATTTTGGTAAATTTTATACATTGGCTGTGACCCCCCCCGAAAAATTCTCTTACTACGCCACTGGTTGCAGGGCATTGCCATTGGTTTCACGTTGACGCCAACGCTACCAAGTTGTTGCCGGTTTTTGTTGTTGTTATTGCTACTAAACTTTGGGGTAAATGAAAAAAAAAAAAAATTAATAAAAAGCATTAAACTTGAGTAAATTAATAAAAACAAAAACAAAACAGATTTGGCAAAAAAAATCTGCGTTGATTGCACACTGCGTCGCGGCGTGAAAATGTGACGCTCTGCGTTTGCGCGTAAGTCGATTTTCGTCTTACCAAAATATACATGCATACATATGTGCGTATGCACACTCCTTCGTTTAGAAAAATATTGGTAGTACATTATTCTCTTTCCGTTAGAACAACAACAGCAAGTTAGCAAGTGGACTGACATTAAATTTGCATGTTTGTTGTCATTCAACACCCGTTTGTTATTGGCAACCAGCTGTGGTATATTCATTGCCAATGGGCTCCTGTCAGCGGTTGGCCACAAAATAGATATGTATATAAACGTATATACATAACTTTGTAGATAATACCGTTAGAATTTGTCAATTCATTTGCTGATATTTTTTAGCGCGTGTGAAATAAATTGCACTTAGCAGGAATTCATGGTGGAAAGGAGTTATAGTCTATGTACATATACATATATGTATGTATGTCTATTTGTTTGTTAGTTTGCATTTATGTATGAAAGTCTTTTGTTATGCCCTCTTTGACATGTACTGCATAGAACCTGAACGCCTTAAGGATATTAATTGCGAATTTTAAAAATAATTTGACTTTTTAAGAAAAATGTTCGTGAAAAAATGGACTATCAAGTAGCAATAAAATAACGCAGATGTTGCACAGTCCATCATGACATCCCAAATATACTACATATGTATATATGGGCTAATCCTGGGTAACGCACGCGACATTCGTACGCATATAATCAATGCTAAAGGAGGGAAACAACGAGAGGATTACATGTTTATTTTATTTAATGCAAAGCACTACCAGAGTACTACATTCACGAGAAAATTTATGCTGGAGTAACAGTTAAGTTCTGATATATACGCAAATTTATAGCGGTAACGCACGCGACAAAAAATAGAAGCTTTTTTTTAAAGCGTCTGGAAGTATGCAAAATTTTGTGAATTTTGCACGATAACATATTTACTTAAAATGAGGAAATGAAGTTCGAAGAATACCCTAGGTTCGTAGATTTACGAAATTTTAGAAGTATTTCTCTAATTTTGTTTATGAACTATAATAGTAGTACTCACGCGACAGTAACGCACGCGACAAAATTTCCCAATGAAAAAAATATAAAACAAATTTTTTTAAATTCTCATTTTTAATGAATTTTTAGCAAACAATGAGTAAAAAAGTACATTTAAAGTATTTTGATAGAATAAATAAAAGATAACTTAAAACTAGGTACGTTGTACTTTAATTTTCTTCTTCGGCGAATAAGCTGTTCGAGCAACCTCAATAAAGTCGCCATCGATGTATGAACCCAATGCAAACTTTTAATTCCGATAATGTTTGGAACACTTTTCCATAACTTAGAGAGATTAAGTTTGTATCGGAGATGCCACGCCCCCTTTTCTTTCGTAAGTATGGTATTGATATTGTTTATCTCTGTACCAATTCCCAGTGTCCAACCATGAACACTTCCAGAGATATTGAGTATAAAAAATTTGGGGTATATGGGAGGTGCCACGCCCCTTTTTGTAATAACGCCCATCTCTATTTGTGAACTTGGAATCACGTTATTATATCGTCCCAAGTTCTAAGCCTTACAAAGAATATTTTCAGAAATACGTATACAGTATAAAACGTTTTGTTTGTATGGGAGGTGCCACGCCCTTTTAACTTTTTTGAAATTATTTTCCAATAGAACCTTCTCCAGACAAGACTAAACACAACAAAAAAAGAATTATCGAAATCGTTCCATCCGTTCAGGCGTGATGCGATAACCAAGGATATATATATATATTTTTATATACATATATAGATTGAATTTTTTCACTTACGGTAACGCACGCGACAAATTTAAAACCCACATAAAGTTGTAACATTCAGCTTTCGGACAACACTGACTTTGTTTTTGGAAAAAGGTACACAAGCTTACTTTGTCACTGAAATTTCTTTTTATTTCACGTGGTTTCCTAGATTTAATAACTATTTATATAGTTTTTTGGTAACGCACGCGACAAAAGGATAAGCGAATTTTTAAAGTAAAAAAACTCCTTTATTCTTACTAACTTCGCAAACTTTATACTCTTAAATTAAATTACGTTCTATGTAGAATGATTAGAGCGTGTAACAATAATATAACTCTCTTTTCAATAAACTAAACCCGCGAAGAAAAAAAATGATACTTTGCTAATAAAAAAGCCTTAGTGAAAATTATTTTTTTGGCGATTTTTCTCAGCTCGAGTTTAAGAACGAATAGAAAATGCTTATGTTTTTCTAAGATATACATGTATTATCTTTACTAATAAATACCAAAAAAAAAGTTCGGACCATTTTAAATTTCATGCTCTTGGTTGACTTTTTCAGGATTAGCCCATATGTATATGTATGTGTTAATACAAGTTCCATAATTTGACTTTACCTACTAGGAGCACAGTTTTTATAATCAATCCAACAGGATCCAACTAAGAAGTACAAGCAAAGTCCTTCTCCACCAGTACTTTCTCCAACATAGTGAGGACCTCCCTCTATATCTGCCAGCACCAGCTGGTTCCAAGCTTAATACTTTCATAGTTAGAGCGTCGGTGTCCACATTATCGACATACATACATATGTATAATCAGAGCAGCCCTCGTGTTAAATGGAGTTGAATTGTCAATCTTAAACTTTCTTTGTTATTTTTAGTTTTCTAAATTACTTTTTCAAGAAATTTTAAATATAAGTCAATCACGTATTAAATGATATATCGTTCCTTTATTATGGCTTTCTATCTTTTCACAAGTTATATAAGTACATATACAGATATGTATATGTAATGTGCATACCTACAGTATTTAATCGCATTAATTTCCAATAACTCTCTTCCACTTCAAATCAACAATTGCTATTGTAATTTTACGAGGCTTATTAGAGCAATATTGTGTTTTTAATTTGTTTTTTTTTTTTACTTACAACCGTATGTATGTAGATATGTGTCATTTATTGGTCGTAGGTGTGTAATATTAATCCCCCTTGAGCAAGGCCGTAGCCAGGATTTCATTTTGGGGGGGGGAGGGGGGATTAACTAAAAAAAAAACATTTCAAATTCAAATTACATACATGTCTGCCCCGTTTGCTATGCTATGTGCATGAATAATTAGGTTTCGCTTATCACCCATATTTAATTGTTATTGCAAAATCCAATTAATTTCACCAAATTTATCTGTCAAATAAAATTTTCGTCAGCTGATTTTCAGTGCAACCAGCTACCCTGTCAAAGCTTCAGAGGGTAAAAAGTGTGAGTTTTTTACACCACCGAAGTGTACATTTTTAGGAAACGAAAACAGGGTAGCAAGTGAAAAACTTATGTAGTTTGTTTACACTAAATTACCACTAGATCCACTAGCCTAATAAAACCACTAAAAAAAGAAGACATATTCTGTTTGACGTTTTACCTTCATTTTGCAAACGAAAACGGAAAATTGAAGAGTGTAACAAAAATGCGCATTTTTTTTGATGAAACGAAATCACCATTAATTTCAATGGTAAAATTTTAAATTAAGCTCTTACCCAATTAAGTTAATTATAAGTTTATGATTTTGTTAAACAATTTCTTAGACATGCCAAAAGCAAAACCACAGTTATCTATATCTTTTGGAAACAGGCGCCAAATTAGGTTCAGAAGAAAGGGGACAGTCGCTGAACATGCAAATCGTTTAGAGAACTCACGGTTGCGTGGAATGTAGAGGAGACATGTGGCGATTCATACGAAATCAGCATTTAACTACAGACCGGATTTAAACTATATGGAACATTCTTCCCTTTTCATGGGTCGCATGAGTGAAATTTGCGTTTTTTTTAAGTCCCAAGGGTAAACATTTAGCTATATTGGGGTAGACCTTCGCAACGAGGTGTTTTCTTACGGTCAAATGTATGTCGCTCTGTCGCGTACTGGTTCACCACAAAACCAGAGTTTTCTTATACCTGGAAATGGCAACAAAACAAACAATGTTGTGTTCACGGAAGTTTTTAATTAATGAACAAGATGTACCTTATTTTATGAACTAATTTGCCTACTAGTGTACATAGAGCCAAATAATCCTCATAAAAATAAGAAGATTGTCTCTTTGAACAGCTTCGTGGCCCAAAAAGAGGACAGAAGTCAGAGACGAAGATATTTCCATAGAGATTTCTTCTTATTTTTGGGAGGTAAATCTTTTTAATTTTATTTAAAAGTATACCTTCTTACAATAAATAGAAGACTTCTTACTCAATTTTTCGAAGATATTTCCATAGAGATTTCTTCTTATTTTTGGGAGGTAAACCTTTTTAATTTTATTTAAAAGTATACCTTCTTACAATAAATATAAAACTTTCTACTCAACTTTTCTTTACGCATTATTGTTGTCGACTGTGGACCGCTAACTCAGTTTACATATGTATGTATATAAGACTAACTTTATAATAAATTTAATTAGATAACCTAATAAAAATAAGAAGAACGCCCTCTTTATTAATTCAAGGAGATATCCACATATATATTCGAAGATTTCTTCTTGATTTTATTAAAAAGACTATCCCATTAAAAGTAAGTAGGGATTCTTCTTAAAGAAAAAGTATAGAGATATCTTCTTACTTTTGTTCTATTTTATTAGGTGGTTTTCGCTCTGTGTAGGTACAAAACGTTGTTTGAATTATTATAATTTTGAGTTTTTGTTGTTAATAAATGTATTGTTTATAACGTTGTTTAATTTTAAAGTGTTTGCATTTCATCTAAAGGAGGGTGGTATATTACATTCCTTGCAGAAAACAAGCACAAAATATGAATGTGTAACCCATTCTTACACTCTACTCAAAGCTAAACATCAGTATATTTAATTTTTGCGGCGCAACGAAGTAAGCCGGGTACTTGCTAGTACATACATAGATACAAATAATAATTGAGACTAACTTTTTACATGATTTCTATGCTTCTAAAAAATACAATTAAGCATATTTATATTATAAAAAAAAAATTTAATCACATTAATTTCGGGGGGGGGGGGGGGGATTGATCCCCCCCTAGATACGGCCTTGCCCTTGAGGTTATTTTCCATTTCTCCAATTGATTGAGTTTACTTGCTTGTCGTTGGTAATCGACAATTGATTGTTGCGCATGCGTGCATTGCCTTTAAATGAAGTTAGTTTATATGAGCACCTAAAGTTATATCTACATATGGATGTACTTCTATACATACATATATGTAAGCTTCTTCTACCTCATTTGTATGTAACTAGCAAGAAGCACATACATACATATATGTATATTTCTATATTAAATTCCGCCACAGGTAAGATTTTTCGTCCAAAAGCTGCGTATACCCTATTTAAGAGATTAACACAGAAGTAGTTTGAGTATGTTAACTGTACCCAGCCAGACACGACTAACGCATTCACCAACACATTCAAACCAAATTTCCATTTTTACCAACACACTGAAAGGTATCTGTAAAATTTTTTGTTTCTTTCTTCATTCTTTCTCACTCTCTTTTCACAAACATGGTATTCTTAACGCTTTTCGCCGTTAGCAATAACATGTTATGCCTAACTCATATCTACGTTAGCGCTAACATGGTATGCCTATATGTATAATGAGCAATATGTTAGAGCGAGAGCACAGATTGTTCAAAAATCAACAAAGTTGGCTGCGAAAAGAATAACGGAAGAAGTAGAAACGAAATCTCAAACGGCGTCATTTTAATTGCGATTTTATAGTACGTGAAATCGGTGCGGTAAATGTAAAAATATTTTATTTAAGATCTCAAAATCAGCTGCAAATGGTAATAAATAATTTAGAATCATGTACATATATCAAATATGTACGTATTAATGAAATTATTTATGTATTTCAGAATCAAGAATTCAGAAGAGGTGTCCACTGATGAGCCTCCAACTAAACGGTCAGCTGGACTAAAAATGTAATCAAAAAGTCTGGAATGTTCGAATGGGGATGGTCATGGAGTTATTTAAGCTATTTGCTTTATTTATATTTATGTATATAATTGTAACAATACAATAAATAAAAATGTTAAAGCTAAAATGAAAACTGTTATGCCTAACTCATTTTAGCGTTAGCCATAACGTGTTATGGCTAACTCATTTCTACGTTAGCCATAACTTGTTATGTCTAACGTATTTGTTCATTAGCCCTAACGTGGTAAGTCTAACACATTTCCATGTTAGCCCTAACGATTAGAGCTAACATTTTGGTTCGTTATTCCTAACGTGAGTGAGTGAGATATATGTATTCGAATATGCATTTGCTAGAAAGAGATGAAAGTCATACCCAGTCAGAACACTACTCGTCATATAACGCGTTATATAACGCACAGCTATAACGCAAAAATGTGTTAGTTCGCCATACAACGAATGCGTTAGTTTTGTTCTAGCGTCGGGAGAAATCTAACGCACTCACCGCTGTACGTGTGCACATGTATATGACTTTCATCTCTTTCTAGCAAATGCATATTCGAATGCATATATCTCACTCACTCACGTTAGCAATAACGAGCCAAAATGTTAGCTCTAATCGTTAGGGCTAACATGGAAATGTGTTAGACTTACTACGTTAGGGCTAATGGACAAATACGTTAGACATAACAAGTTATGGCTAACGTGGAAATGAGTTAGGCATAACACGTTATCGCTAACGCTAAAATGAGTTAGGCATAACAGTTTTCATTTCAGCTTCAAATTTTATTTCTTATATTGTTACAATAAAAACTTATATAAATAAAGAAAATAGCTTAAATATGTCCATTACCGTCCCCATCCGAACAATCCGGACTTTTTGATTCCATTTTTAGTCCAGCTCACCGTTTAGTTGGAGGCTCATCAGTGGACACCTCTTCTGAATTCTTGAATCTGAAATACATAAATTATTTCATTAATACGTACATATGTGATATATGTACATGATTCTAAATTATTTATTACCATTTGCAGCTGAATTTTATGTAAGTATATTCCATATTGAGATCTCAAATAAAATATTTTTACATTTTCCGAACCGATTTTACTTACTAAAAATCGCAATGAAAATGACGCCGTTTAAGATTTCGTGTTTACTTATTCCGTTATTCTTTTCGCAGCCAACTTTGTTGATTTTTGAACAATCTGTGCTCTCGCTCTAACATATTGCCTATTATACATATAGGCATACCATGTTAGCGCTAACGTAGATATGAGTTAGGTATAACATGTTATTGCTAACGGTGAAAAGCGTTAAGAATACCATGTTTGTGAAAAGAGAGTGAGAAAGAAAGAAGAAACAAACAAAAAATTTGACAAATACATTTCAGTGTGTTGGTAATAATGGAAATTTGGTTTGAATGTGTTGGTGAATGCGTTAGTCGTGTCTGGCTGGGTATACATGTGCACACGTACAGCGGTGAGTGCGTTAGATTTCTCCCGATGCTAGAACAAAACTAACGCATTCGTTGTATGGCGAACTAACACATTTTTGCGTTATAGCTGTGCGTTATATAACGCGTTATATGACGAGTAGTGTTCTGACTGGGTAGGTACCAAAATAAATAATAAACAAGTAAGGAAGCCTAAGTTCGAGTGGAATCGAACATTAGATACTCAGCTGTACGCTTTCATTGTTTGTTTGCGTTTGATGGAAGAGAGAACACATAGGGGTTTTGCGTTGTTATACATACATATATCCCAAAAGGAGGAATTTGGCCATCCAAAAAAATTGGGGGACATGCTTCCACTAGGAGCCATGGAGTATGTTGCCCTTTGTAAAAAAAAAAGAAGTTTCCGAATTCGCCTATGCGCCTACCTTCCTATATCTGCTTTCACGAGTATCAGCTGTTTACGGATTTAGGGTTTCTAACTGTAGGAACTACTTTGTTAAATAATTACTTTTAATTATTTGTTAAATATTCTTTTATCTTTTATTTATTGAAATTTTTTTATATCAAAAAATAAAAATTTGTATTATTAGATTTTCAATTTTATAAAAGAGAACAGCTTTACTAACCAAAATCCAATTGGTCTGTAAGTAAACGATACGACTACAGAATTACGATAAGGCACTAATGACTAGTAAGACTGCTTGTCGTAAGGTTGGTTGAATCAGCTGTTTTATAAGGTTACAGATAAGTCATCAATGTCTGAACCTTTAGTGTTAGAGCGCTTTCACATTACTCGGTGCGGTATCGGATCGACATTTTTGGTTTTTACCGAAAGTATACCGAAACCTTACTGACCACATGTATTTCAATTGGCACTTTCACATTAGTGTTGCATACATGAAATCGGAGCGGATTAATTTCGGCATACCGCAACGCGGTAAGACCGGTCAGTAAAATTTGAGGAATTACTGCAGACATTTTTGCGGCGTAATAAAAGAAGAAGAACAAAGTCAGTAAAAAACTCGTTTCGGCTATAAATGTAGCAAGTTATAATGTCTTCGTCTTCGCTAGAAGACATTATTGTTATTATTGAGTGATTTGTTGAAGTTAAAAATTTTGTTTTGCAAATTTCGATGTTTGTTTTCCTATTTTCTGCCGATTACGCACCGAAAGTATTCCCACAAGTGTGAAAAACACAGCAACGCGGAATCGTTTCGGTAAGCTGGAAATACCGAGCAAAAAATGTCGATCCGATGTCGTACCGAGTAATGTGAAAAGGCCCTTACTCATACGCCTAGTGGCACTATATAATTTTACTTGTTGTGATAAGCGAACAATGTATATATCGTCGTACCATACGAAACTAGCACTTTCAAAATTTCTTACGAAAACTTGCATTTTAAAAATTCTGTGCGAAAAGTAGCACTTTCGACTTTTGTCTGACGAAGAGTGGCAATAATTATGTATTAGCTCTGTTCAATAACAAAACATGTTAAAAATTTTTCCTAAAAAATTACAGTTCTTCATATAAAAATGACACTTTTTAGGAAAAATTCGTAAAAATTGTTTGTTATTGAATACAAGTATTGCTTTCCTTAGCCAAAAAACGAAATTACCAGTTTTTGTCAGCCACACAACGAAATTGTTACTTTTCGTCAGTCAAAAATTTAAAGTGCTAGTTTTCGTCAGACACAAGAAATCTGGTGCTAGTTTTCGTATAGTACGACGATATTGAGAACACTGATAAATTTGAAGTCAATTCGTTGGCTATGTATTTGAAGGTTTGCTGTCTCGTTTTTCGGCGAGCAAATCAAATATCAAATAGTTTGCACTTTTATAAAAGGGCGTTCGAATAAAGTATTAGGACAAAAATATATTTACCATAATATTAAAGCAGATTTTGAAAATTATGAACATTTGTAATATGCTTTATATATCATTTCATCATGATCTTCATCTATGCTAATTGGGTTATCGACTGGGTTAATTGTGAATAGCGCATTCATATCCCAAAGAAGAAGAAGAAGCATCGCACCAGCTGTTCGCTGTCAATTCATCTGTCAGTTGTGTTATTTGCCCGCGTAAAGTGCTGTCGATAGCCATGGGTAATGGCGCAATTTTTTTGGCGCTGATACAATAACGCCAGCGCCAACCGTGGCGCCAACTCACGGTACTGGCGCAATAACACCTTTAGCGCAATTGTCATCGATAAATAACATTTTTTCGCTTGTTACTGTTTACCATCCACGTTTTATTTCTTTTGGCGCAATTCTGCTTACATATACGGGGGCTCAATTAATTTTAATTTTCATAATCATTTGGAAAAATATTCCGTATATATGTGAAAATATGCTGGAAATTAGTCACTTAGATCACTATCAAGCACACATAATTGTGACGTTGTCATACGTATACATATACTATGATGCTGTTATTGGCGTTGTGGTTGCGCCATTTTACACTAGCGCTGTATTGGAGCTGGTGTTAGCGCGCGAAATTGAGTCAGTGTTATATTGCAATAGCGCATCATTGAGTTGGCGCTACATTGAGTTGGCGCTACATTGAGTTGGCGCTACATTGAGTTGGCGCTATATTGAGTTGGCGCTATATTGAGTTGGCGCATTTCCCAAATCGGAGTTAGCGCAATAACACCAGGGTTGGTGTCAGCGCAATTGTGCCGCGCAGTAGCCATGGGTAATGGCGCAATTTTTTTGGCGCTGATACAATAACGCCAGCGCCAACCGTGGCGCCAACTCACGGTACTGGCGCAATAACACCTTTATCGCAATTGTCATCGATAAATAACATTTTTTCGCTTGTTACTGTTTACCATCCACGTTTTATTTCTTTTGGCGCAATTCTGCTTACATATACGGGGGCTCAATTAATTTTAATTTTCATAATCATTTGGAAAAATATTCCGTATATATGTGAAAATATGCTGGAAATTAGAGTCACTTAGATCACTATCAAGCACACATAATTGTGACGTTGTCATACGTATACATATACTATGATGCTGTTATTGGCGTTGTGGTTGCGCCATTTTACACTAGCGCTGTATTGGAGCTGGTGTTAGCGCGCGAAATTGAGTCAGTGTTATATTGCAATAGCGCATCATTGAGTTGGCGCTACATTGAGTTGGCGCTACATTGAGTTGGCGCTACATTGAGTTGGCGCTACATTGAGTTGGCGCATTTCCCAAATCGGAGTTAGCGCAATAACACCAGGGTTGGTGTCAGCGCAATTGTGCCGCGCAGCGCAGTGTTACCCATGCCTACCGCGCAGCGCAGTGTTACCCATGCCTAGCTGTCGAAGCAAAACAAATTTTGAACAGCTGGCGAGCTGCATTTTAATTATTTTTATTAAAATTGTTTTTTCTTTTATAAAAAAGTGCTTTATTGATTAAATAAATACAAATTCGCAAAAATGAGTGTTACACCAACAAAGCGCAGTGGCAAAAGATCAAGGAGAAAACGCACAACATCCAAATCCAGCAACGCTTCAGATGATGTCGCTTTGCTGACCGTAGAAGATTCGGACGATGAAAATGAATCGGCGAAAATACGGCAAATTCGAAGATCTGCACGTAAACGTAGTCCACATAAGAAATATAAAGAAGATTATGTGCTAGCCGATCCCCGACGGCGAAAAAGACGGAAGAGCAAGCGGGACGAAACCGACGACGATGAACTGGAAGCGGAGGAGGACGAAGACGGTGATGAGAGCTATGTGCCACCGACAGTTCCACGACCAAATTTAGCCGACATAGAGCTGTTGCAGGAGGATGAAGATGTAGCGGGAAAGAATTTGTATGGATTTCATACGCCAAAGAAACGTAATGGCATGGCTTTGGCAGCGCTAAATACGCCTAAGACACCAAAGACGCCAAAAGCCGCAAAAACGCCAAAGACACCGAAAACACCAAAATCATCACGTGCTTCGAAAGCTACGGAGCTGTTGCGCACAAAGACTCCAGATGCCAAGCAACGCAAGTCAATGGGGTCTAGTGCGCCGAAAACACCATCACATGTGCGCAATCGTGTTAAGAATCGTAAGTATATGCATATATGCACATATTTATATTAGTTCAATGGTTTTTTTTTTATATGTTAATTTTCAGAAATTGCGCAACTCATGGACTCAGATTCCGACTTCTCGGCAAGTGGTAGTGACTTTGTGCCCACAGACGACAGCAGCAGCAGCGATAATAGTGCATCTAGTAGCGACGACAATGATACCGCTGCCGATGATGAACCGAAAACACCACATAAATGCCGCCGCCCCATCGTAGTACCAGTTTTACCAAAAACCCCATCAGCAGCGCGTCTACGTCAATCGGCACGTTACAAGAAATCCACCGTCGATTATGTACCCGAAAGTGATGGTTACTTTCAAGCGCATGCCAGCACAAAAATACTCACTTCCGATCATACGCTGGATCGTTTGAAGAATCCACGCTTACCAGCAGATCGCCTATTCAGCTTGTTGAATGAAATGAAACCAACTGCCGAGCATGAAGATGCCATCAGCGCTATGATGGAGGAATATCGTTCATATTTTGCCAAATGGTTGTGCATACTACACGAAGGCTATAGTTTGTTGTTGTATGGTTTGGGCTCGAAACGTCAACTATTGCAGGCGTTTCATCGTGAAGTGCTCGCCGAGCAGACGGTGTTGGTGGTGAATGGTTTCTTTCCCAGTTTAACATTGAAGGATATATTGGATAGTATTGTTGGTGAAGTGTTAGATGGTGGTGGTAGTGGTGGCGGTGCGGGTGGCGTTGCTAAAATGAGTCCTTCAAATCCACATGAAGCGGTCGATTTGATTGAGGAGGAATTGTCATATACGCCGCAAATGCATTTATATTTAATTGTGCACAATTTGGATGGCAGCATGTTGAGGAATACAAAGGCGCAAGCGGTTTTGGCGCGTTTGGCCAGTTTGCGGCAGGTGCATCTACTTGCGTCCATTGATTATATAAATACGCCGTTGTGTAAGTGTGATTTTCTATATTTTTTATTTTTATTTTTTTTTTTTATCACTAATTTCAATTTTTTATTGTGATCAGTATGGGATCACACTAGATTAAGTAATTTCAATTTTTCATGGTGGGATTGCACCACAATGTTGCCGTACAGCGATGAAACCGCATTCGAAAACTCACTTTTAGTACAAAATTCGGGCGAATTGGCGCTTTCATCGATGCGCAGCGTTTTCTCATCCTTAACGACAAATAGTCGTGGCATTTATATGATTATTGTAAAAAATCAATTGAAAAATAAGGGCAATGCCAATTTTCAAGGTAAGAAATGCATTTCTTTGGAAAAATGTTTTTTTTTTTATATACAATTTTTTCTTTACTTATAGGCATGTCCTTCAAAGATTTGTATTGGAGTTGTCGCGAGGCATTTCTTGTCAGCTCAGATTTGGCTTTACGCGCACAACTCACCGAATTTCTTGATCATAAATTGGTCAAGTCGAAACGTAATATTGATGGTTCGGAATTGTTGAATATACCGATCGAGGCAACGTTGCTGCAACAGTTCTTGGAGGAGCAAGAGAAGAAAACATAATTGGCGTTTTTAATTTTTTTTTTTTTATTTTTTTTTCTATTTTTTTTATTTTTTATTTATTTGTAGTAAAATTAGGCTTGTTTTGTAGCTATACTAAGAAGTGGTTTAAATTAGCAGCAAATGCAAATTTTGATTTTAAAGACATTTAAATGAACCTCTTTATAATACTAATGAGTTTAATTGTATGTGAAAGACTTAATATTTCCAAATATCTGATACGAATTGCTTGTTAAAGTCATGCCTTGGTGACAAAAAGTATATCGTCTAGAGCGATACAAAACAAGTATGATTTATATGTTTGAAAAAAAAAAAGAGTACAAAAACATCGTTTAGTATAAGCTAGTCTTTAATAAAATAAAGCAGATCTACAGCTCTATTTGTTACCGTAAAAGCCTATGTTAGCTGTTAAAAATTCGTCGTAGAATAAGACTGCGTACGAACTGTATTATACGTGTAGAGAGCGTTTTTAACAATCAAACATGGTTACATAGTTTACAAACAAAGAACAGTGAGCGCTCCATAGTTGATCCTCTGGTTGCTGAAAAATAGCGCTCTATTGCTACCCATTAAAAGTTCGCTCGAGATGCTTCTATAATATAGAAAATATAACAAAATTTGTATTTAATTTAATAGTACTGTACTTAACGCAGCAGCAGTTATAAATATAAATTAATCTAATTGAAAATTTCTAATTTATTTTTATGAGCTATTTTTTATTTTTTTTGTTTTTTTTTTATTCGTCAAGTTCAAATAAAGCTAGCTTTGTTTTTGTTTTCAAAACTTATTTGTTTATAAACTCAATATTTGTCTTTAGTTTTAGAACAAGTTATTTGTAAAAAAAATGTACAATTAAAAATTGTTTTGAAAAGTATGTAAATACATGTATTTTCTTGTTAATGTAATTTTATTACTTTATATTTTTTTCTATAGTAAAATACTAGACGTTACCCGCGGGTTTCACACCACGTGCTTTTAAAAATATTAGCATATTGAGCTAGTCTAAAAAGCTACATAGAAAAAATATCCTTCTTGACGTCAAAGATAGTTTCCTTATTTTGTTTTTCTCCGTAGAGTACGTAATTATCTCATATGCCCACACCAATTTTCAGTACTCTACTCCGAATATTTCAAGAGATTTTTGCTGTGAAAGTTTCAGTTTGTATGGGAGGTGCCCATCCCTGCTTTACCAACACCCATCGCTTTCATCCTTTGAGTACGTAATTATCTCATATGCCCTCACACTAATTTTCAATATCCTACTATAAATATTTCAAGAGATTCTCGCTGTGAAAGTTTCAGTTTATATGATAGGAAAGTGCCCATCCCTGCTTTACCAAGACCTAGATTGTTTATCCGTTGAGTATATAATTATGTATTATTCCTTCACACAAATTTTCATTATTCTAATACAAATATTTCAAGAAATATTACGAATAAAAATAGGTAAAAAAACTTTTTAAGTTAAACGTTGTCTACAAATTATCGACTTAATGTGCGATAGAAGAATCGTTTAATTCGTCGTTAGGCAGTTGGCCCGCAGACGGTGAGGAAATTACTTACTATTTTCTTGCTCATGGAAATTCCAATAGTTATACACTCCATGTTAATAAAAGAGATGTTTCAACTAGTATATCGTTGGACATTCACACGAGGAATCGTTTCACTGCTCGTAGTTTGTCTTTAATCGACAAAACATATGATAAAAGTACTACTCGCTCACCACTATGAAACCCTAAAACTCGCTTATAATCGAGCTTGCTAGCTTTTTTCCACATTCTAGCCCTACTTATCACACGTCCATCGTTGTCGGTTGAACAACTGCCTAATTATAGTGTAACATTACAAAACAAACATTTTAATCAACGATTGTAGACAATTGACGTGCCCCACGGTTTTATTTTAGTCTAGTCTATGCAAATGTTTATAATTCCCACGACTGTATCTATTTTATTATTTTTTGGTTTTTAGTACATTTATCTTAAACATTGCAATGTATGTATAACATAAAACCGTTTAACTTAAAAAGTTTTTTTACCTATTTTTATTTTCTAGTTTTTAGTTTTTATTTCGCATTCTGTTTAATTCATTTAGTGCTTCATTATTGCAAGGTTTCTTGCCCGTTAGTTTATTGCAGCCCAACGCCTCTATACGTAGTCCCTGCAAAGTTCTTACTCTACTAAGAGCCACGTAGGCTTGACCTTCTTCAAAAATTTCGCACCTAAGTATACGACCGCGTGATCCACAGTGCTGCCCTGCATTTTATGTATTGTAGAAGCCCATGATAGTATTAAAGGCAACATTCTTCTTTCAGCCGTCCCGTAATTGTACTTAGCTGGAAACTGTATGGCTTTCGGGTGTATAAGATGTACTCCGTCTCTTGCGAAATCAATTCGGACGGAAGGTACATCTGTTGCATACATCTGAGTTCGACGAAATTGAGGCCAAACGATTTCGTTGATGTAGCCCATAGATGCCCACGAAGCTGCTCGCGAGCACAGCGCTGTCGCAGATCCATATCGTCGTTGAAGATGCATTTTTGCGTAAGAGGTATGTAATTTAATACCTCTTACGCAAAAATGCATCTTCAACGACGATATATGTATACTGACGCGACGTAGCAAAGCACTGCTTCAGTCGACTTTGCCGTTGGTTGTTTTTCTTCTGAATTTTAGCTCGTGGTTGCCAGCTGCGTAACCGTTATGCGCAATTATGAATGCAAGTAAATAATTTTTATTTGCGAAAATGTCCACAATGTGTGATGACGTGCACGAATTAGAGTTTTTTATTGTCAAAAACTCTAATTCCGAATACGATTGTAGCATAATGGTGAGATATGCTGCCTACGGACCAAATAGCGTAGGTTCGAGTCCCGAGTAGCGCATTTTTTTTTTTTTTGTTTGGGATAAATTTTTCACCTCTCGTTTACAAAACATTGTATAAAAATGTTTATTATAGAATTAGGGTTCCTTTTCGTTGATTCAGCAGTTAGGTACTATTAAATGAATTACAAATTTTATATTAAAGATTTTCGAAACGTTTTGCTTACTGAAGTAAGTTTATTGTAAACTTATAACAAATGTATTTTGCATATTGGGATATTTATTATATTTCCATATACGTACGTATGAATATGATTTTTACAGAAACATTGGTGTCTAATACTTTTGGGCAAGGCTGTATATTTATATTTATCATTTGAGTGTGAGATGTATTTACGTACAAGTATTTTAAATAACAAAGGTGGAAAATTATCATTAGCCTAAAATCATCATTAGCAAACAAAAAACACCTCAGTTCGGTGCCATTACAGAGAAGTGGCAACTCACGTTTCTAGCGACCAAACGCCATGCATCAACACTACGACAAAATGAGACTGTATTTGTGTGGGCATCTGTGATGTAGCCTATAGCGCCATTTACTAATCCCTTTGAAACGTCAATATTGGACCGTAGCATGACTTTTGCCCCCACATGTAGTAATACATGTTCCGAATTTCAGCCAAATCGGACCATAAATGCGATTTTTGTAAATATAGCGACCCACGCGCCACCTAGCGGAATTTTTTCTTTAAGAAAATATTTTAGTGTCCGACAGAAGCTGGAATTTTAGGCCGAAGCCGAAGCCGTAGCCGAATATTCGGCATAATCCTTTATTCGGCCGAAAACCGAAGCCGAAGCCAAATACCAAAATAAGAAAAATATATACTTAAGTGTGAGATGTTTTTATTTCATAACAATTATTTTTTTTTTGTTTTTTGAATAAGCAAAACACCTTACAAAAATTCATACATAGTTGTAAACAAAAATAAAAAAAAAATCAGCCTTTTTGTAGGTAAATAAAATTCAATACTTAAAGTTCAACAGCTTTATGTTGTACGCCAAAAAAGAGTTTATCTGCATCGGTGTATAGTTGATCAGCAACTAAGATTAAGTTAGTCGAACACCTGATTGGAGTTGTATATGTATACTCAAATTGTATTGCGCCAATCACGGTCTGCGACTTCCGCGAAAATAATTTTTGAATGAAGTGATAACCAAGAAAACACAAAATTACCATTATCTCAAAAACCTAACCATAAAACAATAACAATACCTGAATTTGTTGGTATTTTTTGGCTGTAACATAGTATAATACATACATTAAAATATTTTTTTAAACGGTATTGAATTTTTACTTACGATCTCTTTGTTTTTATGGCCAATAAGTGAATAAACCACTTTTTCGTGTAATAAACTATGTTTAATCTAATGACACTTTAAAAGAATTGATGGACACACTACGGCGACGATATTTAATAATTAGCGTAAGTTATCGTTCGATTCGGTTGGCCGCTGTGGTGCAGTGGGTAGAGTGCTCGCCTGCTATGCCAGAGGTCTCGGGTTCAAACCACGGTCCGAGCCAAACAAATTTTTCTAATTAGTAAAAATCCAATTATTGGGTTTTTTAAGAGCAGCGGTCACCTCTCGGCAGTGGGCGGCATACCCTCCGAGAGTATTTCTGCCATGAAAAAGCTTCTCACAAAAAATGCATTCGCCGTTCGGAGCCGGCATAAAACTGTAGGTCCACCCAATTAGTAGGAAAAACAAAAAGGAGCACACCTCGAATTGGGAGAGAAGCTCGGCCATAAAACTCGTCAGAGTTATAATAGCGCCATTGTATTATATTATCGTTCGAAATCTTAGGCCTGTTCAATAACAAAAATATATTACTGGAAGTTACGATATTCTGTCGCTTATAAAAAATCAAAAAATCGTAAAATCCAGTCAATTTTTTTTTGTTATTAAACACATCTATTATTCGGCCTCGACTATTCGGCCTTTTCAGCCGAAGGCCGAAGCCGAATAAAAAATACCAGCCGAATAGGCCGAATACCGAAGCTTGGCCGAATATTCGGTCGGACACTAAAATATTTCTTTTCAAGGTAGTAATACATGTTCCGAATTTCAGCCAAATCGGACCATAAATGCGATTTTTGTAAATATAGCGACCCACGCGCCACCTATCGGATTTTTTATACTCAGCTGTACTAGTACACAGAGTATTATAGTTTTAATCACAT
Organism: Urophora cardui; assembly: GCA_960531455.1. NCBI lineage: Eukaryota > Metazoa > Arthropoda > Insecta > Diptera > Tephritidae > Urophora > Urophora cardui. The sequence continues at coordinate 131,095,393 of OY482672.1, forward strand.
AACGGTGGATTGTAACAGAGTGAAATAATCGAGATAGATATAGACTTATGTATATCAAAATGATCAGGGTGTAAAGAGAAATCGATTGAGCCATGTCCGTCCGTCCGTCCGTCTGTCCTTCCGTCCGTCCGTCTGTAAACACTCTAACTCGCGCAAAAATTGAGATATTTTGATGAAATTTGAAATGCAAGTTGGTATCGAGACCGGGACGGTTGGTATTGAAAATGGGCGAAATCGGACCATGACCACGCCCACTTTTCCTATATAGAAAAAATCGGAAATTTGGTATCTCAGTCACTAATATAGCTGGAGCGATGAAATTTTACCCACATATTGAGATCAGGCCCCTATGAAGAAATTTGATGAAGTTTTGGAAAATGGGCGGTGCCACGCCCACTTATTAAGGGTCAAACATTGCAAGTTTTATATGTCATAACTCAGAAACCATTGAAGATATACCGATGAAATTTGGTACGCGTAATATACTTGCTTGGGCAAACATTTGGACAGAAAATAGTTAAAATCGGTTGACGGCCACGCCCACTTTTATATATGTGTATTATAAAGTAACCTAATAAAAACATTTTAAGCCATATCTCTGTCATATACAAAGATCTATCACTGAAATTTTGTGGCATGACTCCAACTATGGACATAAAATAAAAAACACAAAAATTTTGGAAAATGGGCGGTGCCACGCCCACTTATTAAGGGGCAAACATTGAAAGTTTTATGAGTCATAACTCAGAAACCGTTGAAGATATGTCGATTAAATTCGGTATGCTTAATATACTTACTTAGGCAAATGTTTGGACGAAGAATTGCCAAAATCGGTTGACGGCCACGCCCACTTTTATATATGGGTATTATAAAGTGGCCCAATAAAAACATTTTAATCGATATCTCTGTGAAATATAAAGATATATCATTGAAATTTTTTGGCAGGAGTCAGACTGCGGACATAAAACGAAAAGCACAAAAATTTTGGAAAATGGGCGTGGCAGCGCCTCTTTTTAGAAGCAGGAATATACGAGATTTCTGAGCCCATAACTCGACAAATAATTGATATATAATGACGAAACTTGGTGTATATACCTTTGTTACTTGTGGTAATACATGTTCTAAATTTTAGCGAAATCGGTTTATGACCACGCCTACTTTTTAACAAAGATATTTCAGTAACACCCTTTGGGAATTGTAACGTGACATCTTTGTAACTAGAAGTCATAAAGGAATTAAATTTTGCACAAAGAATAATATTCATATGCTTAGTTGGATGACTGATACAAATTTTGAAAATGGGCGTGGCTACGCCCGATTTATGCAGCACTCGTTTTATATAAAATACATCGTGTTTCCATCAAACGAAAACAAACAAAGCATACAACTGAGTATCTAATGTTCGATTCCACTCGAACTTAGGCTTCCTTACTTGTTTTTTCATAATATTGCATTGTCATCGGGGTTATACATGCGTACAAAATTTCAGATTAATCGGTTGACAGGAAGAGGGTGAAATTTGAATTACTAAATTTGACCCAAGAATAAATAATAAATAAAACAAACGGGGTGAGCTAAATAAAACCGTTTAAAAAAGGAAAATTTTGTATGGGAGGTGCCCATCCCTGCCTCAGATTGAAAATATGTCTATAGTAATTACCGAGTGAAAATACCTAGATGTGCAAAGTTTCGTCAGGATCCGTTCAGCAGTTTTTTCGCCAATTGAGTTTAAACACAATTTCCATTTCACATTTATAATATAAGATTAAAGATGATCGCTATAGTAGAAAAAGGGCAAAAACCAGAAAGTAAATATTGTAGACCTCTTTGAGTCATCTTTAGTACTAAGCCACAAAACAAAAACATTCGAATTTGTCGGAGCAATCCAGTTCCATAATCAGCTTGTTTTTATTGTTATAACAGTAGCTGGCATGCTCTGTTCACAAATCATCGTCAGGTTCGGGAGGAGCGCTTTTGGGCTTGTCCATAGGGACAGGGATGTTAAGTGGGTTTGAGTGGACACGTGGTGAGGTGCTATGTGTCATGCGACGTTTTTTATTTTCTGATCGAAAAATAAAACTCAAAAAATAACTTTTATTTTCTGATGGAAAAATAAAACTCAAGAAATAACTTTTATTTTCTGAGGGAAAAATAAAACTCAAGAAATAACTTTTATTTTCTGAAATAAAACTCAGAAAATAATGATTAAAGATCAATTTTTTTATAAAAATCGAAAAAATAAAAGTTAATGCACTTACAGGTAGTCTGCATTACGGTGATTACATCTGTGTACTTCTTTTGCGTTTAGCATTTCTCCTTCAGTATGATTTTTTTAGTCAAAATTTAAAAAATAACGATTATTTGCAATCCCTGGTACTAACCCACAAAACAAAAACCTTCGAATTCGTCGGAAGTCAGACTTTTCTAACTTTTCTAAAATCGACAGTCTATCGCTCTAGTTAGCTTAAAGATTACGAAAGCGCATCCAGAGCATTCTAGTTCCATAATCTTCATCAGCTTGTTGTTTTTTATTGTTATAACAGTACTAAGGCCTGCTGAGCTGACATGCTCTGTTCACAGATCATCGTCAAGCAGCGCTTTTGGGCTTGTCCATAGGGACAGGGATGTTAAGTGGGTTTGAGTGGACACGTGGTGAAATGCTATGTGCCATGCGACGTTGTTGTTGTTGCAGTGGCAAAAACACTCGTCAAATAAATCCGAATTATTCGGGTACTTCGAGCCAACAATCGAAACAAATGGCAACAAAATCTCAAAACCAATTCTAAAAACTTTCCTTACAATAAAATGAAAACAAAAACAATTTTAATAATATTTCTTTGTTGTTGTTGTATTTGTATTCATCATTTTACTGTATATTTTAATATAATTATATGTATTATGTATTATATATGTATGTATTATAATTATGTTTGTTGTTGTGTATGTGTTTTGTATGTAGTAGTGTTTTAATTATTGTAATTTATTTTATTTATATTTATGCATATGTTATGTATATATGTATGTCTGTATTTATAATTAATGTTTTTTTTTTTAGGCTTACTATAAAGTTTTTGTAATATTTTTTATTTAATTTAATTTTATTTTACTTTGCAATTTAGTGTATTTCTTTTGTAATTTATTTGTTGTTTTGCTTTTTTTATACCTGCTTTTATAACCTTTTCTTTCTTACTTTTCTTTTTCCGTTTTTTTTTTCTTTCTTGCTTTGTAGAGCCAGCCTAAGCGCTGTTTTATAAACTACAAACATACGAATATGTAATTCGTGCGTGTATTTCTGTTTTTAAATTTAAACATTTTTTGTTTTTTGCTTACAATTTTTTTTTCTTTAATTTTTTATATTTATTATTTAATTTTACTTACACCTGTAGTTTTCACTTTTTCTTTTAAGTTTTGCTCTACTGCTAATACATCAATTTTGTGTTTGCGCTTTTACAACGCAGGTTTGCTTATTTTTTGTTGTTGTTTTTTTGTTGTGAAGAACTATTTTTACAACTTTTTGTAAGAAAACATTTTTTTTCCTGTTTTTATCCTAAGTGTGGTTACTTCTAGTATGTGAAATTGAAAGTGAAAAAAAAATTACAATATTTTTACTATTAGAACAATAATTTAAAAAATTTAAATTAATTTAAAAAATTTAAAATTAATTTAAAAAATTTATTATGCAGCTAAAATTTTATTTTTTGAGATACTTAACTTCATAAAAAAATCTTAGTTTGAAATGACAAAGCAAAAATCGCATTAAAAAAAGACAAGCTTGAAAATTTATAATTCTTTGTTCTCTTTTTTCATGTTGCATTTAAATTTATATGTTTTTAGTTTGTTTTTTAGTTTAATTTCTATTGCTTTTTTTTCTTATTTTTATGCGTCTTCAATAGTGTTACAAACTGCCTTTTTTTGTTAAAAATTTAATGGTGGTTTCTTTCGCATTTAATTGTGAATTATAAACCTTTTTATTTTACACCGTCACTAAAAAATTATTTAAAAAAATGAAAATATACAGGATATTATATATGTATATAAATTATTAATAATTAAAAAAAATAGTGCTTGTTAAGTAATTAAATATAAAAAAATTACAAAACAATTTAAATTTTAGATAAAAAAACGTCACAACGTTTAGCATAACTTTGCTATACAATTTTATTATTGTTTTAATTTTTGTAATTTAAAATTTTTTATTTCTTATTCATTCGCATTTAAGCAGCAAATTTAAATGTGTAATAATTTTTTGTTTAAATTTCTAATTTATTTTCGTTTTGCAACGCTTCTCAATTCTTCAATTTCTTCTTTTTCCTTCTACAAATTTTTTTCTCTTATTTTTTTTTAATGATTATTCGCTACTACATGCCATGTAAAACTGTTGTTATTTTATTTTGTTGTTGTTTATTTTATTTCTTTTCTATTTCATTTCACGTCAAGTGTATAAAAGGGTTTTCGGGTTTTAAACATTTATTCAAATTCACGCTAGAAAAAACATCTACATGCATACAATTGCTATTTTTACTAAAAACTTTTTCTATAAAAAGTCACTATTTTCCGTTTAATTCTAAAAAAAAAGTATTATTTACTATTTGTTTTTGCTTTCGGTGATGTATTTTTTGTCGTCAAAATATCGGAAAAAATTTGTTTTTGTTTGGTTTGGAACAATTTTGTTTTTGAAATTTTGAAAAACAAAAAAAAAAATGGTTTTTAAAATATTGGAAAAAATTTGTTTTTCAAATTTTGGAAAAAATAGTTTTTAAATTATTGAAAAAAAAAATGGTTTTGAAATTAAGGTGGGAAATGGGTTTTAAAATGGAAAAAAAATTGGTTTTTGAAATTTTCGATCAAAATGCTTTGTGAAATTTTAGAAGAAAATGGTTTTTAAAATATTGGAAAAAATGTTTTTATAATTTTGGAAAAAAAACGGTTCTTAATTTATTGGAAAAAATTTTGCTTTTGAAATTTTGGAAGAAAATGGTTTTTAAAATATTGAAAACAATTTTTTTTGAAAGAAAAAGGTTTTTGAAATACATATGTATTAAAAAAAATTGGTATTTTGAAATTTTTGAATAAAATGCTGTTTGAAATTTTGGAAGAAAGTGGTTTTTAAAATATTAGAAAAAATTTGTTTTTGAAATTTTCGAATAAAGTGCTTTGTTAAACTGCAAAATGGTTTTTTAAAATATGGGGAAAATTGTTATTGAAATTTTGGAAGAAAATTCATTTTTGAAATATTAGAAAAAATTTGTTTTTGAAATTTTCGAAAAAAAATGGTTTTTGACATTTTAGAAGAAAATGGTTTTTAAAATATGGGAAAAACTGTTATTGAACAATTGGAAGAAAATGGTGTTTAAAATATTATAAAAAAATTGTTATTGAAATTTTGGAAGAAAAATACTTAAAATATTGGTTTGTTTTTGAAATTTTTGAGAAAAATGGTTACGAAATTTTGGATTTTTTTTTTTTTTTTTGAAAATAAAACAAAAAAATAATTAAAAGAACGATTTGTTTGAAATCTTGGAAAAATTGTTTTTAAAAGTTTGAAAAATTTAAAAAAACATTTTTTTTGCTTGAAAACTGTCCAAGCCAAAAAAGTAAGTATTTTCAATTCGAAAAACAAACAAAACACTGTCAATCCTTTTGGTGACTGAAAAACTGAGATTATCAAATCTTTGAATTAAAAAAAAAACATTAAAAATGAAATTTTGTAACGGAGCTTTTTGGCCGATTAAATTTAACGGCAAATCTAGAAATTAAAAAATAGTTTTAAAACAATTTTGCAAAGTTTTAAACATTGATTAATAAAGAACACAAGTTCACTGGAAGGTTAAATCTATTTATTTTTCGTTTTTTTTTTACTATTTCTACACATTTATATACGTACACATATGTAACTATATATCACTTTGTTGTGGTTGTTTAAATTGTTTTACACTTTTTTTATTTCTTTCATATAAGTACATATGTATGTATCTTTCCGAATATTTTCTATTGAAATGTAATAAAACAAATGTTGTAGCAGTACTACTAAACTTGTACTGGTCTTTGCGGTCAATTGCTTCGCTATTTTTTGTTTTTAAAGCTAAAATATTCCGGCTTTTAATTCTACGTTGCAAATGAAACAATATTTTTCGAAAGCCAACGAAAAAACAAAAATTCCAACAATCGGCGTATTTAATTCTGTATTAACTACAGGCGAAATACATATGTAGCTGCTGCTGCTGTTGCTAAAGGAATTTCCTTCAATTTGAACATTTTTTGGTCACAATATTTATAGATTTTAGTCTAGCGCCGCTTCGCTGCTTGGCCAAGATCTGCTACTCTATAAAACTGAAAAGGAAGAAACCGAAAATATGTAACATAACCTCAAAATATTTTTTTTCCTTTTTCCCAGAATTCTACTAAATATTTTAGTACAAGAAAAAAATCAATTTGCTGTTTGTTTTTGTTTTCGCATTTCATCACTTACGCGTGTCGTGCGTTTTGAACATTTATTTTAAATTTAACATTTATTTTGTTTTGCATTCAATTTTAATTCTAGTTATAATATAAGTTAGTGATTGTATTTGTATTTGTTTTTCTTTTCTTTTACACATCAAAAGCATTATTTTTGGATTTTGTTGTTTTAAATTTCTTAATTTCTTTTATATAGTGTACTAAAGTGTAAATGTTATTTCAATAAAACGATTTTTTAAAAATACTTAAGAGGCAAAAAAAAAAGAATCTTAAAGTTAACAATTAATGAAAATAATTTATTTTATTTCTATGCATACATACATACGTATTTACTCAGCCAGCTCAGCTATGCCTTTCGCTTTTTAATATAATTTTTGGTTTTTTGGTAATTTTAAGTTTTTTTCAAGTTCTTAAAAATTCCGTCAAGGCTAAAAAAGTTAGTAGTCAGTTAATGGTATTTAAAAGAAATAAATTAAACAGAAAACGAAATACTTTTCTTATTAGAGTTCTGATAAATTGTATATTTTGAAAAAAAAAAAAAAAACGAAAATGTTTTCGAAATTTCGTAAATAAATAGTGTTCGAAAGTTCGAAAAAATGTGGTTTATAAAATTTTAAAATGTAGTTTTTGAATATTAAAAGTAGCTTTTGCATATTGAAAAAAGTTTTTGAAACCGGAAAAAAAATATTTTATAATGTTTGGAAAGAACCTGTTTTTAAAATTTTGCAAAACAATTTTCCGAAGTATGGTTTTTTTAAATCCTGGAAAAATTGGTTTTTGAAATTTTGTAATAAATTGTATTTGAAATTTTAGAAAAAGTAGTTTTTGAAATTTTGAAACTCAAAGAAGTGGATTTAAAAATTTTGTAAATAAATTTTTGAAATCTTAAGAAAAAACGGGGGTTTGAAATCCTGTAAAAATTTGAAATAAAAAAATTGTTTTTGAAATTTTGTAATATAGTTTTTGAAAATTTTGGTAACTGAAAAAAATAGTTTTTAAAATTTTGTAAAAATAAATTGTTTAAATGTGGATTCTGGAAAAGGTAGTTTTGGAAACTGAAAACAAAAAATGTTTTTTTTTTATTTTTGAAAAGAAAATGTTCTCAAAACATTGTAAGATATATTTTTGAAATGGTTTTTTAAAAACCTGGAGTTTTTTTTTTGAAAATTTGTAAAAAATTGCATTTAAGATTTTAGAATAAATTGTTTGGAAAAGTAGTTTTTCAAATTTTGAAACTGAAAAAAAAGTGGACTTCAAAATTTTGTAAATAAATTTTTAAGAAAAAACGGGTTTTGCAATCCTGTAAAAATTTGAGTTTAAAATTTTAAAGTCGTTTTTAAAATTTTGTAATACATAAATTGTTTTTGAAAATTTTGGAAAAGTTAGCTTTTGAATCTGAAAAAAATGGTTTTTAAAATATTGTAAATTTTTTTTTAATTTTGGGAAAATGATTTTTGAAATTTTAAGAAAAACGGGTTTTGAAATCCTGCAAAATTTGAGTTTTAAATTAAAAAAAATTGATTTTGAAATTTTGTAATGTATAAATTGTTTTTGAAAATTTTGGAGCAGGTAGTTTTTGAAACTGAAGAAAGTGTAAATAAGAAAAAGTGGTTTTTAAAATTTTGAAAAATACATTTTTTAAATGTTGGGAAAATATTTTTGAATATTTAAGTAAAAATTTGACTTAAATTAAAAAAAAATTGTTTTTGAAAATTTTGGAAAAGGTAGTTTTGAAACTGAGCAAAGTGTAATTATGAAAAAAAAAATGGTTTTTAAAATTTTGTAAAGTAAATTTTTGAAATTTTGGGAACACGGGATTTAAAGACCTTGGAAAATTTGGTTTTGAGATTTTGGAAAAGTAGTTTTTGAAACTTTAAAAATATGGGTTTTAAAATTTTGTAAATAATTTTTTTGAAATTTTAGATTTTTTGAAATTTTAGATTTTTTGAAATTATAGAAAAAGTTGGTAGTGAAACTTGAAATTGTGGAAAAAATTTTGTTTTTAAGTTTTCCAAAAAAAGATTCTTTACCTAAACCCGCCTGCCGTGGGACGAGGTACGCACTCTCACTGCACTGCAATGAGAGAAGTTGTGGAGTGTGTGCCCTTTACCAATTGCACATGCGAGAAAGGATTAATAATATCAATAAAAAGTAAAACTAATTCAATGCAACAAAGCAAATAACTAGGGAAATAAATTTTTTTTTTTAAATAAAATAAGATTAGAACAAAATAAGCCAAAATGCAAAAAATGGCAGAAAAATTACTAAAACCAGCCGCGACAAGAAGTGAAGGAAAAAAAATAATACCGGCCTATCCATGCATGTGCGCCAAATAAACCATAACTGAGCGTATGTATGTATGTTTAACAACAGTTTTCATTTTATTGTTTTGACAATTTTTTTTTGTTTTTTTTTTTTTGTTTTTTACTTCATAAAATACAATGCATTTGATTTTTATTTAAATTTCTAATTACACACAAAAGGAAACAAAATATTAAAAGTTATTTCTAATTATAATAGTAATTCGTAATAATAAAACTTAATGCTGCCTTTTTTTTTTTTTAAGAAAATAAAAAAGCGCTTTGTTGTTGTTGGTGTTGTCTGCTTAACTCGCAAACCGTGCCATATTAATATGTCTACATATGTGTAGTATCTATGGCTGTAAAATAACAATTGAGGTTTGTAGTAGTTGTGGTTGTTGTTGTAGTGTAAATGTTGTTGCATAAATTTTTTGTGTTTGTAGCTGATATTGTTTTTGTTGGTGTTTTTGTAATTGCAATTAAATTCATCATCAATGCAGCGTTACGCAACAGCTTCCTTATCCACCAGTCACTCAATGAAAAAATGGCAAAGTAGATACTCTTCATTAAATTAATAATAATAATATGTGTGGTTTTTTTGATAATGAAGAAGAAGAAGCAGATCAAATGTACTGTGGTGAATATTTTTGTAGGCGAGAACAGCGTTTCTGTTGGGCTGCAAAAAGGGAATGACGATTTTGTGGTAAAAAGCTGATAAAATTTCTCTGCTACATTTTTGTTGTTGTTTTTGATACTTTTGTGGTTGTTGTTGTTGTTTATGATATTTTTGTTGTTGTTTTTGATATTTTTGTTGTTTTTATTACTGTTGTAGTTGCTGTAGTTGCCCTCGTCATTGCTGCGCTTTTCGTTGCTACGCCGATTAATGCTGCCGTAGTTTTTGCTATTGTTCATATTGTTGTTGTTGTTGTAACTTTTGTTTTTGTAATTATTGTTGCAATAATTTCCGTTGTTGCAATGCAGCTTTCTTGCCTTCGTAGGCATTTGCTTGTTTTTGTTGTTGTCGTTTATGCTGTTGCAATTGTTCTTATTGTAATTTTTGTTGTTGTTGCTGTTGTAATTTTTCTTACTGTAATTTTTGTTGTTGTAGCTGTTGTAATGCATTTTTCTTTCATTCATTTGCTTGTTTTTGTTTTTGTAACTGTTGCATTCCTTATTATTGTAAATTTTATTGTAATTCTTGTTGTTGTAATTTTTGTTGTTGTTTTTGCCAATTTTGCTGCTTTTCCGGCTGACGACATGGCCCTTAGTAGCTATCACACAGTAAAACTGCTTGCAAAATTTAAATTTTTTCTGCTTCATGTTGTTTCTATTTCTGTTGTTGTTGTTGTTTTTTATTTCATTTTTGTTTTTATTGTTGTATTCATTAAAATTATTTAGTATCTTAGCCTTAATAATCTTAATATTTGTATCAATTACATTATTCAATTTCTTGTTTTTACTACTAACATAATAGTTTTCATTAATTTTGTTTTTGTTTTTCTTGTTTTTGTTATTAATATTAATGTTATTATTATTATTATTTGTATTTGTATTGTTGTAATTTGCACCTATGCGATTTCAGCTCATTTTTACGCGCTTCCTTGGCGGTCCAATTGGTGGGATTTGTTGTGTGGCAAGGGCGCGAAATGCCTCCGCAATTAAATGCGAATGTGTCGCTATCATACTTTGCCAGCCGCTGGTTTCCATAACGTCGGTGGCGTGACTGAAAGAAATAGAAAGAAAAAATGCAAATAAATACAAAAAGAAATACAAAAAATGATTGTTAAGCATCAATAAGCATTTTTTATGCATTTATGAAAAAAATCAGTGACGTATTCACTGTTTAAAATATAGCACTAAATTCACCACAGCATCTCCATTTTCAAGAGCAACATGTTGCTAGCAACGTTGATTTTAAAACCACCAACTCGACATGTCAATTTCAATGAATATACATATGTACATAATTAAACAATTCGATAAATTTTAGTTGTGTTAAACATCGTTGCTGGCGTAATGTTGCCAGGCATGTTGCAAAGTGTTTCTCGAGATTACCATGTTGCTTAACATTATATCCCTATCCATGTCGCTAATCCCTATCCCTAATCCCTAGTCCCTATCCATATACCTATCCCTATTTCTATCCCTATCCCCAATCCCTAACCCTAATCCCTATCCATATACCTATCCCTATTTCTATCCCCATCCCCAATCCCTAACCCTAATCCCTAATCGCTATCCATATACCTATCCCTATTTCTATCCCTATCCCTAATCCCTAACCCTAGTCCCTATCCATATACCTATCCCTAATCCCTAATCGCTAATCCCTATCCCTATCCCTATCCCTAATCCCTATCCATATACCTATCCCTTTCCCTTTCCCTATCCATAATCCCTATCCCTAATCGCTAATCCCTAACCCTAGTCCCTAATCCCTTTCCCTATCACTATCCCTAATCCTATCCCTAATCCCTAGTCCCTATCCATATACCTATCCCTATTTCTATCCCTATCCCCAATCCCTAACCCTAATCCCTAATCCCTATCCATATACCTATCCCTATTTCTATCCCTATCCCCAATCCCTAACCCTAATCCCTAATCGCTATCCATATACCTATCCCTATTTCTATCCCTATCCCTAATCCCTAACCCTAGTCCCTATCCATATACCTATCCCTAATCCCTAATCGCTAATCCCTATCCCTATCCCTATCCCTAATCCCTATCCATATACCTATCCCTTTCCCTTTCCCTATCCATAATCCCTATCCCTAATCGCTAATCCCTAACCCTAGTCCCTAATCCCTTTCCCTATCACTATCCCTAATCCTATCCCTAATCCCTAGTCCCTATCCATATACCTATCCCTATTTCTATCCCTATCCCCAATCCCTAACCCTAATCCCTAATCGCTATCCATATACCTATCCCTATTTCTATCCCTATCCCTAATCCCTAACCCTAGTCCCTAATCCCTATCCATATACCTATCCCTAATCCCTAATCCCTATCCATATACCTATCCCTAATCCCTATCCATATACCTATCCCTATCCCTATTTCTATCCCTATCCCTAATCCCTAACCCTAGTCCCTATCCATATACCTATCCCTAATCGCTAATCCCTATCCCTATCCCTATCCCTAATCCCTATCCATATACCTATCCCTTTCCCTTTCCCTATCCATAATCCCTATCCCTAATCGCTAATCCCTAACCCTAGTCCCTAATCCCTTTCCCTATCACTATCCCTAATCCTATCCCTAATCCCTAGTCCCTATCCATATACCTATCCCTATTTCTATCCCTATCCCCAATCCCTAACCCTAATCCCTAATCGCTATCCATATACCTATCCCTATTTCTATCCCTATCCCTAATCCCTAACCCTAGTCCCTAATCCCTATCCATATACCTATCCCTAATCCCTAATCCGTATCCATATACCTATCCCTAATCCCTATCCATATACCTATCCCTATCCCTATTTCTATCCCTATCCCTAATCCCTAACCCTAGTCCCTATCCATATACCTATCCCTAATCCCTAATCGCTAATCCCTATCCATATACCTATCCCTATTTCTATCCCTATCCCCAATCCCTAACCCTAATCCCTAATCGCTATCCATATACCTATCCCTATTTCTATCCCTATCCCTAATCCCTAACCCTAGTCCCTATCCATATACCTATCCCTAATCCCTAATCGCTAATCCCTATCCCTATCCCTATCCCTAATCCCTATCCATATACCTATCCCTTTCCCTTTCCCTATCCATAATCCCTATCCCTAATCGCTAATCCCTAACCCTAGTCCCTAATCCCTTTCCCTATCACTATCCCTAATCCTATCCCTAATCCCTAGTCCCTATCCATATACCTATCCCTATTTCTATCCCTATCCCCAATCCCTAACCCTAATCCCTAATCGCTATCCATATACCTATCCCTATTTCTATCCCTATCCCTAATCCCTAACCCTAGTCCCTAATCCCTATCCATATACCTATCCCTAATCCCTAATCCCTATCCATATACCTATCCCTAATCCCTATCCATATACCTATCCCTATTTCTATCCCTATCCCTAATCCCTAACCCTAGTCCCTATCCATATACCTATCCCTAATCCCTAATCGCTAATCCCTATCCATATACCTATCCCTATTTCTATCCCTATCCCCAATCCCTAACCCTAATCCCTAATCGCTATCCATATACCTATCCCTATTTCTATCCCTATCCCTAATCCCTAACCCTAGTCCCTATCCATATACCTATCCCTAATCCCTAATCGCTAATCCCTATCCCTATCCCTATCCCTAATCCCTATCCATATACCTATCCCTTTCCCTTTCCCTATCCATAATCCCTATCCCTAATCGCTAATCCCTAACCCTAGTCCCTAATCCCTTTCCCTATCACTATCCCTAATCCTATCCCTAATCCCTAGTCCCTATCCATATACCTATCCCTATTTCTATCCCTATCCCCAATCCCTAACCCTAATCCCTAATCGCTATCCATATACCTATCCCTATTTCTATCCCTATCCCTAATCCCTAACCCTAGTCCCTAATCCCTATCCATATACCTATCCCTAATCCCTAATCCCTATCCATATACCTATCCCTAATCCCTATCCATATACCTATCCCTATCCCTAATCCCTAACCCTAGTCCCTAATCCCTATCCATATACCTATCCCTAATCCCTAATCCGTATCCATATACCTATCCCTAATCCCTATCCATATACCTATCCCTATCCCTATTTCTATCCCTATCCCTAATCCCTAACCCTAGTCCCTATCCATATACCTATCCCTAATACCTAATCGCTAATCCCTATCCCTATCCCTAATCCCTATCCATATACCTATCCCTTTCCCTTTCCCTATCCATAATCCCTATCCCTAATCGCTAATCCCTAACCCTAGTCCCTAATCCCTTTCCCTATCACTATCCCTAATCCTATCCCTAATCCCTAGTCCCTATCCATATACCTATCCCTATTTCTATCCCTATCCCCAATCCCTAACCCTAATCCCTAATCGCTATCCATATACCTATCCCTATTTCTATCCCTATCCCTAATCCCTAACCCTAGTCCCTAATCCCTATCCATATACCTATCCCTAATCCCTAATCCCTATCCATATACCTATCCCTAATCCCTATCCATATACCTATCCCTATCCCTATTTCTATCCCTATCCCTAATCCCTAACCCTAGTCCCTATCCATATACCTATCCCTAATCCCTAATCGCTAATCCCTATCCATATACCTATCCCTATTTCTATCCCTATCCCCAATCCCTAACCCTAATCCCTAATCGCTATCCATATACCTATCCCTATTTCTATCCCTATCCCTAATCCCTAACCCTAGTCCCTATCCATATACCTATCCCTAATCCCTAATCGCTAATCCCTATCCCTATCCCTATCCCTAATCCCTATCCATATACCTATCCCTTTCCCTTTCCCTATCCATAATCCCTATCCCTAATCGCTAATCCCTAACCCTAGTCCCTAATCCCTTTCCCTATCACTATCCCTAATCCTATCCCTAATCCCTAGTCCCTATCCATATACCTATCCCTATTTCTATCCCTATCCCCAATCCCTAACCCTAATCCCTAATCGCTATCCATATACCTATCCCTATTTCTATCCCTATCCCTAATCCCTAACCCTAGTCCCTAATCCCTATCCATATACCTATCCCTAATCCCTAATCCCTATCCATATACCTATCCCTAATCCCTATCCATATACCTATCCCTATCCCTATTTCTATCCCTATCCCTAATCCCTAACCCTAGTCCCTATCCATATACCTATCCCTAATCCCTAATCGCTAATCCCTATCCCTATCCCTATCCCTAATCCCTATCCATATACCTATCCCTTTCCCTTTCCCTATTCATAATCCCTATCCCTAATCGCTAATCCCTAACCCTAGTCCCTAATCCCTTTCCCTATCACTATCCCTAATCCTATCCCTAATCCCTTTCCCTATCACTATCCCTAATCCTATCCCTAATCCCTAGTCCCTATCCATATACCTATCCCTATTTCTATCCCTATCCCCAATCCCTAACCCTAATCCCTAATCGCTATCCATATACCTATCCCTATTACTATCCCTATCCCTAATCCCTAACCCTAGTCCCTAATCCCTATCCATATACCTATCCCTAAACCCTAATCCCTATCCATATACCTATCCCTAATCCCTATCCATATACCTATCCCTATCCCTATTTCTATCCCTATCCCTAATCCCTAACCCTAGTCCCTATCCATATACCTATCCCTAATCCCTAATCGCTAATCCCTATCCCTATCCCTAATCCCTATCCATATACCTATCCCTTTCCCTTTCCCTATCCATAATCCCTATCCCTAATCGCTAATCCCTAACCCTAGTCCCTAATCCCTTTCCCTATCACTATCCCTAATCCTATCCCTAATCCCTAGTCCCTATCCATATACCTATCCCTATTTCTATCCCTATCCCCAATCCCTAACCCTAATCCCTAATCCCTATCCATATACCTATCCCTATTTCTATCCCTATCCCCAATCCCTAACCCTAATCCCTAATCGCTATCCATATACCTATCCCTATTTCTATCCCTATCCCTAATCCCTAACCCTAGTCCCTATCCATATACCTATCCCTAATCCCTAATCGCTAATCCCTATCCCTATCCCTAATCCCTATCCATATACCTATCCCTTTCCCTTTCCCTATCCATAATCCCTATCCCTAATCGCTAATCCCTAACCCTAGTCCCTAATCCCTTTCCCTATCACTATCCCTAATCCTATCCCTAATCCCTAGTCCCTATCCATATACCTATCCCTATTTCTATCCCTATCCCCAATCCCTAACCCTAATCCCTAATCGCTATCCATATACCTATCCCTATTTCTATCCCTATCCCTAATCCCTAACCCTAGTCCCTATCCATATACCTATCCCTAATCCCTATCCATATACCTATCCCTATTTCTATCCCTATCCCTAATCCCTAACCCTAGTCCCTATCCATATACCTATCCCTAATCCCTAATCCCTATCCATATACCTATCCCTAATCCCTATCCATATACCTATCCCTATTTCTATCCCTATCCCTAATCCCTAACCCTAGTCCCTATCCATATACCTATCCCTAATCCCTAATCGCCTATCCCTTTCCCTTTCCCTATTCATAATCCCTATCCCTAATCGCTAATCCCTAACCCTAGTCCCTAATCCCTTTCCCTATCACTATCCCTAATCCTATCCCTAATCCCTAGTCCCTATCCATATACCTATCCCTATTTCTATCCCTATCCCCAATCCCTAACCCTAATCCCTAATCGCTATCCATATACCTATCCCTATTTCTATCCCTATCCCTAATCCCTAACCCTAGTCCCTAATCCCTATCCATATACCTATCCCTAATCCCTAATCCCTATCCATATACCTATCCCTAATCCCTATCCATATACCTATCCCTATCCCTATTTCTATCCCTATCCCTAATCCCTAACCCTAGTCCCTAATCCCTATCCATATACCTATCCCTATCCCTATTTCTATCCCTATCCCCAATCCCTAACCCTAGTCCCTAACCCTAATCTCTAATCGCTATCCATATACCTATCCCTATTTCTATCCCTAGCCCTATCCCTAATCCCTAACCCTAGTCCCTAATCCCTATCCCTAATCCCTATCCATATACCTATCCCTTTCCCTATCCATAATCCCTATCCCTAGTCCCTAATCCCTATCCATAATCCCTATCCCTAGTCCCTAATCCCTATCCCTAGCCCTATCCTTATGCCTATCCTATCCCTCCACACCTTCTAGGGTCACCCCTGGTCCACATTTTGGTCGATATCTCGGAAAACGGGTCGCATAGGTTCTTGAAAATCTTTTCTAAATACTCACCAACACCTTTTATTTGATACCAATTTTGCAGAAAACCCGTCTGGGGTCACACCAGGTTCATATTTCGGGAAATACCTCGAATACGAGGTCTTATATGGGACCAATAACTACAACATGTTCAAGCACTCGTCAACACCTTTCATTTGATATCCATATCGTACGAACCCGTTATAGGGTTACCCTGGTCGCCTTTTAAAAATCATATGAACTATATTCTTCAGTGTCGCCCCTAAAATGGTCTATAAGAGGTCCTTAAAGCGCAAAAGTTGTAACTCCAATTTTTCTTATTTTGAGATATTAAATGGCTCGTACATATGTATATCTATCTACACCTTTTCTAGTTTCAATTGCAGATTTCTGAACTTCAATTGTAACTTTCTGAACTTTAACTGGAAAATGAAAATTTTAAGGGGTTTTTGATAGGAAATGGCTCAAAAACTTTTGAACGGATTTTTGTAAAATTTTTAGTTTATTCTTTGGATAAGTCCCCTCGGCGTAGGCTATATTTTCCCCGCCAGATAGCACTATATTTGCAAAATCTGTATTTATGGTCCGTAATCTTTAATTTTTATCACGTACATATATTCATTATGAATAAAGAACCCAGTTACACGAAATGATCCCGCTAGAGAATTTAGGCTATATTTAATTCCGGTATCTTAATCCCTTACGGAGATATATGCCAATATATGGACCCAGATAGCCCCGAAATATTTTTGAGCAATATTGGTCTCAAATTAAAGAAGCCGATCAGGGTTGCCATTTATAGTTCATGCTATGTGGCTATTTCAATCGGTTCCCGATATACCTGAACCGATTCAAATTATATAGATTGGCATGTGGACCCGGATGGCCACGGAATGTTGTTGATAGGGAACGGAAGAGGGGGGCGAGAGAAAGAGAATAGTACCTATAGGGGGAGAATGAGATAGAAGGAACGGGAGATTGAGTATGGCAGAGAGATTGATAGGCAGTAGCATATTGTGATTTGTCGCAGCGAAGCCGGGCGGGCATTTGCTAATCATAAATTTTGGTATCGATTGAAGACTTATTACCCTACCGACGCTATGTTCTATAGCGATGTACAAATCTAATTAGGCCCCACAAAGAAATCTTCAAGTGCTAACACATTTGCGCCATAGATACAAATGAACTTATAGTTCAATAAACACACGCCAAATTTGTGTTTCTTTTGAATCGCGAAAAATGCTTTTGTGCTTTCTAGTTTAGGGGTTTATGCATGCCTGTACATACATTAAGGTGGAGTGAAAACTTTTTTTTGGAAATTCAATTTGTTCAAAGCCAGAACGACACCTTTTTAGCCCAGAAATAAGCATGTAAAACTTTATTATTGACCTACTGGCATGTTTAGAGGTGCCCCCAGCCCCACAAAGTTGAAAAAAAAATAGCACGATCTGGTACAAATGTGAAATTTCTAAAATTATAAAATAAAAAAACGAAGTATGAGGATTGATAAACATGGCTAAGCTGAGTATTAAAATGAATTTATTTTTTTTGGAAACAACAACAACAAAAGTTATTAAAGGTCAAAAATTATAATATGCATTTTTTAAATTGCAATTACTTTAAAACTACTGAACCGATTTTGAATATTTTTATACCATTCGATAGCTATTTTGATTCCCTTTAATATACATTTTATGTGGGTTTCATAACACCCCCTGCGGGGGTCACTCCCCTTTCACCCCTCTTACTTTTCATATATAATACAAATAATTAAATAAATCAAAATACCTATCGAATGGTATAAAAATGTTCGAAATCGATTTAGTAGTTTTTAAGTAATTGCAATTTAAAAATGCACAATATAAACTTTGACCTTTAATAACTTTTGTTGTTGTTGTTTCCAAAAAAAAAAAATTCACTTTAAGACTCGGCTTAGCCATGTTTATCAATTCTCATACTTCGTTTTTTGATTTTATAATTTTCAAAATTTCATATTTGTACCAGATCGTGCTTATTGCTTTCAACTTTGCGGAGCTGGGGGCAGTTCAAAACGTCATCCTATCGCCATAAAATTTTTTGGGGTTCATTAACTCGTATAAAAGCAACTTTTCATTGCTGGTACGTTCAAAAAAAGAACAAAAAAAATCTCCATATGTTTTCACACCACCTTAATGCACATACATATGCGCTTCAAATCTATTTATTTATTGTGGTTTGTTTTGTTAAACTTACGTGTTTATGAAATCGATGGTTTGTGCTTTCAATTGATCCGCACTATGGAGATCGGCTAATATTAAAGTTTCCGCAGCAGTTTCAACAGATAGATTAAGACAGAGCGCTTCCTCGCACATCACTTTCAGCTTTTCGAGCGCATACTGCAAATAAATATAAAAAAATTAATAAAAAAAAAATTCTAACACAAAATAATTCAAATAAAAGGAGATAATCTCTTTTGAGGCAAACATCTCCACCAACGCTTGTGTAACTCACCTTATCAGCAGCAGCTAAGAGATCATCGGCCATCTTTTCCAAATTGGGCGCCTTACCCGTATAAATGAAGCGTAACATTTCGCGTAAAACCTCATGATCGACATCATGTATATCGACACGATTCAATTTGCGCTCCTCCATTTCATGCTCGAACATGGCATTAAAGACTTCACTGCGTGCTGGAAGGAGAGAAAAAAAATATTAATTTTATAATGCATTTTGCTTACTAAAACTTCTCAAAAAAAAAACCAGCCAACTTTTTCTTAGCTAAGTAAACTACACAGCATAAACTGATTTAATCAACTCACCAGCCAATATTGCTTTATGCGCTTGAAATTCACGACCTGCCACCGCCAATGTGACATCACTAAATTTCTCATTATCAAATAAAGCACCCAAATCCTCAGACAAACGACATTCGGGCACTTTAAACTGTACGATATTTGATTGACCAGAGATATTAACGCTATCGGCTACAACGCTCACTTCACAGAATATGGTTAATTTGTCTTCGGGCAGCAAACCGTTGGCCTCATCCAATAGAAAATCTCGTCGTATGAATTTTTTAAAGCCCCAATCTTTGCCTTGCACAAATCGGTATGCTCTGCGAGATGGAAAAATAGGGATTTGTTTTTTTTTTTTATTAATTTTACATTGTTCTAGTTTAGCTTAAGTGGAATATTGACCTTTGCGATTCCATGGCTTTGGTTTCTTCGCGCTTCGCATTCAAAATGGAAAACTTAAATTTGGCTCTAACTTCCGATTTGTTACACGACACTAACAATAGATATAATGATAGGTAGTCTTTGCTTTCCTCATCGAGACCTTTTGGATTGACGCGCAAACACCTGAAATGGGGAACGGGTGGAATTATAAAGATTGGAAAGGTTAAAGCGGGAATATTTTTTTTGTTTGTTTTTACTTATTTTAGGATTTTAATTGTTTTGGTGTGAAAAATTATAATTGATGACACTTTCTAATTTCAATATCTCAATTTTAATGTTATTTTCAAATTCCAATTTTAATTTAAATTTCAATCTCATTTTCAATTTCATTTTCAATTTAAACATTAGTTATTTACTCACCATTTCAGTTTGTCGCTAGCACCGGCAGAGAATGTGGACGATTTCAGTACTTCACCCATCTCCTCACGACAAAAACTGAAATTATTTATGGTCCACATATAACTGAATTTCACCACTTTCACCTAAAAGGAAGAGAAAATTTTCTTTTAATAAATTGTGGAAAAAAATAGTTCGGCAATAATCTTATATATTATTAACACGCTAACATAAATTTTGTTCCAGCTTCTCTGTCGAATCTACTAAACCGATTGTAAAAATAACAACACCATCGGAAAGGTATTCTTCTCAAATAGAACTACATATGTCGATTTTCATTCAAATTGGTTAGAAAATGCATCCACAATTGCCATATGGTTGTTGTTGCATGCTTTCAAACAGAACAGAGCTGTTTCAGTGCGCATGCATAGGTGTTTGTGCGTGCTCACCAAACTTACCATGCAATTGTGAACATGTTTGGCTGCAAGTGGTGTGTAGTAGTTTCATTGCATGAAAAAAGAAGCACTATAACAAACATAAAAAAAAAAAAGACAAATACTAAATAAGTATGAAAGATAAAAGAATAAGTAGGAAGGATATTGAGGAAAAAGGAGAGAGAATAGAATGAAAGATATAGATGGAGGAATTGGGAAGACGAGTAACAAGACCAACAAGAGAAACGACAGCAACAATAACGACGACAAAAATAACATCAAAACTAACAACAACAAGTAAGGAAGCCTAAGTTCGAGTGGAATCGAACATTAGATACTCAGCTGTATGCTTTTATTGTTTGTTTGCGTTTAATGGAAACACGTTGTACTCTATATAAAGTGAGTGCTGCATAAAGTGGGCGTAGCCACGCCCATTTTCCAAAATTTTTATCAGTTATCCAACTAAGTATATGAATATTATTATTTGTGCAAAATTTCATTCCTTTACGAGTTCTAGTTACAAAGATTTCACGTTAAAAATTCCCAAAGGGTGTTTCAGAAATATCTTTGTTAAAAAGTAGGCGTGGTCATAAATCGATTTCAATAAATTTTTGCGTGTCTATTACCACAAGTAATAAAAGTGTACACACCAAGTTTCGTCATTATATATAAATTATTTGTCGAGTTATGGGCTAAGAAATCTCGTATATTCCTGTTTCTAAAAAGAGGCGGTGCCACGCCCATTTTCCAAAATTTTTGTGTTTTTTGTTTTATGTCCATAGTTGGACTCCTGCCATAAAATTTCAATGATATATCTTTATATTTGACAGAGATATGGCTTAAAATGTTTTTATTAGGCCACTTTATAATACCCATATATAAAAGTGGGCGTGGTCGTCAACCGATTTTGGCAATTTTTCGTCCAAACATTTGTCTAAGTAAGTATATCACGCCTACCAAATTTCATCGATATACCTTCAACGGTTTCTGAGTTATGACTCATAAAACTTTCAATGTTTGCCCCTTAATAAGTGGGCGTGGCACCGCCCATTTTCCAAAATTTCACCACATTTCTTCATAAGGGCCTGAGGTCAATACGTGGGTAAAATTTCATCACTCCAGCTCTATTAGTTACTGAGATACAAAATTTCGGATTTTTACTATATAGGGGAGGTGGGCGTGGTCATGGTCCGATTTCGCCCATTTTCAATACCATCCGTTCTCGTCTTGATACCAACTTGCATTCCAAATTTCATCAAAATATCTCAATTTTTGCGCGAGTTATCGTGCGTACAGACGGACAGACGGACAGACGGACGGACATGGCTCAATCGATTTCTCTTTTCACCCTGATCATTTTGATATATATAAGTCTATATCTATCTCGATTATTTCATTCTGTTACAATCCACCGTTAGGAAATCAAAACTATAATACTCTGTGTACTAGTACAGCTGAGTATAAAAAGGACAACAACCACAAAAAGAACATTAACAACTTCAACAACTTTAACAACTGCAACAACTTTAACAACTTCAACGACAACTTTAACAACAACAAATAAATATTAGCAGTGCCAATAACAACAAAAATATGTAAAAACTATAATCGAATCATAAGAAAGCACCTAGAAAAAAAACTGTCGAAATTCGACAGTAGGCGGCACTCTAAATTTAGATTAAGGGCTCACAAAAGGATTCTTTAAAGTTATCGACAATGTTCTGAACAATCGCATATGTGGCAGCGCACAGAAAAAGGGACCTAAGGGTAAAAAATCAAATTTTTTTTGGGCATGGGATCGGTCTCAATCGATGCTCAGATGTTGTCCACATAAAAAAAAAATGTTTTTTTTTACCCTTAGGTCCCTTTCTCTATGCGCTGTCACATTCATTGCACATTCATATATATCGACGTTTAACCGCCTAAGCGAAACTTTCATAACAGCCTATGCCAAAATTGGGATTTGTCAAACTTTAACTCCTCGCGCCCAGCTCTATCGATCCATAACATAAATTTGATCTTTTTCACCTCTAAAGTCGAGTTGTGCGTCAAGAATTCAATTTTAATTTTTGGCACAAATGTTTGTTAGTTAGGCGGTTATGAAAGTCTCACTTAGGCGATTATGAAGTTTTAACGGCGATATATGGAAAGTAATTTAGATTATTTCGACAACCCCAGTCTCATTTTTTAGTAGTGATTGAAGACACATTTGCGAACACTAAATATAGGTTATGGTATAATTTTTAAAAAACATTATAAAGGTAATTGAATATGTTTTCACATGAAAAGAACTGTAGGTACAAGGTTAAAGGTCATGTATTCAAATTCAATACCACAATCAATTACAAATAAATTTGAATCTAAATTAGATTTACTTTAACAATGACCAACTATTCTTTTAGGTACATATGTATGTATGTACTTATATCTACAAGTATTGTATGTAAACAAGTGCCAACGGAAATTGGCGATCATATTGCGCAGTATTTAATTATTACATAAATAGATGTGATTTGATTGAATGGTATTGGTTGGCAGAAACGCACAATCAAAGTAGGAATTATAACAAAAATCAAATCAAATTTCATGAGAATATTTAACGAATAAAGGCAATAAATAAATATAAGTAAAACTAAACAAAATGCATATGCACATAATATGTATTTCGTGCATTTGGGCGTTAATGAAATTTGAGCCAATGAATAAATGCGTAAGCAGAGCAGGCGCAAATAATGAAGCAAAATTGGGTAAAAAGAAGGAAAAAAAGAACATTGATGCTAGAAGATTTTTTATATACAAAAAACAAAAAAAAATAAGAGAACATTAAAGATTTTTTTATATATGTATCTGTAGTAAACAAAAAAAAATACTTATAAGAAAACTAAATAAATGAGAACAAAGAAAAAATGAAAAAAATATGAAAAAAAAAAAATAAAAATAAATGACCACTAAAAAAAAAGAAATTCTACTGTAAAGGCACTACTTAGCCGCTCTCATGGCATTGTATTTCAATTTCAACACGATTTCTCGCAGCTCATACATACAAATGTGTGTTCGGTTGCGTGTGTGAGCAATGAATGTGGTCATTGACTTTTATTCATCTAGACCAGATCTGGCCATTGAAATTTATTTATCTAGAACTGGGTCGTTACAATAAATATGCGTGCGTTCGAGATTTAAGCGATTTGTGTGTGAGTGAAAAGAAAAGAAGAAAAGACTAGACAAGAACAGACAAGTTGTGTGCGCATCATTCATAAAGATGATGCCATTCAGTGGTGTATTCTAATGAGGCTAACGGAATTTAGGTGAAGTGGACTGAGGTGAGACAAATGAAGGTGAGGTGAGGCAAATAGATGTTAGGTGAGATTCACTGTATGTTGTGGACAGGTGAGCTAATGAATTCGAGTTACATTCTAATGAGTCGACTTAACTAATGTGTGTTGTGGTGAGCTGTAGTTAGGTGAGTTAAGTTAAGATGTGGTGCGTTGAGTGACAGCTGAGCTTGCGTGTGCTTGAGGGCAGGTGAGTTGACTGGTGAATTGATTTTATTTGTGTAGCTGTTGCTTTAAGATCAACACAAGCTAATAGAAATCAAGTTAGCAGCTGTTTTAAGGTTAATAAGTATATATGTAGATATGTATAGTGTAGAAGGAAGTAAATTGTATACCACATTTTGTGTCGTTGGCGTTGTCGTCGTCAAGCAGACAGACAGACACACTTGAATGTAATTCAATCTTTTTGTTCAAACAACAATGAGGAAGTAATGTAAATATGCTATGCTGTGCTATAAAGCCCAAGGTGTAACGAAACGGTGAAGAAGGTCAGGGTGGGTTTCAAGTGCATACATATGTATGTATGTATATACAATTATACAATAATGGCACAATTGGCTAATAATAAGCAAAGTTAGCATAAGATAGTACGAGCAGCAAAGTGAATTAAGAACATGAAATAGAATGACAAAGAAAAATGCACAAAAGCAAAAGAAGCAACAAATGAGTAATTGAAACAAAAAAAAGAAAGAAAATGAATAAAACAAAAAAGCAAAAGCAAAAAAAAAAAAAGAAGTAAAAGAAATTAATAAAGCAAAAAGCAAACAAAGAAATAAAAGAAATTAATAAAGCAAAAAGCAAACAAAGCAATAAATGAGCAATTGAAACAAAAAAAAAAAAAATAATAATAATAATAATAATAATAATAATAAAGCAAAAAGCAAAAGCGAACAAAGGAATAAAAGAAATTAATAAAGCAAAAACAAAGAAGTTTGCAAAAAAAAACAAGTAAAATGCAAAATAAAGCAAATAAAATAGAACAAGGCATGAAAAAATTGACACAAAATGGATTAAGGGCCGGTTTCACCATCTCCGGTTAATTTAACCGCTGGTTAGTTTGACGTAAATTGTATGGCGAGCTGTCAAATAAATTGCTTAACCGGGCAAAAATCTCTGGTTAAGTGCTTAACCGGAGATGGTGAAACCGGCCCTAAGAGAATGAATTTGCTTTCTTCATTGAGAAAAATAATTTTTTAGTGGCACAATTTTCGCGTTTTTACGCTTTCCTATATAAATCACTTCCCCTTTGGCATTGTTTCGTGTTCTACTATCGCGCACAGTTGCAATTATTATTATTTGTTCTTTTTTTGCCTGTTAGGGGCTGTTTTGTGGGATGAAGTACGTACCTACAGGTGATGAGTTGTTAGCAAAATGTGTGAGAAATTATTGCAATGCAATTTGATACCCTTGCCCTTGATGCAGCTGAAATTTACATAAATTGGCTGTGCTTTGTTGTTGTTTTTATGTGTAGCTTATGAGGGTTGATTGATATGTTTTTTTTCGATGCTTCTAATATTTCTTGATTTTGCTTATTAAACCTTCTTTTTTTTGAATGCTCAAGCTGTTTCCCATTTGCTATTTGCCTATTTGTTTTTGTTTCTATTGTTTTTAAACACTAAATAAATATTTGCGCTGCAATTTGAGATTTTTTTGAGCTGCGCGCGCACACAAAACACTCACCTGTGTGTAACACCAATTCTCAGCAACCGGTGTGTTAACTTCCTGTAAAGGTGGCGATGGTACACGACTAACCGCCATTGTACTAGTACTTGATGCGTTCAGGTTGGATGTCACTCTAGCAGTTTGTATCGCTTGACATTCGTTTACCGGCAATCTGTAATTATTAAAAAAAAAAGAGGGAAAAGGAATGATTAGTAAAAACTCAAAAAAAGGCTAATATGGTTGGATTTAAAATCTTAGCGTTATTAATCATAAATAATCACTATATACTATTACTATCTTCTATTTAAAATTTAAATTTTAAATACTTAAACACTCGAAAGCCGTAAAAGTTATTATAAGTTGCCACAATTTACAAGCCATAAATATTTCCAAAAAATCGTTAAGCTTAAAAATCTTAACGTTTGTTTTCTTTTTTTTTTTTGAGAAACAAAGCGAAACAAAGCTGACGACGGTGGTAGCTCAATGGCATTGACATTGGATTACCAATCGAAACGACTTAAGTTCGAACCTCGGTTGAGGCCGCCTGAAGAAGTCTGATGAGGGGATGTGGTGGTCTTCGAAATGGATCCATAACTTCTACCAAAAAATTTTTTAAATTTTTCTTAATTAAAAACTGGCCAATAGCTCATATAAAATTCACATAAAAATCTGAAACCTTCCAATCTCTATTTTCGTCAAACTCAAACCTAATTTGTGTTCTATCCGTCGTCTGCCCTTTAGTGGCTTATAATCCAGCTTTTTAAATTGTATATAGTAATTTTTTATTAGCATTTTAAGTAAACA
This sequence comes from Urophora cardui, assembly GCA_960531455.1. Lineage (NCBI taxonomy): Eukaryota > Metazoa > Arthropoda > Insecta > Diptera > Tephritidae > Urophora > Urophora cardui. The sequence goes on from OY482672.1 coordinate 131,121,865, forward strand.
AAAAAAGGTAAAAAAAAATAAAACCAGAACAAAAACTGGTTTTAAAACCTCAGTAGCTTAAGATAAATGTTTGCTCATTATCATTATTCGATAATTTATAGCACATCATGCAAATGTGTACTTTGTTTTGAAAAAAAAAGGAAAAAAATGTAGATTTCAAGGTTATTCATGGCACAGCATTCCATCTATAGTAACATTTCACCAGCTTCTATTTATTTTCATTGCATTTTTTTTGAGTTGTTCAGTGTTGGGGAATTGTGATCTTTCAGATTGTTGCCTTTAAGTGATGTGTCCGTCCGAGATGTTTAGACAATCGAGAAAATCGCCATCGTTGCAAAATCACAAACGATTCAAAAAAAGCTGACTCGTTTCTCGACTACACAATCGAGATGTTTATGCGATTGTTTCGTGTCGGCGCGACGGAAGTTGTTTTGATGACATTACGACTGCACAATCAAGCGGAATCGTTGGCGAGACCGAGATGTTCCAGCGATTGTTTCGCTTGACTGCCATTTTCCGCAGTGGGTTAGGGTGCATAAAATATACTCGTGGTAAGGAATGCCTGTCGTAAGAGGCGACTAAGGTCCACTGGCCTAGAAGGTTGATGATGGCAAAAAAAAAATCGTTAGCACGACAGTCTGGCTAGTGTCAGAAAGGACGGATATATCCGGCAAAGGACTCTTACTTCCCCGACACTCCCCAAAAACTTCGGTGAGTGTCTTGTTGACTACAACAACAACAACAACATTGACGCCTATTCGCGACTTGACTCGAATACGAGTGAAAGCCATTGAGAGCATTCGAGATGTTTGAGCAATCGAGGGAATCGAATAAAACACCTCGGAGTCGTTCACAACTATCGACTTTCTTAAAGTTCGAGAAGCTACTTACATGTTTCCTTTGTTTGTTAAAGAAGTGTTAAGCTTCTCTATAAAAATAAACCAAAACAGTTTGATCTTTACAAATTTAATTGTTTTACACAAATGTGGCTGTCAAAAGGAGGGTTCGCTGTTTTATAATGCAAATAAAAGCTTACAACCTTTTTTGTATACAAATATTTGACATTCTTTGTTTCAAGGATTGACTTATACTTTACTTCTTTGCATTATTTACAAAATGAGTTTCAAGCCAGATAAAGCCTTTTTTCTTTGCATGAACTTTTAATATTATTTGTATTGTTCCAAAAGAGAGTTTTAAGCCAGTGAGACCTTTTTTCTTTAAATGAAATTTTCATACAAAGTTCTACTGAGTTTGTCTGTATGTTGTATATGTGAAGGATTCTCAATTTATGATTTAACTTTTTGAACATTTATTTCTCCATTTTGTTTAAAAGTTACCTTTTTTTGTTTGAAAGTAAACACTAGCATTCTATTTGAGTGTAAGATCTTCCCTCATGCATAAACTGTCCTTTTTTAAAAAGGCTACATTCTTTTGTTCCCAGTTTCCTAACAGAACACTGTCTTTTAGCATCACATGCGTTAAAAATCGGACTAATTGGTGAAATGGAATGCAAAGGATGCGAATTCCACGAAGAGAGCATGAGGTAGAGCATGTTCTCTGCTGCTGTTCTGCTTTTTCCTGGCTAAGGCTTCAGCTACTAGGGCAATTGGTATTCAATGATCTTGAATAGATATCCAAAAAAAGGGAAAAAAACTTGGCATTTGCCAAAGTTTCCGACTTGTTTTTCAGTCTGAGTCAAGGCTTTTAATATAGAAATGTTTATGTTGGAGAACTTTTCTGCCAACGCTACGAACTCACTCAGTCTATGTGAGACTCTTAACGGCCAGCCAGTTCAAGCTAACCTAACCTAATCTTTGTTCCAAGTTAGGAATGCATTTTATACAATACATGTGTATTATTTCAAAAGATGTTTTTTAGGGCATACAAGTTTTCTCTATAACCTTTTTAGTTCCGAAAAAAAAATTGTCTTTAATTCAAGGATAACATTCTCGTTAGCCAAAATATTAAAAATTGTTCTATTTCAAGACAAATCTGTACACAATTCAATAGACAACTATTTCAACACATACACAGATCATTTTCCTTAAACTAGTTATAACTTATAAGAATAGGCGAGAAAGTATTTAAGCAGCAAGGAAAAAATCTTCATTTAATAAGAAACCAAGAACTCAACGATTTGGTTAGTCTGAAAACGCTAGCTTTGGGGCCTAGATCTTATTCCTTCTTGCCTTGACACTTGCTGAGTTAGAAACCTCCTACTTTTAAACTCTACTTCATAACACAACATTTATGATGAGCTAACTAATTTTTCAATGCGTCATAAAAACAAAAGCAAACAAGTTTAAGTCAAGACAACACAGAACAGATTCACCATAAAACGAACATTAATTCGACTTGCGGTTTTTAGCATTTGAATATGAAGAAACAAAAAAATAACCAAACCAAAAACACAATCAAACTTTTATGAACTTGATCTCGACCTTTAAATCGAATAACGATTAAAAATAAAACAAGTTTTTAACAAAAAACAAAAAAAAAAGAATAAACTAATACGCTCCAATGTTATGTCGCTGAGAAAACAAGATGGCAAACGATAATTTGATTAAAAAAAATCTCTTAGAAAAAAAACCAACAAATAAACCAAAATAAGCATTAAAAAAATAATACACGTGCTAAATTATAGATAATCTTAAAGATGCGATGTGTTTTGTCAACTGTCCGCTTGTCTTCTAATAACACTCACCTCGCCGGCTCATAAATTAAATCCATTATATTACGATCAAATTCGATTGGTATTAATTTTAAATGAGAATGTGCCGAAGAAACGCGAAACGGTGGCGTTGCGGCAGGGCAATTTGTTAATGATGACGCAGACGGACTTGTTGTGGTGACGTTAAAAGCGGGTGATGATGATAGAGATGATGATGCGCTTGCAGAAGAAGCAGAAGAGTATGCAGCTACAGCCGCTGCTCTTGCCTCCAATGCTAGCGATAAAGCGGTTGGTAATGGCGAGCTACAACGTGCTGAACAACGTCGTCGTGTAGTTCTACGTCTAGGCGGTGATTTGGCGTTTAAAACGGCGGATAGGAATGGATATGATGCAGGTGTTGCAGATAAGTTTGAGTACGGAGTTGTTGTTGATGATGAGGGAGGTGAGGCGGTTAAGCCGAATGGCAATGAAGAAGATGAGTATGCTGATGATGAGTATGCTGATGATGATGACCATGGGGCAGCTATGGGGTTTTCCTCTAAACGCGGCATTAGAGCTGCCGCTGTAGATGTTGTTGCGGTGTTAATAAAAGCTTTCGATGAAATATAATTTAATAGCTTGACAATTGCTGAGTGTTGCGCCAGTTTCGCAGATGATGATTTGAGTTGAAATTAATTGGCGGAAATCGGCAAAAATTGGAGAGTAATACAAGGCAGCCGTAGAATTGTAAAATGCGGGGCTTAACGCTACGCTTAACACTTTTAAAATTCTTTTAGAGACGTTATAGCGCACTATTAAAAATTTTAAGAAAAAAAAAATAACAAATTTTGTTTCCTCCTTCTTTGGATGATGAAAACTCGTGACTGCCTACGCCGACACACAATTAAGAACTATATCGATCGTTGGCAGGATCAATGATGCAGTAGCCGCTGACGGAGGATGCGCAAAGGAGAGATGAGAGGAAACAAAATTAATATTTACACACCACCGCAGTTACAATACGCAAACATTTACCTGCGTTAGATAAATAATAGTGTAATGCGGTAAAGTAGGATAACGGAGGAAGGACAATGGCATTGACGGGCGGTAATGCGCTGAGCTGAACAGCGGCGCGTTTAAGAAGCAGCAGCTGGCAGTGGCGCGTGTTTTTCAAGGGGCGCACTTGTTAGATTTTTCTTAGTAACTTTTTCTTTAAGAAAAGTGGGCAAAAATGTCGAGACAGAACAAAGTTAACGAAAAGAACGAAAAGAAAAAAGACACTGAAGATGGCGCATATTAGCCGAAACCCGTTTGTCTCCAAACCAAATTTGACAAGCGTTGACGGAAAATCGTTCCTCAATACATCATATTTCTACGCTATCGGAAAAGCAAGCAACCAAAAAGTAATTAATTCTCTTAGTTGTTTGATGTATTGTGCAACGAATTTCCGGCATGCCCTGGCAAGCTTGATTTACTTATAAACCGTTTTCGATGTTGTGTCATCCTCTTTTTATTTTACTTATTTTGCTTAAGAAAAGAAGTTATAGAATTTTACAACAAAAACAGTAGCAATCATTGTTAAAAGCCTTTTTCAATGCAATTTATGTACGTACTTAATTCCCCCTTAAATCACATAAGGAAAGTCTTTAGGGTCACAAAGAAAGCCCCTCAATACGCTCCTGAAAATGTGTAAAATCAGTAGCAACTGCAAAAACAAACAACATCAATAAGTAGAAGAAAGAAATTGTCAACAAATCCCATAACGCACAAAAGCGTATATTTAATGCACATTTTGTAAAGGTAAAGGTGCTGCGATTAAACGTTGTAAAGGTGAGAATCGAAGATAGAAAGATAGTAGAAAACAGAAACAAAATCAGAGAGGAGCGTAGAGTAAAAATAAAAACAAAAAGAGTAACAACAAAAAAAAAAAAAAAAAACAGTAAAAAGGAAGGAACAGTAGTAGGTTTGTATGTATGTACTATAACATCTGCTGTGGCTTACAATAAAAAGGACAAATGAAGAACAAACAGGGAGTTAAAGGCGAGTGGCAAAAACAACAACACAAAATCGAAACAATTTCTGATGCTGCTGTGATAAAATAAATGTAGAAGTAAGTAATAAAAAGAAATTGAATTGACTGGGAAAATAAGTAAAGGAAGTATGTACTACATAGTAATCATATACATACATATATACATAGATACAAATATGTATATGTGTCTATATAACAGCAAGATTGTTAAGAATCCGTTTTTCAACGCTGCAGCTTTATTCCAAAATGCTCCCAGCTGCAAACATAAATATGTACATAAGCGCTCGCTTTGCCCTTCAAGGCATCCAACATTCGGTGTCTCATTGTTGGTTGCCTCCAAACATTGCTGGCTGGCTGGCTGGCTGGCCTGACTTGCTGGATGGCTGACTGATAGCAGCAATGCCATTTGCGCTTGGCCTTAAAGGCTAAATATGTACTTAAAATGTTGTTGTTGCTTCAAGTACAATGAATATTTATACATATGTACATACTAGGGATTCCAATTTTTCCGATTTTTACGATCCCGGGATTTTCGAGATTTTTTTTATAATCCCGGGATTTGGACATTAATTATACAGGCCGACAAAATTTCCAAAAAACTCAAATAAAATTCTACTTTTCTAAAGGATTTCGGTGCCCTGAATCTGAATCTGAAGTCGGATTTTCGGTAATATTTGTAGGTTTTGAGATATTTATGCGATTTTTTGCTATATTCACTGCTCAATCTGTTAAATTACTTACTTTCATTAAAAAATGATTGCAGCTTTTGAAAGAACGATCAATTCTCTTGAAAACAGCGCTTTGCTTTCTCGGGTTTCTTATTTACATATATATCTAGAAATATACGTTTTTGTACAATAAGGTATTTTTCTTCGAAATCAACGGCAGTATTTGTAGCGCTGTTTTAATCGAAATCAAGTTTTGTAGCTGCTCTGCAGAACTATTTTTATTTCAGTATAGAAAATATATACATAGTAGGCCACTGATTGGAATTTTTGTTTCAGTCACGCAAAATTTAGTCGTATTTTCGATAAATTAATATAAATTATTAATTCACTTATTTCATTCTAACGCACAGTTTGTTGTTAATATAATAAACTGCCTAAAAGCGTGCTACAAAATTTTTATTTGCAATATTGCAAGTTAGAAGCAAGATATCCGAAAAAGCAAAACATTGTCTTGAAGAGAAATGATCGTGCTTTCAATAGATTTAATCAGTTTTTAATGAAAGTGGGCAATTTTAAAGATATTGAGGAGTGAATATGGCCACAAACCGCGTTTTTCGCCTCTTTGGACATGAATATCTCAAAAAGTGCACCGAAATCCTTTTGAAACGTAGAATTTTATTTCTGTTACAAAAATTTGTCGACCAGTATTACTTTCCCACATTTGAGGTTGAAAAATTAAATATGTATATTTTCGAGAAACGCTACAACTTTAACATGCAAAGAAAAAATAGATTTTTATTGCCATTTTTTATTATTTCATTACTAACAAAATAAAATAGGAACGTAAAATCATGCGTATTATTTAATAACACTTCAGCGTTACTTTAAAAAACACAATCAACAAAGAAAGTTAAATACATTTGGTGAACAAAACATTTTCCTTTATAGTTGGTACTTTTAGGATATTAGGATAAACAGGTTTGCGATCATTTGATAATTTCCAATAAAAATTTTTAGAATTTAACGACACACTTCGTTTAAGCGAATATTTCCAAGCTTGCCGAAAAATTCTGAAAATTAATGCAACTTCCGAAAATATTTAAAAATCGGAGGCACATATTTTGATATGAATTCCGAGGATGCAGCTGCGTATTTAATTTTAGTAGAGTAATGTAAAACTATCAAGTCGAATTAAAATTTTGTTTGCATTTGCTTCCATTATTTACTTTCCATATGGGAAAATTCCAAAAACCATTTGGGAAGTAAATGACCAAAAATCAGGAAATAGAAATTATCAAATGAAGTTTACCACAAGAATTCTAAAGGCTTTAAAAATACCTAACTTACGTTTCTTTACAACGCGTACTTCACGACAAAAAAATTTGATTATTAAAAAAAACATCAAAAATATTAATCCTTACTTTGACTAATGGACTTTTTTATTCTGGCAAAAATGTCGCACTTTCTTCGGGCTGTCACATTTTTTGTTCTCTTCCACACAGACTCAACACTTTTTTCAGGCTGTTTGTTCTATTGACAAAATATAAAACTGGCCCGACTACGGGGCAACATCTTCTGCTCTTAGCACATTGCATTATTTTTGTTTCATTCATCACGTGAAAAATGCAACATTTATAGGGCACAGGGCACATGTTGATAATGGGCAATGTAATAATGCAACATTTTCATGCAGAATAGGAAATGCTATTAGTATACAGATCTGAGACCACTAAAAATTATATAAAATACAACTTTTCTTTGCTATAATAGGGGAATATTCTGTCTTTATCTTATCCCAAAAATCCCGGGATAAAATTCTAGCGATCCCGGGATTTTCGGGGAGTCTAAAAGAGCGGGATCCCGGGATTGGAATCCCTAGTACATACTAACAAAAGAGATCACATTCACGGTATTAAAACCAAAAATATCCAAGGTGTTTTGCTAAAGATGTATATGTATTTATTTATTATATGCGTGCATTTGCCCAGCAGCAGCAGAAATATAAACCGAATGGGCATCCTTGAAACTCAAGTAAATTGTAGGGGAGGAACTAAGTAAATCAGAATATGAGCAGCGCAGATTATAAACTCGAAGGACACACGAAGGCATAGAAAATTCCTGCAGGGCATTTTATTTATATAAATAAATATGTACGTCGGTAGGTAAAGATATGTATGTACAGCTGGAAGGTGAAAATCTCAGCACATAGAAAGCATTTAAGTTAATGCTAAGAAGGAGGGTAGAGAGAAGAGGAGTGTAAAGGATGTTAAAAAGTCCTTCAATGGCATAGGGCACGTGCGTTGCTATGTATGTATGTACATACATGAATAAAATGACAAGGATAAAGATAAAAGAAGGATACGCCTAAAGATAAAAAATATACACAAAGATAAAGATAAAAACAAAGAGATAGAAATAAAATTAAATATAAAAATAAAGATACAAATAGATAAAGATAAGGATATAAATAAAGGTAAAGATATATATAAAATAAATATAAAGATACAGATAAAGATAAGGATAGATATAAAGGTAAAAATAGAGACAAAGATAAAAAATAAAGTTAAAGATAAAGATAAATATAAAGATAAATGTAAAGATAAATATAAAGATAAATATAAATATAAATATAAAGAGAAAGATTAAGATAAAGATAAAGATACAGATAAAGATAAAGATAAATATAAATATAAATATAAATATAAATAGGTATATAGATTGAGATAAAGATAGAGATAAAGATAAGGATAAGATAAAGATAACATAAAGATAAAGATAAAGATAAAGGCAAATACAAAGATAAAGATAAAGAGAAAGACTAAGATAGAAATAAATAGAAATATATCTGTGGCAATTTGCAATAATCGCTTAAGTCTTAAACATGATTTCGGGATAAATTGATTTTTATATTAGAAAGCGATTCTTAACAAATCATAAAATCATAGAGGCAAAATCAGTGAGCCATCCAAAATGTTACGATCAAATTTTGTAAATAAAACAAAATGTCATGAAGAAATTTGATTAAGTAAATACGTCTACTTTGGCTGTTATAGCAAGTTTAATATACATACCTCTATTGTAAGTTAAGCTTAAATGTTTTTATTTATATCTCTTGATTGAATTAAGTTGAAAGCATCGGGGTTTTACAAAAATATAGAATTTTAAAAGGAGAATATATAGTTTTAAAAGGAGTATATATAACTCGAAATCTTCCTAAGTCGACTTAAGCGATTATTGCTTGTGACCACAGATATAGAGAAAGATAAAGATATAGATAAATATAAGATAAAGATAACATAAAGATAAAGAGAAAGGTAAAGATAAAGATAAATATAAATATAAAGATAAATGTAAATATACAGAGAAAGATAAGGATAGAGATAAAGATGATAAGATAAAGATAAAGGTAAATACAAAGACAAAGATAAAGATAAAGATAAAAATAAGGATAAAGTTAAAGATAAAAATGAAGATAAAGATAAAAATGATGATAAAGATAAATAAAGGATAAAGATAAAGATAAAAATGAAGGTAAAGAAAAATAAAGGATAAAGATAAAAATGAAGATTAAGATAAGGATAAGGATAAAGTTATTAAGGATATAAATAAAGACAAATTTAAGAGCAAAAGTGCAACGCGGACATCATAGAATAGCGCAGCTTAAAATTTATCGGATTTAAATCCCTTTTCTATTTTTTTTTTTTTTGCCCCTCCACAAATCTTAAATGAGGCTCAGCAGTTTTTGTAGCGCTGCGACAGCCATTTCCATGTCAATCACAGCATTTAAAGTAATACGAGTAATTCACAAAAACAATAAAAAGCTTTGTTTCATTAATTAATTAAACGAAGTTGCCGCTGCAGATGCCCAAAAGGTCAAAGTGAGAGGATCATTAGCAACAGCGTGCGCACTGCGCAGCTTGTCACGGAAACTTCATAGAAGAACACTGCTTCTTTTTTGAACTATGAAATGAAGAATAATACTCTAAGTATTACAAAAAATGTTGATGTAGCATGATTTATTGAAAAGACGTGCGTGTTTTAGGGGAGCAGAACAACGCGCCGCAATCCAAGTATCAAGTAATATATCTGTGGACATTTGGAAAAGCAACCTAAGTCTAAATTCTTAATTTTACAGGAGAGCAAAAAACAGGTTTGCAAGTGCACAGTGTCTTTCCATCATATATTTTCATAGAAGTAAGGGCGTGTCATGATAAACCAATATTCTGTTGTTCATTTTAAATTGAATTTTTATTTCTTGGCGTAGCGGTTTTTATTTAAATGGATTTCAAACAAAATAAGTGCTTTTTCCAAATTGTTTTTTGAGAAATATGCCACCTAAATTAAATTAGGTTCTTTTTTCAAGAGGAATTCTTGCAATTTTTCTGATCACTTCTATCTTATCTTAAGTTAAGTGGCTATTGCAAATGCATATGTGAAAAATATGGACTTAAGATGATTTTCGATTCCTCATATCTCCTGAACCCGACATGATATCATAACATTAGACAGAAAGAAGCGTATTTTAAAACGTATCTTTATGATAAAAAAAAAGCCGAAAATGCACTTACATAGGTCGACTTAGGTTGTTCTTTCAAATGTCCACAGATATGTACCTATACACGCTCAATGCAGCATCACGAGAATGCATTCAACAATGAAAAAAGATGAGAAACGGCTAGTCAGTCAAAGCGATGGATTAAAAAAATAGTTAATAAAAAAATTTAATAAAAAATGATGAATTAAATGGACAAAAAAAAAACAAAAATGAACCATAAGACATGACGCACTGAAAAACAGAACAGAAAGGGCAGCAAATTTAACGAAATGGTGATAGATGGACAAGCCGATATGCCGGCTGGCTGGCTGGCTGGCGAGCTAGAATTATGCGTGAACAAAGACAGGATCACACACAGAGGGCCGACATGGAGTTTAAAATAGGGGAAAAAGAATAGAGCAGATGGAATGTCGCTTGCGTAGGCAGCAGAACGAATAGCTAAACGGACATGCAGTACACAAGACAGCCAAGGCAAAGAGGAGAAAAGTACTCACAAGTAAGGGCTTAACCAACAGCTAAGCTACACCAGTGACGATGAGGCGCGCTTGCCGTTATGAAGATGATGGACTGGCTGTTTGGCAGATGCAGATGCTAGATTAAGCGTGACACATGCAAAGATAAAAAGAAACTCTTTTTTACAGGAAGAGCTCTATAAATGTAATTGTGGCTGATGTGCGATTAAACAAAGAAAATTATCAAACACATTGGAAATTGTGAGTGGAGCAAAAAAAGAGAGGAAAGCGCTTCTACGACTGCATACATATGTGACTGACTGTTCGTAAAAGCGTGACAAATGGCAAAGAGCAAAGCAAAATGTAATAAGAGCAAATGCAAGCGCCTGTAAAGGCATTAAACTCCATCACTCACTAGCGTTGGTGTGCTATTCAAATCAGCCATGTGACAGCATAGCCTGACTCTGCGGCTGAGGCGATGGAAGAAGACGTTTGACAGCGGATATGTGGCTTTAGAAGGCCACCCAGTAGCGCCAGCTACATACATGGCTTCACTTTTTTTCTTTTGTAACAAATGAAAGAAATGCTTTGTAACTTCTTCTTTAGAGCAGCTTCTAGGCATAAATAATTGTGTTTTTTTTTTGTTTGAAAATTTATAAATCTGTGTGTATACCTAGTACTAAAGAGTGATCTATTTGTAGCGATCGATCATCTACACACGATCAGACTGATGATTCATTTTTAGCATTTTCTTTCTATGCTTCATTTAACCGGTTGCCCCTTTTATATGGGAATTCGTATTCAAGTAAAAAATGCATAACAAATCTGCTCTAATATGAATATGACTAATTAGTTTAGGAGCTAAAGTGTTTGATCTATACATAATGGCATTAATCACTTAAGTAATGAGGGACTGAGAAGAGATCACTTGGCCATAATTGGTTTAACACTTACTCAGCAAAAAAAAAGAAGGGGAAAGGAATGCATTAGCTTGGTGCAGTGAAATAACGCCCGTGGAATTAACGCCCGCGGGCGTTATTTCCCAAAAAAAGGAAATAACGCCCGCGGGCGTTTCTTCTTTTCTTGAAAAAGAAATAATTACCGCGGGCGTTATTTCGTTTGATCCATGGGCTTTATTTCTCTTTCGGAAGGGCAATTAAGCCCGCAGACGGGTTTTTTTTTTAAATATGGTGTATTAGGGAAAAAGCGCCGCAGGCGAAAAATTGGAATAAAAAATCGCGCGATTTTTAATTCCAATTTTTCGTGTTTTCTGAGTATGGTGTATTATAATTGGAAAACGCGCCGCAGGCGAAAAATTGGAATAAAATATCGCGCGATTTTTCAAGAAAAGAAAAAACGCCCGCGGGTGTTATTTCCTTTTTTGGGAAATAACGCCCGCGGGCGTTAATTCCACGGGCGTTATTTCACTGCACCCATTAGCTTTAGGGGTCATGCTGCAGCTGACGTGCTGGAGCAAAGTTCAATGCATTTTTTATCTGAAAACGGGTAATGAAGAGAAGAAATTGTGGTATCAAAAAACGTACAGGAGGAGCAGGAAGATCACTAAGATCACTGTGCAACAATTTAAAAGTACCACGGAATTTATTAAAACACAAGCTAGGCAAGTTTTTAAAGTAAAATTTGATGAGGATAATTCTCTAGAACACTAACCCATTATCGCCCAATCACTTTTTGCACAAAACCGAATAAAATTACAATTTTTAAGTAACCCAAGGGTTTAAAATGTTCGAGGGAATAATTATTTGGCAAACAAAATTTTAATAGCTTTCTTCGAAAAACAAAAAAATAATAAATAAAAGAAAAGAAAAGTAGCTTCTTCTTGCTTTTTTAACACTCACACATGTATGTATGTACGCACATTTTCACTCGATATTTATATGACCCATATGCATCTAATCATACAAAAAATTTAGTACAAGTGTGTATGCATATTTAACACTAAACACTAAACATTTTTAATAGCTATTAAAATTTGAATAATTAGTAGCTTTCACAAAAAGGAAAAGCCGCAAATGATTTTTTTGTTTTCTTTTATTTTTTTTTGTTTTGCTTTCAATTTTTGGTTTATTGTATGTAAATGTTCAGTTCAACGCCTACGAGTTTTAACTTACTTATGTATATACATATTTATGTACGTACATAAGTAAAGCGGTGTGCGGACAGTTAACTTCAGTAATAAATTTTCACTCCTTTCGAAATGCGACTGCTTAGGTAGCACCATAAAAAATTTGCTTCGTTTTAAGCATTGTAATAAAAGTTGTAGCACACTAATGTGCATACATATGTATGTAGATGAAAATTTCGAGATTTATGTTTGTATGTATGTATACACATGTGAATGGAGAGATCTTAAAAACTGAGCATTTTTTTGTTGGTTTTATTTTAGTAGATTTTATGTAAATTTGTAATAGGCTCATTATTTTATTTAATTTTTATTTAATTTAATGTAAATTATAGCCAGTTTCACGAAAGAAGTTAAGTTTAGTTTATTTTTTTTAGCTTGAATTTTATATGAATTCTGATAGGGAAAATAATTATTTTTTACTTAAATTATTTCGTGAAACTGGCTGTTAGTTTACTTTGTTTTCTAGCATTTTACTTTCAAATTGAAATTTCAATATAGATTTTATTTTTAATGTTTAGGTCTTAATTTATGTTTTAACTTTTAGTTTTTATTTTTAAACTTTTATTTTTAATTTAATTTTTTTATTTATTTTTATTTTTTTTTAATTCAATGATAATTGATTAGCTTTCTTGCATTTTACTTTCAAAATCAAATTCAATTTATACTATTTAATTGTTGTTTTTCTTTTTAATTTTTTAGTTTTTAGTTTTAATTTTAATTTTTATATTAATTTTAATTTTGTTATTTTTACTTAATTCAATGTAAATTACTTTGCTTTAATATTTAATTTTTGATTTTTAATTTTTAATTTAAATTTTTAATTTTTAGTGTGTACATATTTAATTTCAAATTTTAAAGTTTATATACTAAATTTTTCATTTTTTATTTCTATATTAATTTAATTTTGTTTTTATTTTTTTAATTCAAGCGAATTACTTAGATTATTTTTTGCGCATTTTACTTTCAGAATCAAATTCAATTCAAGTTTCAGTGTATATTTAAATTTTTATTTTTTAATTTTTTAATTTTAAATTTTAAATTTTACATTAATTTTAATTTTTTTATTTTTACTTAATTAAATGTAAATTACTTTGCTTTAATATTTAATTTTTGATTTTGAATTTTGAATTTTAATTTTTAAGATGTATTTAATTTCAAACTTTAAATTTTAAATTTTATATTTTACATTTTTAATTTCTATATTAATAAAATTTTTTTATTTTTTTTTTTTAATTCAACGCAAATTACTTTGATTATTTTTTTTTGCATTTTACTTTCAGAATCAAATTCAATTCAAATTCCGGTGTCAATTTAATTTTTGATTTTTTAATTTTTTTTTATTTTTTTACTTTAAATTGTATATTAATTTTAATGTTTTTATTTTTACTTAATTCAATGTAAATTACTTTGCTTTAATTTTTAATTTTGGATTTTGAATTTCTAATTTAATTTTTAATATGTATTTAATTTCAAACTTTAAACTTCATATTTTATATTTTACATTTTTATTTTTATATTAATTTAATTTTTTTTAACTCAATGCAAATTATGTACTTTGATTAGTTTTTTTTCATTTTACTTTCAAAATCAAATTCAGTTTAAATTTCAGGCTCAATTTAATTTTAAATTTTTGATTTTGGATTTATTCAGTTTTTTAGTTTTAGCATTAATTTTTATATTATTTTATTTTTACTTTTATGTTAAATTACTTTGCTTTGTTTCGCTCGGGTCTACACAATTACATTTTACTTTCAAATTCAAATTCAATTTAAATTTCAATCTCAATCTCAATTTGAAATTTTTTATTTTTAGTTTTTAATTTCTGGATTTTGATTTTTATTTATTTGATTGTAACTTTAATTTTAATTTTAATTTGATTTAAATTTTAATTCCAATTTCAGTTTCAACTTTTATTACAATTTCATTTTGATTTGAAATCTCAATTTCAATGTCAATTTCATTTCAACTTAAATTCGATTTCAATTTCAACTTCAATTTCAATTCAATTCCACTCCAATTTTCAATATACATAATTTTAGTTTTAATCAATTCACTTTTACTTTCTTTACCTTTAATTTCAATTTTTTCCCAAATTAATTCTTACAAATAAATGTTTATATAAATTGCAAAACAAAAAGGTCACCTTAACACGCGAGATGAATGTAACTGAGTGAGTTTTCACTTATGAATTTTCACTACTCAAATATCAAAAACAACATTCATGCATGTACCTATGGATGTACATATGTAAGTACATATCGACGCTTCCAAACAAAACTGTACTAAGTCTGAAAACTGTGTTTTGCAGGAGAAGCTCACAAAGTTTAAACTCGAAATGAAACTTCGGTTGTATGCTAAGTATATTTTCACTCATAACTTCTGTTTGGATTGAACGATCAACACCAAAACTCGACAATATCAACGTCAGGGTACGCTTTATATAAAACGGTAAGAAAAAATAAAAATTTGCTACGTGTTTTTTCGTGGCAAGCTCTCAAAGTTTTTATTCTATAAAAATCTCGAGTTGTATTATATGTACACTTTTGCTTATAACTT
Source organism: Urophora cardui (assembly GCA_960531455.1). Taxonomy (NCBI): domain Eukaryota; kingdom Metazoa; phylum Arthropoda; class Insecta; order Diptera; family Tephritidae; genus Urophora; species Urophora cardui. Next base: position 131,136,924 of record OY482672.1, read on the forward strand.
TTGATTGGATTGTCCGATTGATACCAAAATTAGACAGCATCTAAATTAAGAACCGCTCTACTTGAAAACGCCAAAAACGGGAAAATGTACTAAGTCGACTTAGTACAGTATTGTTTGGAAGCGTCGATATATATAGCTGTAGAAAGCAATTTTACAGCAACAACAATAACAAAATAGCAAATTCAAAGCGATTGAGCGGCGACTATCTCTACTTTCTTTTATAAAAGTCAATTGCTGTTTATATCATTTATATAATAACAGCAACTACAACAACACTGCTGGTGGTTTGGTGTTGTCCCTCCTTTCACAAAATTTCCCTCATAACAAGTAACATTTGCAATAGAGTAATTCATTTACGTATTAAAACAAACAATATAAAAAAATGCAGTAGATTGGAGAGCAAAGATTACTTAGCATTAAAAAATGAAGGCGAAATATAACGCCACAATAAAACAAACACCAAAAAAAAAAAAAAACTTGTCGACAATTTTATAGCGATGATGGTGATGTTGACGTTCAAAGGTGAATAATTTGGAAGAAAAAACAAATATGTACATATATTATAAAGATATAAAAGAAGATTAACAACAACAACGAAGACCCTAAAACACCTGACATTGCTCCAAACAAATCATCAAACAACAACAAACATCGAGTGTGTTAAGTAAAGTCATTTCATTTTATAATTTAAATAAATGTTAACTTTCATATTAGCAACATGCAACAACAAAAAAAAATAAATAAAAAATTGCTCCACAGCCAGCTACAGCATTAAAGCGGCAACCAAATGTAACGAAATACATATTTACATACACGTAATGCCACCAAACGCGCGAAGAAAAAGTGGGAGAAAACAAAAACGAAAAAATTATTAAAGTAAGGAGAACAAACAAAAAAAGCAAAATAACGGAGAAATTTTGTGTTTAAAGTGAAACGAAGTGATCTGTACTTCCGGTTGAATATCTTCATGTGCGGTGCTGCATAAACACCCACCACTAAACAAGCACTAATAGTCGCCGCAACGTGTGATTAAAAGGCGAAAACGGGCTCATTTAAATGGTACAGTAGTGCGCGGGAAAGTGGCAGCGAGTAAACAAAAATTCTCATATGACAAATATTAGAAGTGCTTTTGATTTTCCCAAATTAAACTTTTAGATGGAGTGCAGGATTCAACTAACTAAAAAAACGATAAAGCGAGCATACAATGCAGAATTCGAACACGCGGCAAGAAGGATGTAAAAGGCGCAAGGGCGAAGGGATGCAATACAAAAACAAATGATGATAAAAAATTAAGAAGAATATAAATAATAAACAAAAATTACAGAAATCAAAGAGTGTACTAAAGGTAAAGGTTTATAAAAAAATACTAAAAAAAAATAAAAAAATATAAAAAAATATAAAAAAATATTAAAAAATTACAAAAAAAAAATAATAAATAAAATTAATAAAAAAAGAAAAAAGAAAGTAATACCAAAAAAACAATCAACAGTACAATCACTAGATTTTTTTGTTGAATCGCAAAAAAATTTCAATGAAAACTCAGTTTTCAAAACTTAATTTTAAAAGTGTACTAAAGACAAAAGTTTATAAAAAAAACTATAAAAAAAAAATTACAAAAAAAATTAATAAATAAAATTAAATAAAAAAAATGGAAAAAAGAAAGTAATACCAATAAAAAAATCAACAGTACGATCACTAGATTTTTTTGTTGAATCGAAAAAAAATTTCAATGAAAGCTCAGTTTTCAAAACTTAATCTTAAAAGTGTACTAAGGACAAAGGTTTATAAAAAAACACTATAAAATAAATTACAAAAAAAAAAAAAAAAAATTAATAAATAAAATTAATAAAAAAACAAAAAAAAGAATGTAATACTAATAAAAAAATCAACAGCTACGATCACTAAATTTTTTTTTGTTGAATCGAAAAAAAAAATTTGAATGAAAGCTCAGTTTTAGAAACTTAATTTTAAAAGTATACTAAGGACAAAGGTTTATAAAAAAACTATAAAAAAATTACAAAAAAAATTAATTAATAAAATTAATAAAAAAAAGGAAAAAAGAAAGTAATACCAATAAAAAAATCAACAGCTACGATCACTAATTTTTTTTTGTTGAATCGAAAAGAAAATTTCAATGAAAGCTCAGTTCTTAAAACTTAATTTTAAAAGTGTACTAAGGTTTATAAAAAAAACACTATAAAAAAATTACAAAAAAAATTAATAAGAAAATTAATAAAAAAAAACAAAAAAAGAAAGTAATACCAATAAAAACAAGTAAGGAAGCCTAAGTTCGAGTGGAATCGAACATTAGATACTCAGCTGTATGCTTTCATTGTTTGTTTGCGTTTGTTCGATATAGGGTGTATTTTATATGACACAAGTGCTGCATAAACAGGGCGCAGCCACGCCCATTTTCAAAATTTGTATCAATCATCCAAATAAGCATATAAATATTATTGTTAGTGCAAAATTGCATCCCTCTATGACTTTTAGTTACAAAAACTTCACGTTACAAATTCCAAAAGGGTGTTCCAGAAATATCTTTGTTAAAAAGTAGGCGTGGTCATAAACCGATTTCAATACATTTTTGCGTGTCTATTAACACATGTTATAAAAGTGTATAAACCAAGTTTCGTCATAATATCTCAGTTATTTGTCGAGTAATAGGCACGTAGATTCCTTTGTATAAAAAGAGGCGGTGCCACGCCCATTTTCCAAACTTTTTTATATTTTGTTTCCGGTCTATTGTAGAACTCATGTCACAAAATTTCAGTGATAGATCTTTATATTTGACAGAGAGATCGCTTAAAATGTTTTTATTAGGTCACTTTATAAAACCCATATATAAAAGTGGGCGTGGTCGTCAACCGATTTTGGAAATCTTTCGTCCACACATTTGGCTAAGTAAATATATCACGCGTACCAAATTTCATCGATATATCTTTAACGGTTTATGAGTTATGGCTTATAAAACTTTCAATATTTGCCCCTTAATAAGTGGGCGTGGCACCGCCCATTTTCCAAAATTTTTATATTTTTTGTTTTATGTCCCTAGTTGGTCTCCTGCCACAAAATTTCAGTGATAGATCTTTATATTTGACAGAGATATCGCTTAAAATGTTTTTATTAGGCCCCTTTATAGTTCCCATATATAAAAGTGGGCGTGGCCGTCAACCGATTTTGATAATTTTTCGCCAAAACATTTGTCTAAGTAAGCAAATTACGCAAAACAAATTTCATCGATATATCTTCAACGGTTTCTGAGTTATGACATATAAAACTTTCAATGTTTGCCCCTTAATAAGTGGGCGTGGCACCGCCCATTTTCCAAAATTTTTGTACTTTTTGTTTTATGTCCGTAGTTGGACTCCTGCCACAAAAATTCAGTGATAGATCTTTATATTTGACAGAGATATCGCTTAAAATGTTTTTATTAGGCCCCTTTATAGTTCCCATATATCAAAGTGGGCGTGGCCGTCAACCGATTTTGATAATTTTTCGCCAAAACATTTGTCTAGGTAAGCAAATTACGCATACCAAATTTCATCGATATATCTTCAACGGTTTCTGAGTTATGACATATAAAACTTTCAATGTTTGACCCTTAATAAGTGGGCGTGGCACCGCCCATTTTCCAAAACTTAATCAAATTTCTTCATAACGGCCTGAGCTCAATACGTGGGTAAAATTTTATCACTCTAGCTATATTAGTGGCTGAGATACCAAATTTCCGATTTTTTCTATATAGGAAAAGTGGGCGTGGTCATGGTCCGATTTCGCCCATTTTCAATACCAACCGTCCCAGTCTCGATACCAACTTGCATTTCAAATTTCATCAAAATATCTCAATTTTTACGCGAGTTATCGTGCGTACGGACGGACGGACGGACGGACGGACGGACGGACGGACGGACGGACGGACATGGCTCAATCGATTTCTCTTTTCACCCTGATCATTTTGATATATATAAGTCCATATCTATCTCGATTATTTCATTATGTTACAATCCACCGTTATGAAATCAAAATTATAATACTCTGTGTACTAGTACAGCTGAGTATAAAAATCAACAGCTACGATCACAAATTTTTTTTTTTTTGTTGAATCGAAAAGAAAATTTCAATGAAAGCTCGGTTCTTAAAGCTTAATTTTAAAAGTGTAAGCAATAAAATAATAAGTAATTATAAACAACACAACTTAATGCTAATAAAAAAATTAATTTGAATAATTAAAAAAAATTTAAAATTATATCTATTTTTAATTGTTTTTTAGGAACTAGAAAAAATTTGTGAAGCACGTATGTAAAGTTTTTTTCTAGTTTCTAAAAAATAAAATATAACCTGGCTCTGTGCTCGTTATATAAATAAATAATTAAAAAATTATAATTTTCAAATATTCATAATTTTTTTTTTTATTTTATATTTTGGCTTTTTTATGCACACGTTCGCACCATTAACAAACCATAAAATTTGAATTTAAATAATCATTTCATACCTAATTAATAACAATTTGTTGTATAATAAAAAATGATTGATCTATGTTTTTATGTATGCATTTTTAGTTAAAAAAAGCAACAACGTAAAAGTTTTTTTCTAATAGCTTTAAGCAGATGAATTCATTGAATATGCAAATATTTCTAGCAATACAAAGTTGTATAAATTTATGGCGACTTTAAACTTTTTTATTCGTTTATATTAGCGCACGTGCTTGATTGTTTTAAAGCTGAGCGTTTTACGGGCGATAATATTGAGTGAAGGGATATAATTTAAAAAGAAAAAATAGCAATTTTTCAATTGTAATTTCAATTTGCATTTGAAGCTCAATTTTCAGTTAAAATTTATTATTATAAAAATGCATATACGTATTTATGTTTGGCAATAACTCAACTATACAAGCAATATGTAAATTAAATTTATATTAACCATAAAATTTAGGCTTGTCGTGTCAAAAATATGACGATTTCACTATTATGTAACAAATTTAAGTAAAATTTGAAAAAAAAAAAGAAACTTGAAAGCAAAAAAGACTGTAGAAAACACAAATGCATGTTTGTTTGCTTGTTCATCATACGTTTGCATGGCTTTTGTAAATTGCGGAAGTGATGCAAACAAAAATTTTGCCCAAAATAAAAAAAAAAAATAAAAAAAAATAAAAAAGTGATGGCTGTTGTAGCTTTTAAAAATACACACACACACACATAAGTAGTTGACCCGAAAAGCAACAACAACCACAAAAAAAGGTGAAAATAACAAATTACACGTTTCTAATAATAAAGCAAACATATACGTATTAACAAATTCAATGAGTTTACATAAGCTTGATTTTTTTTCGTTATAACAAAGGCAGGGTAAGCAAAAGTTTGGTAAAAAGGAGAAAATTTACATGATTCAACGTCATTAGTTGCATATTTCTCCTCAACATAGGTGGTCTAATCGCAAATATAGCCATTAAGTAACTTATCATAGAGACTTGAGCTCTGCGATCATGTGATATCACCTGCTGATCATAAGCTACCACCTCAGCTCAATTAAATATGTATAAAGGCAGTTTTTATAGAGCTCTTTGCCCTCAATTATACACCTCTAGAACCTTATACACATTTTCTGACTGATCAGCTGATATGAGCACTTAATATGATCACTTGATATGAGCACTTAATATGATCACTTGATATGATCACCTGATCATCAAAATTACAAGTCTGCCCTCAATCAAGTTATACAATCCTATTTACGTTTTCTGAAGATTACTTGATCAGCTAAGAGATCATATCGTCGGTCTCCTGCCAGAAACACGAATGTGAAATTTTTTCTAAGTGCGATGTATGCTCCTTATAGGATATATATTGATATAATAACAATTAATATTTGTATATATGCTTATGTACATACGAGTACATATTATGTATGTATGTTTACATAAGAATTTATACCAATATTAATTGTTATTACATCAATATATACCCTATAAAGAGCAGATATCGTACTTAGAAAAAATTTCACATTCGTGTTTCTGGCAGAAGACCGACGATATGATCACCTGATATGAGCATTTAATATGATCATCTGATCATCAAAATTATAAGTGATCACCTCAACTCAATTGTTTTAGTTATAATACTTTTTAGGGAATTCATTGCCTAAAAATTAAACTCGAATGATTTCTATCAAGTAGACCAGTTAGGAGATCACCTGATTCGCTGTATCACTGATCATCAGCAGTTAAATGATCACTTAATGATGATGCACTTAATGCATATCATCTTGTGATATCACCTGATGATCATAAACTAACACCTCAGTGCACATATGCAGTTTTTATAAAGATCTCTACCCTCAATGAAAAGTCTAGCACATTATAAACGTCTTCTGAAGATAAACTGACCAGCTAAGGGATCCCATGATCACTTGATATGATCATCCAAAATTATTAGTTATTATCGAACTTGATTATGTTATGATGATATCCTATGATGAATCATAATGATGTAAAGCGTTGTCGATCAAAGCGGATCAGTCAGAAGATCACTTGATACGCTTGATCACTGATCATTAGAAGTAAGTGATAACTTAATCCGTATCATGGATCATAAAAATTTGTTGCAATACAGGAAAAATTTAAGCAATTAATCAGATAAATCTTAGCAAGGGCGCAAGACAGCTCAGTGATTACATGACCCCCACAATCATTTAGGCTTTTCATTAGCTTGACATGATCACTTGATCTTCTCGTTCACTGAATATGCGATAAAATTCAAGTATCTGCCAGGAAAACTGCTACGTTCCTATATAATAAATGTGATGTTAAAATCAAGGAGCTTTTCATACCAGCTGTATGAGCTCAAGTGATTGAGTAAACGTGGCATACCAGCTGTATAAGCTCAAGTGATCGAGTAAATGTGGCAATAAGCTAATAGGATCGTTTATTTATGTAAAGTGAAATAATTGCAACATAAATGAAAGTCTCTATAAAACGCAAAACATTAGATTTTAATACCCAAAAAAAAAATAATAAAATAAAACAGACACACACAAAAAAGTAAAATTAGCCATTTCCATGATAGTAATAAAAAAAATAAGCGTGAAAGCTTAGGTATTACGTAAAGTGATCGCGTTGCATGACAAGCCAAAAATTTCAAATTTCATTAAAAATAAAAATTCCAAAGAAAAAAGAAAATTTATCTCAAATGAATGCGAAAAAAATGACATTACATGCCCATTTGACGCTTTCCCGCCATTTTATTGTCACGCTTCAATATAAGAGAAAATTTCGAAAAGGAGAAAATGTAAAAAAAGAGAAAAGTAAAATGTGAAAAAAAGAAATGTAAAATGTAAAACTTAAATTACATAAAGCACAAAAAATTAATTGTAACTGTGAAAAAGCGTAGGCGGACAGTTAGACAACGAAAGGCGCGCACGACAACAGACAGCACCACTTTTCACCAGCAAAAGCCTACAAAAGCACAACAAAAAAGGCGAAACGCTTCCTCATCGTTGCTCTTTCACTTTTCACTGTTTCAGAGCAATTGAAAAAGATTTAAACAAATAATGAATGAAAGAGTGTAGATAATGTGTTAAGTTAAAAAATTTAACGGCATACATAAATACATAAATATCACCGCGTGGGAGCTACAATAAAGAAATTAAAAAGGGGGGAAAAATTATATCAAAAGCCCATCACAAATGGCAATTTCTCGTAAGCAACAAGTTCGCCGCCGGTGTTGTTGTATAATACGCTGTTTTCACTAAATTTCGAAAGCAAATGTAAAAGCAGTAAGGAAAAAGTAGTCAAATGCAATCAAACACAAAATAAATACGTACATAAAAATAGCAACAGCAGTCGGCAGTCGGTCCGAAGACTTCATACCCTAGCTTTCACGAGGTGATGCTCCAAAATCGCTATACATATTTATACATATCTGAACAATGGGAGATACACAAGTGTGAACAATTGCTCTCCAAAAGAGAGAGTAGTATCTACTTATGGTCATCAACACATAAGAATCCTTATTATAAGGCTTTCCAGCTGAGATCAGGCATCAGTTCCATGTTTCCTAGCTCTTCAATATAGCTTGGGTATTTTTAAATGGTGTTTTTTTATGGTTTCAGCGTAGGGGCTGGATCAAGGTGTTATGCATACCATGCCGAGGATTAGCCTGGCTGAGGGGGCCCTAAAATAGCTCAGTCTCGTAGGGTGTATTGTATTCTTGGCCTTACCCCGGATACAGCGGATCACTTTCCATTTCTCCGGCTTTCAGTATGGAAAGCAATATTAAAAAAAAGCATTTTCTGCCTGCCCAAGTTCTGCGCGTTTTCTGCCGTCATGTGTGGCTGGTCTAAAGCTGAAATTGATTGGGCTTGAACAATCTACTTAAATTTTTTATATTTTTCTTCACATCTTTGGTATTTGTAGTTCGATTTCTAAGTTGATTATACCAATGTCTTTGGCTTGAGAGAAAGGTTTCCACTATGTAATCGTATTAAACCTATGTGCGCCTCGCCACCCAGTACTTTGTATCTACGCCACTAATGTACCCTTTTTATGTCAGCATGTTAAACGTCATACCTACAAAATTATTAATCTTTCGCGAAAGAAGTATTTCGTTCGCTTCAGTGCAATCCAAAATAAACACACATTTAACATTCCGAGGAATATATGCATGTTTTTTGCTTTCTGTGCTCCTTTTAAAAAGATTTTTTTCTGAGCAGACGCCAAGTGAAATTTTATGGCGTATAATTTTCTAGAACATTTTAACCCTCTAACACCCACACGAAAAGGTTATTTTGACCCACTTTTTATAGAAAGTCTAAAAAAATTGTGTGTTTTAAGGTCAATAGATGGTTAAAATGTTCTAGAAAATTATTCGCAACACCATTTCATATTCATAAAAATTTATAATATATTCATTGGCATAAAAAAGGCATGCAAATATTCCCCAATTTGTTTTACTTCATGGGCTTGAACAAACCAAATCGCACACTGTGCATGACGCGTCGTCATGAGCTTCACAAACACAATCAGAAAGAGACGCGCGTTAAGTTCATATTAAAATACGATAATCATAAGCTCAGCAAATCAATAACAAAAAAGTGAAAAGAAACAACTACAAAATCAATAACAAAAAAGTAAAAAGAAACCACAACAAAGTCAATAAGAAAAAATAAAAAGAAACAACTACAAAATCATTAAAAAAATAAAAAGAAAACAATCAATAAACAAAAAGAAAGCGTTGCCGTGAAAGCAGCAAGCAAAATAGGCGCACGTGAAGTGAAATGCACGTGAAATGCCCACAAGCATGCGTTGAGTAGGCAGTTAGAGTCAGCTGGTTGGCCAGCCAACGAGGCATTACCAAGCAAATAAATACATACATATGTATTGTGTACAAATTGTGTAAAGTATGTTGTTTATAGGAGAAATGCAATGAAACACAAGCCATATGTACATATACATACATATATGTACGTTACACATTATCAATTGAGCGCATTCCGGCTTGCAGCTTGCCGCAAAAGCTGCCTCTGCCGCTGTCGCTGCTCTGACACCTTTTTCAACACACCAACCAACCCACCAACCAACTAAAACCAGGGACCCATTTTAACAGTTATTTTTTTTTCGGAGGTCAAAAAAGTCCGGGCCAAAAAATGATGCTAAGTGAACACCCATGACACCAAAATGACTTCCAGGACCTTTACAGGATCAATCATGCATCCTTTTTATTTTTCTAACTTTTTGGGAAAAAGTCCTCTTATAACTGTTAAATCCGGACTTTTATTTTTTAAGTCCAAGAATAACTGTTATATCCGGACTTTTATTTTTTAAGTCCGAGAATAAAAGTTAAATCCGGACTTTTATTTTTTCCGGCCAAAATAAAAGTCCTTCTTAATAAAAAACGAACGGCTTATGCGATTGGAATAAAATTGGTACCAATCAATTCGTATTGATTTCCAGAGTCCAAAAATGTATACTTCTTCAACATTATATATTACTAATACTACGAATTTAGCATAAACAGACATACATCTATTTTCTCATATGGGGATGAATAAGTAATCTTCATGTCAGGATAACTCGGAAACTAGATCCGACACAGAAAAATGGAAATGATATTCGGAATTAGGAATGAAATTTACTTTAGAAAAGTCTTATTTCGTTCCTCGTGGCCAAAGTTCTTTTTGATCAACACCAGTTGCATGCATTTTGCCACTTGGTATGCATAGTATATGAGGAAATAGCTGTGTGTGTTTTTATGCTAAATTCGTAGTATTATTAATACATAATGTTAAGGAAGTATACATTTATGGATTCTGGAGATCAATACGAATTGATTGGTGCCAATCTTGTTCCAATCGCATAAGCTGTTCGTTTTTTATTAGAAAGGACTTTTATTCTCGGACATGGAAAATAAAAGTCCGGATTACATTTTTTTGCTATTTTAAATCAACACTTTTTGATCAACTTTGGCCACGAAGAACGAAATAAGACTTTTCTAAAGTAAATTTCATTCCTAATTCCGAATATCATTTGCATTTTTCTGTGTCGGATCTAGTTTCCGAGTTATCTTGACACGAAGATCACTTATTCATGCCCATATGAGAAAATAGATGTATGTCTGTTTATGCTAAATTCGTAGTATTAGTAATATATAATGTTAAAGAAGTATACATTTTGGATTCTGGAAATCAATACGAATCGATTGGTACCAATTTTATTCCAATCGCATAAGCCGTTCGTTTTTTATTAAGAAGGACTTTTATTTTGGCCGGAAAAAATAAAAGTCCGGATTTAACTTTTATTCTCGGACTTAAAAAATAAAAGTCCGGATATAACAGTTATTTTTGGACTTAAAAAATAAAACTCCGGATATAACTTTTTTTTGTTTCAAATATATTAAAAAGTCCAAAAATAACTGTTTTGCAAGGACTTTTATTTTAAAAGTTATAACTGTTTGGGTCCCTGACTAAAACACAGCTTGCAAACAAGCCTCCAAAAAGCCAACAATTGAGCTAGCGATTTCTACATTTTTTTTGCTTTTATTTTACTTTTTTTCTTTTCCTTGTATTATTATTATTATTTTGATTTCTTGTTGCCTTCATTAGCCGGTGAGAGTTTGGCGTCGCGGCGTTGCTTTTTGGATATCACCAGCAGCTGGTGAGAGTGTGTAGCGGCGGCAGCTCAACAAACTCTTACTTTATTCGCTGGCTGACTGGCTTGTGGCATTTTGTGTCAGCCTAGCTTACACTTTTTTTTTATTGTTTTTGTTTATGGTTTTCTATTTTCTGTTTTCAATGCTTTCTTCAACTTTTTCTCTTTTCACTATTTTGTATGAATTTGGTTTTTGAGTTCATCGCGCGCATCAGCAGCTAATGTACTACATATTTGCCGCTTTTACCATTTCCCTGCACTTTCTATACAAAAAACGGCATGCACAATGTATCTATGTAAAAATAAATACATAATAAATATCATTTAGCAACAACAACAATAACAACATCAGCAATATTGGCCGCAACATCAGCAATATTGGCAACAACATCAGCAACAATGGCAACACAAATTGCTACTCCAAAGCGCGCTACTTTTCCCTAAATTTTTATTTTTTGTACAACAACACCAACGTATGCAATGAAAATTGAGATATTTGAAAGGCCCGAGTTTCTGTTCTTTGCTTAAAGGGAAATTGTATGCTTCAGTTTGATCGTATGTATGTATGTAAATACAAGCAACGAAAGCATTTATTGGCGCTCCCATTTCAGACTTTCTTTGAACATTTGAAACAAATCAATATGAGGAGGTGGTATCTAAAGGGTTAAAATGTTGCAAAAGGGTTAACATGTTTTATTACAAGCAATGAAAGCATTCATAGGCGCTCCCATTTCAGACTTTCTTTGAACATTTGAAACAAATCAATATGAGGAGGTGGTATCTAAAGGGTTAAAATGTTGCAAAAGGGTTAACATGTTTTATTACAAGCAATGAAAGCATTCATAGGCGCTCCCATTTCAGACTTTCTTTGAACATTTGAAACAAATCAATATGAGGAGGTGGTATCTAAAGGGTTAAAATGTTGCAAAAGGGTTAACATATTTTATTACAAGCAATGAAAGCATTCATTGATGCTCCCATTTCAGACTTTCTTTGAACATTTGAAACAAATCAATATGAGGAGGTGGTATCTAAAGGGTTAAAATGTTGCAAAAGGGTTAAAAAAAATATTTTTTTTTTTAATTTAATGAAAAACACACAATCGTGTTCTACTTATAGTAAGCAACATTTTATGTTTTTTTATTTCAATTGAAAAAGCCTATTGCTTCACAAAGTAAATACCAGTAATTAAGTAATTTAATTAAAATTATTGAAATTCATCATTTTTTTTATTTAATTAACGTATTTTTTCAATTTTCGCTTTTGAAAAACAACAAATTATGCTTTTTGCAACATTAACCCTAATCCTCTAAAGTGAGCCTCTCAGTCTCACTTTAAAGTTTAAAAGCGAATTATTCCTAAACCAAAAAAGCTTTTGTCTGAAATTTTGTGTATTCCTCCATTTGTGTTCATAAATTATGAAATAATTATGATCTTTGGGCTATTTATTTATTTTAACAATTTTTTTTGCAATCGTATAAAATTGTAACGAAAAACCGAAATTGAGCCTCAAAGACTCACCTTAAGTATCTTTATCGTAATAAGCTTACATTTCTAGAATTCAACTAAATTTTGAATCCGTTGTTTACAAGATTTACCCAGTGATGTTTTTACATTGTGAACTCACCATACTTCCCCCGGATTTTGGTGAATTCGTCGTATGTCACCATAGATATTTATATAATAGGATGTCATAAAATTAAGGGGGTCGGTAAAGTCAACAATTTCAAAACAATTAACATTTTACCATTTTTCTGTTTACTGAGATTGTAAATTACGGAAAAGATGCATTCAGATAGAGAAACGAACGATGAGCTGATTTGTGCCTAAGGAATTTCACCACGAACGTCACGTTTTAAAAACTTGGAATTTCGTTGCGGAAAATATATATTAGGGACGATCAAATGAAAAATTTATTCATATTCATTTGATTCATAGCTTTTCTCATTGTGTGCACAAAAACAAATTTATAACAGATGTAATAAAACCATTCGTAATGAACATTCAAACAACTACAAAAAAGTGTGAAAATTGCAGTTCATTAATATCCCCTATTTTACGAAACTACCTTTTTTATCCTTATATACTAAAAAAATTGTCATAAACCGTTATAAGAATGTATAAAAATGCTTCTGCATTCATTACTGCATAAATAAAAGTAAAAAACAAATACCAAAATAATGTGTTTCAAAATTTCCCCATAGGTGAGCTTCAGAGTCTCACTTTCGGTTTTACGTAACTTTTTAAAATTCGGTGATTAGGGTTAAATGTATCTGCTTATTCATATTCACCACGCTTTTGCAACATTAAGTGTTGCTGTATGCGCGCAATATGTTGCAGCCAATAGGCATCAGCAGTAAATGCATACAAGCAACGCTTTCGCTAGAAATAAGCCGAATGTTTAGCAAACCTTTAAACTATAGACTAATTTTAATAATTTCTTGTTGAATTTTTCAAAAGATTAACAATTTAGTTGCATATTTATGCACACAAGCACAAACACAAACGCAATAAGCAATGTTGCTTGGGTATTGTGAATGTTGCTCGGCAACAATACTGCATGTTTATAGCACTTTTTATGATTGAAAATGTTTATTATTGCTTTTTTTACACTTGACCAATTAAAAAAACATTTTTTTTGAGTTTTTATTGAATTTTTAAGAAATTCGCTTTTTAATTATCACTTTATTCAAACACATATGCAAATGTTGCATTACCTTAAGTATGTTATTAAGCAACAATGCTGCACATGTTGACAGCACTTTTTAATGAATAATATTGCCTATTTTCATTATTTTTTTACGCTAATTTAAACTGAAACGCACATTTCGTTATTGTTTAGTTAACTAATTGAAAGCATTTGCATTTTTTTACTTTCTCATTAACTTTCGCATTTGTTGATGGGGTTGGTGCTGCTGCTGTTGCATGTATTTGGCTTTCACAAAAAAGGAAAAGTGAAAAAAAGAAAGAGGAAAAAAGAAAAAAAAAACGTGTATGAAAATCATTCAACGCAATGAAAATGCAGCAGCAGCAGTAGCAGCAACAGGAAAACCATAGTTAAAGCGTGCGGCGGTTGACAACATTTTTTTGGATTCAACGGCAACAAAAGTTCAACAACATTTTATGCTGCGTTCACACGCTTATTGAGCAGAGCAGTGTATGCACACAAATATAATAATCAAAAGAAAACGAAAACAAGCGTACAGTAGCGTGTAATAAAGTCGTAGACAAAGGCAATTAAAGAGCAAAATAAGAAATAAAATAAAAGTTTAGAAAAACCGTATGGCAACATGAGCTCTGCAACATGTATCTACATAGAAATGATAGCAAACTAATGCCGTTTTCGTTTCTCGAAAAAATGTTGCCCTGTTTGATTTTATTAGCCATCTTGTAAGATTGTGTGGCCATTTCAGCGAATATTGACCTATAACTAAGTCAGAGGGCATTATTATCTACAAATCCAGCCATTTAAAACGAAGTCCGGTTATGTAATTTGATAATTGAGATATTAAAGGGTAACATTTTATGCCAGAATCGAAAACGCCATAAGTGACATTTTCACTGTTTGGCTGCCATGATAGGCCGTTTTTTTTTCAAATTTACTGAGTCACAAATGCGTGAAATATAAAAAATGAAAGCAATTTTGCACACCACACGAGTATGTACATATACATATGTGTATATGATTGCATATGACACGTGAGACGCTTTTTGTGTTTCTTTTCCTTGTATTGCGCACGCTTTTTATTACATTCATTGTTTTTAACTCAAGTGTATGCCAGTTGCAAGTTGTTGTTGTTGTTGTTGTATTTGCACTTTTTTTGCTACGATTCGCAATGTTGGCGCCACTTTTTCTTCAACTCTTGCTGCTGCTGCAAATGTGATTGCAATTAAATTTCATTTTTTGGTGAAAATTTTAGTGCGCAACTGCAACTGCGCTGCTGGCGATTTGTATGTTGTATTGAAATACAAAAAAAAAAAAACAATAAATGAAATCATTTAATGATGCTTTTCACTGCAGTTTTGCTGGTTAAAAAATGTTCCGCCTTCACTTTTCCTTCCAATCAATATCTAATAGTTCATACTTTCCGCTTTTAGAGTTGCAAAAAAAAAAGGGAAAAAAGTATAAAAAAGGACCAAATAGGGGAAAAAACTATCAAAAAGGACCAAATTGATCAACAAAATATTTATTTTATCAATTACTTTAGACAACCATTTTTTTATGGAATTTTTCTCACTGAACATATGCTACACATTTGTATCGCAATAAAATGATATAAACATACATACACACATGCAGTCCATGACCTATTTAGTGGCAGCTTATAAGTAATAATTTCTTTTTTTTTTATCTATTTTTATATGCACATTGATGAAAATTTACGTAACAAGCGCCAACAAACTTAAGTGTAGACATACATACATACATAAGCGAATGTGTACCCTGTAAAAAATTGTGCGACGAGTCTCTAAAAAGATTTGTCCGGTAGCGCTCTCTTTCGGGTACAATTAGTCTACAATTGTTCCCAATTGTACCCGAACGGGTACATATGTATACTAATTGTAGACGAATTGTACCCGAAAGGGTATCAAACGGGTACAATTAGTCGCACAAATGGATGTGTCGCATTTGCTACCTGTTCGGGTACAAAACGCGTACAATTGTGCGCTTTTGCTACCCGTTCGGGTACAAACTGTGTACAATTAGTCTCTTCATAGGACATGCTCAAACAAAAGAGAACACTTCAACCCATATAAAGAGATACAAATGGGTAGTAATCGCATGCTCCCTTGCGAGTTGTCCCGGATGTATCCCGGAGTGATCGCATTTTTTGCAGGGTAATGATAACTGCGGACATACGTACATATGTACATATGTATGTAAATAGAAGGGCAAAAGTATAGTACGAGTATGGGCATTTTATTAGGTCAATGAAAAAATATTTATTTAGATATAAAAGAATACAAAGAGAGCAGCAACAAGAAAATTATCGATTGATTTCGGCAAATTGAATCAATGAAATGAATGAATGAATCAATGAAACAAAAACAAAATCCATACATATGATGGCATTCAAATTGTAGAATATCCTAAGTAGGTATGAAGATATGTACATATGTATGTATGGACGGACCTATTCATGTAGGTTCAAATGTATATCTGATAAGAATTTAAAAAAGAAATACATAATATTAAAATTAAAAAACCACAACAAAAAAAAATAAAACGAAAACTATCATTGACCTACATTCAAACATTGGCAAGGTTTTTAATTAGTGAGAAAATAGCGTGATTTTTTAGCATAAACAAACATTTATAGAAATAGTAATTGGTGAAATTAAAAAAAAAAAAAAAACTATGGAAATATAAGTAAACTTAGCAGAAATTATAGGTGAAGAAAGCTGAAGATATTTTTTTTTTGGTTTAACCAAAGCAAAAAAATCATTCCACACATCATCATCATACTCCTACTCTGTCGGAAAAAACAAACAAAAAGGAAATAAAGCTGATGACTTTAACCATCGACTAAAATGTGTAAAATATGATCCACTTTGGAGAAAATTGGAAGCATTTTACTTGTAAATTTTCACAGCAAAATGGTTAATAATAAAGTTAGTGATTAATAAATTTAAAAAAAGCATATTTAAAAGTTTCAAAGACACTGTATTTTTTGCAGTTTTAACGCTATTTGAAAGATTTACAGTCACTGAATGAAGGACACACAATAATAAGGCTCATCATAATGGTTAGGTGCTGGTTAATAAAAATAGGACCAATAAATTTAAAGTTTTAAAGCCAATCTCTTTTTTTTGAAATTTTAGTGCTATGTGAAAGTTTTGGAGGCACTGAATGAAAGATAGTAATAATAATCAATAAGGTTCATGATATTGGGTAATAATAGGTAATTAATAACAATAGAACTCAAATAAAAAATAAATAAAGTTTTAAAGTCAATGTATTTTTTGAAGTTTTAGTGTTCTTTCAAAGTTTCACATTCACTAAATGAAAGTCCCAAAATAATAAGGTTCTTGATAATAGTTAGTAGTTGACAAAAAAAAAAGAACTCTAATAAATTAAAAAAAAAAGTTTTACCGCCACTTTATTTTTGAAGTTATAGTGTTATTTGAAAGTTTTACAGTCACTTGATTTTTTACCTAGTATGTATTTGTTATTATTTAAAATTTAGGAACAGTTTTAAAGCCACTTACAGTTTTGAAGTTTTACAACCACTGTACTTTTGAAAATTTTCTTTTTAAATTCGCTCTAAACAGAGCTCGAGTGGATTTAATTGCCTTTTTCGAAAATGTTACTACATAATTAATAACTTTTATTTAAAAAAGTTTAAAACCACTTTATTTTTTAAGTTTTGTCATTTGGCAGTTTTGCAGTCACTGAAACGCACTCAAGCAATTTGTCATTATTAACCAAAATTAAAAACAGTTTTAAAGCCATTTTGCAGTTAAAGTTTGAAAGACACTACGTTTTGTTTAAGTTTTACAACCACTGTATTTTTGAAATTTGTGTTTTTAAATTTTTTACAGTCACTGGCAGTTGCAGTATTGACTCTGAGACGTACTCGGGCTATTTGTTATTTTTATTTAAAATTAAATGTTTTAAAGCTACTTTGCAGTTAAAGTTTGAAAGACACTGAATTTTAAGTTTTACAACCACTGTGTTTTTGATATTTTTTTTTTTAAATTGTCTCTAAACAAAACAGAGTTTGAGTTGATTAAAATTAATCAATAAATTAAGAAAAAAAAAACAAATAAGTACTTCGAAACAATTCTAAAATGTAATATGAGCAAATCTATTAAAAGCCACTCGAGAGTTTTCCGACGCATCAGAATATGGGCACTTCATAAACCATAAGTTTAGCTTAAAAATCAAATACTTAAACACTTCGCAATAACTAAGATATAACTCGAAAAATATATTAAAAAGCACTTAAGACTTTTTCGATGCATCAAATTACGATAAACTAAAAATATTAGCCACACATCGCAGACAACGTATGTATGTATGTATGTACATATGTGTTAAGTGATATCATTGAATTTCCATTTGAGAAGGAAGAAGCGAAATTATGTGTGGTGTGTGTGGCTTAAGCAATCAACCCTTCAATAAAAATTTAAATTTATGACCAATAATAAAAAAGTGCAGAGAAAAATGGGGAGCAAATACGCACAAGCACCACTTCACTCACTTACGCACTTACTGTGTTGAGATTCTAAACAAGAAGCAGCATAAGAAGAAAAAAGGAAAATTAAACAAATATTAAAAAAAAAAATTATTATGTATAGGAAATGACGCTTGAAAATGCGATTCAATGCAAAGGAGCGCAGAGCGGGTAATGTTATTTTCCAGCGAATAAAATTTGAATCTAAAGTAATAAACAAATGAGCTTCACGAGCAACAAGTTTATTAAAAAACAAAACGATTTTTATTGTGTTGAAGCATTACACAGGGAAAACCAAAAAAGGTTAAGAGAATAATTAAGAAAAAAACCACTTTGGACAAACACAAAAAAAAAAACAAAAAAAAAAAAACAAAAAATAAAAAAAGGAAATATAAAAAAAAATTGTTTATAGAATAACAAAAAAATCTCAGACTTGAAGAGACGCATTTACTGCGTAGTAAAAAAACGTAAAAAAAATGGCATAGCACGCTAACGCGCTCGCAATGAAAAATTTAATGATTGCACTTAACGCTTAACCTAATACTTAACCTCAAAAACCTGGAAGAACATCAATCAAGCAAATGCTAGCGCTGGCGCTAATTGGCTGGCGGCAAAACTGAAAGCAGCAACAAACAACAGCAATGCCACGTGAAGCTCGAATTTAGTACAATGCTTAGAACCAAAATAGTACCATAAGAAGGTCAAAAGCACCTAGTATGTAGTTGTAAATTTTTAGCCCATAGTCCCATAGTGGCTTTGTGACCAAAATCACAAGGAAGCAAAAAAAAATACCTAAAAAATAAAAAAAAATCCTAACAAAATAAAAAAAAAATATAAAAAAAACCAAAAAAACGACCTAAAAAATAAAAAAAAAAAAATCCTAAAAAAAATAAAAAAATAAAAAAAAAACAAAAAATCTACATAAAAAATAAAAAAAAAATCTACCTAAAATATTAAAAAAAAAAATAATAATAAACCAGAAAATTGTATAAAAAAGGCAGCAAAATATTCACGCGACGATTAAACGACAAAGTCCCCTTTTGCTGCTGCTGCTAGCTACTAATAAAGTTTAAATAACGAGCACAACGCAGCGCTTCTTACACATTTAGGTCAACAATTCATCAATTTACACTCGCCCATACAAACAAACTTACAGGAAAGAACTTTAACTTAAGTACAACAATAACAACAATACATACATAGCAGCAAGAGCCATGAAACAACAAAAAAGCAACAACAGCAACAGTCAACTGCCTTGCCGTTGAACGCGGTCATTTTGCGGAGAGATTTGCTGCTTGAGATTAATAAGTGCAGAAGAAGCGGGTGCTGGGAAAGTGCGCTAAATAAAAAAGTTGGCTTTAACGAAGTTGGCACGGAGAAAGAAGAAGCAGACGTTCTATGCTGCTGTTCTTCGATACTTATTTTCTTATTTTTTTGTAATTTATTTATTGCCCTTTTTGGTTACGTTACATTGAAACATTTTTTATTTGAGCGTGTGTGTAGATCGCGCATCGTTTGGAGCGGTCAATGAACGTTCCGCTTGGCTTGAATTTGCTTTGCTTTTTGGTGCTTAAATGCCTTAGCAGGTTTTTTATTTGAGAACATTTCTCTTTTTTTTTAACTTTTTATGCACCTAAATTTTTTATTTAGCACCTTTTTTTAACTTTTTTTTAAATTTTTTTTAGCTTTTATTGGTTTTTATTAGTTTTTTTTTTTAGTATTCTCATTTTATATTTTCACATTTGGCAGCGCAATAATCAGCATCAATATCGGCATAGAAACATACATACATGCTTTATACAAATAAATACATTTAAGAATTTAGTATATAAAAGAAAGGAGGACAACAAGCAGAAAGATCCGAGTATGTACTATAAAGAAAGCATCCAACCAAATGTGGCGCACAAGCAAAGTGAAAGAAGGCAGCAGCAGCAGCCAGCCAGCGAGCGCGCCATTCAACCAAACCAAAGCAACCAAAGCTGCACCAAAGCAACAACAACATCGAAAAGCAATAGCAACAACAAATGACAGCAGCAGCAACAAAAAAAAACATATCAGAAAATTTAGAATTGTGAAAGTATCTCTTTTTTCTTCTTGCTCTGTGCTGCTGCCGCTGCCCATCCGTCCGTCATCACTATGTGCTCATGCCGCTTTTAAATGTGTACTTATGTATGTCGTTTGGGTGGGTAATAGAGGTTACACATTTGCCACGATATTGGCCTCGTCGCTGCCTCGTTTCTTCTCTCTTTTTATTCTACATATGAAGATATTTTATTGCTGCAGATTTGTTGTTGTTGTTGTTGTTGCTTTTTGTGTTTGGTGAAATTGCTTAAACATTTCGGTCAGTTAAATGAGGTTGCTTTTGAAAATTATTTACAATTTGATTTCTATTTATTTTTTTTACATATTTTTTCGTTAGCGTGAAATTAGAATGTAGAAAAAAGAGGGGAAACATTTTAGCAAATAAAGCGCGAAAATCGGCGCTATAAACATTGTAGCGAAAAGTTCGAAAATGACCTTCAATAAATGTATAACGATATGAATATCGAACTGAGCACAAACTTATAACCAAAAAAATTCACATTTTTCCAAACTTTTTTAGGTTTACAGTTTTAAATTTTTTAAGTTTTAAATTTTAAGTTTTAAGTTTTTTAAGTTTTAGTTTTTCAGTTTTAAATTTTAAATTTTGTGTTCTAAATTTTAAATTTAAGGCTTAAAGTTTTAATTCTGATTCTAACTAATTTTAATTTTTAAGTTTTAAGTTAATTTTTAATTTATTTTTTATTTTAATTTTAGTTTTACGTTGATTTTAATTTATTTTTTATTTTAATTTTAGTTTGAAGTTGATTTTAATTTTAGTTTTAATTTTAATATTAATTTTATTTTTTGTTTTAATCTTAATTTTAATATTAATTTTAATTTTAAATTTAATTTAAATAATTTCACTTTGGAATAAGCGGAAAAATCCAATTAGCTCATACAGCGATGGTAGATGTGATAGCTATTTCGAAGAAAAACCACTTTCCTCATCATCAGACATCTTCTCGGGAGCACACCAGGCTTTGAACCTACGCTCCAACCATCAGTAGTCGAATATTACCGAAACGCTAAGCACTGCGGCTACCGATGGTCCTGCTGAGCTGTTGGATTTTTCACTTATATATGCCATTGCTCTATTCAATCTAACCTCACTTAGTGTACGATTTTTTGTACATTTGCTATGCAAGTGTTGAATACTGGTTGGCAGCTGACGGACAGCGGGCGCTGTGTATAGTAGTTGTATGTACAACAGCACAATTTATAATTTAACATTATTGGGTATGTTAGTGTCTAGCACGAAATTATTATTTTTAATTTTAATTTTTATACTTTGGAATAACTACTGTACACAGCGCCCGCTGTCCGTCAGCTGCCAACCAGTATTCAACACTTGCATAGCAAATGTACGAAAAATCGTACACTAAGTGAGGTTAGATTGAATAGAGCAATGGCATATATAAGTGAAAAATCCAGGGACGTAACGGTTATAAGAGAAATGGGGTAAAAGTCATATTTAACCATTATCATGAGAAAAAAAATTTTTTGGTCCTTAATAACAATTATAAAAACCAAAAAACCGTTTTGGGCCTGAATAACCGTTATGGCAACCAAAAAAGTGTTTTGAGCTTGAATAACCGTTATGGCAACCAAAAAACTGTTTTGGGCCTGAATAACCGTTATTCAGATTTTTATTTTTTTTTTTGTCAGCTATAAAAATCAAACCTATTTATTTGTCAACATTTCTGGACGATATTGGTATCAAATGAAAGGTGTTGAGCAGGGATTGTAGCTCTGATTACCTCTTTTCATTTCATACCAATATTGCTTAAAACATCCGGGTCCACTTTTCACCCATCACTGAGAGCCCGACCTACGAATCTTAACAAATACACCTCTATGTAAAAGCCCTGCTCAACACCTTTCATTTGATACCAATATCGTCCAGAAATATTGACAAATAAATAGGCTTGATTTTTATTGCTGACCAAAAACGAATAAAAATCTGAATAACGGTTATTCAGGCCCAAAACAGTTTTTTGGTTGCCATAACGGTTATTCAAGCCCAAAACGGTTTTTTTGGTTTTTATAATGGTTATTAAGGACCAAAAGAAGATAAAGGTTATTTTTGCGTAACCTTTTCACCACACTAGAAAAAATAACCGTTATTTTCGGTCCCTGGAAAAATCCAACAGCTCAGCAGGACCATCGGTAGCCACAGTGCTTAGCGTTTCGCTAATATTCGACTACTGATGGTTGGAGCGTAGGTTCAAAGCCTGGTGTGCTCCCGAGAAGATGTTTCATGATGAAGAAAGTGGTTTTTCTTCGAAATAGCTATCACATCTACCATCGCTGTATGAGCTAATTGGATTTTTCCGCTTATTCCAAAGTATAAAAATTAAAATTAAAAATAATAATTTCGTGCTAGACACTAACATACCCAATAATGTTAAATAATTTCAGTTTTAATTTCAATTTTTGTTTTTATTTTAATTTTAGTTTTAACTTGATTTTAATTTTAGTTTTAATTTTAATCTTAAATTTAATTTTAATATTAATTTTAATTTTTAAATTTGAAGTTAATTTTTAATTTATTTTTAATTTTAATTTTAGCCTTAATTTTAATTTCAATTTTATTTTCACTTTTAAATTTAATTTAATTTTAATTTTTAACTAAATTTTAATTAAATTTTAATTTTAATTTTAAATCTTAATAAAATTTTAATTTTAATTTCACTTTTAATTTCTATCTCGATTTCAATTTGAATTTCTGTTTAATTTCAATTTCATTTTCGAAAATGCATTTTAAATTTTAAATTTAGGTTACAATAATTTTATTCTACATTAATTTTTAATAAACTTATTTATTGCTTTTATTTAATTGTTTTCTTTATTCAAACAGTTGATTTTACTATATATTGGGGTCCCATTTTAAGTTTTAATTTTAATTAAATTCTAATTTTAATTTTAAATTTAATTCTAAATCTAATTTTAAATTTAATTTTAATTTTAACTAAATTCTAATTTTAATTTAATATCACTATTAATTTCACTCTCGATTTTAATTTTAATTTCTGTTTAATTTAATTTCGAAAATTCATTTTAAATTAAAAATTGATAAATTATAACCATTTTATTTTAAATTAATTTCTAATAAATATTAATTATTTGTATTTAATGTTTTTGTTTTAAGTTTTAAGTTAATTTTAAATTAATTTATCAATAATTTTTATTTTATTTTTTTTGTTTTAAATTTTAAGTTTCAAGTTTTAGTTTTTAATTATTTTAATTTAATTTTTAATTTTATGTAATATTTATTATTATATTTTTTTATTAATATTAATATTACATTTAATTTTAATTTTAATTTAATTTCACTTTTAATTTCATTCTCGATTTTAATTTTAGTTTAATTTCAATTTCGAAAATGCACTTTAAATCTAAAAATTAGTGCCTCATTTTATTTTTCATTAGTTTTTAATAAACTTATTATTTTTATTTATTTTTTTTGTGTTTATTCAAAGAGTTGATTTTAGTATTGGGGTTGGCTTTTAGTTTCCTGAACAGGGGTTGTCTTACTGCGAGTTTTTTTTATATTTTTTTTCAAAATTTTTTTTCATATTGAAATCTAAAAGCTCTTATTTATAATTTGTAATGTCGAAAATGAAACAAAGTTCGAATTTGCATATATTTAAGTATGTAAATGCGAGACCCATCTGAACATGAACCCTGAACTTGAGACTCAATAACTCTAAATGAGCACGTGCATTTGAAATTGAATTTAAAACTGAATTTGAATTTCTGAAAGAAAAAAAATCTACTCTGGCGCCTCTGATACACTCATTATCACACGCTGAATCTAAAGTGTTTTAGCAAATATTGAAAATGTAATATTTATGTACATAAATTTGCATATGGAATTTGCAGAATTTACAGAAATGAAATTAAACTAAAAACAAAAATATATATTCAAGCTAAAAAGTATTCAACAAAGAAAAAGCGAGCAAAAGTCAGTGAGCTATAATTTTAGGGCAATGACTTACATATATGTATGTATGTACATACATTTGTATATTATTAACCCTTTCTAATGTTATGCTTCCCTTCTTTGCTTTATTCAAACTCAATTAGCTGTTATTAGCTTGCTTTTTTATGCGAGATATTTTGTTGTTAATTTGTATGTATGTACTCGTATGTATTATGGATACACTTAAGCAAAAATTCTAAGAAATTTATTTATAAGCACACAAACTTTCAAGGCCTTAAAACAACAACGACAAGGCAAAAGCAAAGGAAAGGGCGTTCGCCGGTCGGTTGGTTGGTTGGTTGGTTGGTCAGGCGGTCAGGCGGTTGTGTGTGATATATGATGGATGGGTTAATGACTGAACTGTTGCTTGGCTTGGTGGGTTGAATGTGATTTTGAATGATTTAGTGTATTTTTTTTTTCCATATTTATTGTACGTCGTCGCTTCAGAGTCATCGTCATCATAACGTAAATAATTGGCGCATGTTTTCTGGTTCTGTTTGCTTCAGCGCTTTTCCCTTTTTATACTCAGCTGTACTAGTACACAGAGTATTATAGTTTTGATTTCCTAACGGTGGATTGTAACAGAATGAAATAAACGAGATAGATATAGACTTATATATATCAAAATGATCAGGGTGAAAAGAGAAATCGATTGAGCCATGTCCGTCCGTCTGTCCGTCTGTCCGTCTGTACGCACGATAACTCGCGCAAAAATTGAAATATTTTGATGAAATTTGGAATGCAAGTTGGTATCAAGACGAGAACGGATGGTATTGAAAATGGGCGAAATCGGACCATGACCACGCCCACCTCCCCTATATAGTAAAAATCGGAAATTTTGTATCTCGGTCACTAATAGAGCTAGAGTGATAAAATTTCACACACGTATTGAGCTCAGGCCCTTATGAAGAAATATGGTGAAATTTTGGAAAATGGGCGGTGCCACGCCCACTTATTAAGGGGCAAACATTGAAAGTTTTATGAGTCATAACTCATAAACCGTTGAAGATATATCGATGAAATTTGGTAGGCGTGATATACTTACTTAGGCAAATGTTTGGACGAAAAATTGCCAAAATCGGTTGACGACCACGCCCACTTTTATATATGGGTATTATAAAGTGACCTAATAAAAGCATTTTAAGCGATATCTCTGTCAAATATAAAGATATATCATTGAAATTTTATGGAAGGTGTCCAACTATGGACATAAAACAAAAAATACAAAAATTTTGGAAAATGGGCGTGGCACCGCCTCCTTTTAGAAGCAGGAATATACGAGATTTCTGAGCCCATAACTCGACAAATAATCGATATATTATGACGAAACTTGGTCTATACACTTTCACTACTTGTAGTAATACATGTTCGAAATTTTAGCGAAATCGGTTGACGACCACGCCCACTTTTATATATGGGTATCATAAAGTGGCCTAATAAAAACATTTTAAGCGATATCTTTGTCAAATATAAAGATAATTCATTGAAATTTTGTGGCATGAGTTCTACAATAGATCGGAAACAAAAAATAGAAAAATTTCGGAAAATGGGCGTGGCACCACCTCTTTTCAGACAAAGGAATCAACGAGATTTCAGAGCCCACAACTCGACAAATAATTGAGATATTATGACGAAACTTGGTTTATACACTTTTATAACTTGTGTTAATAGACACGCAAAAATTTATTGAAATCGGTTTATGACCACGCCTACTTTTTAAGAAAGATATTTCTGGAACACTCTTTGGGAATTTGTGACATCTTTGTAACTAGAACTCGTAAAGGAATGAAATTTTGCACAAAGAATAATATTCATATGCTTAGTTGGATGACTGATAAAAATGTTGAAAATGGGCGTGGCTACGCCCACTTTATGCGGCACTCGCTTTATATAAAATATACCCTATATCGAACAAACGCAAACAAACAATGAAAGCATACAGCTGAGTATCTAATGTTCGATTCCACTCGAACTTAGGCTTCCTTACTTGTTTGTGGTGTTTTACTGTTCAACTGATAAGCCGGCAATAAAAAAATTGCGCAAAATAAAATACTTTCTGTTCTTCTACCGAATCATGGGAAAAAACGAACAAAAATTGCTGTAACAAAAGTGATTTTACAAAAAGGCGTTGACTGCTGCTACGATGGCGGGTGGGGAGGTGAAGCAGCAGCAGCAGCACATTTTCAAGGACAGTTTGAAGTACATTGTATCGTATGGTATGAGTCAAGCTAGCGGTGTACTGAAAAATTTAAAAACAAGAACACTGAAAAAAAAATAAAAAACAAATTTATATTCAATTTTTGAAATATTTTAAATTCATAAAATTATATCTTAAAAAATTAAAATTATATTTTTTTTAAATTAAAAGAAAAATATAACATTTTTGAAAGATTAAAACAGAATATTTTTGATATTAATAAAAAAGTGAAAAATTTAGTTTTTGAAAAATTAAAAATTAAAAAAAAAATAGAAATTTTGAAAAATTAATAAATAACATTTTTAGAAATTTAAAAACGTGAAAAATTAAAAAAGAAAATTATTGAAAAAATAGAGAAAATTAAAAGAAAAATATAAATTTTTTTAAAAAATAATAGAATAATTTAAAATTTTTGAAGTTAAAAGAAGTACATATGTATAAAACTAAAAATTAAAAAAGGTAATTTATTAAATTAAAAAAAAAAAGAAAATTTTTAAAAATTAAAAAAAAATATTTTTGGAAATTTAAAAACGAAAAATTAAGGAAAATTTTAGAAAAGTGGATTAAAAGGAAACTGAAGATATATAATTTTTTTTTTAATTAATAGAAAAAAATAGTTTTTAAGTTAAAAGAAATATAGAACTTTAAAAAATTAAGAAAAAATATAAAGCTAAAAATTAAAAAAGAGAATTTATTGGAAAATGAAAAAATAGAAAATTTTTTAAAATTAAAAAAAATTTTTTTTGGAAATTTACAAAAAGTGAAAAATTAAAGGACATTTTTGCAAAATACAAAATTTTTGAAAAATCAAAAGAAAAATATGGTTTTGAAAAACTAAAAAAATATGAAAAATTAAAAATAAAATTTTGAAAAATTAATAAAAATATAAAATTTTTCAAGTTAAAAGAAATATAAAACTAAAAAAAATTATTGGAAATTAAAAAAAAAAACAAAATTTTCAAAAATAAAAAAAAAAGAAATTTTTAAGCAAAAATTAAGCAAACGCATTTAATCTAAACACACCGCCAGAAAAAATGCTAATTTTTATATTTAATACCTACCCTAATTGTTGCCGTTGTTGTTGTCAATAAGGCGCCGAACGCGTGTTTTTAGCAAATAGCAAAACACAAACATACATACACATGTATGTATGTATGTACATATCCATACATACATATCTACATATAATATACTATAAGGGCGTTGGTCCCATAGCGCAGCCAAAATTTTATGTCCTTGAAAGTTAAATACACACAAAGAAAATATGTATAAAAATACACAATACATACACAAAGACATTCGTATTATACATACATATTTTCACATAAATGTATAATCCATTTCAAATTAAATAAATAAATGAAATTCTTTCTTATTATTGTTGTTGTTGACTGTTTGTTTATTTTGTTGATCATTTGCTGTTTTCGTTTGACTTTTTTATTGTATTTTGTTTTTCTGCCTTTTGGGTGTTTTGCTTGCACCTTTTTTTTGAATGTGGTGAAATTCAAAGTTCTCTTTGCAGTCAAGGCCAACGGGTATTTGGCATTTTTTATTGTATAAGTAAATATTAATTGTGCAAATATGTACGTACATATATATGTATGTATGTTTAAACAAGCGAAAAGTGCCTAATTAGTATGCAAAGCCTGTGATAAGGATTCAGTTTAATGAACAAACAAATATGTTTTTTTTAAGGTTGAATGATTTGTTTGTTCTTAACTTATTTTTTTTTTTTTCTTGTTTTTTGAGTGCAACGAAAATAATGTGATTTGAAAGATTTGAAAGCAAAAGTTATAGCACAAATTTCAATCTCAATTTTAATTTCCATTTCAATTTGAGTTTTGATTTCTACATTTAATTGTTAATTTTAATCTTTAATTTTGTTTTTATTTTTTTTTTAATTGTTAATTTTAATCCTAATTTTTAATTTTCAATTTTAGTTGTAGCTTTAAGTTTTCTTTTTCTTTTTTAAATTTAATTATTAATTTTTCTTTTATTTTTATATGAATTTGAATTTGAATTTTAGTTTTAATTTAAATTTTAATTTTAATTTTTAAATTTAGTTGTCAATTTTAGTTGTAGCTTTAAGTTGAATTTTTCTTTTTAATTTGTAAGTTTATTTATTAATTTTTCTTTTATTTTTTTTTGAATTTGAATTTTAATTTTAGTCCTAATTTTAGTTTTAATTTAAACTTAAATTTAAATTTTAACTTTCATTTTAATTTTAATTTTTAAATTAAAGTGTACATTTTAGTTGTAGCTTTAATTTGAATTTTTCTTTTTAATTTTTTAGTTTATTTATTAATTTTTCTTTTATTTTTATTTGAATTTTTAATTGAATTTGAATTTTTATTTTAATTTTAGTCTTAATTTTAATTTAAATTTAGATTTTAATTTTAATTTTACTCTAAACTTTAATTTTAATTTTACTTTTAACTTTAATTTTAATTTTTGTTTTAATGTCAATTTCAATTCAACTTCAATTTTAATTTTAATTATAATTTTTAGTGTTTAATTTTTAATTTCAATTTCAATTCAACTTCAATTTTAATTTTAATTTAAACTTTAATTTTGCTCTCAATTCTAATTTTAATTTTGGTTTTAATTTTGTTTTAATTTTAATGTAAATTTTAATCTTAATTTTAATATTAATTTCAATTCTAATATTAATTTTAATTTTTATTTGAATTTTAATTTTAGTCTTAATTTTAATTTTAATTTAAATTTAGATTTTAATTTTAATTTAAATTTAGATTTTAATTTTAATTTTACTCTAAATTTAATTTTAATTTTACTCTTAACTTTAATTTTAGTTTTAATTTTAAATTTAGTTTTAATTTTAATTATAATTTTTAGCGTTTAATTTAAATTTCAATTTCGATTCAACTTCAATTTTAATTTTAATTTAAGCTTTAATTTTACTCTCAATTCTAATTTTAATTTTGGTTTTAATTTTGATTTTAATTTTAATATAAATTTTAATCTTAATTTTAATATTAATATTAATTTTAATTTTAATTTTAATTTTAATTTTAATTTTTAATTTTAATTTAATTTCACTATCAATTTTAATTTTAATTTCTAAGTCTAAATT
This sequence comes from Urophora cardui, assembly GCA_960531455.1. NCBI lineage: Eukaryota > Metazoa > Arthropoda > Insecta > Diptera > Tephritidae > Urophora > Urophora cardui. The sequence continues at coordinate 131,166,600 of OY482672.1, forward strand.
TTTAATTTTTATTTTTATTTTAATATTAATTTTAATCTCAATTTCAATTTAGATTTCAGTTACAATTCAAATTTCGGAAAGCCATTTAAAATTTTATGTTTAGAAATTCAAGTCATTTAATTTTATATGAAATTTTAATAAATTTATTTTTAATGTTTTTTATTTAAGTTTTCTTTTTTTGTTTGGCTATTCAAAGAGTGGATTTTAGTATTGAGGTCACTTGTTTTTAAGTTTCCTGTACAGCTTTGGCACAGTGCGTTTTCTATATTTTTTCCTTTTTAATATATTTTTTTTAGTTTTTTTTTTAATTTTTGTACTTTTTTTGCACAGCGGAAGTTCGCTCTGTTTGATTGTAAAATTTTGCCAACATAAGATGCCAAAAAAAAAATTATATCAGAAAAAACGCTTTCTTTTTTCTTTTCGTTTTTCTTTTCTTTGGTGTAACTTTTTGTCGTTTCACGCCCTGCATAGCCGCGTCAAGCGTGTTGTTTATCTCTTTTCCAGACATATCGAATTTCTCGCCATTTGCCTTTTGCGTGTTGCAATATGTTTTTGCTATTCTTGGCACAGCGATGGACTGCGTGTCCTCGATTTTATCCGGACAAAAAAAAAACATATTTCCGTTTCTTCTCAGTTATGTGACACTTTTAAATGTATGTATGTATATTTATTTTTCTTACTATTTTTTTGTATTATTTTTTTTTCGCATAATCAATCGCATGGATATGCTTGAAGGGCTTCTTCTTTTGCATAAGGTTCATTCTTCTCTTATGCATTGACTTGTAGTTTTTGTGGTCAATGGCCACCACTTCCTGGCGGCACAGAAATTGTGAAATGTCAGGCCACGTAAGTAAAAATATACTTATACATAATTGCGTAATTGATTGGAAATCCTTCGTGTCATGGAAACCTACATATGTTACCTTGCGTAGGTACACGAATAAAAAGTTTTAGTAATAGCAAACTTTTTCATAGTTTTCAGGCAAACCCTGCTAACTCTGAGATATAGTGAGAGAGGAATTGTTCTAAGAAGAAAGGCTTTAGGGAGGGAAGCTCCCTAGAGAACGGGGTTCCGATCTTAACTTGTAAACTTTTGTAGCTCTTCTTTACTACCTTTTCTTTCTCATGCCTCGCACCTCTCTCTTCTTTCTTCTCTGAGGCATTCAGATACTTTCCTGCCTTGTCCAATTCCTCCACAAATGTATTCAATATAAGTAAATCAATAAAAAAAAATTTTTTTCTCTTCTTCTTACTCTTTTAAAAATATCTCTATCATTTTAAGAATATATTAATACCCATTTAATTTCAATTGCGCACATTCATGTATTAATTTCAAAAGCAACACACATTCAACCAACCAAGTAAAAAACCATATATATAGTACTATATATATGTAAAAAACCAACCTCTTAACCCAATTAAAATTTAATTTAGCACGAGGTGACTAGTGACTGCCTAATGAAATTCATACCTGTGAATTGATAAATTTCTAATTGAAAGGATATGAACTAAATTTCTCTAATATGCACTCGTATGTGCATGAACACGAAGAAGAAAAAGTACATATGTATGTAGTATGTACTATAAAAGGTACGAAGGCCAGCGGCATGTGGGTGGCGGAGTGAAACGGCGAGGCAAAGCAAGTAAGCGGTTGGTAAAAGTGGAACGCGCAGCCATGGCCTGGCGGTGAATAGAAAAATTGACCTGTGACCTCAAAAAGGAAAAAAATAAAAAAAATAACATTTAATAAATTAGCGAAGCGAGAAGGCAATGAGCACAACAGCGATGCTTAGAAAATTTATATGTAAACACACACGCGCAGAGAAGTGCAGAAAAATAAATAAATAAAAGGAGACAAAATGTATTAAAAAATATATTTAAAAAAAAAAATTACAAATAAAAAAGAAAGAAACGAATTAATTGAAAATACACTTAAAAAAATATTAACTAAAAAAGAAAAAAAAAATAGAAAAAAAAATAGAAAAAAATTAGAAATTATATTAAAAAAAAATAAAAAGAAGAAAAAATCAATTAAAAGATATATTAGAAAAAATATAAATAAAAAAAGAAATTTATCAAAAAAAAAATGTAAATTAAAAAAATTAAAAAGAAAAAAAAGTAAATTAAAAATAAAAATAAATTAAAGAATGAGAAAAAAACAAAACAATTTATAAAAAATTAGGTATTAAAAAAAATTAAAAATTAATTAAAAATATATATTAAAAGAAAATTAAAAAAAAGGTTATTAAAAAATTCATTTTTAAAAAGTTTAGATAAAAAAGTAAAAAATAAAAAAACAGGCATATATTAAAAAAAAATTATAAATTAAAAAAGAGAAAATAAAAAAAATTAACAAGTTTATTAAAAAAAACTTGTAAATTAACAAAAGTAAAAAAAAGAAAAAAGAAAAACAAATTAAAGATTAAAAATAAAAATAAATTAAAAAATGATAAAACAGAAAAAAACTAAAAACATTTATAAAAAGGATGTATTTAGGGACACGATATCGAATCAAAAGCATCGATCTGGTACTCATTTAAAATATCGGTTAAAAAGAATCGCGAACCCGATAATATCGAAACTAAACTACTCGATACTCAAAGTATCGGTATCGAAAGCGGTAATTTTCTAGAAGGTGCAACCTTAAAATTTCCTCTAAAATAGTTAAAAGAGGTACCAATCGACGCGTTCCGACCTCTAGATTATGAATTCGAAAGCGGAAATAAAAGATTTTTCCACATTTAAAAGATATTTATTAAAACAGTTTTAGTTGCACCGTCTTCTAGAAAGTTACCAAAAACGCAATAAAACTGCATCCTGAAGCATACGCATATCGCTGTATTAGTGCTAATTCCATGGCATAGTATGCCATGGCTGGTTCCAAAGTTTTGATTTTGACGTAAATCCTTTTCCAACACATAAGAATAGTTCAAGATGATTAAAAAATTATACAAGTTTATTAAGTTCTTGAAAACATTTTTTACAAACCAACAGCATTGACAAAACAACAGGTGTATTTAATGCAATCACAGTTGTAAAAAGATATTTGCAAAATATTTAGTATTTTGAAAAATAAACATCTTAAATAACATTCAAAATTCATTTTCATTGAGATAATGTGTATCCAACATTGCATTTTTTTGGAAATTTGAATTTAAATTATCGAAACAAAAAAATGATGAAACTCAAGTGGCAGAATATCTGTGCATTCCATGTTATAAAGAGAAGCCATTGTGCAGTATGATTTTTCTTCCGGACTTCGTCTTTCCCCTTACGAGCAAAGCAGAAGCTTACAAGAGGCAAATTTAAACTTTGTATTTCCATATATTTTTTTTTTTATTTGCAAATGTCAAATTATCGTATGAAAATGAAAAATATATAATCCTATATCTCCAGTTATCATTATTTCTATCGCATGGTAATTGAAAATTGTAAGCAAGTTTCGGTGGTAAGTGTGCGCCTCGTTTAATGTGAAAATCAATAAACAGATTTGGGTAACTTCATACAACTTCATACAAAAAACCTTACCCAAACCTGCAATTATTTCAGCACGTGGATCAGACCAATTTTTCAAAATGTACCAGTGAAAATTACTCGTGATTGTGTATTTTTCGGCCCTTTAGGAAGCAGCTTGTCACTTCTGCACACTCGACCGATTTTCGGCACTATTTTGCATTGCACAATTTTTTGGGCAAATATGACACAATTTTAATTTTCCATCACCGAATGTACTCATTTGTTCGATACCGTGGTTGAAGTACTCGATACCAAAAAATATCGTTGCAAAAGAATCGAGTAAAAAGTATCGGTATCAAATGCAAAAAATATCGATTTGGTATCATATCGTATCGAAATTCGTGTCCCTAGATGTATTAAAAAAAATTAAAAATATATTAAAAAAAATTAAAATACAAAAAAAGTTTATTAAAAAATTTATTTTAAAAATTATAGATAAAAAAAAGTAAAAAATAAAAAACACGCACATATGTATTAACAAAAAAAAATATAAATTAAAAAAAGGAGAAAAAGAAAAAAAAAATAAAAAAAAGAATTTACAAAAAAAAAAATATAAATTAAAATAAATAAAAAAAGGAAAAAATGAATAAAAAAGTTTAAACTAAAAGAATAAAAACCCTATACATAAAAAAAAAAACAGATAAAAAGGCGTCAGCTAAAAAAGCGCTAAAAAATTGCTCGTAAGTTCATAAATGTATTTCTTAAACGGTAAACATCGATAAATAACAAGCAGTGCGCATAACTAAAATAACAATAAACAAGTAAGGAAGCCTAAGTTCGAGTGCAATCGAACATTAGATACTCAGCTGTATGCTTTCATTGTTTGTTTGCGTTTGTTCGATATAGGGTGTATTTTATATGAAACGAGTGCTGCATAAACAGGGCGCAGCCACGCCCATTTTCAAAATTTATATCAATCATCCAAATAAGCATACAAATATTATTGTTAGTGCAAAATTTCATCCCTCTATGACTTTTAGTTACAAAGACTTCACGTTACAAATTCCAAAAGGGTGTTCCAGAAATATCTTTGTTAAAAAGTAGGCGTGGTCATAAACCGATTTCAATACATTTTTGCGTGTCTATTAACACATGTTATAAAAGTGTATAAACCAAGTTTCGTCATAATATCTCAATTATTTGTCGAGTTAAAGGCTAAGAAATCTCATATATCCCTTTGTCTAAAAAGAGGCGGTGCCACGCCCATTTTCCAAACTTTTTTATTTTTTGTTTCCGGTCTATTGTAAAACTCATGTCACAAAATTTCAATGAATTATCTTTATATTTCACATAGATATCGCTTAAAATGGTTTTATTAGGTCACTTTATAATACACATATATAAAAGTGGGCGCGGTCGTCAACCGATTTTGGTAATTTTTCGTCCACACATTTGGCTAAGTAAATATATCACGCGTACCAGATTTCATCGATATATCTTTAACGGTTTCTGAGTTATGGCTTATTAAACTTTCAATATTCGCTCCTTAATAAGTGGGCGTGGCACCGCCCATTTTCCAAAATTTTTGTAGTTTTTGTTTTATGTCCATAGTTGGACTCCTGCCACAAAATCTCAGTGATTGATCTTTATATTTGACAGAGATATCGCTTAAAATGTTTTTATTAGGCCCCCTTATATTTCCTATATATAAAAGTGGGCGTGGCCGTCAACCGATTTTGATAATTTTTCGCCAAAACATTTGACTAAGTAATTATATTACGCGTACCGAATTTCATCGATATATCTTCAACGGTTTCTGAGTTATGACTCATAAAACTTTCAATGTCTGCCCCTTAATAAGTGGGCGTGGCACCGCCCATATTCCAAAATTTTTGTGTTTTTTGTTTTATGTCCATAGTTGGACTCATGCGACAAAATTTCAATGATAGATCTTTATATTTGACAGAGATATCGCTTAAAATGGTTTTATTAGGTCACTTTATAATACACATATATAAAAGTGGGCGTGGCCGTAAACCGATTTTGATAATTTTTCGTCAAAACATTTGTCTATGTAAGCAAATTACGCGTACCAAATTTCATCGATATATCTTCAACGGTTTCTGAGTTATGACATATAAAACTTTCAATGTTTGACCCTTAATAAGTGGGCGTGGCACCGCCCATTTTCCAAAACTTCATCAAATTTCTTCATAAGGGCCCGAGCTCAATACGTGGGTAAAATTTTAAAACTCTAGCTATATTAGTGGCTGAGATACCAAATTTCCGATTTTTTCTATATAGGAAAAGTGGGCGTGGTCATGGTCCGATTTCGCCCATTTTCAATACCAACCGTCCCAGTCTCGATACCAACTTGCGTTCCAAATTTCATCAAAATATCTCAATTTTTGCGCGAGTTAGAGTGTTTACAGACGGACGGACGGACGGACGGACGGACAGACGGACGGACGGACGGACGGACGGACGGACGGACGGACATGGCTCAATCGATTTCTCTTTTCACCCTGATCATTTTGATATATATAAGTCTATATCTATCTCGATTATTTCATTCTGTTACAATCCACCGTTATGTGATTAAAACTATAATACTCTGTGTACTAGTACAGCTGAGTATAAAAACAACAACTATGTATTTATTGAAAGCTAAGAAGAAAAGGCGAAGACGCGCGCACGCTGCTGGAGAGCCGCTGCCGGCACTGATATTCATTGAATGTCAAATTAACCCAATTAAGAACACTTTTTTTTAAATAAAATATGTACAGATAAGAACATCGCTGCTGTACGAAACACACACAAAAATAGCACAGAAATGAGGACAGAAGATTGAGAAAAAAAAAACACGGTAAATATTTATAAACAGCAGGAAGGTTGTTTCTTTAATTTAAATTTTTTTTAATTTACATTTTTTCATGATTAGATCTAGAAAAAGTAAAATAAAATTTGGAAAAAAGAGGATGCTTTAAATAGCATGTATGTCAGGGACTCAGTCAGCAACAAAGTATTAAAAACCTCAGCTGGTCATCAGTATCCATACATATCAACATACTCGTACATAACATAAAAAACAACAACAGCCATAAAGGTAGCGGATAACTACTTAATAAATGTTTCTTATTTCCATACATATTTATATGTACATAAGTAAGTATGTATTTATACAGCATGTAAAGCTCTTTATTTTCCAATCAGCATTAACAACAACACCGCAACCATTCAACCACCCACCCCACCAATCCGCGCGTTGCCTCATACGCCCTCAAACTCAATCAATTTTCTCAAACAACCAAAAAAAGTGTGTCAATCAATATGGAAATAATGCTGCAATAGAATATTTTTATTGTTGCTGCAATTTGTTGTTGTTGGTTTTTTTTTTAAAGCTATCGAAAGCCAGCAATGCGCTTAGGAAAATCAAAAATGGGTTGTTACACTCAATAATGTTATGTGTGTGTGTGTTTGCTTTGATCTCACGCCTCGCAAAGCAACGCAGCGCTGCGCCAGCGCGGCCTCGCAACAAATTTAGGGCATACGATGAACTTTTGAAGCGAAAGATATGCTGAAAAAGGGTTAAAGCGTTTTAAATATGAATGGACTAATGGAGGAGTAGAACAGAGAAGAGGGAGAGGCAAAGGGAGTGTCTTTTATATGTTAATTTTTTATTTTTGTTTTGGTTTTTGAAGTAGTTAAACGTTTGCTTTTTTTTTTGACAATCTTTGTGATTTCCAAAATTCTAAGATGATAAATAAGGTTGAGTTTCTAATATTCTTTTGTAAAGGAGTTGCCACTTAATTTAATTAGAAATCTTAAATCGAACTATTGAGTTAAAAACATTTCTCATTTCGCTTTAAACGCACAAGGGACTAAAGTGTGTCGAATTTACTAGATTTTCTTTCGAAAAAGAGTTGCCACCTGTTTTAAAACATCAAAAAAAATGTTTTAAGGGTCAATGAGGTAAATGAAATTTACTAATATGTTTGAAAAACAAGAAAGACACGAAAGCTGATAAATAAGATTGAGTTGCTAAGAAATTTTTTTCGAAAGAAGTTGCCACTTAATTTAATTAGACATTTTAAAACAAGTTATTGAATTAAAAACATTCCTCAAATCACTTTTAAAGCAAACGGGACTAAAGTGTGTCGAATATGCTAGATGTTATTTTGAAAAGGGGTTGCCACATGTTTTAAAATATCACAAAAAAACGTTTTTGGGATCAATGAGGTAAATAACATTAACTAATATGATTGATAAATAAGAAAGAAATGAAAATTGATAAATAGGATTGTTTCAAAAATTTTTTTTTCAAAAGGAGTTGCCATTTAATTTAATTAGACGTTTAAAAAAAAAGCTATTGTTAATAAAATTTCTCAATTAGCTTTAAAAGTAAAAGAGACTAAATTGTGTCGAATATCGTAGATTTTGTTTTGAAAAGGAATTGCCACCTGTTTTAAAATAACACAAACAAAAAGTTTTTGATGCCAATGAGGTAAGTAAACTTTGCTAATATGATTGATAAACAAGAAAAAAACGAAATGATAAATAAAGTTATTTCTAGTATTTTTTTTTTTTTCAAAAGTTGTCACTTAATTTAATTAGACATTTTAAAACAAGCTATTGAGTTAATAAAATTTCTCAAATCGCTTTAAAAGCAAAAAAAAAAACTAAAGTGTGTCGAATTTCCTAGATTTTATTTTGAAAAGGAGTTGCCATCTGTTTTAAAATATCAGAAAAAAAGTTTTTGGAGTCAATAAAGTAAATAACATTTACTTCTATGTTTGATAAGCGAAAAGAAACGAGCGAGACTAAAAAAAATGTATTCTTAAGAGTTGCCATCTGTTCAAGCTTATAATTTAAAGCAGATAAAGAGAAAATATTTGTTTAAAGATACTTTTATTTAATATAATTAATTTTTTACTATAAAAAGACAGTTTTTTGCGTCAAGCAAACGAGTAAGCAACTTTTATGTGCATACAGAGTTGCCACCTAATTGATAATTAAACTTTTTTCTTTGCACTATAGCAATATGGGTATGAAATGAAAGATAATACAGCGAACTTCATTACTAAAGTTGGTTTAATTGAATTCAAGTGAGTTGCCACTTGTTTATTAATAAAAATTAATAAAAAAAATTTATAAAAAATATTTTTTTTTTCATTTCTTAAAAAAAAATGCATATGTATGTACATATTTTTTATGAAATTTTTAATTCTTTTTGTTGTTTTAAAATTGTGCATTTACCTTTTATTATCACAGAAATGTGCGGCGGCGGCAATGGCATTGGCAGCGGCGGCATTACAAAATTCTTTCGAATTTGGACATTTAACTAATAATACTAGGCACAAAGGAGATTGTGGTTGTTGTTGTTGTGGATTTGGATTTTGTTGTTGTTGTTGTTGTGCATTTAGATTTTGTTGATGGGAATGATGATGTTGATGTTGGTGGCTGTTGCCGTTGCCGTTGCTGCTGCCTTGCTGAAACTGTTGTTGTTGTTGTTGGTGATGTTGAAGATTTGCTTGTTGCAATTGCTGTTGCAAATGTGAATGTTGCTGTTGTTGTTGTTGCGCGTAACGCGAGTGATGAGGAATTGGCTGTTGTTGTTGTTGTTGTTGTTGTTGTAATAGGTGGTTATTTGTTAAATTATTGTTATTATTTGTCGCTTGTTGATTGTACTGCTGTTGTTGTTGCTGTTGCTGCTGCTGCTGTTGATTCAAATGCCGGCGTATCGATTGATTTATACGATTCGTTATCGAATTCGTTAACGCGGAATGATTGTGATGATGATGGCTGTGGTGGTTGTGATGTTGATGATGATGATGATGCGACGACAGGCGTTGATGATTGTTGCTGCTGCTGCCGCCACTTGAACTGCTGTTGCTGTTGTTGTAGTGAGAGGACCCACTGTGCGCGTTGCTGTTTGCCAACGGCGCTGCTGCGGTTAAATGTTGTTGGAGGTTGCTGTGGCTGTGGTTGGGGCTATTGGTGTTGTTGTTGTTGTTGGTGTTGGAGGCGTTCGTGTTATTGCTACTATTGTGCTGATTGCTGCTGTTGTTGTGGCAACCAAATAACCGACTGGCGATTATGCTGTTGTTGCTGAGGTGATAATTTTGCTGTTGGTTGCCGTTGCTTATGCCACCGCTGCCGTTACTGGTGTTGTTGTTGTTATTATTGTGATTGGCATAAACATTGGCGGCAAAAAGCGCAGCAGAATTTGAGATCGCTGATGCTGCAGACGAAGAAGTAGAAGCAGAAGAAGAAGATGATGAAGCAGGCGATGAAGCGGCAGACGACGAAGTTGCTGACGAAGATGAGGATAACAACGATGACGACAATAGCGGCGATGATGGTGAGCAGCCAACTGTATTTGTATTTGTATTGTTGTTGTTGTTGATGCTGTAACGATTGTTGTTGCTGTTGTTGACGGCTAAATTTGAGGAACTGTGCGAACGTTTCAAAATTCTATGCAAATTATTCGTAAACGCTTCATGCAAAATGTTGCTCGGCGTTGCTAAATGACGCTGCAGTGTTGTTGTTGTGCTGCGACGCAAGTTGTGGTTGTTGTTGTTGTTGCTACTACTGCTGCTGGCCCTGCTGCTAGAGTTGCTGCTATGGCCATTTGTTGCTCCACTTTCGTAGCTGCTGACATTGCGATGACCCAAATGTTGCTGCAACACTGAGGGTACATGTTGCTGTAGCTGTTGCTGTTGTGTTGATTGCTGCTGCGCCGACGGTGGCGTTCTTTGCTGTGGCGGCCGTTGCAAGTGCAGCTGTAGCTGCGGCAAATGCGCCGATAGTTGAGATGCTGCTGATTGTTGTTGTTGTTGGTGGTGGTGTTGTTGTTGCGCTAATTGCAAATCTAAGCTACGCAGTGCTACAGGCGGCGTCGAAATCAACTGTTGCAGGCGACTGCAATTGTTGTTGCTTGTACTACTGCTGCTCGCCAGCTCACGGCTAGCGCTACTACTGCCATTTCCACTCCCACTACCATTACTACTGCTGCTGCTGGCAATTGCTTCCACCAACAACGGCGATGCGAGCGAAGCTGCGACCGGCGCCGACGCTGTTTCTGCTACTGCTGCAGCTGCTGCTACTGCGGCTGTTGTTGTTGTTGTGGGTGATGTTGCTGGACTGGCTACAGTTGCACTGGCCGTCACAGACGACGACATTCGTGCTGCAGCTCCTTCGTTTGCCTGCGTTGCTGCTTCGGCTGCGGCTGCAGCTGCTCCAATTAACTCCTGGACATCGGCAATGCAACAGAAATTTTCGGCTAAAAGCTCTTCGTGTTGCTCCGGCGACAAAAACAATTGTGGCGCAGGTAGTGGTGAGTTCTCACGTTGCAGCAGCTGTTCTTTTTCTTGTTGCTGCTGTTGTTGTTTTTGCTGTTCTTCTTCCTCATTTAAAATATCACCGACAACCGGCTGTTGCGCTTGCTGCTGTGACTGCTCCTGCTGCTGTTGCTCAACCATCGCCGGCTGTGTTGGCGCGATGGCCACCACCTCCAAAAGTTCAGCAACATTATCTATCGCCGCAGCGGCACCAACAACATTCACTGCATTACGCTTTTTCTTAATTTTCACAAAGGGGTCAAACATTGTGCAAATTTCGTCGGCGACAATTTTGTTGCTGTTGTTGTTGTGAAAATTTTTGCACTACTTACACAATTTCTGTGCGCACACTTTGAAATTAGAGAATTTTTTGCTTCGTTTTTACTGGCCGTTTTTATTTAAAAAAAAATTTTTTTTTATTGTTGATGAAATTTGCGCGGAAAAAATTTTAAATTTTTTTTTTTCAAAAATTATTTGTTAGTGCTTCCTGCGTTTCGCATATTTTTTATGTGTGTTTTCATATTTCACTTTTTATTAGCATTTTGTTTTTGAAAACTTTTGCTTTAAATTTTTTATTAAAATTTTCACTTAGAAATCCGTGGATTTTTTTTTAAATGTTCTCGCACGTCACTTAAATTTGTTTTTTTATAAATTTTTTTAATATTTTTTTTGTAATTTTTTAATATTTTTTTTTAATTTTTTTAAATTTTTTTTTATAAATTTTTCTTTTGTATGCAATTAGGTATTTTTATATTTTTAAGTTTTTATTAAACAACTTAGCAGCTATTTTTTTTTAGTTTTTGCACTTAAAACACCTTATTAAATTTTATTTTGTACTGTCTGGCATATAGCCTAGTTTTTTTTAAAATAATATTTTTTTTTTATTTTTACAGCTTTTATTTTTTTATTTTGTTTTTATTTATTTTTATTTCATTTTATATTAAAAAAAATTTGCGCTTTTTAAGAAAAAATACCACAAATTTTTTTATTTTTTTGATAGTTTTCCCAAAAAATATTTATTATTTTTTTTACTAACGCATTTGTTTGCACTGCTTTTGATTACCTTTTTTGCACTTTTTTGTTTTTGGCAATTTTGTAATAAAAATTTTTTTTATCCCTCAATATTTTTTTATTTGTCAATTTTCTTTTATTTGTCGATATTTTTTTTAACGTAGTCACTACACTATTGTTATACCTTTTTGCTTCAATTTTGATATTTTTATGAAAACTTGCGTTTAACTTTTAAAATTTCAGTATTTTTAACTTTTTTGCTTTTACACTTTTTTGCCTTTCTATTGCATTCCTGCTTTTGCACTTTTGCGTTTCACAAATTTCTCACTCTTGTACATTTTTTCTTGTTTTTGTTGTTCTTGTCTTTCCTGTTTTCCGCACGGTTTTTGTTTTTTTTGTGCAACTTTTTCTTTTTTTCTGGCTCTTAGCTAAGCGCATATATGTACTATTTTTTCTTAATTTTGAAATCAATTAAATTGCGTTTTACAAATTTTTTTTTTAATTTTTTCAACCACCTTTTTAACACAGTTTTGTTGTAATACAATTGTTTGATACTTCTTTTCTGCCGTTTTGTTTTTTGTGTTCAGTTTGTTGTTGGCTGTTTTGCGCTCGTTGCTTGAGCTGGCTCGTTTAGCTTTTTCAGGCTGTCAGGTCACGAATTAAAACAGAAAACTTGACAAATGCGGTTATATGTACATATCTATGTATCTAACGATATCTTGTATATAAAATACATATATTCCGTACACTGTTGCTATTGCGTACGCATGAAACTTCACACTTAACCACTCACTTACTACTCAAATTTTGGTGTGGGTGCAAAGAACTTTTGGTGGTGGGTTTTTGTTTTTTTGGGTTGAATCTCTTTTTCGATTGATTTTTACTTTATAATATTCACAGTTGTTGACTTGATTTTTCACAAGTTTTTCAAAAAACGCTTGTTTTACACAAATTCGCTAACATATAATAAATAATATTTTATGCATTATATTTAAATATCTACTATGTATGTGCTCTACACATGCCTTTTGGAGTCTCTCGCTACTGATCACGCTAAAACGAACCGCTCCGTTTGCAAGTTATCGTACGACTGAATTGTCAATTGGTAACGTAACGAAAACCTGCAGTCAACCTACCAAACGAACCAGTCAGCTCAGCCAGTCAGCCAGCTATCCGAGAAAAACGCACACAAGTGGTGGTAGTAAGTAGGTAGCAGCTGACAGCTGGTTTTGGTGGCCAACTGAGAAAGCTGACGCTAACGTCGACGTTGACTTCTTCATTGACGTTGTCGTAGCCATTGAAGTAGCCTTTGTCGTCGTAAGAGCCCGTGCACAATTGGCTTTGTCTGCTCCAACTTTGATAGAAAAAACCTTAAAGCAAAGCGAAATTCCAGATGCTTGCTACAATTAACACTTTGACAATTTCCACTTCACTTCTTTGCTTTAATTTATAAACCTGATTTTTGGTAATATATTTGGGGAATTTGCTTTTTTCTGCTTATTCGAATGTTATTTTTTACTTTTCTCTGCTCACTTCTCACGAAATTGCGCGAAATCGCTAAAATAAGTGTAGATATACAAACATACACACACACACACACAAGGGGAGATGTTTGTCAAAGTGGAAAAAAGTTGAAAGATGGCTAACTTTATACTTTGCTTTACTCGCTTCACCTCAATTGTGAACATGTCCCTTTAAAAAGCACATGCTGAACAGAACTGTCAAAGCGAGGTAGAAGTCAATTGTGCACGGCTTATAAAGGTGTCGAAGTCAACATCGAAGGCGAAAAAAGAAAACGAAGGCAACGTACGTAACGTTAACGTCAGAGACAGCAAAATGACAAGGTAGATATACATATCTACATTCATATATGTACATAGTATATAAACGAGAGCATTGAGCAAATCAGTAAATCAACCAGAAATGTAAATACATACATATGTGTAGTTAGCAACGAAGGTTTCGTATACAGTGAGTGTCAATGAAACACAGCTGGTATGGAAGAAAATGCCAAATAGCCTTCACAAAATAACGGTCAAAAATTAACAGGAACTTTAAGTATTTTCAAAAAATAGATTGGGTTCAGATTCGGAAAAATATTCGGTTCGGGTTCGGAAAAATATTCGGTTCAGATTCAGGTGGTTATTCGGTTCGGATTGGGGAAGTTATAAGGTTAAGTGTTCGGGGTCGTTTACGGGTTCGAAATATTACTCCGCAAAATATTCGGTTTGGATTCGCGATAGTATTTGGGAAATAGTGGGTTCAGATTCGAGAAAAACTCGGTTCGGTATAGTTGGGAAAATATTTGGTTCGAAGTTGGGAAAGTATTCGGAAAATATTCGTTTCGAATTCGGGAAAGTGTTCGGGCAAATATTCGGTTCGGATTTGGGAAAGTATTCGGGAAAATATTCGGTTCAGATTTGGGAAAGTATTCGGGAAAATATTCGGTTTGGATTTGGGAAAGTATTCGGGAAAATATTCGGTTCGGATTCGGGTCAGTATTCGGAAGAATATTCGGGAAAATATCCAGTTCAGATTCAGAAAAATATTCGGTTTCGTATTCGGGAAAGTATTCGGAAGAATATTCGGTTCGGATTTGGGAAATTATTCGGTTAAATATCCAGTTCAGTTTCGGGAAAGTATTCGTATCGGATTTGGGACAGTATTCGGCAAAAAATATTCGGTTCGGAATCGGGAAAATATTCTGTTCACATCCGGAAAAATATTAGGTTTCAGATTCGGGTAAGCATTTGGAAGAATATTCGCTTCAGATCCTTGAAAATATTCGGTTTGGATTTGGGAATGTATTCGGGAAAATATTCAGTTCGGATTTGGGAAAGTATTCGGTCCAATATTCGGTTCAGATTCGAGAAAGTATTCGTATCGGTAAAATATTCTGTACAGATTCGGGAAAATATTCGGTTTTGGATTCGGGAAAATATTTGGAAGAATATTCGTTTAGGATTCTTGAAAATATTCGAATCGGATTCGGGAAAATATTCGGTTTGGATTTGAAAAAGTATTCGGTTCAGATTCGATAAAGTATTTGGTTCGGATTTGGGACAGTATTCGGGAAAATATTCGGTTCAGATTCTTGAAAATATTTGGTTTGGATTTGAAAAAGTATTCGGTTCAGATTCGATAAAGTATTCGGTTCGGATTTGGGACAGTTTTCGGGAAAATATTTGGTTCAGATTCTTGAAAATATTCTGTTTGGATTTGAAAAAGTATTCGGTTTAGATTCAATGAAGTATTCGGTTCGGATTTGCGACATTTTTCGGGAAAATATTCGGTTCGGTTTTCTGGAAAACTACTTCCTCGCTTTTTGACTATTTTTTCGTTGAATTTAATTAGCCAATTTTTGAATAATGCCCATCCCTGGTACATATGTACATACCAAGGATGGGCATTTTTGCATTACCATTCAAAGTGCATTACCATTCAATAGTGAATGGTAGTGCAAAATTGGTTTGCATTACCATTCAGTAGGGAATGGGAATGCAAATTTGGTTTGCATTACCATTCAGTAGTGAATGGGAATGAAAATGTGGTTTGCATTACCATTCAGTAGTGAATGGGAATGCAAATGTGGTTCGCATTACCATTCAGTAGTGAATGGGAATGCAAATGTGGTTTGCATTACCATTGAGTAGTGAATGGTAATGCAAATGTGATTTGCACTACCATTCAATAGTGAATGCGAATGCAAAGGTGAATGCATTCCCATTCATTGCATTCCCACTGCAAATGTGATTTGCACTGGACTAGTACTCTATTCGGAAAAGTTGGTCTGAGAGGCATCCTCTTTCATAATAACTAGCGTTTGTTCGTGTTGAGTAAAATTTTTGTAAATTTGTTGAACTGTGTAATTATAACCTCAGAAGTTGAAAGAAATGCTTTTACTTACAGGTATAACATAGAACATATGTACATATTACCATGCCGTGTTGGTTTCCCTTTACTTTGCTAAGCCTAATTCCATATTTATAATATCCCATAAACTTCCTTTCCGTTAATAAATAGATTAGCCACTTAATACCTTAACTATGGTCACAGGTTTTAACTGCTATTAAATGATGAATGGTTGTCCAAATCACTCGCACTCATTTTTAATTAATAGTCCAAATCACATTTGCAGTGGGAATGCAATGAATGGGAATGCATTCACCTTTGCATTCGCATTCACTATTGAATGGTAATGCGAACCACATTTGCATTCCCATTCACTACTGAATGGTAATGCAAACCACATTTTCATTCCCATTCACTACTGAATGGTAATGCAAACCAAATTTGCATTCCCATTCGCTACTGAATGGTAATGCAAATCAATTTTGCACTACCACTCATCATTGATTGGTGGCTGCAAGGCTGAATGCAATCAAAATTGAATGCAGCTTGCCCAACCCTGGTACATACAAAGTACTAAACGAGCAAAATTAATACATAGTAGGGCGAATGAACCACAAAAATCGAATAAGTGAACGTACCTACAAACGAATGAAAAAGCAATAACAAACCAACCACAAAAGTAAGAAAAACGAGGGTCGTTAGCATTGTTGGTACCTACGTTGTTGTTTTGGGTGGTGTGTAAAGAGCCAGCAACAAAAATACAAACAAACAAACAAAGCACCGAACAAACGTCGATGAACCAACCGCCAGCAAGTCAAGTCTCTTACGTAAAAAAGAAGAAAAAAATATAATAAAAGGCAAGCAAATACAAACAAACACAAAGCACAAAAAACAAAAGAAGGAAATAAAGCAAGCAAAGTTAACTTTGCTGCTGCAGTCGTCAACGCCGTCCGCGTCGTCGTCAGCGTTCCGTTGCCTACACTCGACTGCGTGTGCGCTCTGTTATTACAAAAGCATTTATCAGCTCATTTGGGCAGCAGCAACAACAACAACAATAAGAAGTCACCTTACTTATTTTGTTAAAAAAACATTTTTGTTGCTGATTTTTATTTAATTTCATTATTTATAAACTTCGCTCTGCTTTTGCATGCGCATACATACATATTTGCACACACATTGCCATCGGCGCTGTCTCTCGTACGGCTCAGTCAGCGTAGTACAAAAAAAAACATGAACATACAAGCGCCGCAGCAGCCACTGTGGCAGAGGCAGCGACTGTAGCAGCGACAGCGGCAGTAGTACAATGACAACTAGAGCAGTGATGCACACCGCCGACTGCGCTACTTACACAAGCGCAACATATTTTTGCATTAGTGTGCGCGTATAAGCAGATGTCGCATACCTATTGCTCAGAAAAAAGAAAAAAATTCTTTGCGCGATCGCTGTACACAGCATGAAATTCAAGCGCAGACTAATTGGTTGTAGGCGTCGCAATTGCTTGCTAGCAGCACACACACGACTCGTATGTGTAGCCGAGCAGCTCCGTTTTGCTCCATATTGCTCTTTCGTTCAACACTGAACTAGAGCATTGGTGGGCAAATGAAATGTAAGCATGTATTGGTAACCGCGAGCGTAAAGTGGCTACCATGGGACAAAGAACATTTGCAGTCAGTTGATTAACAAACAACAGCGAAGCAACATCGTGCACCGCTTGATTGTTTTATGATACTATTTATGTGCGTACCTACATATGTATATGTGTTTGTTCACTGCTTGTTAAATGCTTTCATTCATTAAATAGCGCATAATTTACTATTGCATAAAAAATAAAAGCAAAGCGACGATACGTGTCACCCCTTTGCTTGCTGAAACACAACTGACATGAAAATTCTGTTCTAACACCACTGTGACTCAATTGATTTTTCGCTCTCAACAGCAACTGAAATAAGAGCGTAAGAATACGTGTGCTGAGAGTAACGCTCATATGAGTCAAAATGCCCACCATTGAACTAGAGCAAAAACAAACAGCTAAAAGCAATTTAATGCACACACAACCATGCACAAGTTTGTAGATATGTCGTAATCGGGTGAGTGACTAGCTGCCGGAGCATTTGTAGAGCAACCAACAACAACTTTTATGTTTTTTACTGCTGCTGCACTGCCCAGAAAAATTGAGCACACAAACGTCATGCGCTCGCTGACAACTCGGTTGGTTCGTCTTGTGTTGTTGTGGGCGCAAAAGCGAGGGGGCGACAGTCATCGTCGACTGAAGTGGTTTTGGTGGTTGTGACAGCTGAGTAAAATTACATACTACAAACATATGTACATATATTTATACATAGTACATACATGCCATATTTCATGTGGTTCAATGTTTTTATTGTTGTTGTTGTTGTTGCTGTTGTGTTGTAAGTTGTGAGGCCGTATATTTAATACGTACCAAAAAGGCGGAGATTCACAGCGCAGGCCGTCAGTCACACGTTTTGTTTTTCATTTTTGGGAGTAAAGGTGACGAGAAATGCGAAGTTTATGAAAATGAGGCACATGTATGTATATACATATGTACCTATGTATGGTGCATACAGTGTGCGTCAAAAGCAGGTAAGCACTTCTGAGTTCAATTTCAAACAGGTGGCAACCCAGTTCAAAAAATTGTTGGTCGTAATGTAGCAATAAGTGGTCCTCCACCCTCAAATTGTCGCACAGTGTAATTGAAAGCCACAGCATCACGTGGCCGGGTTTACTAGTTTTATTAATTTATAATAAAATAGTCAACTCTTTAAAAAATAAATTCAATGATAATTTTTGCTAAAAATTTCATTAATTTTATAAATTTAATAAATTAAAATAATAATTAAAATTTTAAAACAAGTGGCAACTCTAATCAATTTTTTTTTTCTGAGTTACATTTTAAATTTGCTCAGCTACGCATCCATGACATTGAAGAGCTAAAGAAACGCAACAAAACAGAACAAGTGTTTCTTTCAAGTACATACATATGTAATCAAATAAGTGCAAAAGTTAACGCATAGCAACCGGGTTGGAAACACTTGAGCCACAGTGGGTTGAAAGTGCGCAATTTTGTAAACAAATTTTGTTAAAAACAAAAACGCAGAAAACTACACAAAAATAAAAAAAGAACAAAAAAACCAAAAAATTATATTTTTTTACAAAACATTTGTTCAAAAAGCATCTTTAAAATAAAATACTTACGCATTTAGAATTTTTCAGTTTGAGGTAAAGTTATAAGTGAAAGCGCTTACCTGAAAGAAAACAAAAATTTATATTAGTTAATTTCACATCTTTAATTAAATATTTATATTTATTTATTTTTTGGAACATTAGAATAAATATCCAATAATCACTGTGGCGTGACGTTCGAAAATGATCTTCTATATCCATATTCGAATATCTGTCGAACTTAAAACGAACTTATAATTAACCTTAGTTTTCCAACGCTTGCGTTTCTTGTACAAAGATTTTGTCTGAGGAGACCCCCAGTGAAATTTTATGGCCAATAATTTTCTAGAACATTTTAACCCTCTATGGACTTTCCAAATACTATATTTTCGGATTTTCTAAAATAGTGGTCAATTCGACCTCTTCGTAGGGGTGTTAGAGGGTTAACTGAAAAGACAGCGCTACGGCTCAGAGTAACACGACAGTTTCGCCAACTGCCATTTGGATCCAGCAACATACGGGGACCAAACGGCAGCTCGGACTTACATACTTACTTAACTGGCTCGTAATCGTCTAGACGATTTTGGCCGAGTCCAACATAGCACGCCAGCTGTTTCTGTTTCGTACAGTGTGGCGCCATTTGGGAATACCTAGGCAGTCAGCATCACTGTTCACCTGACCTTTCCAACGCAGTGGAGGTCTCCCCTTTCTTCTGCGTTCAGCGGGTTTCGACAGAAATACTTTCTCGGACTACGTTACCCCGACATCAACAGGGGATAAAGGGTAATAATAGAACCGAACGGATGGCAGAAGAACTCTGCGTTAAAAGACGCGTTACGATCTACTGGGTACCAGCTCACCATCGAATCGAGCGAAATGAGATGGCGGAATGAAAAAAAAAAAACTGGCGAAAAATTCTGTTTTCGATTTATGACAATTTTGAGCACAATGAGCAATAATCATTTGTATACATATGTATCAGTAAATGATACATAGCCACTACATAGTATAAACAACAGGCAATGTAAATATATATGTACATACATATGTATATTCTACAAAAGTCACAACGCTGGTGGCCCTTACTTATTTCGTAGTGTAGTGTAGTGGTGGTGGTCTGATGGTGTTGACAACAACTGACACGAACGGCGAAGATGGCAAAAGACCAACCGCAGTCGCTGAAGCCAGCCAACCAACAAAGAACAATAAAAGAAAGAAAAAGTTGAGGAAAATACAAATAACAAAAACAAAAATAAACATATCGCCAGGAAAATCTAAGATACGCAAAAGTACAACAACAACAACAACAATGGGAACTACACAAAATAATGGAGGAAACAACGCAAGGAAAACAAAAACAAATCGAATTGTTAAGAACAGCAAACATACTTAAAACTCTTATGCTTATACTATTTAAGCAAACAACAACAATCTATTATACTTGCTTACATAGTACATAAATTGAACATTAGGGTGGTCCATTTCATAATTTCTTACCATTTAACGGGTATGAGATCATGAAATTCTGTGAAATAAACTACTAAAAGACTTGGTCTTACTATGTACGAAACCATAAATAAATAAATAAAATATGTCTTAAAACGCAGATGTCAGGGCTGTCTGTGAAGATTTTTGGAAAACGATATATTATCCTTGATCTCCTTGGAAAACACAGCGCGTGTTTCCAGGAGGAACGGACTATCGGGTCCCATTCGAGCCAAAGCAGAATGAGGAAGGAAAAAAAACTGCGATGACGACGGACCTGCGGACCACACATCCAACTGCCTACATGGGTATGTATGTAGTCTCAATTTACCGCCAGTGGCATGCAATATTAAACACCTCTCGAAAGCCAACCAGAATCAAGAGAACTCAGGAGACAAAGTCCGAGTATGTATGCCGCTTTTTTTTTACCAACTAGAAAGAGGACAATGTCAAAATCAGATGAGATGACACTTGGAGTATTCGAGAGAAAAGTTCTTCAGAAGATTTATGAGCCTTTGCACGTTAGCGACGGCGAGTATCGATGGAGGAGGTGCTTCAGCTAACAAAGATTTCTATCGAAACCCGCTAAAGGCAGCAGAAAAGGGAGAACTCCACTGCGTTGGAAGGATCGAGTGACTCGCCCTCCTTTCGTATTTCCAATTGGTGACAGGCAGCACGAAACATCTTTATTGGACTCGGAAAAATCGATTACAGACCGTTACGCGCCAATTAAGAAGAGGTAGAAGAAGAAATGGGACGAGGCTGATCGATTTCGCCGGGTCCCGAAACATGGTCATTAGCAGTACCAGATTCCAGCACAAAAAAATACACCAAGCCACATGGCTGTCACCTGATCGAAAAACGCGAAATCAGATCGATCACGTCATGATCGACGGCAGACACAGCTCCAGCATCCTAGACCTGCGCACAATCCGTGGTCCCAATATCGACTCGGACCATTATCTTGTGGCGGCCAAGGTACGCACTCGCCTCTGTGCAGCAAAGAATGTGCCAACAGTGAAGCAAGGAAAGTTTGAAGTCGAGAGACTGCACATGACGCAGACAGCCAACGAATACTCCACCCGGCTCTCACTCCTGCTCTCTGAGAGCAACTCTCCACCAAACGATGTATCCGAGGAATGGGAGCGCATCGCTCGTTCACTTCGTACCGCCGCTGAGGAAACTATTGGATACCAGCGAGCCCGCAGAAAAAACACCTGGTACGATAAGGAATGCCACGACGCCTCGGAAAGAAAGAACGCCGCCTACAGGGCTACATTGCGTGCGGGCGCAACACGAAGCTGACTAACACCACCAGCACCGTCAGAATTGGGAAGGACCTCTCCGAGCCGTTCGAGACCAAACGAGGTTTCAGACAAGGTGACTCCCTTTCGTGTGACTTCTTAAATTTGATGCTGGATAAAGAGGCTAAGAAAATGGGTTTGGCGGTAAACGAGGACAAGACGAAGTACCTCCTACCATCACACAAAGAAACAGCACGCCTTGGCAGCCACGTCAATGTTGATAGCTACAAATTCGAAACTGTTAAGGACTTCGTCTATTTGGGAACCAGCATTAACACCAAAAATAATGTCTGCACTGAAATCCAACGAAGAATCACTCTTGCCAATAAATGCTACTTTGTACTAAGTAGGCAATTGAAAAGTAAAGTCCTCTCTCGACGAACCAAAATCACACTCTACAGGACACTCATCGTTCCAGTCCTCATGGACGGCGCAGAAGCATGGACTATATCAAAAGCAGATGAGATGGCGCTTGGAGTATTCGAGAGGAAAGTTCTTCGGAGGATTTATGGACCTTTGCGCGTTGCCGAGGGCGAGTATCGACGGAGATTTAACAATGAGCTGTACGAGCTTTACGCAGACATCGATATTGTTCAGCGAATAAAGATTCAGCGGCTCCGCTGGGCAGGTCATGTCGTGGGAATGGAAGAAGATGCTCCGGCCAAGAAAGTATTTCTGTCGAAACCCGCTGAACGCAGAAGAAAGGGGAGACCTCCACTGCGTTGGGAAGATCAGGTGGACAGTGATGCTGGCTCCCTAGGTATTCCCAAATGGCGCCACGCGGCACGAAACAGAAATAGCTGGCGCGCTATGTTAGATTCGGCCAAAATCGTCTAGACGGTTACGTGCCAATTAAGTAAGTAAGTAAGAAGAAGAAATCAACTTCCGGGCACTTGGAGTATTCGAGAGGAAAGTTCTTCGGAGGATTTATGGACCTTTGCGCGTTGCCGAGGGCGAGTATCGACGGAGATTTAACAAAGAGCTGTACGAGCTTTACGCAGACATCGATATTGTACAGCGAATAAAGATTCAGCGGCTCCGCTGGGCAGGTCATGTCGTGGGAATGGAAGAAGATGCTCCGGCCAAGAAAGTATTTCTGTCGAAACCCGCTGAACGCAAAAGAAAAGGGAGACCTCCACTGCGTTGGGAAAATCAGGTGGACAGCGATGCTGCCTCCCTAGGTGTTCCCAAGTGGCGCCATGCTGCACGAAACAGAAGCAATTGGCGCACTCTGTTGGACTCGGCCAGAATCGTCTAGACGGTTAAGCGCCAATCAAGAAGAAGAAGGAAGACAAACTACAGCTCCCTGCTCGGCGAGGAAACTGTTTTAACTACACAATCATTGCTGCGCCTAAGTAAATAAAATTGAACTCGGAAAGCGGAAACTAAACTTCAAGAACGTTTCCATGCCATGTCTTTTTCATGGTAGCGGAACACTGTCAGCAACTGATTTCAGTTTTTCATTCTCGCCACCCTAATATGCAACCACATGTACGCAAAAAGAAAAGGAAAAGAAAATGACTTGACGGACGTGCGGTTTTCAAGCTACTTATAAGGATTTAAATAATTAACCATGAAGCGAAAACAATCAAGAAAATGTTTGTACATATATACATAGATATGTATGTAGATATGTATGTATGAGCCTTATTTAAGCGAGGGTTTGCACAGGCTGAACACATTTAGTAACGCTACCGATGTGACTTCAAGGCTATACATGCATATCTCTCGGTTAGTTTTGGTTGAGAAATTATTTGTTATATGTACACCCCAGTGCAAAAATGCGTTATATTATTTTCTAGCGCAAAAACGAACTTTCGTACAAATAAAAGACGCGAAAACTCGAAGCACAAAAACATGCCGGCAAAGCTTTTTAGTTCGTTTTTGCCCTTTTATCTTAGGGGAAAAAACGAACTAAAAAGTTTTGTCAGCATGTTTTTGCGCTTCGAGTTTTCGCGTCTTTTGTTTGTACGAAAGTTCGTTTTTGCGCTAGAAAATAATATAACGCATTTTTGCACTGGGGTGTACATATGTACTTACTAGACTATTAACTGGGTTGAGCGTATCGGCTAGGCTAGGCGGGAAACCATTAATGGGAATGCGACTGAGTTTTCTATGATTTTAACATTAACTCCACTCCTTCCTCAACTGTGTCTTCTTTTGGCTTCAATTTCGTCTTATGTATTTTACCTGGTTCCTAAAGGACCTTGATATTGTCTTGAGGTTACGGAAAGACCTTTCGATCTCTTTAATGCATTAAAGTAACTTTTTTTTGTCTGCTCCATCTTCGCTGTGTTCAGATATGAGAAAGACGTGTTGAGATATTAGTTCTACAACTATTACGGGAACTAGCAGATCGAAAGATATTTAATATTATAAGACGGTTTTATGAGCCAAAAATCTTCAACAGGCTTTGATTTATACTTCTGCTATGTAGCCATAAAAATTGTTTCCCCCTCTCGTAGCTCTTCTAGGCTCAGCTACGTTAAGACGGGGTAAGTGATCTGAAACTCTGTAAAAAGACATATTACAAGCTTAGCATAACGGGAGACCAAAGTTCGTGGATCGGTCGGGGAGTGGTTCAAGATACACTTAAGGTTTAGGTAGTCTTTATTAGCAAAATAAAATAACCTTCTCCAACTTTGTTAAGGCAAAATACGAGCAAGAAGAAGTCTTAGTGATGTGAAAGGCAGTTGACAGAATAGCATAGTTAATTGCCCTTTCTAAGTCTGATCTGAGGATCACGAGAAATTGGAATTACCAGCTCGGGATACCAATGGAGACCAAGAGAATCTTCACGCCATTTTGTGCTATCATAACCATTTAAACTATCCATTAACCAACTTCAATGATCCGCTGGGTATATATATGTACAATAGGCCGTCTCGCCTTATATGGACCAAAAAAAAAAGTACACCGTACGCCCCATATGATTTCTCTTTCGAAAACATTTCTGGAAAAAATTTTTATTTTTTTTTGGACGCCGCTAGATGTCGCTAAAATTAATTTTCATATCTTTGGTAGTTATGGTCCGATGCCTAAGTTTGATACACCAATCTCTTTGGCGTGAGAGGAGGGTTTCCACTTTCTAATTGCATTAACCCTATGTGCGCCATTGGGGTCACTTCCACCCAGTACTTAGTTTATACCACCTTAATGTAACTTTTTTTCCGGAATGTTAAACGTCGTTAAAAACCATTAATCTTTTGCAAAAGAAGTATTTCGATAAATTCAGTAGAACCGGAAATAAATCACATTAAACATTCCGAGGAGTATAAGTTTTTCGCTTCCTGTGGTCTTTTAGGTTCATTTTACAAAGATTTTTTCTGAAGAGACTCCTACTGAAATTTTATGGCGAATAATTTTCTAGAACATTTTAGCCCCCTAGCGACCTTAAAAATACTATTTCCTGACTATACTCTATTTCCTGACTGTATAAAAAGGGATCTAAATAACCCTTTTTCAGGGGTGTAAGATGGTTAAAATGTTATAGAAAATTATTCGGCGTAAAATTTCAGTATGAGTCTCTTCAGAAAAAATCTTTGTAAAATGAACGTAAAAGACCACAGGAAGCGAAAAACTTGTATTCCTCGGAATGTTAAATTTGTTTTATTTCCCGTTCTACTGAATCGATCGAAATACTTCTTTTGCAAAAGATTAATATTTTTTGACGACGTTTAACATGCCGACAAAAAAAAGTTACATTAAGGTGGTATAAACTAAGTACTGGGTGGAAGTGACCCCAATGGCGTACATAGGGTTAATACAATTATGAGTTAGAAAGACTCCTCTCAAGCCAAAGAGATTGGTGTATCAATCTTAGGGATCGGACCATAAATACCGAAGATATGAAAAAAACGAATTTTAGCGACATCTAGCGGCGTCCAAAAAAAAATAAAATTTTTTTCCAGAAATGTTTTCGAAAAAGAAATCATATGGGGGGGCGTACGGCGGACTTTTTTTTTCTCGATACGCTCTAATGTACAAGGCACGTGTAGAAGGAGGAAACAACTGCAAGGAACAACGACGGAAAGCAGTCTCCAAAGTGTAATATGAAGTTCAAGGAGGGAACGAGCAAATTTGTAAGCAAACTACAAATACTTATAGCACAAAAAAACAAGAGCTAATGCAAAAGTGAGAAAAGCAAATAAGGAAAAAAAAAACAAGAAAACTTCAGAAAGCGATTATATAAGCAAAAAAAAAGGAATAAAAAAATGAAATAAAAAAGGAGTAAAACAAGAAACAGCACAGCTGGAAAAGGCGACGACACACACAGAGCACAAGAGACACGAGACAAGCGGACAAGTTGCTGTTAGCCAATAAAAACAAGTAGAAAAGTTTCAGTACCTTTTGGCTCGTACCTACTGCTGCTGGTGCTTTGGTCTTTGCTCTTGAATATTGCGCTAGACAGTGGCAAATTGCAAATTGTTTAGACACGAGAGCACACGAGAACACAGCGGCAGACATGAACGTGGAATGACTTACAAGTAGGCGAATGGACGGATGAGATGAAGGAGTAGAAAGGGTGATGGGCGGAAGAACGAGTGGACAAAAGGGCGGAGGAACAAGTGGATAAAAGGGCGGAGTAACGAATGGATAGAAGAACCGGCCGACGCGAGAAAAGAAACAATGGGACGAAGAATGGACGTACAAATACCTACACACGAAGACACTAAGAACTTTAGCATTACTACAGTCGCCAGTCTCTGGAGGAATGTGATTTTCATGCATCTTTATGGAAATATGTATTAACTTCGACACGGCACTTAAGTGCAACGAATGTGAACGCGAATATGCCTGCTGCATGGGCGTTATGGTGGACACACTGTAGATACGTAGTATGATGATGCATGTAAGACAAACGAGCTCGAACGGGATGGTGGATGTGTAAGCCAGCAAATGCAACAAATATGGAGTACCCACGAAGCGGAAAACTGAGTGAAACCAAGGGAAGAACGGAGAGTATAAAAAGGCAAAAATGAACAAAAAGAAGACCGACACATGCTAGGCGAGCGCAGGAAGGTAGTAAGCCAGTCGGTTGCCACAGTATCAACAGACATTGGCTCGTAATGTGCATATGTAGTACATAGATAGTTTAGCAGAGCTTGTTGTCCGGTCTGTGCCGGCTTTGCTTCCTTCAATTTTCTTTCAAAGGCCATGTCGACGTTGATCCTAACCGCAGACATGCTTACATACCTGTGGTTGCCTGGCAATCGATAGGGTTTTTTGTGTTTAAACGAAAGCGGAAGGGGCGCGTCAGCGAAAAGCTGTGCAAGAGATTACGTGCACTGATTTCTGAGTGGTTCTGGTAAGACGGATGGAGCGGGGGGAACTCTGTCGAGTGCGTTTTTTGTTTTTATTCTGTTAAAGATCTGCCTACATATGTAAACTCTTTCCGTCCGAAATGTCTACCTCCCTATCTCTTCAAAGTCACTATCACTCTGCAGCCTTGTCTTCCAAAGAAGACACTAAAAAAAAGGTGCGAGGTGTGAAAAGTAAAATCCGCAAAAGAATAAAACAAACAAACAAAGCGACGGAACAAACAGTCGGCGAAGCGTTTAAAGCATCAAAGTTTTGCTAAGTGACATTGGACAAACGATGATCTTAGATTGTAAATCATAAACGTTGGCTTAAGCCAAACAAAACAGAGAACAAGCAAGAGGAAAAAAATCGAATGAATGAACATAAGAAGTGGCAAATACAGAAATTGATTTTTGAGTATTTGAACGACCGCCCCGAAGGCAATTAACCCTTTAACTCAAAATAGAATTTAAATGGCGAGAAAAACGAGAGAAAAAGAATCCAACTGAGGTTAATGAACAAACATAATTATTTGTTTATGTATTTATGTATTTTAACAAGATCGTTCGGGTTTTAAATAAAATGCAGAGGTATTCAGGTATTAAACATTTAGATGATACTTATGTGTAAATATTTCTAAACAAAATATGAATCCTCCAGGAACGCTCTTTGAGTTGGTAGTCAAGTAATAGGTATTACAGAACTGGGTAATACTTTATGCATGTAAGCTAAAGCTTGTATCCACTCTTAAGTTGGTTCATGAACAATATGACAATAGTGACTTCCAGCTGAATCTAGACTTTATCAGTTGGAATACTTATGTAAGTACATATATACTAGCAAATCACATTATACCACCGCTTATCAACCTCCCTCTGTCTCCTCCCCCCCCCCCCCCCCCATACTATTCTCTTTCTCTCACCTCCTTTCCCTGTCAACAACATTTCTTGATCATCCGGGTTCACAAATAGGCCTACGTCATTTGAAACAGTTCAGATATCTCGAGAACCGATAAAGATATATGAACTATATATGTAAACCATGATCGGCTCCTTTAATATAGCTCAAAAATATTTTGAGCACATCTGGGTCCACGTTTTGGCATATTGTTCAAAAACATTTCGGGGAGACCTAGGTCCATATTATTGATTGGCCTATATCTCGAGAAGAGGTTGAAATACCGGAACTAAATTCTCTAGCGGTTAATTTTTTGTAATAGAGCTTTTGATTACACAACAAACATAAGTGCCAAAAACGAACAGAATCGGATCATAAGTATGGATTTTGCCAATATAGCGATTCCAGCGCCATCTAGCGAGAAAAAAATATAGCCTATGTCGAGAGGACTTACCCAAAGAATAAACTGTAAAAATTTGGCAAAAATTTTGCCATTTCCTCACAAAAACCCCCTACCATTTTATATCGTATACAGATATAAAATATATAGCCCGATATACATAAAAGAGTTCAGTCCAGTGATGTGATACGTAGGGAAAATTCCCTACATGTAGGGATTTTAGTCGGAAAAAAGTGACCGTAGGGAAAGAAGGACAGATTTTTATAAAATAGCTAAATGTAAGGATTTTTTGACAAAGTGAAATCAAAATTTCTATTCTACTCACAAAAAATAAAAATAAAATTTATAAACCTGTAACAATGGAAAAATTGTATAAAAATATAACTTTATACAATTGTTAAAACATATTTTATTTTTTATGAATACCGGTCTAAAAGTATAAAAATTGTCAGTATCGAAAAAGTTCGAATTTGTTTCAACAAAAAAGCTATTACAGCAAATATTTTGTTCTTGGCTGAATACATGCGGCACTGTTGTTTAAAATAGATGTTTGCCTTTTAAATCACAACCAAATGAAAAAGGAAATGCCTATATGACACTGCGTTTTTTCTCTGGTATAATTTATTTTATAGTTGTCAAATTGAAACAATTGTCCAAAAACTACCGAATGCCGAAAAAACCTACCGAAATACAAGCTGGCTCGTTTGTTTTTAACCGCCTATATGGTATTTTGTTGATATTTCGTTTGGTTTTTTCAATATAGCTTGCTTGCACCAACGCACAGTGGGGGCACCTCCATACAAACGCGGCCAAAAATAGTAATAATTGAGCTAGACTCTTGAAACTCGGAACTTAAGATTTTTTGGTCGAAATTAGTAAACTGTGAAAATTTGAACAAAATCCACCCACACATACGCCTACCTCCCATATAACGGTATTTTTGAAATTTCAGCATTTTCCTAACTATTATAGCTAAAATGCTCAATTTTGATTAGTGTATACACTTTTGAAATATAAATCAAATGTATTAATCATTTTGGAAAAGGGGTAAAGCACTTTACAGTTTTTAAATTAAAAATATATGCACTTTTAAGTATGTTATAATCATTTATCATAAAACCTTCATACAAAAAAATCGCGTTTAAAAAAAATTTTATACCAGAAATGAAATTACATTTTTCTAAAGGATTTCAGTGTGCTAAACCCGAATCTGCAGTCAGATTTTCCAAATTGGTTCTAGTTTCTGAGATATTCATGCCCAAATAGGCAAAAAACACGTTTTTTGGCTCTATTCCCTGCTTAATATCTTTTATGTAATTACTTTCCACTCAAATTCGATTAAACCAGTTGAAAGCACAATCATTACCCTTGAAAACAGCGTTTAGTTTCTCCGAATACCTTAATTAGAATTGGAAATATCGATATTTAAGTTTCACCATTTTGACAAATATTCCCCATACAAAAAAATTTTAACTTTTTGAAGCATACTTCTGGGCATTTTGTATGGGAAAAATGTACGAAAACTCAAAAAATACCTTCCATAAAAATGTTCATAAAACAAAATGGAGCAAACGAATTTTTACGATTTTTTCTCCTGTTTATAAAAGACATTTAGGACTATGAAATATTAAAAAATTGAGGAGGTCATATTTTATGTTTTTTTTTAATTTCATTTTAAAGTTTTACAATTTTTACACATTTTTTTTTAATATTCCAAAAGAAAAAAGCTGTCAAAGATATGAATTAACGCTGATAAAAAAGATTACCTCATAATTTGAAAGTATGCACCATTTACTGCAAGACGATAAAGAAATATTCGATTATTCGCCTAAATATAAACGTTTTTCATAATGTCAAAACTAACATAATTAATGCGTTTACAAAAACGCAGTTTTAGGCCAATGGGAAAAAAATTATAAAAGCAAATGGAGCAAGTGGATTTTCAAAATGAAAATGTAGTTTGATTAAGAATATATTATTTCAAAGCATACAAAAAATTTGAGGAGGTCATATTTTTTGTTTTTTTAATTTTTTTATTCAAAGTCGACCAAAATTTTTTTCTTATAGACATTTTTTGTCAATATTTGAAAATTCATATAAATTCAATAGTGAACGGTATTTACAACTACGTTATAATTTCTGAAAGAGAAAATCATCATCTATGTAATGATGTATTACTCGAGTTCGTATGTTAAGAATTAAATGAGATAGAGCATTTTTTATGAGGTGTGTTCATTGAGAAATAAAAGAACCTATTTTTTGCTCAACTTTGGGCACCCTGTACGGCTAAACGAAAAGAGACTCAAAAATTTTTATATAAGCTTTTTTATTACAATTTGATATATCTGTCGATCTCTATTTAAAAAAATGGTTTTACTCATACTTTAATTTTGAATTTATTTTTGTATTTGACCATCTATTTCACACAAAAAACCTTATAGAATACCAGAAAAAACGTAGTGTCATATGGGCTAAAGCAAAGTACTTATTTGACGCAATAACTTTGTTTATTATTTTTTAGAAAAATGCTGTACCTATAATAGTATCAATGAAATGTTTCGCTCCTTTACATATTTATGTGTATGCCTACGTGTACCTACCTATATACATATATATGTTAAATACAACGCATTAACACATATATTTTTTTATTATAATAATTGTTCAAAACATTAAATCATGAGTATTTTATTGTAAATATTTTTGACTTCTTTGAGAGCCAGTGTGTGTGCAGTATGCAGCAGAACAGCCGATTTTCATTATTTAGTAAAAGAAAAAAACGTTCATCTACTGCCGTACGGTTCTTCATTGTTCTGGCATGGAAATAACTAAAAAAAAAGTGTAGGGAATTACGTAAGGAAAATTTGAAACAAGCGTAGGGAAAAGTAGGGATTTTTTTCTTGCTCTGTAGGGAATTTCCAAAAAAGTATCTACCATCACTGGTTCAGTCATCTTTCAGCAATAGTTTAAGACTACCTAGTAAAAATGTAGATAATCTGGTACTGCACTTTCTTGAGTCTGAAACAGACAGTGGAATTTAGGTTGACTAGATGTGGTGCTTCTTTATTCCCCCCATAGAGCATCTTAAGCTCTCTCTGTCTCTCTCTCTCTTTATTAATCCATGGTGGGTTTCGGAAGTCGGTAGATGTTTTTGCATAACAGCTCTTGAACCAAAAGTAGAGAAAGAAAGAGGATAGTGACTATTTTTGTTATTATTATTTTACTGGGGCTACCGAGATTATCTACATTTTTACTAGGTAGTCTTAAACTATTGCTGAAAGATGACTGAACTCTTTTATGTATATCGGGCTATATATTTTATATCTGTATACGATATAAAATGGTAGGGGGTTTTTGTGAGGAAATGGCAAAATTTTTGCGAAATTTGCTTATTTTACCTTGTACCTCAGAGCAAATAGGATATGTAATAGGGTGGGATATCTACTTAGTCGAATAGTACTATTTTTGTTTTTTTTTTGTAACTTAATCGTAATCGAAAACGTTTATCTTAAATATATTTTTTCTTTTGTTTATTGTACCTCGTACGTCAAATTTCAGAGTATGTAAACAGCCGTTACTTCATACCTGTTTACACCTTATTTGCAACTAAATTTATTATTAGCATGTGTATCATATATGTATATATGTATGTATATATCATAATTTTATACTTAACCCAGTAGAACTAGGGATCCGCGCTTTATTAATTCGGGAGTACTCCCTTGCGAGTACTGGATTGCTTACCATTACTGCCTATACTTCTGTGTATATAAGCATAAAAATTTCTGTACTCGCTTTTTATTAAGTTATCATTAGAGAGATTCCCCATTTGCCCTACAAAGAGTAAACTGGGAGCAACAATGCATAGAAATCTCTTTCATTGCTCCAAAAGGATGTCAACAGTAGTACACTTCTATTCATCGCTTGGGGAGTTATCTCTTCAAGTTCTACTGGGAACCTTATACTTAACTTAATCTTTATCCATACATTTTTTTATTATTTTAATCCGTACTAGTATCGCCGGTGCTCGAAATTCGACCATGCAATTTATTTTTTCTACTTTGTATTGGTACAAAAATTATTCCTTTTCGCAGAGATAAGCAACACTTTCCAAATTCCAGTTGTACCGCAACACTGATTTGCCCTTTTGATCACGGTCCGACGCGAAATCATGGTCAAAATCAAGGCAGATCTAGGAAGGTAGGCCCGGTGGCGAATTCAGAAATTTCCCATGTATTTTGTTATTGTAATTGGTAGAGGGTAATGTCAAAATGATATTTCGCCGTGGTTAAAATCTGAATTCGCTTGGGGCTCGTGCATTCCTATTGGCCATGATGTGAATTCGCTTTGATTTTGACATTACACTCAGTATTGCCACTGAAAAAAAATTTTACCGACCAAATTACCGCCCAATTCCGCCAAAAAAACGCTCAAAAATTAGAAGTCAACTTAAAATGGAATTACATATTTATTTTTAAATACATATGTACATACTAAGTAATCTTGGGTCCCACTCATTCAATTCAGAACTAACACTAGACTATCACCGATCTCTAAAGGAGATGGCCAAACAGACCTGTCTGCACCTCGTGTAGGTCTCGGGACATAGAGATATCAATGGCAATTGTAGGGCGGATGAACTTGCGAGGCAGGGCACTACTGAGCAGATTCTTCCTGACAAAGAACGCATAGGTATCCCGTTAGCCACAAACAAGCTAAATATTAAACAGCACACAGAGCCAAAATACCACCTAAAATGCCCTATAAATTAGAACAAAGTTTAGCGGATTTCTCTATGCTTTCTCTCCAATAAGATGCCCGTCTTATTATTACTGGATATTTCATTTTAATAAAACTAAGTAGATAATCTGTAAAACTAATATGAAAACCTTTTCAATATAATTAAGAAGATGACCCGTGGATTTTAGATGAAATCATTTTCAGTAAAATTTAAGAGATAACCTATAAAACTAAGATGAAAACCTATTAAATAAAATTTAGAAGATGACTCCTAGAATAAATATGGAAACCTTTTCACATAAATTTAGCAGATAACCTGTAAAATTAAGAAGAAACCCTGTTTAATATTATTAGGAAGAGAATCTTGATTTTCATCGGAAAACATAATTAGTCAACTAGTATTTTCCTAGGACTTATTCAGACAAAGGGCAACATTTCATTTCATATAAGTGCAGATGGACATAATAAACTCTTTATACCAAGTGCTTCATTAATTGTTTGAGAATTGTAGAAATGTGCAAAGCCGTAGTGAAATTGACGAACGGAGGAAATACATAAGAGCTCTTTTAAAAATAAAAAGTACTCCCTTTTAATTTCTTGAACATGTAATTGCACGCATAAAACGTGGCTGATGCAATAACTGTTATGCATACTTCTAGTATGTACGAGTATATATGTACATATGTATGTATGTATGTACGTATGTTAAGACGTTTAAAGCAAAATTTGAATTAATAAGGGCTCTTTTAAAAATAAAAAGTTTTCCTTTTTAATAAATTCAAAAAGGTTCAAGTAAAAATTAGAGGATGTCCTTATTGATTTGCTTTATAAAAATGTTCTCCTAAAAACAAGCAGATTTCTTCTAACAATTTAATTTTTTTTACAAAATGACATAAAAAATTAATAAACAAGAAGTTATCTCCTCGTTTTCAGACGATATCCTTTTAAATAAATTTAAGAAGAAATTCAAGCTAAAATCCAGAAGAATTTCTAGCAAAAATTTCTTCAATTTTGTCCCCTCTCCCTCTCCTCGGCCAAATAGCTTTTTTAGGTGGCAGTCTCTTTGATTGTAGGTGAACTTTTTGGCTCTGTGCATATCTATAAACTAGCAAGTGGTAGATTGCAACAGAAGCGAGTATGTCGAACATCAAGGCAAACCTGGCAGAAATGGGTTCACATCATCAGTACTCTAAGGAGAGATGACATCTCGAACCTTGTGGGAGTACTCACAGGACACTGCCTCATCGGGAAACACGCAGAGAGGCTAGGTGCACCCTTCCGCAGATGCTGCATAAGCTTGAGGCGAGGAGACAATCGAACACCTCATCTGCCACTGCTCGGCTCTTAACAGCGGCAGACGACGCTTTCTTGGGACTTCCTTCCTGGATAGCCTATGTAAAGTCGCGGATGTCGACATAAAGGACCTGGGCCCTCACACTGTAGTTTAATTCGAAAGAAACTTTGTTCGATTTCGAGTTCTATTCCATATATTCTATGCAATAAGAATGTGCTTTCGAATCGAATTTCGCTTTTAAATAGAACTACATAGTGAAGGCCCTGGTGAACTGCATTAGGTTCTCAAATTGGTTCAAAAAGGAAGAGTAATCCGTTTTCTTCTTGTGGTATCACAACGGGCCTCTGTACTAGCCTAAGTGCGACTCTATGGCAGCCACTCCAACCTAACCTATTCGTGGAATAGCCCGTATGTTCGCTGGCGCTTTTCAAGTGAAACATAATTTGTGTTAAATTTCAGCATTTTATCTGCAAAATAAATGTCAGATTGTCTGATTTTGACGTTTTATTAAACTTGGCATACGAGACGAGTCCCAAGCGAATTTAGATATATGTAACGGAGGCGAAACATCATTTTGATATCACACTCTACCAATTACAATAACAAAATATGAAAATTAAAAAAAAAAAAAACAGTAAATACCTAAATAGTTAATGACGAACTAAACTGAACTACTGAACAAAAGTGAACTAGTTCACTGAAGAGAGCCCTCATAAATTGAGCGCTCAGCAAAGTGAACTAAATTTCCCAAATAATATATATGCGAATAGTGTGTTTCACTAGCAATAAAAGAACTTTACACGGGAAAGATAAAATGTTTAGCGTCAGAGAAATTGTCTCCACTAAAAATATTCATATTACAAATCGGACCAAAATTGATTTTAGCCGCCCAACAGCCCAAAGTAAATTTATCGGACCAGATTTGGTCCGAAAGGCCCAATTTCGGCATCACTGGATATTTGGCCGCGTTGATTTTGATCTGAGCGTAAACTGGGCCTATGCATAAAAAATAGAGAGAGCGCTTTTAAATTAAAGCGACTCTTCAACTGCGTTTACGATATTTGTAAACACGTTTACGATATCTATTTCTCTTAACTAAAAATTTTATTTATTAATTATAAACAAATTAAATAATTTATAGAAAAAATTATATGCCTATGCACTGCTCCTCACTCATACGAACACATCCATATCAATTTTATGTGGATATGAGTATGTTAAATGAGCTAAACAGCCTGGCAATTGTTTGTATGGGAAAAATGTTAGCTTATTAATATATAGATCTCTTTTTTTTTCTCTTTCTCTATATTTATTATTATTTTGCTTTAGCAAAATACTTCTTCCAGTGTTTGATTTAGAATAAATAAAAATTTTTTTGGAGCCAAAACTCTTTAAAAACCTCTTCAGTCGACCTCAAAGTTATCCAAGTTTATTGATTTATTATTTAAAATTTTTTTTTCCATTTTTGCTTTTTATTTATCTATCCTATTTCGCATTAGCGTATAATTATTTGAATTATTAACACATTAACTAACTTAATTTTTCCTTCTCTTTGCTTTTCATAGCTTCTTTTTCTTCTTCTTCTTCTTGTTATTTTTTCTATTGCTTGTTTGTTTATTTTCCATTTTGCACAGTTATTAGAACTAAAGATGATTGGCCGTTGGCCAATTCAGTTGACTCGCTTGATCGATTTTGTTGATTGACTTGTTGCTAATAAGCGTGAACTTTTGTTTGCTTTGCTCTAAACATTTAACGCTTTTTTTTTCGCTATTTTCGTTGCATTTGTTGTTGTTGTTGAAGTTGTTTTACTTAACACTGGCGTTGCCTCCGATTTGACCATCACGTATGAACTCGTTTCTAAGTGAGTTAAGTGATCTCAGGCGTGATTTTGTTTCTTATTGGCGTTTCTAAATATCAAAATGTCGTGGGATAAAAAAAAAATCTCAAAAGTTCATAATTCTCTTTTTCATTGATTTACCATTTTCGGTAGATTCCATGATTACTGATAAGAGCAGTTAGCGGCGATTTCATATAGTTTCCAAGAGAGTTTCTGCTTCGCATGTACCTATTCATGGAAGCACATTCAGTGAACAACATAAGATTGTTTCATTCTTCACATACTTTAGGAATCGAATTGAAATTCTCGCTTCTAGAGCACTTTCGAACTAAAAAGGTATTCTCAGTTAATTAGGATTGAGTAGATCTCGACAAAAGATCTTACTTAAACTATATTTCCCTATTTATTTCAAGAGACTGCCTTAACGAAAATAAGTTTCGCAACAAGGTTGAATTTTGCGGTCTTTCTTCTACATAGTGTTAGAATGTACACTTTCCAGGTAATTTTTGTAAGACTGTTGATAAGGAAAACGTCTTTGGATAGACATAAGTACGGTTGGTGCAGTTACTCTATAGCCTTCATTTAACTTAAATTTTCTGAATTTTGTAACGCTTTGTGGTGAAAGCTGTCTTAAGCACCACCATCTCACCTTCAATTTAATGCGAAATTCACGCAATCAGCATAAGCCACACTTGCTTCATCATTATCATCATAATCAAGTCATCATCATTATGCTATCATTACGCAAAAAGTGGCATACGTAAAAAGTAGTTCAACGCATTAATCAAAAATATGTTCATTTGTATCGCATTCGTACGTATATTTTGCATGTCATTTGCAAAATTTCCTTACACATTTCTGACGCAGATGTGTAACTTTCTTCAACCTTTTTTTGTAGTGGCTTGCGTGCGTAAATTCATTATGCATATTTCCTCATTTAAAGCCATTACTTCCCCAATTTTGTAGTGCGCCTTCGGTTGAGGTGAGAAGTAGACATATACGCCGACAGTGATTCCGGCGGCGGCGGCGCTATTCCAAAAACATTTCGGCGGCGGCGGCGACGCCGGCGTGGTTTTTCGCGCCGGCGCGCCTGCCCCAAATCTACAAATCACAATCCTTATTCAAATATTAATTTTATTACCTTAATATCGCTGGCTGAATGAAATAAATAAACTAATTTCCACCTTAAATTGTTGAAACTTTTTATTAGCAGCAAAAAACAATTGTTACATAAACTAAAATATAAAATAAAGAAAATAAATATTAAGAATATACACAAATCCATATGTAAGGGTAAATTTAAATTCATTTGCTTATTTTGTATGATAATAAACATGCATACATATATTTACATAGGTTTAAACTATTGTCTAGTTGAAGCTCCTTTATTTTTTATAACTTCCTTACTTCTTCGTGGCATAGGGTTGACCAAATCAGCGCAATTTGCAACTGGTATTAAGTACCAAGCTTCTTTAATTTTTTTTCCATAACTCTTGCTTATTTTTCCATTTTTGATCCCCCTCGTCTTCTTTAATATTCCCTATAGGGCTGAGGTTCGACAACTCGTCGCCTGAGAAAACGAATGTCGTATGTGAAAATCGACGATTTCTAGTGTTTGATGCAGATTAACTAAATCGGACCTAATCTTTTAATTTTTCCAATCCATTTTTTCTATCTCTTTTAGTTTTTGAGTTATTTAGTATTCATTTGTCGTATGTTACAAAATTACTACCATTTGGGTATGCTTTTGTCGTATGTGAGACACATACGACAAATTTCCATATAAATTCGTTTTTGTTTATTTTAAACATATGTCGTGTGTGCCGCTGAGCTACTGAGAATAAACCAAAATATTGTATGGGAGCTATAGGTTATAGTGATCCGATCTGAATGATTTTCACTGACATATTTTATTGTAGTATAATACAAATTACTGCAAAGTTTAGTATAATTTGATCCTTAATTATGGAAGTTATACCCGAAAACAGCTATATCTGAACAATCGGTTGTATGGGAGCTATATTCTATAGTGGTCCGATCTTGACAATTTTCGGTAACCTTATTTGGATCCATATGGGTACAAATACTCCAAAGTTTCATGTCCTTAGCTGTAAAAAGGGAGAAGTTATACCCCAAAATGTGTATATCTGAATAATCGATTGTATGGGAGCTATATGTTATAGTGGTCCGATCTTGACAATTTTCGGTGACATTTATTAGGTCCATGTGGGTAAAAATACTTCAAAGTGTCATGCCCTTATCTCTTTACATGGAGAAGTTATATCCCAAAATGTCCATATCTGAACAATCAGTTGTATGGGAGCTATATGTTATAGTGGTCCGATTTTGACAAATTTCGGTGACATTTATTAGGTCCATGTGGGTAAAAATACTTCAAAGTTGCATGCCCTTATCTCTTTACATGGAGAAGTTATATTCCAAAATGTCCATATCTGAACAATCAGTTGTATGGGAGCTATATGCTATAGTGGTCCGATCTTAACAAATTTCAGTGGAAATTTATTGGGCCCATATGGGTACAACTACTTCAAAGTTTCATATCCTTATCTCCTCAAATAAAGAAGTTATACCCGAAAACAGCTATATCTGAACAATCAGTTGTATGGGAGCTATATCTTATATTAGTCCGATGTGGTGGATTCCGACAAATGATCAAAGTATCATCAAAATATATGCAACTGCCAAATTTCAAGTCGATATCTTAAAAAATGTGAGCCTCATAACCATTCGGGTTTGAAAAAATAGAAGAATTTTTGTCGTATGTGCTATTATAAAGAGGTATTGCTGCTCAGACGTCACATACGACAAAAGCAAGTGAAAAGTCGTTTATCTTCCATAATTTTAAAGATATCCTACTGTGTGTGAGGGCTACTCAAAAACAGCAACTTTCTTACGTTCAAACTATGAGTTTTCGATTCTGGAGGCATGTTTGGGATCATTTTCGGCATCTAATGATATCAAGGAGGGTTGAAATGGTGCAGTTTTGAGTAGAACAATTAGCAACAGACCTCGATAAGTAGGACTAAATGGAAGAGATCCCAGAAAAGTTCCGTATCTGAGAAAAAATTATGTAAGCCAACGAACTGAAATTTTCCAGTAGCTTAAATTCTTTAGGACTGAGGCTAGTAAAGTAGGGAACAGCCAAAGTTTTTGTTAATAACTTTTAACCGGCAAAAAATAAAACATTTCCGCATTCAGCTTCGTGTTCCTGAGGTCAAAACACGTCGATTGGTTCCTTTTTTTTTTTTTAATTTTGAAGAACTTTAGCAGTTAGCAAAACTAGGAAAATATGTACACATCTCGCTCCATACGGGTATGGCGCGCCAGCGCACGCCGCCGCGCCGATACGCCGATTTCACGGATTATGGCGGCGGCGGCCGATTATGAAGGTAATCGGCGCTGTGGCGGCGGCGTCAATCGGCGGCGTATATGTCTAGTGAGAAGGAGAGTTGCACTGGATTAACTTTCCCCATCACATGCTCAGAGTTGATTGGTGTGCAAGGTAAACATTTTTAAGATCCGAGTTTCGTGGCTTAACCAAATAAGGTACACATACGGTAAGGTTAGTACCTTTGTAAGTTATAAAGGTACAACTTATGTGCAAGTTAGATACAAATGAGGTAAGTATTAGGTATAAAAAAAATACTACATTTGAAAAGCAAGTTTTGAGATACATATTAAGTACAAGGTTGAACAAATAAGGTACAACTTAGGTGCAAATTGGGTACAAATAAGGTAAGTATTTGGTATATATTCTCTGTCCGATTTATGATATAAGGTATATGAGTTTAAGAGGAAGGTTTGAGCTATTAGTAACAAGGTTTAACAAATAAGGTACGCATATGGTATAAATAAGGTAGGTAATTGGTATAATTTTACTATAAGGTTTTAACAGAGTTTGAGGTGTTAGGTACAAGGTTCAACAAGTAAGGTTCAACTTAAGCGCAATTTACAAATAAGGTATTAGGTATAAATTTACTGCAATATTGAAATATAAGGTAGAAGATTTGAAAATCAAGTTTTGCGGTACATATTAGGTACAAGGTTTAACAAATAAGGTACACATACGGTATAAACAAGGTAAGTAATTATTACAAATTTACTATAAGATTTTAAAAGCAAGATTTGAGGTACATATTAGGTACAAGATTGAACAAATAAGGTACAACTTAGGTACAAGCTAGGTACAAATAAGGTAAGTATTAGGCATAAATTTACTATAAGGTTTGAAATATAAGCTAAAAGATTTGAAAAGATAGTTTTGAGGTACATATTAGGTACAAGGTTGAACAAATCAGGTACACATACGGTATAAATAAGGTAAGTAATTGTTACAAATTTACTATAAGATTTTAAGAGCAAGATTTGAGGTATTAGTTACAAGGTTTAACAAACACGGTACAGCTTAGGTGCAAGTTAGGTACAAATAAGGTAAGTATTAGGTATATTTTCACTATCAGATTTGAGATAAAAAGGGAAAGATTTGAAAATAAAGTTTTGAGGTACATATTAGGTAAAAGGTTTAACAAATAAGGTACACTTGCGGTATAAATAAGGTAAGTATTAGGTATATATTCACTATCAAATTTGAGATAAAAGGTTTGCGAAAAAGGTTCAAATATACGAGTGTAAAGCATAAAGTCAAGGTACCAGACACAAATTGTAAAACAAAATATGACTTAAATATTTAAAATATAAAATGACAGCCAGAACTATGAGAACAACGTATTTTAGGTACAAGCTAGGTACTATATATTTAGTTAATTGATGGCGCAGCTCACCAGTTGTTTTATGTGCCTCAATATTATGGATATGCTTTTGTTACAATTGCCGATCTTTTTCTGTTTTTGCTTAAACATAGTCACAAGCATTTACATACATAAACTAGTCAATCATACATAAATATTTACTTAAAATATTTGTGCATTAAAGTGTTGTTTTTTGTGTTTCTTTTTTTTTCTGAACGTCATGTAAACTCGATTTACTTGACACAAATTTTCACATAAAAAAAATCAACGCGCGCAACAACAACAACAACAATGAACAGCAGCAACGACTGCATGCCGCGATGACAATAACCCAATTTTACAAAAAAAAAAAAAAAAATAAAACATAAAAATTTACAGCAATATAAATATTGGCCTTATTATTGTTGTTGTTGCTATTGCAGTTGCAGTTACATGCATTGTTGCCTTAAGTCAAAGCTTAAACGAGTGTTTGGCGGGGATAGGCTGCTGCTGTTGTTGTTGTTGTTAAACATGGGCTGCGACTGCGCATTTATGTTTGTTACTAAGTCGATTTACTTGCAGCAGCATTTTTAACAACAATGCAATATCTTTTATTTTTTT
This sequence comes from Urophora cardui, assembly GCA_960531455.1. Lineage (NCBI taxonomy): Eukaryota > Metazoa > Arthropoda > Insecta > Diptera > Tephritidae > Urophora > Urophora cardui. The sequence continues at coordinate 131,208,066 of OY482672.1, forward strand.
TTTTTTTTTGTTTTTTTTTTCTTTAATATTTTTCTCAGCCTCGCACACATTTAATATCTATACATACATATATATATATATATTTTTGTGTTTCATTGAGCCAAACCCTACGCAAAAGTTTCACTAATCGAAATAAAAACAAAAAAAAAAAACAATTTATAAAATTTTCTTAAGCTAAAACTATTAAGCTATTAAAAATCTGAAATAGAAGGACGGTTGAACGAACCAAATAACGCGAACGGTTAGAGGCACACAGATGTGCCTATATGTATGTATGCATGTATGTAGTATGTATGTGCCCGCATGGCAGTTGGCTTTGGCTTGGCAAGGGGTCAACCTTCGACGCCTTCGCAAATTGACATGCTGCTTAAACCAGGTCAACTTTGTCGTCGTTAGGCCGGGCCCAGTTTGATATTTTTTATATTTGAAAAACTTATGCGCTTTGGCTGAGTTTTGCTTGCTTAAGTGATTATGCATTCAATATATATTTGTATATACTTATGTATGTATGTATGTAAGTATGTAATCAAAGCACAAGAGCACTAATAAGTTTGTGTTTTGTGCTGTCAACTTGTAATAAAGTTTGTGTAGTTTTAAGCATAAGCTGTTAATTTATGTGGATACATATCCATACATATGTATACACATTTAAGGTCTTTGGCGTTCACATTAGTTCACTTATACAAATACATATTAGCTTGATTCTTTTAAAGCAACCGATTTACTCGAATTGTTAAACATTGTTGTCTGAGCGGAATAATTCCCCCACAAAACGAAAAATGTAGTTATTCGCCATAAAATTTTACTAGGGGTCTTCTCAGACAAAATCATTGTACAAAGAACATAAAAGAACTATATTAATCTTAGTCCTAATCTTAATTTTAATCTTAATTTTAATCCTAGTCTTAATTTTAATATTAATTTTAGTCTCAATCTTAATCTTAATCTTAATTTTAATCTTAATCTTAATCTTAATCTTAATTTTAATATTAATCTTAATCTTATTCTTAATCTTAATCTTAATCTTAATCTTAATCTTAATCCTAATCCTAATCTTAATCTTAATTTTAATCTTAATCTTAATTTTAATCTTATCTTAATCCTAATCTTAATCTTAATCTTAATATGTTTATGTTTATGTTTATGTTTATGTTTATGTTTATGTTTATGTTTATGTTTATGTTTATGTTTACGTTTATGTTTAATTTTATGTTTATGATTTTGTTCATGTTTATGTTTATCTCTGGCTTTGTATTTACCTTCGCCTTTATCCTTATCCATATCCATATTCTTATCCTTACCCTTATCCATCCCCGTATCCTTATCCATATCCTTATCCATTTCCTTATCCTTATCCTTATCCTCATCATTATCTTTATCCATATCCATATTCTTATCCTTACCCTTATCCATATCCATATTCTTATCCTTACCCTTATCCATACCCTTATGCTTATCCATATCCTTATCCTCATCCCTATCCTTTTCCTTACCTTTACCCTTAATCCAATACTTTAATTTTTCTGGCTAATTTGTTAAATTTTAGACCGTTGCTGAAAGCATTTCTCCAGCCTTTGTCTCACCTGTATCATGTATTCTGCAGGGCTGCACATTAGGGTGTCCCGTTCATGTATGAAAAAAAGTTTTTTTCGAGCTACGCTATCGCAAGAGGTATCAAAAGTTGCGCAATTGAATACAGATCACAATAAAAGTAAAAAACCCGGAATTGAATTCGATCTTGAGGGCTCTACCGAGATCTGAAATTTTGTTAATTTCATATATTTAGAAACCTAAACATTAGAGCTAAAATAATAAAAATGTCATACTCAAAAGTTATTTTATTATTGAGATTAACCATATAAGTACAGAGAAACAAATTTATTGCATTTAATTAATTTAAAAAACTTAGAATTCAAATATATTTTTGTGTCCAAATTTTGGTATTTCTGCTTGAGATTGCGACTATAATATTCCATTGAACCAGTGGGGATATTTTTGGCTTCCGTCCGCGTGTTTATACTTTTGGATTATATTTTTCAGCATTTTCCAATATTATTTCAAAGAAATTTCACATTTCGTTAATTTTCCGGCACGAAAAACACTTATTTTGGAGATTTTTTCTTTTTGCTATAAGTTGAATAGTGCAGAGGTTTCCTCGATCCATTCTGATTCCCTGATGGCATTATAGGGTTAAAAACCTAGTATATTATAAAACTTTATTTAATATTCAGTGAATTAGTTTTTTATTATCTACAAAAATCTCCACCCTTTCGAAAAAAATTTTAATTGAAGTTTGGTGTCCCTATTATTTTTCAAAAGCTGAAACGAACTCACTCCACAAAATCATCAGCAATTATGAAACGACGCAACAAATGGCCGATTAAATAACTGTTCCTTACTTCGGAGACATCTGAGCAAGAAATTAATGTATAAGTTTTGACCATAGTTTAGAAATTGAAGCAGGATCGATCTTTGAAATATTTCAAGGCAAGTGTCCCTATTATTTTTCATATGACTGTACTACCTAAAAAAATTAATTGAATAAAGAATTTTTAACTGAATTATTTTTAAAATTGGAAAAAAAAAGTGCTGCAAACCTATTTCTGTGTTCAGGGGATTTTTGTTTATCTGATATGACTTCCGTTTAAATAAATTAAATAAAATAATTTTAACATAATTCGTTTTAGTAAAGTACATTATTCATATAATTTTAATTGTGAATTCTGTAAGGCTGCCAAAGAAAAATTTGTACACCTATTTTAGTGTCAATATGTGTATATTTGAATTTGATGGATTTTTTTTTTTTGCATGTTAGAAATAATAAAAAATAACATATCGTTATGAAGTTAAAGCATTTTATTTTATATGAAGTTTTAATAGTTTTTCTCTGAGATGATACTTAAAAACAATATACATATATTATTCTGTTTTTACGATCCAAATTTTCTTGAACTCGCGGGAACACTGAACGTATGAAACCCCATTTTGCGGTGACAATACTACATACTAGTACCTTCGCCCAGAGCTTGTAGTCTCTTCTAAATCTTTTCTGATTCCAGAATATTCGTAACGTTATAAAATTAAACTTTAGGCAAATAAGAACTTTATGCTTTAGTTAAAGAACCGTATTGTTTTTTTTTTTACCGAACTGATTCTCTACGATTGAAAGGCAAATAAAATGCAGAAGCCGAAAAAAAACCCATTGTAGTAAATATGTGTATGTACGAGTATTTTCATTGTAACTACATGGAATTCAGATTTTTGCACTTAAAAGTAAGTTGCATAAAAAATTAAGCGAATAGAACTTATAAGAACGAAAAGAATTACATAGTAAGCATGCAAACAATATGCGGATGTAATATATGTTGTGGTGAGTGGGCGTTCTGCATGAATGACAAAACCGCAAAACTTTGAAGATCAGTAGAGCCCTGAAGATCTAATTGTATTTAGTTTTTAAAACTTGTTTCGTAATTTGCGATCAAAACTGCAAATTTTGATGGGTCTTGCGTTAAGGAAATCCAAAAAAAAATATTTCGGGACACCCTACTGCACATTAACGTTATTTTTTATCAATAACCGAAAAAAAATTTTGTTTTCAATTCAACTTTGAAAAATTTTAACGTTAAATGCTTAATAAAAAAAATACTGTTTTGATAATTATCAAACAAAAATTATCAAAAAGAATTTCGTTTTGTTGATTATCAAAAAAACAAATATTGAAAAAATTTCGTTTCGGTTGCCAACAAAAAAATTATCAAAAAAAATAACGTTAATAAAAAAAGAAGAAAATTCAAAGTAAAATGAAGCCGTAAGCTCGAAACAATTTTTTATTATTATTTGGTTTTTGAACACAACGAAACGAAATAATTTTGATAATTTTTTTTTTTTTGATATTCAACGAAACGAAATAATTTCAATAATTTTTTGTTGATATTCAACAAAACAAAATTTGTTGTTGATATCGTTGTGCAGCCTTGGTATTCTGATCGTCAAACCTCATAGTTCCAGTTCCTAATTTTTACGTTACTTGCATCTAATTTGTTAGAACTTTGTGCCTTCACCGTAAATCTTCACTGCATCTGTGGCCTCGTGTGCCGCCAACATCTTTGGAACCATCTTCTTCGTTTACCATAAAAGGAGTTCTATGGCGGTTTCTACCACTGATCCCAACTTTTGAAGCAAATACTAAGAGCAAATGGTCCCATTCCCCCAGGTATACCTACGATCAGTACCTAAAATTCAAAGCTGCGTATGATCAAGGATTATTTTGGCTTAGCATAAATGATCAATTGGTCATAAATCATGGCCAGTAACTTTCAATAAAACCAATTCAACATACATATATTGAATGTGACAGTTGTTTATGTTCTTCCATTTCCTTCTCCTTTTATCTCAAACCAAATGCCATTAAACCGCATACAAGAGCTAATTGTTTGCAACTTCCCGATTATTCATATAAACTAATAATAAAATCGTGTGTGGCATTTGGTAACAACGCTCGATCGTTGGTTTGTGCGATCGTTGGACCGCCCAGCATGATTTGTCATGAAACTGTGCAAATATAATCAACTTAAAGTCAAAATAAACCACCACATTTTTTAAATTATTGCCATTGCCTTTTTCAATTGCTTTCTGTTATTGTTATTGTTGTTTTTGTGTTCTTTTGCTTTTAAATGCTGAATGTGTGTGGCATTTAGGTGGGGATAAACAGTTCTGAATTCGGTCTACAGCTGTTGGCTCTTTCCGCTTCTCATTCGCTTTTGTCACAGTTTGTTGAATGGACTACAAAAATGTATCACCTGCACAGACACAGAAAAGGACAAGCAACAGACTTGAGCGCAAATGCAATTACATATACTTTTACATGTATGTAAGTACTTATGTATGTATGTAGTACTTAGGCACCACCATCTAACCCTGCAAAAAAATGTGCGATCAATCCCGAAAGAGATTTGTCCTCGATTGATCTCTTTCGAGAACAATCGGTCCACAATTAGTCCCCGATTGTTCCCGTACGGGTATAAATGTAGACTAATTGTAGACCAATTGTTCCCGAACGGGTATAAATGTAGACTAATTGTAGACCAATTGTTCCCTAACGGGTATAAATGTAGATTAATCGCTTTCATCCCCAACCGGTATAAATGTAGATTAATCGCTTTCATTCCGAACGGGTACAAATCTAGATTCCTTAAATGTAGAAATTTTACAAAAATATGCAATGTATTTAAAAAATTGTAGAACAACCGGTAAAACGAATTGAACATCCCTTTTTAATAACAATTTTAACAAAATGTTGCCTAAAATATCCTATGAAAAATCCTTTACATTACGCTCATATAATGCATACTCAAAACATTATATAATCTTTATTTAAATATGCATGAACATTTACAATTTTTTAAGGAAAAATCTACATTTTTACCCGTTCGTGCTGAGAGCGATTGATCTACATTTGTACCCGTTGGGGATGAAAGCGATTAATCTACATTCGTACCCGTTCGGGATGAAAGCGATTGATCTACATTTGTACCCGTTCGGTATGTTAGTGATTAATCTACATTGGTACCCGTTCGGGTATACAAGTTGAACAATTAGTCTCTTCATAGGACATGCTCGAACAAATGCGATCAATTCACTCCATATAAAGGGATGTAAAATTGTATTAGTCGCATGCTCCCTTGCGATTGATCCCGGACACGTCCCGGATTAATCGCATTTTTTGCAGGGTAAGTAAGTGGCAGGTGTTTGAGTATTAGGCAAAGATCCTTCTTTCTCTCAGTCAGCGCTGTGTGACACAGACTGCATATCGCGTCATTGATCTCCCACAGCGTTTGTTTATGCTTGAGCAAAACCGAAAGAATACCCACGACGAAATATAATATAACAGAAGTAATTGAATTTGATTTTTTGGTAGCTGCATAACTTTTCTGCAAGATCACTGACAATACACGACAGCCAAAGAGATAAGCAGACAAGGCAAGGTGAATCAACTTTGACAGATTAGTGTACAAAGAAAGCAAGAAGACATCGTGTGGGATCATGTGTAAGTGAGCAGCAGCAACGGTATAGAAACAAAGCAGGAATGTTGAAATGTATTTAGATATACCCAGTAGTATGACAAAAAACATTGGTTATATAACTTAAGCGTGGAAGAAGTGAGTATTTGGAACAATGCATACTTCCAAAGGCAGCACAGAAGGGAGATCTCCACTGCATCGGGAATATCATGTGAAGACTGGCACGTCCTCCCTTGGTATTTTCAATTGGCGCCAGGCCAACAAGAAGACATAGTTCCAAATTGGATCAGAAAGTCTCCTAAAAATAGTTTAGACTAAGCTCAAGCCGAAATAGTTCCAAGTACTAATCATTTGCTGTTAACAAACTGCGCTCGAATAATTCCAGAAGTACTTAAACAAATCCAAACTCAAGTTTATACAAAAAAGAATCTTTAACCTACCTATAACTAATACCAAGATATAGCTTATAGCAAAAGAACTTATTCTAATACCGAAATTAAAATGTCTCGAGTGTATTTCCCCAATGAAAATACTTCTCACAAAAAATGTGTAAAACTGCAGGATCACCCAATCCGCAGAAAGAAATTAAGGAGTTTATACCAATACTAACCCCAAGAAAAAGTGTTTAGCTTAACCTAAACTGAATTCTATCAATTACAAAGAGTCAAGACTAATACCAAGCCTAAGAATGAATCCAAGATCAAAGCCTTAGCTTTTACGAATCGAAGTCCAAACTATTCCAAGCATAAGATAGACCAATTCCAGAAACAAGTGCTCCCAAGCTTATCTCAAACTGAATTCAATCAATCACAAAAAGAGTCAAGACTAAACACAAGCCTTAAAATGAATTCAAGAACCGATCCTTAATTCTTCCATAACTTGAGTCCAAACTATCGCCAAAAAATACGTTAGACCTATCCCAGAAACAAGTTTTCCCAATTTTATACCAAACTGAATTTAAACTATGCCAAAAATAATCAAAATTAATCCCAAGCCGAAGTATGAATCCAAGATCCGATTCTTAACTTTTCCAAAACTAGGTCCAAACTATCCCAAAAATACGGTAGACAATTCCAGATTGCTACAAGCTTATCCCAAACTCAATTCCAACTATCCCAAAAAAAAGTAAAGATTAATCCCAAACCTAAGTATGAATCTAAGTTCCAATCCTTAACTTTTCTAAAACCAAGTCCAAACTATCGCAAAAAAATACGTTAGACCAATCCCAGACACAAGTGCTGCAAAGTACAAATCCTTAACTTATAGGTACCCAACAAGCCCAGAAATCAACAAATATGCAATACGGAAAAAAACACAAGAGCACTAAATACCTACCACTGGGTATAACAAAAATGAGGATCACCATTGAAAAGAGGCACGCAGGCGCACAGTCTAACGGCTGCACAATACAACAAAAAAACACCAACAACAACGCAGCAGAGCATCATCAACAACAACAAACAATAGCAAAAGTGATTTCAATAACAACAGAAAAAGGCAATTACAAATAATTAAACGAGTGCAAGCCATAATTGAATTTCCTTTTTCTAGACAAAAGCCGACTTAGACAGGCAGCCAGTCATGGACACACAAGTGGCTTTCATATGTGATTTCACAAGGCAAAGAAAAGCAATAAAGAACAAATAAAAATTAAAAAAAAAAAAACTGGCAAATAAATAGCTGAACGTAGAGAGCAAGCTAATTCGAAAAGTGAAATAAATAAATAAAAAATAAAAATAAAAGGTGAATAAATAAAATCCGCAGAAATGCGAGAGAAAAAGAACAAAACGGTGATATGAACCCGGCAGTCGAATCAATTGCTAACTAGTAGCTTCGGCTCTGCGGCATAATCCGTGATGCGTATAACAGGACTCCCCACTTGACAGATTTGGAATAGAGGTTTTAAAAAGTAAATTAAAAATTGAGCACAAACTTTTTTTGGGGGGACGAAATTAGCACACAAGGAGCACCCGAACTCTAACCTTTTAATTTCCAAGTTCATCGGTGGGGATCCAACTGTGCGGAACCACATTTTCAGCACTTGCAACCAAACACAGCGGAATGAGTGAATGTTACTACTGCTTCAAAAGAACTATTGGAATGGAATTGTGGTAGGCCGAGGAAACTATGTCTTTCCCAGGCGCTCCACCATATTTGCTCATTGTTACTTAAGGCTTTTAGAAAGTAGCAGTAGTGTAGGGGAAAAGGTGGGATAGTGGAATTAAAATTCTTCTGCAAACTTGCCATTCTTTTATAAATCTGAGAAGGTTATCGAGTGATAGAGAATGTGCATCCGAGATTCTCAGTATATCTGACCCGAGAATGAGCAATCATAGCGAAGGCTGGACAGGTGCAGAGAAACTGCTCTGCGCCGTCGTCGCCCTCCTCTTGACAGAATAGGCATAATGAGCTCTTGATATGATGCCTATGGTGGTCATGTGCTGCCCCCATGAATTGTGTGCTGTAATCAAGCACGAAAGCCGCTGAAGCTCCCTGCTTCTCTGCTTGAGTAGAAAGTTTGCTACCACTTTGTTAGGTTTTTTTTTTTTTTTCAGAAAGCGCTTTGTAATTTTACAGGAATCTGTAGAGTTCCAGCGTCTCCCGTGAGTTTCCCTCTTGGAGTATCTGATATGCTTCCAGTGGCCGCTATACTTGTTCCTATGATTGGCTGCGGTTCAATTGGGTGTCCACCGATCGGCAATTTTTGCCAGTTCATTACCTAGAACACCGCAGTATCCCGGTAGTACCGGGCCGGTACCCACATAGGTTGAGGTTTATTCCATTTTGGTACGGAGCCAAGCTTCTACTTACATTCGTGAACGTTTTTTGAAGAGGTTCGCGCAGTTTCCAATGTCTTGGCTTGGTATTGTACTTAAAGCATGATGATACCTAAAGTCGGCCTCCAGGCGCCAATCGGATCTAGTACCATATTCGGTTTTTGATCCGTCTGTGTAGATGATTTTTTTCTGTCTTCCCAATAAAGTTTCTGGATCTCTCCATTGATCTCTTGTGAGAAAATCGACAGTGTATCGGCTATCAAAGGATACTCGGGCTAGCAGCTAGTCATTTGGGGCCAGAAACAAAGAGTATTGCTCTGAAAGCCTGCTAGAAAACTCCTCGTGAGCCGAGTTTCAATCGTCGTACCACCACCCAAAGAAGTGTAGTCGATACAGACACATTGTTTTCATAGTCTTCTCTTGAATCACCAAATCCAGTGGAAGCAGGTTGAACAGAGCATTAAGGGCGACACCTGCTGTTGTAGTCATTGCACCCGTAATGCCGATGCACACACTCCTCTGCAGCCTGTTCAGCATATGAACCGTGTACTTAACCATGGTCCTACGCTACCACACTACAGCGGAGTACGTGACAATCGGTCTGATCAAAGCTGTGTAAATCCACATCGCTATTGCTGGTCTCAGACCGCGGGTATTACTGAAGGTTCTTCTACTTTGACCGAAAACTTTCAGTGCCTTACTGAGTGTTCCCTAGCAGCTACCGGAACCTAAAATAACCTTCTATTACATCACTTTGCCTTCATATTCTCGAGTTAAAGAACTAGTTTGTTTGCTGACTAATTTCTCCTTCATGCAATGTATGAACTAAGAGAGGAACACATTATGATGCTGGTCAACCACGCATGAGTATTTATGTGTGTACCTAAATATACTATAAAAGAACAAATAAAAATCAGAAATTAAATAAAAGAACAATTGAAGAAAAGAATGGCACCACATAGTAGACCGCACACCGCACACACCGCAGTCTCAGGCAGTCAGCATCCAATAGCATTTCCCGCCATTGAGATGATGGTGGTCTTTTAGAGATCGCTCTCTGTGCATATATATGTATATGCGTGTGATCTTTGAGACCGCCCAAGCCAAAAACAGAAACAGTCGCAACATATATTCAAACAAACACACAGAACAAACACATACATATGTGTGTGGTCTCGAAAAGAAGTACATACTCGTCGTCGCATATTTGCGTGCTGGCGTGAGGAGAAGAGTAGAACTCGACACATCAGCAATATCCGATACGGTACACGCTTGACTTCAACGAGCGTTCAACCTTTCAACGTTCTGCTCAAGTGAGTCGGGGAGTTCTTTGGCGGTGGCGACGATGTGAGCTATGCGCGAACATGAGGGAATACCGCCAGCGTTGACTGACTTATGTTTTGTTATGTTATGTAGTACATTAGTCGCAGTAGTTCAAACGCTTTCTTCTTAGCATTTCATGTTGAAGGTGTCAACGAAAATGACGATGACGATGACGACGACTAAAGAGGCGCTTGTAGCAATAATTGAAATGACGTAGTGGTTTAATTTGCATTAGATATGTTTTTTCTCAGTGTTTTAGGGCCTTCTCTTCTTCCCTATAGACAAGAATACACACTGCAGTATGGGGTATATATATGTTACTGATCAGTAGCTGGAGTAGAATATTTGACACTGTTATAATCCACTCTGCTCGTTTGTGTGATTTCAAATCACAAGATTTCTTCAATCGGCATTCGCTTCTTTGAGGAAGAGATTAGATCTGGGAATAAGTTTTCCAGTAGCGAAATCGGCCCAAGATAGTGGATTTGCCCGATCGAGAAAGAAGTTCCGAAAATGCTACATTTTCTTCTACCATAAAACTGTGGAAGAAAGGCAGAGGAAAGATTACATCATTCGCTTCCCAATATTAGATGTCGAAATAAAACTCACTGACCATATTCATGTTGTTCATAAAAAGCAATATCAGCTCTCCGCTCTTGATTGCTCCTAAACATACATAAAAAGGAGTGATTATCTTTTCTCTCTTAAATGGCGCGTAAACGTCGATATGGGCTGAGTCCAAAGTCCAATAAAGCGCGCCAGTTGTTTGCTTCATGCCGCGTGGCGCCAATTGGAAATACCAAGGGAGGACGAGTCAGCCAGGCTTCACGTGATCTTCCCAATGCAGCGGAATTCTCTATTTTATTCTGCCCTTAGGGGGTCCCGATAGAAATACTTTCTTATCCGAAGCATCCTCATCCATTCTCACGACATGACCTGCCCAACGCAGCCGCTGGATCCTTATTCGCTGAAAAATGTCGATGGCTAGGTCAAGCTCGTACAGCTCATCATTAAATCTCAGTCGAGACACGCCCACGCTAACGCACAAAGGTCCATAAATCTTCCGAAGAACTTTTCTCTCGAATATTCCAAGTGTCATTTCATCTAAGCCCTTAATGCTTAAGATTGCCCTTTTTTGATCCAACACATACTTTATAGAAACTATAGAAGCTTTGCTCTAAACTTGCACTGAGGGATCAAGGCGCTCTGACGCGCTTAGGAAACTTCCTTTAGAAAATACCCCGGCAAAATTATGAGAGATTGTGTGGGAGAGTTCAGAGCGATTTGCGCTCAGCCAAGTAGACCTTGAGGTGCTGTTGTTTTCATAACTACCGAGAGACTCTCCGGAGGTCATGCGGGAGTGTAGGCGAAGTAACAGTATTTCTCTGGATGTATAAGATACATTCTAGTACGAGTACCTTCTGAGACTAGCACTACTGTCATGCGAACGACCTTTTTGGTCATTATCAAACTTCTAGGCTGATGGATTTTAGTCGCCTCCTGCGACCAGCATATCTTCCCTCGGGTTTATTCTAAGCCCCTAAACCCACGTGGCACTACACTTTGAGCTCTTTCCGAATGGCTTACATAAGTCAAAGAGTTTATGTCTATCTCTCTCTCTATCTAGGAGATCATCACATTCGTGCAGTATAGTATACTCTGCAGTCTCCACGGCGCAGTCATCCTGAATGTCCATTCTGGCTTCCCCAGCTAGCCAAAAAAAATCTCCTCATAAAATCAAATCAAATTCTTATTTACATATGAAATTGTAAATAACCCACTGCACATCAGCTGTGTGGCGGCGACGGCAGCTTTGTTGGCGCGATTTGTTTTATTTGAATGACACGACAACTTTGGGGGTAAAACGTCAACCTTCGTGTGTGGCATCAAGCGTCAGCTCATCGTCATTCATCGTCGTTCGGCGTCCACCGTCCACCGTCCATCATTCGTCAACCATCAAGGAAGCCATGTTATGCTGGTGGTGGCGGCAGCAGCGGCTGACTGACTGGCGAAGAAACGGTTAAGTGACCCAATGAGACATATGTACACAAGTGTTTACATAAGTAAGTACATAAAGCAAAGCAAAGGTGAGTAAATGAATGAGGAATGAGTGAATCAAGAATGACTAAGTGTGGGAATTACATATGTACGTACGAGTATGCATATTAAGCATAAAAGGATTAGTTAGCAGACGGACAAGCATAAAAAAGAGACTTTGATTGATTATGCTGACTGAATACATATAAAGGGGGGTATTTAGAAGAATACGTCAAAGACGAAGACCCACATATTCTTTTCCAGCAGATCAAAAAGAATTTTTAAAAAGAAAAAAAATCAGGCAAATACAAGTGAGCGAGTTTGCCGGAAATTATGTTACGCTTGTCACTCTTTTATTCACTTTCTTAGTCATTTTAAGCTCTTTTTTTCTTCCCTTTTTTCCTATACTGCCTCTCTGAACGATTAATCACATTATAAATGGCAATAAAGAAATGGAATAAAATTATTAAATCGATCTCGTTATGACCATTTAAAGATACGCCCATGAGCTTCATTTGAATATTCGCTAGTGCTTTGTTAATCGTTTTGTCAAAGGTTACCTACAGTTCACCAAATGGTTACTGATTAGTTACTGAGAGCTTATAAAATGGTTACTCAGTAGTTAGTAGGACTACCACTTTCCCTACCTAAAGTGCATTAGAACTCTAAAATATTTCGGATTAAAAATTGCTGATAGTTAAGAGTATCCTCAACAATATCTCTTACCGCAAATCCATAACATCACGTTAACTCCACACTCTGGAAACTTTGCTTCCTGTGACCTTTTAGATTCATTTTACAAAGATTTTTTCTGCGACCCCTAAGCCGCCCTTTCAAGTCAAAGACATTGGTGTATTAAACGTAGAGATCGTACTATAAATACCGAATATATAAAAAACGAATTTGGGAGACATCTAGCGGCGTACAAAAAAGTTAAAAAAATTTTCCGGAAATGTTTTCCAAAAAGACATCAGATTGTGGACATTTTTTTAGGCGAGTCGGCCTTTTCTGCACTTTGAAAAATATTAACCCACATATCCCGTTCTTCACTCAGAGGCCTGTTACGGTCTATTACATAGGTAAGCGAATTTAAGTTCGACAATGTGAAGCAGGGATTCAACAATCGAACTAAATCCTTAACAAAGGGGAAGCTCTGGAAGAGCGGTAGAACGAGGTTTGTCTGATTAGGAACACAGAAACTGCGAAGTCCCATTAGATTGGAGACCACGTTTCGTTCAAGCGGCTTTTCAACTAAATAGCTCAACCAAAACTCCTACCGAGACTCTCCGTTGCGTTCGAATTCTCTTCCAATTAAATACCTCACCAAAGCTCCATTTCGTACGAAGTCTCTTCGAACTAAATACTTCACCAAAACTACCGCCTAGACGCTCCGTTTCGTACGAAGTCTCTTTGAACTAAATACCTCACCAAAACTCCTCCCTAAACGCTCCAATTCTTACGAAGTCTCTTCGAACTAAATACCTCATCAAAACTCCTGTCTAGAGGCTTCATTTCGTACGAAGTCTCTTCGAACTAAATACCTCACCAAAACTCCTGCCTAAACGCTCCGTTTCGTACGAAGTCTCTTTGAACTAAAGACCTCACTAAAACTCCTGCCTAGAGGCTCCGTTTCTTACGAAGTCTGTTCGAACTAAATACCTTATTAAAAGTCCTGCCTAGAGCCTCCATTTCGTACGAAGTCTCTTCGAACTAAATACCTCACCAAAACTACGACATAGACTCTCCGTTTCATGCGAAGTCTCTTCGAACTAAATGGCTCACCAAAGCTCCTAGACGCTTCGTTTCGTACGAAGTCTCTTCGAACTAAATACCTAACCAAAACTCCGACATAGACTCTCCGTTTCATGCGAAGTCTCTTCGAACTAAATGGCTCACCAATGCTTCAGCCTAGACGATCCAAGTAAATGACTAGCGGTAAGCAGGACTTTATTAAGCACCGACATTAAGAAAAAATAGGACTGAACAATCATCCCTAGTTCCAGATTTTTTCCTTGCGAATAAACTTGGGAAGAAATTACATATATTAAAGAACATCATATAAGTATCTCAAAAGCTCAATGTACAGGAAGAGGCAGTAAACATAATTCCAATGCTTCGCAGGGATGTTCCCTGTCATGTGTTTGGCTCGAAGAAATTGGCAACGTCCTTGAGCCATTCACCTGCTCGGCTGACTGATTTATAACGAATCTAAACCCTAAAACATTAAAATCCAGTAATAACGTGGTGCGACCACCAAAGACCAAAAGAAAAGGTCTCGTCGACCTCGGCCCACATGCTGCGAAACAAATTTGCGACTCAGTCTCAACAAGCCAGCCCAGCTCTGTTCCGCACAGCTTTGCTTTGCTCAGCGAGAACTTAAATACTTAGATCGGCAGACCTTTTACGTGGTTATAATGCAAATAACGGCAACTAAGTACTTTGACCAACACAAATAAAAATAAAAAGAAAAAGCAAAGAATGTAAAAGAGCAAAGAAAGAACGTGCGTGCCCGATCAAAGCCTGTTTGCATGCGCTTCTGCTGCTGCCTCTACTGCTTCTTCTTTTTCTACTGCTTCTTCTTCTTATTCTAAACTGCTTGTGTGGCCCGGCAAACATGACGTATGAAGCTAAACGTAGGCCAAATCAAACTGACAGTTTGGCAAGCAAACACAGAACACACGCACGCCTCGGCATGATCGAGCTGAGCTGCGCTGAGCTGACTGCACTGATATGTAGATAATCGCAGATGGGCATATGTATTTACATATGTACATACATATATGTATGTAGATATTTACTTACATGCAAACATACAAAACGTTTAACGCAAATGGGGAAATTGTTCCTTTCTAATTGATTTTGTTACACTGTGTAACAATAAGATTTTATTTTTGGCATGAACAAACCTTCAGAGGTGCACTCAGCTATTGCAAAATATCAAAAGTGATCAGCGTTACAGGGTTAAATCCCTTGTAATAACTATATCTGTTTTTTGTCCCATGATAACTAATTCAATACTCGTATATATATAATTTAAAGAAGAAGGCAGATGGCTCGTCGTTTAGGCCGATTTCTTTAAAGGGTTAAAATGTTTAGAATAACTATTTACAGTGAATTTTACTATCGTCATTTTTACGCTAAATATTTATAGAGTGAGAAGAGTATAGAAGCAGAGGGAAACAAAACGAGTGTCCTTTTGTCCTTTCTCCTTAAAAGTTTCGAAAATTTTCGCAGATTTTTTAAGGGTTAAAATATTCAAAAAAAAAAAAAAAAATATTTTGTTGGAACTTTCGCTCACCGCATTCTTTTAGACGAAAAATCTTGTAAAAAGGAAAAGTATAAAAAAGAACAGCACAGACGAGGGACTCTCCTACTTGTCCGAGTCTAAATGACATAAGTTTCAGAGCTTTACAGGGTTAAAGAAAGCGGTTTAGAGAATTATGCGGCAGGAAAACTTGACATCTTTACTTCTCAGATGAAATCTTAATACACAATTTAAAGAAAAATTTCAAGCTGAGCAGACGCTATACGAACTTTTCCAGTGAATAATTTTCTATATTTTAACCCTTTAGCGGCTATGAAAATCATGTAGGGCCAAAAATTCCTTCTTATAAGTGAACTTAAAAGTTAAAATTATCTGCAAAAAAGTTGTCCGCTGGGAAGATCTACACTGAAATTTCAAAGCAAATAATTCTCTAGAACATATTAACCCTGTAGTACAGACGCACATTTTTTTATACCGACATTTTCATAAAGGGATAGTCGAAACGACCTTTTTGTCAGTATGTAAACATTTTTAACCCACTAAAAACCGTGCAAAATAATTTTTAATGGCTTTCCAGAGAAGAAGCATGTTTGACACTTCAGACTCGCTTTTAATTATAAAAAAAATAGTTCTAGCCTCACTTAATAAATGATATACAATCAGCTGATGAATTTTGTTATGTAGCTGAATAGTTTTAGATCTCGACACCTAACAAACCCCGTCCTGTACGACTCGGCACGAAAAAAAAGTGCCTCACAACGATTGTTTTGTAAGTGAATTAGTACGTTAATGGGTTAAACTATTATACAAAATCGAGTTTTCGGCTGAGGAGACCACTAAGCAACTAGAGTTGTCTAACAAACAATTCTATAACGACCCTAATCAGTCGCGCTACCAAGATCACACAATTAGTCACGTGGGGTCTCTGGGTACCCCAAATAAAACAAAAACTCAACTAAGCTTAAAACAAAAAAAAAAATTACTCTGAATTACCTGACTTTTATTGGCTATTGCACTCTGTACATCACATTGTTTTGTTCTTTTTTTTTTTTAATTTTAAAACCGCCTGCGACATGCGACTAATTAAGGGTTAATTCTCTAGATCATATGATCCTTAGTGTTGCCAACATCGTATTGGAGGCGTAATACTAAACTTGGAATGCAAAACTTCGCAAGTTTTAGTATTTTGTGTATTTATGAAGAGTATTTGTAGATCGCTAGATTCCACAACATGGGTGAGAGTTCTCCCGATTGTGGGGTGCCCTATGTGCCAACAACAACGTCGAAAGGCCCCATCCACTCGTCACCGTCCGACAACTCCAAAGGTCGTCAATCCAGCGTCGAATGAGAATGATTGGGGGTATTCCGATCTATTCGAGCCCCTCCAACAGCGCCGTAGTAGAGACGTGCCTAAAGGTACCCGAAATATTAAGAAAGACACGTTTCGCACTACCTGTAGTGAACGGCCTTTTCGATATGTGGTTGTTGTTGTGATTTTTTATCCGGTTTATCCTCCATCACGACAAGATAAATGCGTTTTATGCCTTCCGCCAGGCACCTCGAACAATGACTGAGGCCGTCTCGTACCTCCCCCCCTGGCTCGCGGCTCGAGGGGATCCACTCGACCGGACGACAACCTTTGCAATCGCGGTCTCCCCCCTAAGTCTGTTCTGGCGCAAGCACCAGGAACATGCATCGCGGAGGAGAAACGGAGATCCATTGCATAGGCAGCTAGGAGGTTTCAGCCGAGAATTTTTGCCATCAATTACTGACCTCAAAAAATTATTGTATTATGCAAGGGTCTATAAGGGCAACTCCCTGTTGGAATCATTTTTTTTTTTTTTTTTCAATAAAATAAAAGAAACTTTAAAATTGTTGCACAGTGCTGCCTCAGCTGAAGAAAGAATTTTTATTGTTTTTGCTGTTGTTTATTGTCTTCCGCACGCTTGATGAAAAGGAAGAGTAAGCATTACAAAGGATTTAGCAAAACGAACCCACGATACCTACATACAGACCATGGCTGGCATCTACATATTGATTTTGCCACACGCATGAACACTCACGCGCACGCTTGCAAATATAAATACCATTAACAAAAAAAAAAACAACAACAAGAAAACTAGCATTATTCTGACAGGCAAGACAATTGTGGCTAATAATACATAAATTTAATATTAAAAATGCCACCAAAGTTGTGCGGCCGATCGTCGAGCCATTTCTTCTTTGTTGTACTTGTTGTTGTTGGCTTGGTTGACTCTGCGGTCGCCGTTTAAGGTGAATTGTTGCTTTGTTGTTGTGATTGTTGCTGAAAGTGTCTGCTTCTTTGGTGGCTTATTCTTGTTGTTGTTGTTGTTGGCGGCCATTTGCGGTTGTAGCGCCAAGATTTGTCTTGCCTCCGCTGAACGGCAGACACAGCTTCTTTTCTTTTCAATTTATCTTTTTTTTAATTTTCTAAACGTCAAACTTGTTGCTTGTTGTGTGATCTGTCGGTGGTGATATTTACTATTTTAAAGTGACGTTAAAGGCGTCTGATATGATCTTGACGATGATATGTAATATGTTCTTGCAATGAGTATTTATGTATGTACATGTGTAAGACTATGTAGCTTGTCTAGTGATGATATTTTAAGTGTGGCTGATTTTCTCTGAAAACAGCTTTGGTATTTAGTGTTTGTTCGTTTGTTTTTTTCGACTGCTCGGCTTTGCAACTTTGTCTATAGTAAAGGGTGTTCCTTAGCAGCTCATTGGAAAATTGCACAAGGAAAGGTTACGCTAGGTCTTCAGACTATTTCCAAATGGTTCGGTGAATATTTTTCTGCAGAACACAATCTCCGAGACACCACTAAACCGATATGTAGCCTCCCAAACAACGGTCCACCTCCGGGAGTAACGGTGGATATGCGGCCGTAAGGGGCTCTGCCGTAGTCGACCGTTTCCATTTTCCTTTTCCTTACTTCCAGGTCATCTCGGTAGGTGATCGAAGCAAACAAATTAAAATGAACTAAAAAATATAGCATCGGATCCATGCAGGGGTAACGATGCCGCCATTGGACTTGGCGATAAAAAAGTAGCCAACCCCTTCGATACCGCTAAGACGGCGGCGAGCGGGCCTTCACGGCCCATAACCCAACTTCGACCTCCTGGCATAGCTAAGCCCCTTGAGGGAAAGCAACCACCATCAGAGCGCTAACACGGGTGGTCGGTCAACCCCATATCCCAACCGGATACCTCAAAACGGCAGGCAGTGGACAACTGCAATAAGTCCTCCCTTCTGACAAAATGACTGCGGAGCACAAAAATTCGTTAGCTTGAGCAAGGGGGATTCTCGCTGGCAAACAGGACTCCTGTCCCGACCATCTTGACGGTAGTACCGGGGAGTTCGATACGATAGCAGTAGGAGCTTTAGTGCAGGTTAGGCTAGGTAAAGACTTTCGATGCTTCCTCCTCGTACAAAAGAAACCCTGTCCCGACTACTCCTCCATCTGGTCCATCTCCAGTTATACCAAAGCACTGAACTCTTTAAGAGACGTTTAGATCTCTCGAAAACGACGAAAGCCTTTCAAAGAGGTACAGACCTTCGGCCACACCTCCTGCCCTCCACCAAAACCTTTAGCGAAGCGGCCAAGTCCACCCTTACGGTGACCGTGGGCACCCGGACGCGAACCTCACACCGGAAAAATGTAAGATGATTCTGATAGGTCTTTTCAGGCACTATTAGGATCTTCTGTACAGATTTCCGGGGCCTCTTCCCATAATCCGTGCTGGCGGTAGGTAGCAGGGGAGGATAAAGCTCGTCAGGTGTGCAAATGAGCGCTCGTACGAGCTGTAGGTATAAAACGACGATGACCGAGTTGGCTCAGCTGTGGCTTGAGTCAGACTTGGTGGCGGTCAGTAGTGAAACAATTCCCAAGAGACCAAAAGCCTGGGCCTGGGTTCCTTCTGAGCCATCGGAGCCATACAAAAATCTGAGGATCATCTCTCGAAGCAACATAGGGCTGCCTATAAGGGATTGAAGGCTAGTCCGCTTTGGTAACGTGAGAGAGATGCAACGCTATGTCGGTCTCGTCATTAGCGAGGCGTTTCCACATGGATTGCCGAGCATGCGGGGCTAATTGGCTATGGACTCCTCTCACTCACTCACGCTTAAAGTCAAGAGCGGTACATTTGCTCAAATTCATAACAACCTTTACAAAATGCTGCTGGAATATTTTATGTAAGTAATTTTTATTCTTATTTTATGACTTTTAACCTTACAAATTTATAGATTTATTATAGCTTGTCTTTGACTTAATTCTTAACAAATTTTCAAGGGGAATGAATAATTTTTAGATTTTTGTTAGCCTTCACACAGCATAAAAAGCCTTCCAATAAAATTCTTAAATGGCATTCATAACTACATGCAATATTGTATTCTTATGGCACATACCAAAGCATACCGAAACATACATACATACAAGTATATGCTTATTTATAAACTAAAAAAACATTGAGGAAGTGAATTAGTTAGTTAATAAATGCGGTCTTGGCCAACCGAACGAAGCGGAATTGCATTGAAGTAAGATTTGGTTTGAATTTGTTTGTTACGAGATCACGACGTCAAAGGTCACAAAAGCAGCAAGCAGCAGCGCCTAGAAGCAGACATGACATGATATGGCAAACATAAAAAAAGAAAAACAATAAAATAAATAAAAAACAATAACAAAAAGACAGCGCATAAAATTATCAAAGAAACGGTACAAATTAAATTTCTTGACTCATTGGCCATCATTGCTCATTGGCTGAGTCGTTGGCACACGGTGTGTCGGCGGCGGCGCATTCTACGCGATCAGATCAGATCGTTGAGCTTTAATGGGCATTTAAAGAGTTTCTTCTGATCGGTTTTATTGCCTATCTTTTGTTTGGATGGCGATAGAGATTCTTTGTTTGTTGTTCTTGTGTTTTAGTTTTTTTTTGCTGATTTGAAGCATTGACCGCAAACGACACTCGAGACGATACCAAAAAATGTTTGTGCGTTTGAATGTTTGTTCGCTTTGCTTGTTGGCCACCAGCGTGTTTTGATTGCGTTAATGATGGCAATAACAATAACAATAAATGCAATAGCAACAAATAACCATAAAGACAAAATGTTAAAACGCGAGGAGTAGCCGGTCATTAAGTGAAACCAATGAAAAGGTTAACGAAATAAAAAAGAAGAAAAAAATGGAAAAATTAAAAAAAAATGGAAAAAAAATTACAAAAAAAGTAGACGAAGAAAAGAATACCACCAACGCTGTTAAAAGGGAGCTCAAGCACAAAAACAATGCAAACGGCATTCAGCACCTTTTTTTTTTGTAGGAATTGGCGGACGGACATGGGAACGCAGAGACAGGCAGACGGACGGACAGATAGACGGACAAATGGATAGATAGACGGACGGACAGATAGACAGACGGACGAATGGACAGATAGACGAACGGACGGACCTCTAAACGGTCAAACAGACAGATGGACGGACAGACATGCAAACAGGCAGAAGGCCAGCAGACGGACGCAAACTGGCAAAGGCAGTCACAGCCAGAAAAGGAGGCGTTTGTAAGCAGATGAGTTTAGAGTACCTAGTAAATTAAATTTAAAAAAAAAAACTACATACATACAACAACAACGACAAGCACATTCAAATGCTTTCTACCTAATCGTTGAAACTTACAACGATGAAGATCATTTACATGGCCAAACGAGCGGACGGACAAACGAACGAGTATCTAGATATAAATGGCTATTAGGGTGGCACTTAAAATCAATTGAACATTATTTTTAGTCTCACCCCAAAAAGCGGCAGGGTCAAAGATAGCACATATAAATTTTGGTGCCGATTGGAGATGGATAAAGAGGCTTGCAGGGGGGTCAAACTTCCGATAACCATCTGGGACCCGAGGGCGACACCCCTTAACCGTCTTCGATCAGCATCAAACTTTGCATTTGTGCTTTTAAGTATAGGGCTATCGATTTTTAATATTAGATACCTATAAAAAAAATAAATTAAATTAAAATTTTGAGCCTCTATAGAGTTAAACTTTCAACCCAGAGGACGAGCTACTGGCTTCGGAACTGGAGGATGTCGATCTTGACACTACGGTCATGGCGGCATCCGAAAGGTCAGAACAAGTAGGTAGCCATGGACCTTGCATCAAATGATGACACTGATGGTGCTGCAAATTAGCCTGCTTCAATCAAAGGCGCGGCATCAGCAGCACTGCGGAGGCCCTCGTTCTGGTCCAGTAGCCTTGGGTCGTTGTCAACAGGGTTTGTGGACTGCAAAGCAATGCCTCCTATCAAGTGGTGACGTCTGCAACGTCAGGTAGGATCAGCGCATTTATTCTAATCAAAATAACGCTTTCCTATTTTCTTTTATACCTTTACAGTGATGAGTAAGTAAGTGTAAGTATCAACCTCGAACTGGGAGAGCAGCCATTCTGGGTAACATCCGCCTATTTAGCCCCAGAGCAAGGACCGCTCGTGGATGTCGTCAAAGAAACACAGCGGAAGAAAATTCCAGCACTGATCGGGGCTGAGGCAAATGCACATCACCTAGCCTGGGGCTCATCTAATGTAAACAAGAGAGATGAGTCCTTTTTAATTTTATAATCAATAATAATCTTCATAAAGGCAACTCTGGGGACGAACAGAGGCAGCCACTATAACCTAACCTAAACTTGACACCTGCGCGACACACCTTAACTAACCCCGATTGGAACAAAAATTTATATGTGGAAACGTCGACTATATTAGCAGCGATGTACCGGGTTGGGTTGAGGAAAGATGTTATAAATTTTTCTCCACACATTTGGGGACCACCCTAATGGTCATGCGCAATGCCAACTTGAGACTTTCATGCAGGGGCGGGGAGTAGGTACTAGATGACTGAGAAAAAAAAGATTGGCATTCCACGCTTTACTAGCTTGAGGAAACGTTTACGATCACGCTAGAAATTACTTATGTACTTACAAATGAGCTTTACTTTATGTTCTACTGTAGGTAGTTAAAGGGTGATATTTTAGGAGCAATACTTATGTAGGACTAAACTTAAGTGATTGCTGTGAGAAAAAAGAACTCCAGGTTTAAAATTTAAATTATCTCGAACTAGCTTAGGTCAGGTAATAGTGCCTTTTGGTGCAAGTGCCAACACACTTAAGCCCAAAAGATCCGATTGTGATATCACGAGGATCTAAACGTCTACTCAAACCAAGAAGTGGATTCACCGAATCTTACGATCGTTTTAGGCCCCATCTTAGTCAAGTCATTGAGGTCAGAAAAATGGAGGGTCCCCAGACCGTAGTGCCATACATTCCATAGTGCGAGACATTCACACAGTATATGTTTTACAGTTTCAGGTTCCTCCTAAGGCATTTCCATCTAGTACACGCTTCTGCGAGGAAAAAGTTGTTAAGAATGGCCTTGCATGTGGTGAACGGCATACTCAAACCCTTCCAAGATGATCGACTTGCATTTAAAGGCAGATAAAAATTTCTTCCATACACACATAAATGTACAGGATAAGAATAAGTGGTCCTTACTATTTCAGCTGGTTGGTTGATTTGAGTGACGAGTCCGACTGACTCAAATTAACACCAATGCGCCGGTTTGATATCACAACTCGTGACTGAACCAGTGAAAAGTAAAAGTAGAAGAGAATGAGCAGTTCGGAAACCAGGGCAAGTCCCATATATATATATCCATCCTGTTGAATATAAATATTTAAGCAGCCCCACAGGCGTGCCGTCTTTGAGTTCCGAGAGGCTGAAGAACAAAGTTTTGCCAAGGAATTTTATTCCGCCTTGGCAGTGCAAAGCACACTCGCATTGCACGTGCTCCACAGTCTTTTCCGTTCCAGGACGGTTGCAGCTGCGAGGCAAGGTATTTGGTCCAAGCCTAAATGGGTTTGTACGTGTGTACCATTGGTACAATGTCCTGTGAATATCGCAGTTAAGCGGGAAATACATATACCTCCTCTCCATCATTTGAATGACTGAGAATCCAATTGTATAAAAGCCACAGGCTTCTGCAGACCTGCAACTGCCTCCATCTGGTTTTAGTCTCCTCGAGCTAGTGCCAAGAGATTCGTTCCTTGATGCGATCCAGGGGCGCAAGAAACTCCTCCGCCTTGCGACATTGAGCGCCGATCCCTGCTCATCAGCCATTTCGTTGCCCTACATATCACGGTGCTCCAGCACCCAGATTAGGGATATGCTATGTCGACTTGCCAAGCCCTCGACCCACTCTCTGCACTGTCCGACCAGGCTTGATGACACTGTTACCCCAGAGCTCTTATAACCGCCTTACTATCCGAGAAAATTCCTATCCTGTTTCCGGCACCGGCACTTTCCGTTACAAGTAGAGCCTTGCATGCCTCCTCTATGACGAAAACTTCGGATTGAAAGACGCACGCCGTATCCGGGAGCCTAATTGATAGGAAAGTGTTCGGATGAGTTGCGAAGACACCCGCTCCCACTCCGCATGCCATCTCTGACCCATCCGTGAAAACTGAAACATCGAATCTATGAGCAAGTTTGCCATCTCCTCAGTCCTTCCTGGATGGAAAGACAATCTCATAGTTTGTATCGAAGACTGTTATAGGACAGATATAATTTTGACTGCTTCATCTACTCCACATTTCGCACATTAAACACTGAAAAAGAGAAAATCTTTCTTTTGACCTATTCAAATTTGTTTTTTTTTTTTAAGAAGCAAAAGCGATCACTATTAAAATAATGCATACATACGCTCATAATTATAGAGGGCACAACAATATGCTGATACGTTCACTCACTTAAGTGAAAATCTTTTAAACACAAACGAGCGCGTGCGATAAAAGAAAACATTTTCAAGTACTAATTTTCATTGGGAAAGCCAAGGAAAAGCCAATTTTCGGCTGACAGTCGAAAGAAAACAACAACAAAAAAAAGCCAAAGACCCAGCGCGCAATTTGAAAGTGTGTCTGGCTGTTTGTCCATTGTTGGTGTGCGCGCATGCGCGTCATTGCAGCTGAGCTGCGTTGAATGAAGCTCGGGTGAAGGTGAGCTGAGTTTTAATGGTGCGAAAGTCGCTTGCACGAGCGATCGCTTTCAAAATTAAGCGAAATGTAAATACACATATGAGTATCAGCACAGTATATCTAGTACATACATACATACATATGTATGTAAGTACGCGATTGAATAAAGATTGAGTAAATCGAAAACTAGTGCAGCGCAGTTGAAGATTTCGCCTTTGCGTTTTGTTGTCGTTGGTTGTTAGTTATTTTTGTTGTTTTATGGTCTCAAAAGTCAACATGATGATCTACACTTACGTAGTTATTTTTTCACCTTTACACAAACAAATTTGCGCTAAGTTGAATGAAAGTTTGATGAAACTAATAAATGACAGTTTCAAATTAAATTTTCTCTTTACTTTTTTGTTTGTTTGAAATTTCTCTGCCGAACATTCAGCAGCAGCTTTCAAGTAAATAATATGCCTACGAAAGTAGCAACTGGCGGCGCTGCGGATTAAATGCGGATTACGAGGGTGCGGAAGAAAAAAGGGGAAAGGTGAGTGTGATCTTTACAAATTTTTTTTTACCTTTTTATACCCAGTAGTGTTCAGAGTTTTTATTTATA
Source organism: Urophora cardui (assembly GCA_960531455.1). Lineage (NCBI taxonomy): Eukaryota > Metazoa > Arthropoda > Insecta > Diptera > Tephritidae > Urophora > Urophora cardui. The sequence goes on from OY482672.1 coordinate 131,233,120, forward strand.
ATCAATTGAATTATTTTTTTCAAGAAACTACAAAAATTATTTTAAAGATAAAAAAATATTAAAACAAAAATAAGAAAAAAGTATAAAACGGATAAAAAAAACGCGGAAAATCTATAAAATTATTTTGAAGATAAAAAAATATGATAAAAATATTAAAAAAAAAATACGAAAAAAATTAAAACGGATAAAAAATTTAAATAAATTGCAGTTTTTCACAATTTTTATATTTAAAAAAGTTAAAAAAAAATTAAATTAAATAATAAATAAGTGAATATTTTAAAAATATAAATACACGCGCTCCATCTGTTGGAACATAATCTCACTAGTAAATATGTTGCATATATTTAGACAGCACCTAGAAATTACATACATACATAGAGGGGAAACTCATGATCCAATTAAAAGGTCATGTCAGTTCGCTGGCCGCCATATTTCTTTCGGTTTTAGAAAAAAGTTTCAGGTCCTCATACGTCATTTCCTTTTGCAATGGGCACAGCTGTTTGTTTGGTTGTTCGCGGCTTTATTGGTCCTGTGACGCACAATGGGAATTCGTGGCCAAAAATAAAGTCGAAATTAAAGTGGTCGTAAATCCATTTTTTTTTAACAGCTATCGACAGATATTTTATAGGACAAAAAAAAGCCCATGTAAAATTTTCTGAGTTCCGTTTCGTTTAGCCGTACAGGGTTGAACAAAAAATGTGCCATTTGAATTATGAATTATATGACTTGATACGAAATGCTCTATCTAAGCCATTTATTGACGCATATACTTGGTTTTGACACCTAAATATAGGTAATAGCTCCTACTTTTTCAGCAAGTAATATTTTTTTTATTATCTTTGAAACCTGATTTTATATGATTTTTCAAATAAGGATAAAAAAATATCGAAAACATTTTTTCTTCGCCAAATTTAAGCAATAAAATAAAAAAAAAAAACAAAAAAAACCGTATCCTGGATTTTTTTTTGTGTGATGAACTAACATATTCTTTATTATATCACATTAACAGAAATTAATTTCACCCGCGCTCCCGCGAGTTTTAATTATTCTCCTAATGGGCCAAAAGTGCATTTTTGAAATTACATTTATAATGACATATTCAAAATTAAAAGAAAAAAATGTTCGTACGTGATTTATCCCTCAATATTTCTCTGTAATATAGAAAATAGTTCATATTATGAAATGCAGTAGCTCACTTTTGAATTAGCTGCACAGGTTTTATTATATATTGTTTTTTACGCAGGGTAAAAAAAAAATTTCAAATAAATTGAGAAAATTTAGAACCAAATTAAAAAAAAATAAAAAAAAAACGTATCTTCAATTTTTTAATATATGTTGGTCCCAGGTGTGCTTAATAACCCCCCATAGTCAGTTTCATCATTCACCCGCGCTCTTCTCACTAATTCATGTTTTTCGACGAGGTGTATATGCGCGCTATCACTATGGACGTACATACATATGTATACATACAGTTTTGACAGATGTTTATGCTTTAAAATCGCTAATATATTAACTAATGCAATTTTATATAGAATATATACATATATACTCACGTTTAGCCTATTTACTTCAAAAGTATCATAACTCAAAAACGCGAGTTTTCAGGTAAGTATGGGTATGCATGCATGTGTGCATATGCATACGAGTATGTATGTGCATTATATGACGAAATTTCGGTCTGATAGATTGAAAATTGAGAGTTTGAGATCAAAAAATTATCTTTGATTTACTATTGAAGTATATAGCGACTGAAAACTTAAAGGGTTTTTTTCGTAAAATAAGGTTACTGAGCTATGATAGTATTGAAGTAAGTGAGAGATATACTCTCATTTGCTGTTTGTTATACCATTCATGAACATGAAGTAGTATTATCACTTTGTGCCAACCACGACGTATTTTATGTAAATTAATAAGACCGGAAACTTATTTTTGAACAATATATTCAAATGTTGAAATCCAATTTTATTCTCAAAATTTCTATGAAAATTTACATTTTTATATTTGAAAATTTTCAAAGAAAATTGTCGATGATAATTTGTTTAAAATTATTTTTAAAAGAAAAACAATTCAAAGACAAGTAAATTACAGTATGTTAAATAAAATATTTAACAACTCTTAACTTGTACAATTTATCATTTGTCGGGATCGGCCAAATCGGACCAGTACAACATATAGCTCCAATACAACTAATTGTTAAGATATCGAAAATAATTGAAATTTCATGTTTTTTCGCGAGTATTGTATTTGTCTTCAGATTGATTTCATTTTCACACCATGTACTAATATTCTTCAAAAAAGCTTGTATACGGAATTTGAGCATTCTAACTTAATTAGTTTCGAAAATATTTGAAATTTCATGTTTTTCGCGACACCCGTTATATGGGGGGTGGGAGTATTTGTCTTCAGATTGATTTCATTTTCACACCATATACTAATATTCATCAAAAAAGCTTATGTTCCAAATTTGAGCACTCTAGGTCCATTTTTACTATTTATGACCGTTTTTTGTATGAAACGTTCCCATTGTGTGACGTAAGCAGTATTTGACATTTCCGCCTACTGGCATTACCGTCTCAATATATATACCGTGGGTGAAACTAATAAAAGCGTGTTAAAATGATTGAGTTAAACGTTGGAACTTTTAGGATGGGATGAAGTTACATACATACTTTTTTCTCATATTAAATTTTTTTTCTCATATTAAATTTGTTTTTCTCATATTAAATTTTTTTTTATTTTTTATTAATTTTTCTTATATTCTATGTATAAGAAATTATAATCAAAAAAACTTATTTTTGCAACAAAAATTTATAATAAACTTTTTTTTAATTAATTTCGACTATTTACAATCCTCATTATCTACTTTAAATTAAATTGAAAATTCACTACCGGCTATAGAAAAGGAATTTTATTAAAATTTAAACTTTCTCATTTTTTTATTTTTTCTGCAACATTATGTATTCATAATTTCCAAAAATTCAATTCATTATATAAAATCTTGTAACAACTAAGTATGCTTTTCAACCAAAAAATTACCAAAAAAAGACGCCAGCAGCGCTTTAAGCGATGATTAACGACGATCGACGCGTTCAATGCGATCAGCGCCATAATCAATATCGTCATACAAACATAATTTCATACACACATACGTCAATTTCATTAAAATTAGCATAATCTTAGATCATGTGTGTTCAAACATTCAAACGGTTTTCATCATTAGCTTAGATTGATCTTTAACACAGCACAAAACACGCAAGTGTGCAATTGATCACTATCAAGTCGCGCCAAGTCGCCATGCAAACGTCCAGCAACGTCCCTCGAACCCGCCGATCATGGCGGCCAATCGCTCAGCACGACAATTGCAGTTGTAACTTACTTTTGCCACCTAAGCTTAAGTCAATAATAAATCGATTTTCTCCACAGCTGACTTTCGTCACCAACAGCGCGCGCCGGCAACAGCATCAACGCGATCACCACGACACGATCGCTACGCCAACGGCTGCACCATAGTTACTTCAGCGTTATTTTTTAAGTTTCTTCATTTATTTTTTTTCTGCTTAGTTTTTTTTTTTTGCTTTTGTCTTGTTAGTTGTACTTTCTAAATTGTTTGCGTGAAATTTTTATTTTAATACTGCAACTGATCGTTGGTTTATTTGTTTGTTTGTTTGTCCGTCGATTGCCATAATCTTCTCTTCTGTAGGATTGATTGTGAAATTTTTCTTCGCAACACTTTTTTTTTTTTTGAAAGTCAGCCTTTTCTTTTTGCTGCTTAATTTTGATTTCGCTAGATAGTTAATTATGTAGTTAAAGTAGGCTCAATTGAGTTAAGGGCTGTTATGCATAACAGATTGGCAGTGATTATGATTCATTGAGCTTCACAGAAATCAGCGCGTTTGCTTGTTGGAGTTCATTGATCAGTTGAGGGTTATTCGACGGCAGTTGCTAGAGTGTTATATTCAATTGTATATCGGATAACAAAGTTACCGTTTTGCTGGAGTGTGATCCTAGTTATCGACACAATCGTCTTCGAAGGTGAGACTTGGGAAAGAGCCAAGCCAAGAAACCAAGCCTAATGTTTATTTAGTTTCCAAAACCAGAGTAATTAGGCTCATTAAGTGTGTTAGTATAAACATTAAAGCATTGAAGTTTTCAAAAGTGATCTTGGATCATACTCGCTTGTTCACAAAGTTATGCTTTAAAATTTTACATAATATCTGCGTACTACGGAAATCTAGGATGGAAATAAAAAACATGCTTGGCTTTCTTTCTTTCCAAGTCTAAATTAATTAAAGGCTTCTCAGATCAAATCCCACGATATATAGGAAAAGGAATTGTTAAACAAGCCTAATGTTTATACACTGAGGGAAAAAACAACGTATATCCAACAAAAACGACGTCAACTCAACAAAAAACAGTCATGATAGTCAGCCTACCTTGAAAATTGTTGCATCGACTATAATAATTGTTATTTTCCCATTTTACAAATATTACAATGAAAACAACCGCATTTATATTTAATATGACTGTAACGATTGCCAATTTAACATATCATGTGAGTGGATAATGCATCAGGACATTGACAATTTAAACACAGTCCATTATGAAAGAACAACTAAAATTTTAATTCAACGTTTTATTGGTCAATGCAAAGTAGCTATCGTAGTTATTTCAAAGTGAAGATTCTTTGAAACAAAATTGAATTGTCGATTTGAAATTGTTGTGATGTTAGGTGAAAGCTCTTTTATTGATGGGTTAACAAACGGCATTGTTGACTAGGTTAATATGAAATATAAATCTATTTTCAATTTAAAAACGTAGTGTTTGTTTTAGAATTCATTGCTTTTTTTATTTAGATAAACACAAATGTAACGTACATTTTTGTTATTTTAATAGATTACACAGTCAACATATTTACAAAAATTTCACTCAACACGAACAAACCGATAGTAATACATAATAGTTTGGCTCAGATTTCAATCTGCTTACCAAAAGGGTCGGCTTTATATTAACCCTTTCAGTAAAAACGTCCAATATATTGTACGCTGTTTATGTGTAATTAAAACTTTATTTTCTCATATACCAAAGCTTTTACTGATTAAAAAATGGTTGTTTTCCAACAATTATATTAATCTTCTTTAGATCGTTTCTTTATTTTAATTTCCTGAAAATAATTAAACGCGTTTTTACCTAAATTTTAATAATGCTTAAATTCTGAAAGATAGTCGTGTAAAAATCGATTAAAAACTATTATTTATTGCTGGAATTTAACTTAGAAAAAAATCCTGAGTATTGCTACAAGTTTAAGAATATCTTTTGTGTAAATAAGAAATAAAAATTATGAATAGTTTCTCGAGGGGGTCTCAAAATATACATGTCCGTTATATTGGACAACAGTACTCATAGACTGTTAAAATGTGCCCAAATTTTACTACTGGTTTTTTATAACAGCTTTATTATATGTTTGATTTTTATTGAGGATATGACTTCTTGGCATGCTTCGACAGAGGAAGAGATTCTTGAAGTTTGAATGAGAAAATAGGAAACATATACCACTTTTCAAAATGACTCCACTGCTATTCAAAATGAAAAACCGGTACTTTATGAAGTACTTTGGTGAGGATTTTATGGTAAGCTCCACAAGGATCCATCAAATTCGCATCTTTTTCGATAAGCGTTGGGGTTTACCATTCTCTTTTGAGGAAAATCTTTGTGTTGCTGGACAGGTAATCCCCTTCAAGGAAGAGTTTACCACAAAGCAATATATCTAGGGAATCCAAGTCCATGAGGTACATATAAAGGCTTTTTCTGTGTTAAAAGCGGAAAGCCCTTCGGATTTTACAGTTTACCAAGAGTCTTCAACCCCATTGGATGAACTACTTGCGAAATCCATTGGAATCGAATTAGCCACTATGTTATAGCCCAATAAGCACAAGATTATTGAGGGCAAAAAGGGCATGTTTTTTTCTTCGATATTTACTTCCATTGTTTCGCCCTGTTCGAAATTTAGGTACGACAGGGGAATAAAATCTGCTGGAACAGTGCGTTTTAGCCAACCGCCACTTCCGGATCATAGAACAATGGCTAAACCGGGGCGTGGCTCTTTTGCTGAATATTACAGTTCGAATGGAGGTAATATTTTCCAAATGGTTCAACAACAAACTTGTCAATTTAGCTTCGAACTTCACCGGACTCAGTAACGGAGACAAACCTAACTGGTGGGACAAAGAGAAGAAGAAACAACTTCTATTTCAGCCTAGATTGGGCTACAGAAAATGGAAGCGAACCGCAAAACCGCCATTGAAATTACGCACAGATAATTCGAAAGACTGATGTAGTGAGTAGAGTTTCCGGCTGACATGCCGAGGTCCTGTATTAGAACCAAGCCCGAACCAATACAAAATTAATATAATCAATTTTTGAAGAATAGAAACCGCGGCCAACACTCGGCAAATGGCGTCATACCTTCCTAGTTTATTTTTGGCATACAAAATCTCCTCACACGAAATACGTATGTACATATATTACCTGCTCGGAGCCGGCCTAAAACTGTAGGTCCACACAATCGGTTGAAAACAAATTAAAGAGCACGCCTGGAAATGGAAAATAACCTTGGCATAAGACTCGTTAAAGTTGTATTCGCGCCAGTAGGTATATTATTATTCGAAGCATATCCCAAAATTTATACAAGCGAAAAACGTCAATCAATGCAAAATGAAAGAATGTTTAAAAAACTTTTATTTCTTGACAAAATTGGAGCGTTTTTTATGCATAAAAAGTTAAAATAACTGCTTAGTCTTTTTATAAAGACGAATAAAGCTAACAAATGACTCTTGAAACAGTTCTTATTTGTACAGCTATTGGGAACCGCTGTCCAATATATTGGACACGTTATAACGGTAAAACCAAGGGACTTACAAAAATTTTTCTTGAAAATTTGAAATCAGCGACCCAAAATTAGTTAGAATACGAATTTTCAGATTTTTCGCTTCACCGGTTGATTTTTTGTACTGAAAGGGTTAAGGAACCACGGTTCGAGAAAAACAAAAGTCTTACCTGCCGGACGCTTATAGTTGAGGAGATATTCCCTGATAAAGTAATTTGTGTGTTGTAATTTTCCCGTTGGCGGCCTTTGGCTGCGCTTTAAAAAATAACCCTAAGCCGGTAATATCTATAGACCCATCCAACTACCAACGAATTACCAAGAAATATCTCGTGAACTATAAGCCTCCGGCAAATTTTGATTTCGGTTTTGATATCTGTGAGAGCCCGCTGAAAAAGTCATTTTTGTCGGATCGTGGTTCTTCAATGTAAAGCCGACCCTTTTGTTAGGCCTTCTAGAATTCATTTAAAAAGCTCCACCAACGCATGCTCATTCACAGCAATCGCCAACACTTTAAATCCACTCAATAATATGCCACCAATCTGTACTAATATGCCTTTCAGTTTTCCGTTGGCATCCGCCACATTATTCTCCACCTCACTCATTGCCGGAACAAGATAGAAAATCCGAGGAAACTTTGTTAATTTGTAGAATATATAACACACACGATATCGAAAGGAAGTGCTTAATTTTTTGTAAACAATCTAAATTCCACTGTCACGCAAAACAAAAATTGGGAGTCGAGTTTGCTTTTTACGCACGCCGTTCAATTTCGGCTACAAATTGTATACACGTTTGCATTTGAAATTTGTCAGATCAACAATGCCCACTTTAAGTTGAAAATGTAGCCATATCGAATTAAAATTTCTCAATGTCAAATCGAGAATGTCCACTTTAAGCTGACAATGTACTAGCCACACCAGAGTAAAATTTCTGAACGTCAGAACAACAATGCCAACTTTAAGTTGACAATGTAGCCATTCCAAATTGAAAATGTTGATGTTGTAATGAAATTGCTTATATTGTTAGATTATTTTTAACTACGAATTATTGCTAAATTGCTATTTTACATTTAAACTAACAGAAAAATATTTACTTTAACTATAAACAAGTAAGGAAGCCTAAGTTCGAGTGGAATCGAACATTAGATACTCAGCTGTATGCGTTCATTGTTTGTTTGCGTTTGATGGAAACACGGTGTACTTAATATAAAGCGAGTGCTGCATAAAGTGGGCGTAGCCACGCCCATTTTCAACATTTTTATCAGTCATCCAACTAAGCATTTGAATATTATTCTTTGTGCAAAATTTCATTCCTTTATGACTTCTAGTTACAAAGATGTCACGTTACAAATTCCCAAAGGGTGTTCCAGAAATATCTTTGTTAAAAAGTAGGCGTGGTCATAAACCGATTTCAATAAATTTTTGCGTGTCTATTAACACAAGTTATACAAGTGTATAAACCAAGTTTCGTCATAATATCTCAATTATTTGTCGAGTTATAGGCTAAGAAATCTCGTATATTCCTTTGTCTAAAACGAGGCGGTGCCACGCCCATTTTCCAAAATTTTTCTATTTTTTGTTTCCGGTCTATTGTGGAACTCATGCCACAAAATTTCAATGAATTACCTTTATATTTGACAGATATATCGCTTAAAATGTTTTTATTGGGCCACTTTATAATACCCATATATAAAAGTGGGCGTGGCCGTCAACCGATTTTGGCAATTTTTAGTCCAAACATTTGCCTAAGTAAGTATATCACGCATACCAAATTTCATCGATATATCTTCAACGATTTCTGAGTTATGACTCATAAAACTTTCAATGTTTGCCCCTTAATTAGTGGGCGTGGCACCGCCCATTTTCCAAAATTTTTGTCTTTTCTGTTTTATGTCCATAGTTGGACTCATGCGACAAAATTTCAATGATATATCTTTATATTTTTTTTTTTTTTTTTTTTTTTTTTCTATAATTCCCAACGGTTTACCCTCCATATCCCGCCCGACCGCCGCGAGGGGCGCAATCCGCATGACGCACGGATATATATTTTTAATTTTGCCAAGGTGTTGAGTGGCTGGAGTTTGTTAAACGTCGAGTTCTTATGCTGCTCAGCTACAGAATATAAATTCATCAGCTGATTACACATACTTAAGTTTATATATACACTTAGAAGCAATTACTTAGTTAACAATAAAATACATATTATCCTAAATTAGTAGAAGCAGTGCCGTAGCGAGCCTTTTTGGCGCCCGAGGCAAGCTTGTTATTCCCGCGCCCCCTGTTCAAAAAGCAGGACAACAAAACTTGTTCTATATAAGAATAAATGGCAAATTTTTTTGAACAAATTATTCATGCATATATATATTTGTTAATACTGTAGCATTCACCATATAATACTGTGTTAAAAAAATGTTCTTCTAACATTTACAATTGAATTTTTCTTGACTTAATAGAAGCGAATTCGTTAATAATATCGTCGAAATCAATTTTACTGGCAATTTCGTTTTCTATCGATAAAATAGCCAAGTTCGACACTCTTTCTTGGCCCATTGTTGATTTCAAATAATACTTAACGAGTTTGAGTTTGCTAAAGCTACGTTCACACGTAGCGATTGTTACAGGAATCGTCGAAAAAATTCTGAAAGCAGTTTCAACGTTTGGATATGATGCTTTTAAACCATAATCTTGAATAATTTGAAGTAGTTCTATAACAGTCGTGGATTCGAGACGATCAGGGATGATTGACAAAGCTGCGTGCTTGAAATCTGAAATTTTCTCAATAAATTCTACGCCATTGATGTCTTTTTCGTATTTGATTGCCAAATCCATCGCTGCTTTTTTCACTTCGGTGCTACTCATTTTTCAAAAACTCGCCAGACAAAAATCCGAAATCATTGGCCACATCCATTTTACAGTCCGACAAGAAATTTGACCATAAACCAGACCATACTTTCCTAAAGGTTTTCGATGCGCTGAATTCAAATCTGGACGCAGAATTGCTCTATCACGTCAGGATTTTGAGATATCCTAACCTAAATGTTCAAAAAACACCGTTTTTGCCTATTTTGAGGTTATGTACATATATATAAACGACAGATTTTATTTTTTTTTTAAAGCACACATAGCATCTTAAAGAAGAAGTCTTTCTCATACGAATGGCATTGAGTTTGCTCAAATATCTTTTTTTCGCTAAGATAGAGCAATTTAAAGTTTCAACGCCATTCGTAAGAGAAAGACGCCATTCGTAAAAGAAAGATGCTGTATGCGCTTTTAAAAAAAAAAATCTGTCGTTTATATATAACCTCAAAAATAGGCAAAAACGGTGTTTTTGCACATTTAGGTTAGGATATCTCAAAATCCTGACGTGATAGAGCAATTCTGCGTCCAGATTTGAATTCAGCGCATCGAAAACCTTTAGGAAAGTATGGTCTGGTTTATGGTCAAAAAAATCGGTCTCATTTTGTCGGCCTGTATTATCTTTTTATACCTCCTATGAACCTATCAACTGACTCGTTGATGTCAATGTGAAACTTTTCATTATCCGGAATTTCGGGTGCGTCGTCTTCTCCTTCATACAATTCCAATTTTTTCTTCTTCCTTGACCGCTTGCTGACATTGCTCGCTAGTAGACTAGTAGCTAATGCAGAAACACGCTTAAAATTTTATTTGAATTCTGTGTCGCGAAGTTCTTGTAGTGAGTTTTTCAAACCCTGAATCAAATGTGCAGCTTTTTCCAAAGTCAAAATTATCGTTCGCAAAGCTTTCGTAACGCGATCAACCCGACTTAATATCTGATCCCAGACGTCGAGGAAAAGAAGAAACCCTAAATCAATATTTTTAATCAGATTTTTGCCAGATGATTTGTTGTCAGGATTATTTGGATTGGCCATTATATCTTGAAGTACTCCAAGAACTGCCTCAATTTGGGAATTCAATGATTTTACGGCATTAGCTTTTGATGCCCATCGTGTGTCCGAGTGCCCTAATCAAAAGCAAGAGAATGAAAATTCGTGCAATTTTTTAACCACTGGTTACATTCCTAGCGACGCGAAAGGGTTGCGCAATCGACCAATCAGCTATGTAATTATTCGGACGTAAGTAGCTGGTTGTTGACAAACAGGTGTCGCCACTATATGCATATACAGTCGACTCCCTAATATTATCCTACATTAATGTTATAAGAAATGTTCTATTTATCGAGATTTCTTGCTGTTATTACATTAGGACCGTTCGGCGGCAGCAAATTCCTGCAAATTGCAGAAAAAACTGCAAAATCGCGTTCTTTGACGCAAAAACTCAGTCAAAATTTGCAGAAGAGAGCGCAATTTTGACAGTTCAAAGAAGAAGAAAGCTGCAAAGTTTTACTGACGAAATTTGTCGTTGCAAAGTTCAGTAGACTGAAAAAACATATGATTTGTGATCATATGGTTGCAATTTAAAAAAAAGTCGAAAGTGATTTCAAAGTCAAAAAACTAAGAAAATCGGGAATATGCGTGATTCAATAGAAAATGAAGTGAGAAAATTATATTATTTTAATTTATAAAGTTTATTTAAATGATTCAATTTATTAATAAGGTACCAGCTAAAAGGAAACGTGTTAATGACAGCGCAGTGGGATCATCGTCTGCACTCTCGGGATTCTGCGTTGTTGAATCGCAAATAGGAGGTACATATACTACTTAAATGGGAAAATTATCCATTATTGACGCACGCCCCGAAAAAAAAAATGACTTTTTCACAGATGTCAGAACAGAAATAAAAACTTGCCGGAGACTTATAGTTTATGAGATACTTGTTGTTAAAGTTGTGAAATCCACAAAACAAAACACCAAAACTGCCCACTATTACCGAGGAAATACTTCTTTGCGTTGGCGGCCTTGGGCCGCGCTTTAAAAAGATAACCCTCAGCCGGCAGAATTCCCTTTCTGGATTTATCCCTGGACCAATCCACAGTGCTTTTGTGCAGAACATAGAACAGTGGCCACTGTGGTGCAGTGGGTAGGGTGCTCGCCTGCTATACCAGAGGTCTCGGGTTCAGCCCGAGTGTATTTCTGCCATGAAAAAGCTTCTCACAAAAATGCATTCGCCGTTCGGAGCCGGCATAAAACTGTAGGTCCACCCAATTAGTAGGAAAAACGAAAGTTAAGGAGCACACCTCGAATTGGGAGAGAGTGTCGGCCATAAAACTCGTCAGAGTTATAATAGCGCCAGTGTATTATATCATATTATTATAGAACACTGCACATTTAGCTTTCCCTTCGATTCCATTTCGTAAAATTTTAATTTTGTTATGCACTTGTGAGTAAAAACAAACAGCTGATTTTCTGCAAATTTTGACAAAGTTCTGTTCGGTGAAATGCCAGTAAATTTGCATAAGTTTCTCTCTTCGGGAGAGCGAAACATATTTTTCCCTTCTTGCAAATTGCTGCAATTTGCTGCCGCCGAACGGACCTATTATCTTGCCAGTTTTTGCAAATGTACGTACCTTTTTTTTTATACATGCACGCATGAGCGCGCTTTATCGGTAATCACAACTTTCAAATAAATGTATGAATAATCGACTATCATAAGCATTCTAATTTAAATATTCTTTCAATTTCACTACATTAAAAATAAAGGGCGCCCATATACATACATACCTATTACTTTTGAAAAAATTTTACAAATCTGATGATCAAGGAAAACCTTGCGGGTTCCTGGCAAACGAACGCCTATTTTTTCATTATGTTTTTTCAAAAAATACTTCTGCGAAATTTTGTTTAATATTACCGAAATTCAGCGCCCCTCTCTATTGGCGCCCGAGGCAAATGCCTCGTTTGCCACACCCTCGCTACGGCTCTGAGTAGAAGGAAACTATATCTAGTAGACAAATTGTTATTTGTTAAGAATTGAAAGAAGAGTTTTCCTTATAATGGATAGAGAGTCAGAGATGTCAAAGTAGGTAGAGTATGTGTTAAAACTTTTGCATAGATATCGGAATGGCTCATATAATTCAAAATTAGTTTTACATTGTTTTAAAAATATGGGCTGGTAATGTCTTGATGGACGGGCAGGAATGTTTAAACTTATTTCAGAAAGAAGAAATGGACTATTTATTGATCCCTTCAGCAGTTTCGTTACGAATATTACACCCAGAGTTTCCCTACGACTAGCTAAAGTTGGAAGGTTAATAAGTTTTAAGCGACTAGTGTACGAAGGAAGATTGCAATGAGGGTTCCAATTCAAATTTCTTAATGCAAAAAGTAAAAATTGTTTTTGAATCGATTCAAGTCGATCAGAATGAATTTTGTAACTCGGATTCCAGATTATAGATGCGTATTCTAGTGTCGGTCTTACTAAGGTTGTGAAAAGGGCTTTAGTTACGTAGGGGTCACTAAATTCCTTAGACCAACGTTTTACAAACGCTAGAACACTTTTAGCTTTATTTATCATGACGTTGATGTGAAGGTTGAAATTAAGTTTATAATCGAATCTTACACCTAAGTCGACAAACTCATAAACTCGCTCCAGATCATGATTATTAATGGCGTAAGCTATGGGTTCGACATTACTCCGCGAAAAGCACATAAATTTACATTTATTTAGATTTAGTGGCATAAGATTTATATTGCACCACGTAACCATACCGTTTAAATCATTTTGAAGGAGCGATCTTTCCTCCGGTGTGGTGTAGGACCTGAAAAGTTTCACATCATCTGCGTACATTAAAACTTTAGAATAATTTATAGCACATGAGATGTCGTTAATGAACAACAAGAACAGAGTCGGTCCGAGATGGCTGCCCTGCGGAACCCCAGAGGACACATAAATACTAAATGAATATGCATTCTTATAAACAACTCTTTGTGTTCTGTTAGAAATGTAAGAAGAAATCCAGTTTAGGAGGATAGGTTGAAAACCCAGTAGTTGAAGCTTGTGGATAAGTAAATTGTGATTAACCTTGTCAAAGGCTTTACTAAAGTCAGTATAAATAACATCCGTTTTAGCATTTTCCCTGAACCCATTAGAAACACTTGTTGTAAATTCCAGAAGGTTAGTGATGGTTGATTTACCCCTACAGAAACCATGCTGAGAGTTCACAATCAATGACTCAATCGAGTTTTTTATCTGGTTGCTTATAATCAACTCAAACAGTTTTGGGATAACAGACAATTTTGCTATGCCTCGATAATTTTCAATCGAAGATCTAATACCGCTTTTATGTAAAGGAATAATGAAGGATTCTTTCCAAGCAGTAGGAAAAATACCAAATTTCAATGACAAGTTGAATAGCTTTGACAAAGGTAGATGAATATGATCCGCACATTTTTTAAGGAAACATGCGGGGATCATATCCGGACCATAACTAAAAGACTCTTTCAGTGATTTAAGGTGATCTAAAACTTCATCTGAATTTATATAGGTAACATTAATTGTATTATTTTGAGAAAGATGGTACGGGTATATGCTGAAATTTAAATTATCTTTGGAATAATTAGATTCGAAAAATTGTGCAAAGAGATTGGCAATGCTTAGATTATCACTAGACACACAATCCCGAAAACTCATAGATGAGGGAAATCCGCTCACTCTGCGTTTTGAATTCACAAAACCATAAAACGATTTAGGGTTACGAAAAATGTTCATTTTCATTTCTCAGATAATCATTGTAGCACTTTTTGTTCAATGCAAAATATTTATGTCGTAAAGTTGAGTATTGAAGGTAGACTTTCCGCAAGCCTGTCTTCTTATATAATTTAAAAATGCGAGATTTCTTATTTTTTAAGGCTCTCAAGTCTTTAGTTTCCCACAGATGCAGGGGCTCAACATATATGTATTTCTGTTTGGGTACAAATTTATCAAACAGACAGTGGATCGTGTTAATAAAATGCAAAACATTTTGTTCAACGTTGCCATCATAGTTTGGCCAGACTAGTTTAGATAGTTCACTATTAAGTTTTTTATAATTAGCCTTAGCAAAGTTAAAACGAAAACACGAATCAGACGTTTTTGAGCAACAATGATCATCATCGCTTATAATTTCGTGTATTAACTCCAATGAAGGATGGTAAGTATCTTCAGGGAAAATAAGAGGGTCAGTTCTATTCACATAGTAATTAGAAACGTCATCTACAAATATCAAATCAAGTACCTTTCCGAATTTGTTTTTAATGACGTTTACCTGATGAAGACAGAGATCCGACATTTCTTCTAAAAAGTCAGTACAATTAGCCTTAGATGTAATCGGCATGATTTCATTGTTTTCCTCGCTCCATGAAACGTGCGGAAGATTAAAGTCGCCCAAGACTATAAAAGAATCCAAGGGCGTCTTTTTTGACTCGACACGTTTCAGCAAGGAAACACTTTGAAAGTAAACTGACTGTTCGGAAGAAGGAGGAATGTAAATAACTGCCAGGTAAATATGCCCTTTGCCAGCTTTTATCCGAATGCACAAGAACTCAATGGATTCCCCTGCAGCTACATTAATTTCTTCAGATGGAATTGAGGAATGAACCGCAATTAGTACCCCTCCACCGACCCTGTTCAAGCGATCATTTCTGTACACTTGGTATTCTTTACTAAAGATTTCCGAATTAAAAACATGAGGTTTAAGCCATGTTTCGGTAAAAGAAATTATTTGAAAGTTACAATTAAAAGTTTTTAGATAAAAGTCTGTAAGTTTAGTATTTAAGCCCCGAACATTTTGATAGTAAATGTTTAGGGCAGATTTATTTATTAGTTTTTTGAGCTATTGCTAGGCAGGACGAGTTTTGGTAAGTTGTTATTAACGGATCTAGGCCTTTCTTCAAATTCGCGGACAAAGGTCCCGGCTGGCCAAAATGTTTTCTTTAAAACGGTGTCATAATCTTTAGGCGAGACGTCAATTTTGAAAGAAGCTACATTTCTTTCATAATTAAAATTGAATTTTTTAACGAAAAGTTTTTCAGGAACAATTTTAGATGATATGAAAGCCTTCAGGTCTTCAACAGTTGTATCTTTATGAAATCTAGATACAAAAACTGATTTATCACGCGGAACGATAATCAATTCTTTGGCCTTCGGAACAGGCTCCTTGGCTTTCGGAACAGGCTCCTTGGCTTTCGTAACAGGCTCCTTGGCTTTCGGAACAGGCTCCTTGGCTTTTGATGCAAGAGCGATCGAGGGAGTTACGAAATTTTCCCGAGACGTTTGTTCAGCTAAAGCAGTTTTGGAGGAACAAGGTTTGTCGATGTAGGGACCAGGTGAAGCCAAATCGATTAATTCGACGGAAAGCTCAGCCGATTCGACCTGAAGGTTGCTCTGAACCTCTTCATTACGCGGGTTAATGGCTTTGGTTTTCTTTAAAGGTTTTGGCAACGCGAAGGAACTAAACATTTCCTCGTGCCTTTTAAATTTATCATTTAGAGCCGATAACTCCTTTGATAATTCGGAAAAGCCATTTCTTGTGTGTCTAAAACATCTGTTGATCTGCATTTTAAACACGACCAGCGCACTCCCTTGTTCTCTTTAATTGCATCAAGAACCCTACCCGTCAGGCCAGCGCACTTCATATGGGCAAGCCCATCACACAGCCAGCAAGAAACGAACTGTTCCTTATCGCTTTTCAATGAGCAATTCTGATAACTGCACGACATTATAAGGTAGAATAGATATTAATAGGAAAAAAGGAAAATATGTAGGTAATAAGTGGAAAAGCAAAAGAGTATATACCACAATCTACACACTTACACTATAAAAGTTTGAAGCGAGCAGTTTAAGTGCCACTGTATGACGTTTAATAAACAACGCAAACAGCTGTGGTAAAAGAAAAGAGAAAACTAGATTGCACTGAAAAAACGAATGCGCGCACAAGAGCAAATGATAAAATAAAATTTAAGCACTCGAATGCAACAATAACACTATGCAAAATGCAAATAAGAAATGCACGCACAAAAGCAAAAGACAAAGAAATATTAAGCCACTCAAAAATGCACCAACAACACTATACAAATGCCTTGGCAAATAAAATAAAATATAACTTTGTTTAAGTTTTAAAATATTGAAAAAACTGAGGTAAATCACTATTAGACGTAAAAACTTTAGATTAACTTTTATTCTTAACTTTTATTAAAGAATTTTGTTTAAAATTTAATTTTAAATTACAAAGATCACAGAACAATACAAATTTGGACTGCACAGCTTGACGTTTGCGCACAACTTTGACAGGTATATAGCTTAAAATGTTTTTATTAGGTCACTTTATAATACCCATATATAAAAGTGGGCGTGGCCGTCAACCGATTTTAACAATTTTCCATCCAAATGTTTGCCTAAGTTAGTAAATCACGCGTACCAAATTTCATCGATATATCTTTAATAGTTTCTGAGTTATGACATATAAAACTTTCCATGTTTGACCCTTAATAAGTGGGCGTGGCACCGCCCATTTTCCAAAATTTCATCAAATCTCTTCATAGGGGCCTGGGCTCAACACGTGTGTAAAATTTCATCGCTCCAGCTATATTAGTGACTGAGATACCAAATTTCCGATTTTTTCTATATAGGAAAAGTGGGCGTGGTCATGGTCCGATTTCTCCCATTTTCAATACCAACCGTCCCAGTCTCGATACCAACTTGCATTTCAAATTTCATCAAAATATCTCAATTTTTGCGCGAGTTAGAGTGTTTACAGACGGACGGACAGACGGACGGACATGGCTCAATCGATTTCTCTTTTCACCCTGATCATTTTGATATATATAAGTCTATATCTATCTCGATTATTTCATTCTGTTACAATCCACCGTTATGTGATTAAAACTATAATACTCTGTGTACTAGTACAGCTGAGTATAAAAAAGTGTGATTCAACAAGAAATTAGTCGACATTGAAAAATGTAACATTGTCACCGTTGGGAGTTATTTTTACAATTGCTTTTTTCCCTCAGTGTAGAGAGCGAAAATATTTGCTCAGCAGCGACTAGGAGGGATTTTATAGATTTATAAAACATATACAGAATATCATACTTACATAAAATTGTGACTATTATAAAAAAGCGTCCTGTAAAGAAAATGAAAGTAAAAAACTAATTAATCGATTTTTCAACCACTTTTACATATAGAAAATTTATAGAAATTTTTAGTTAGATCATACACTGGGTATTTTGGCATACTGGGGCTTATTAAGGAGGCTTATGCAAAACATATCGTATTTGTCTGATCTCAGATCTCATACGAAATTGTGAGTACAGAACTAAATTGCGAATGCCAGATTATCCGAGGTGCGATCCACTAACTAAACCATTAAACATACAAACCAAACAATGTTTCATGAACAACGATCGCCCACGATCGCTAGCCCACAAGAAGAAACTTTCTGTCATTGAACAAACGGCTCTGTACCATAAAAAAATAATAAAATAAAACAAAAAACTGCCGCTGACTTATTTGCATAAATTTAAAGTCGTTAAATTTTACCATGAAAATTTTTTTCGGCAAGCTATTAATTAGTTAAAGAGAAATGAAACTTTGGTAGCTGGAACCCCAAAAAAAAAACCAAAAAACAAAACAAAAAAAAATTGAAATTGAAATTGGAGCAAAACGTAACTGAAATTTAGAGCAAAACAAAAATGAAATTGGAAGAAAAAAAAAATCAAGAAGAAGAAGAAGCAGAAAATCATTTTTCTGTGCATTTAGGCTGCAGCAATAAATTAAAAAGCGCAAATTAAGAAACGAAGAAGAGGAGGCAATTATTTTTGTTTTATTGTGAATTTCTCTCTTTAATTACGCAAATAACTGTTTAAAATTGCAATAAAAATGCTAATTTAACGAATATTGAAGCGAGTTGCTGGGTTGCTGGCTTTACTAAAAAGCATACAAAAATAAAACAAACAAAAATTTCAAAAAAATTTAATTAACACGCGCAAACCAAAAAAAGCGGGCCGTGGGACAGATGTCAAAAGCAGCTGGTGACGCGCTACACACAAGCCACTAACAGTAAAAAAAAATAAAACACTGAAAAAATCCAAAAATAAAAATTTGATGTTTGCCACCATATAGGTAGCAATAAGCTTAAGTAAGTTTGCCACCTGTTTGATAATTTAAAATTGATGAAGAAAATAAAAATGTTACAATATATGTAAATTGATATCAAAGTAAAACGGTTTAAGAAATATTTCTTTTGTAGAAAATTTATTTGGCAAGGTTGCCATCTGTTTGGTTGCCACCTGTTTGATAATTTAAAATTGATGAAGAAAATAAAAATTTTACAATATATGTACATTGATATCAAAGTAAAACGGTTTAAGAAATATTTCTTTTGTAGAAAATTTATTTGGCAAGGTTGCCATCTGTTTGAAAATTATAATTTAACTAAAAAATTCAGATAAATAGAAATACATATAGCGCATCTAGTCAAATGAAATTAAGAAATACGGCTAAAAATAATTTTTGGCAGGATTGCCACCTGTTTGAAAATTCTAATTTATTTAACAATTTAGATAAAAGGAAATATACATATATGTATAACATGTCTAGTCAAAAGATATTACAAAAGCTTCCATCCAAAATAATTTTGGCAGGGTTGCCAGCTATTTGTATTTTTTAGGTAACAACGATTTTCATACAAAAATTTAATTATAACAATATGAGCATCAATTGAAAGATGTTTAGTAAAGAATTAACAATGGAAATATTTTCGTGCAAGATTTTCACTTGTTTGAAAATAAATAAATGAAATTTTCAAATTTAAAATTACTGTTGCTTAAAATATCTTTGGCAGGGTTGCCACCTGTTTGATAAGTATGTATAATTAAATTATAAAATATAGATAAGTAGGAAAATATGTATATAGCACATCCAGTAAAAAAAAATTGGAAAGCCTAAGGACAAAATAATTTTTGTTAGGGTTGCCACCTATTTGCATATTTTGTGTACCAACTATTTTCATTCAAAAATTGGCTTATAACAAATACTAAGCATCAATTGAATGATGTTTAGCAAAAAAATTAACAACGGAACAAATTTTTTGTGCAAGGTTGCCACTTGTTTGAAAATTCAAACTAAAGAATGAATGAAATATTATTATGCGCGCATGTAAATTAGGTCTGTTGTCAAAATTAAAATCAGTAATAATTTCATACTATAAGGAAACATTTTTTAAAGAGAGTTGCCACCTAATTGAACTCAATTAAATGGATATACTATATATAAATGGCGTGGTCGTTTATTTCGAGACAAAAGCTTAGAAACTCAAAAAATTGCTTAATTTTTTTTTATCGTGCGTTATAGCACTAGGTGCTAAACAAAAATGCTAAGGGTTACCACATTTTTAAAAAATTTCCAATATTTACAAATTAATATAATTTAAATGCAACAATGTGTATACCAAATTAAATAGAGGAAGAGATATTACAATTGAAAATAATTGTGTAAGGGTTGCCACATGTTTTGAAAAGTTAAGAATTCAATTAATTCCCTAAAATAAATGAAAGCATCCATTACTTATATACAGCAGTTATGTGAATGAAGTTTTAAATGGAAAAAATTTTAAAAAGTAAATAACCACCAAAAACATTAAAACAGTCAGAAGTCGTTTAAGCACGCATACATATCGGTAGGTACATAACACACAGATACATTGATACATGCATTTATTAGTTTGTAAAAAATTAACAAACAACAAGTAAGGAAGCCTAAGTTCGAGTGTAATCGAACATTACATTCTCAGCTGTATGTTTTCATTGTTTGTTTGCGTTTGATGGATTTTATATAAAGCGAGTGCTGCATAAAGTGGGCGTAGTCACGCCCATTTTCAAAATTTTTATCAGTCATCCCATTAAGCATATGAATATTATTCTTTGTGCAAAATTTCATTCCTTTTTGACTTCTAGTTACAAAGATGTCACGTTACAAATTCCCAAAGGGTGTTCCAGAAATATCTTTGTTAAAAAGTAGGCGTGGTCATAACCCGATTTCAATAAATTTCTGCATGTCTATTAACACAAGTTATAAAAGTGTATAAACCAAATTTCGTCATAATATCTCAATTATTTGTCGAGTTATAGGCTAAGAAATCACGTCTATTCCTTTGTTTAAAAAGAGGCGGTGCCACGCCCATTTTCCAAAATTTTTATATTTTTTGTTTCCGGTCTATTGTGGAACTCATGCCACAAAATTTCAATGAACTATCTTTATATTTGACAAAGATATCGCTTAAAATGTTTTTATTAGGCCACTTTATAGTTCCCTTATATAAAAGTGGGCGTGGTCGTCAACCGATTCCGCTAAAATTTAGAACGTGTATTACCACGAGTAATAAAAGTGTACACACCAAGTTTCGTCATAATATCTCAATTATTTGTCGAGTTATGGGCTCAGAAATCTCGTATATTCCTGCTTCTAAAAAGAGGCGTTGCCACGCCCATTTTCCAAAATTTTTGTGTTTTTAGTTTTATGCCCGCAGTTGGACTCCTGCCATAAAATTTCAATGAGATATCTTTATATTTGACAGAGATATGGCTTAAAATGTTTTTGTTAGGTCACTTTATAATACACATATATAAAAGTGGGCGTGGTCGTCAACCGATTTTAACTATTTTCCGTCCAAACGTTTGCCTAAGTAAGTAAATCACGCATACCAAATTTCATCGATATATCTTCAGTGGTTTCTGAGTTATGACGTATAAAACTTTCAATGTTTGACCCCTAATAAGTGGGCGTGGCACGCGTGGCAAATTTCTTCATAGGGGCCTGAGCTCAACACGTGGGTAAAATTTCATCGCTCTAGCTATATTAGTGACTGAGATAGCAAATTTCCGATTTTTTCTATATAGGAAAAGTGGGCGTGGTCATGGTCCGATTTCGCCCATTTTCAATACCAACCGTCCCAGTCTCGATACCAACTTGCATTTCAAATTTCATCAAAATATCTCAATTTTTGCGCGAGTTAGAGTGTTTACAGACGGACGGACGGACAGACGGACGGACGGACGGACGGACATGGCTCAATCGATTTCTCTTTTCACCCTGATCATTTTGATATATATAAGTCTATATCTATCTCGATTATTTCGTTCTGTTACAATCCACCGTTATGTGATTAAAACTATAATACTCTGTGTACTAGTACAGCTGAGTATAAAAAAGACTTTCTTTAGTTTGGTAATCAAGCGAAATTTTGGCGATGCGTGAGAGATGCAGCAGCGGCAGCAATGTTTGTATGCAAACACAGCCCAAATATATAGCAGCAACAACGACAAACCAATAACAAAGCACCAACAAATGTTGGTCGTATCAATTAAGCATTTCTTACGCCAAAATGCTATAGCATTGTGAAGAAAGTAACAACATCAACAACCAACAAACAAAAGAGATCAGCGAACGAACGAAAAACGCAGCCAAGTGAGCCAAAAATAATAAAGAAAGTTGGATGCGAAGTTTTGCTTTCTTTCGATTTGATTGTGATTTTGAATATCGCTTATTAGTTGCTGGTTGCTGTTGTTGTACAGCATTAATGACCCAAAACAAAGCTTGAGAGCTAAAAGATTACATAAACTGACGCGGAAGACAGTCGAGATGCAGAAAAGCGCAAAAAGGCCACAGAAAAAAAAAAACATGGTAGAAAAAGAGAAAAGAAAGAAAGAAAGAAAGAGGAAGAAAAGTTTTTGCTAGCTAAAATTTGAGTAAATAATAAAGAAAAAAAAAAATAGTTTGCTTATACCCAGTAAGTAATAAACTGTTGCTCCAACGCAAATCATGCCACCAAACAAAAGGAGTGCTTTTTGGGCACTTCGCTGCCCGCTTATACTGGATTCTGCTCTCTTGGCTGACAGTTACCATGCAAAATGTTAGAGACTTAAAGAGACCTTTAGAGAGTATGCCAGCTACTCATGAAACTGATCTTTACTGATTATGCCAATTATCTTTACTGATTATGCCAATTTTTTCTATTGTGAATAAGTGAAATAGTTTCAAATTTTTGTCAATAGATGTCTCCCCTATCTTCGAATTCAACGCAATACCGTTCGTTAGAAAATTTTTTCCAAGTCCGTACCAAAGAACGTATAGGTACAATATACGTTCTTTGTCCGTACTTTAACGAACGGTGTTCGAAGATAGGGTAGACATCTATCGATAAAAAGTTGAAGAAATTTCATCAAATAAACACACCTTTTTTCCAATTCCTTTACTTTAACGAAAGGTCGTATAATTTTCACTTGTTTTTATACCAATGGTTGTTTTTTCGCATGTCTCTAACTCTTGCCCAATCGAATACGGTTAATGTCTCCAACGAAGGGAGACCCACTAAGCAAGCGGATAAATTCAGACAATAATAGTGGAAACACTCACCGACGGCAGCCCGTAGACCGTGTCAGCTGACACGATCTACCTTATGGGAATGCCATGTAAACGCAAACTCATCAACATTGAATTTCTACGTTTACGGAAAACGGTACGTAGAAATCAAAATCGTTTTGATTTTTTCCGTGCAAACGTGTCAGCTGACTACTCTCTTTGAAGTCAGTGTTGCCGTCTGAGTATTTTGCATCATGATATATTTTAATTTTGTAAATATCAAATTATTCTTAAAAAAAACCAAAAATATTAAAAGAAAATTATTGATTGTGAAAAGGTGAACTATGGTTAGTTGTTGACTTCTAGTTTTGTTAACAAATTTCAAAAAATGTAATGGAATAATAAAAGTTTGCTAAAGAGAGTGAAATGACGACAAAATGGCAACATTGTATCCATGTAAACAAACAAAATAAACAAACTGTTTGCAGCGTTTCTATGGTTATAAGCAGCGTTTCTACGGGTTTGACTTTTGCTTGAATTCTCTACGAATGGAACACGGAAACGTACGTCGATGAGTGTTTCCACTATAAGTCGTGTCGTGCCCCTCTTTAACGGCTAATCCGTACATATATTTGTTGTAGATTTTAAATACGCTCTTGCACTCCCCTCTCATATTTCCTCCCTACTCCTCTATTACTTGTTTAGCTTTTCCCACTTCTTTGCCCTTATCTTCCACACTATACAGCCCGCATTTACAGCGAGCAAGCAACTCTCTCTTTTTTTTTTGCAAGCGCACAGTGGGCGATTCGCGTTCGCTAGCGGCGGAAAACTTATAATTTCCAAAGTAAGAAAGATATCTTCAATTGGTTGTTTTTACCAATCAGCAACTAAAATTTTTTTCTTATTTAAAAAAAAAAAATTTTTTTTTTATAAATTTTTTATATTTTTTTATATTTTTGTTTATATTTTTTTTTTAATAATTTTTTTACTAATTTTAATAATAAATTCTTTTTTGTTTTATTAAAAAAAATTTATTCTAAAAATGCTTCTTAAAAGAAATCCAAAAAATTTATATTTGAATAGGAAAAAAACAATTACATATTTCGTTTTTACTGCCAGTTGCGTCATACTGCTGTTTTGTCCAAGTATTATTATTTGGAACTGTGCCAAATACATATGTAGTTTTACATAGCGAGAATCTTATTTGCGGATACTTCTTCGTAGTGACATGCTAAATAAAGTTCGCATTTTTTGCTGAGTACAATAAAATCAAGAGTATACTGAAAAAAAAACCAACTTACTCAGATTATCGAAAAGTGGGAATGATTCGGCGCTAAAGACATATTTTCATTGGTTTGATGTATAATTTTCCTCAAATCAAGGAAAAAACCACCTTTTAAAGAAAATTGTATTCAAAACAATGAAAATATGTCTTTAGCGCCGAATCATTCCCAATTCTTCATAATCTGAGTAATTTTTTTTTAGTGTAGCGGGTAGTAGCGGCTGAAATTGGTTGGCACTTACAGAAAAAAATTTATTTTGACTTGCATACGGTTGAATTTCATAAAGTTTTACTCACCAAAAAACAGATCTACGCTAAAATTGCCCACTGTGAACCGCTCGCATTTGCCCAACTGTTTATCAACCGGCTGAAATTTGTTGTTGTTGTTTGTATTGTTGGTTGCAATTTCAAATATTACATAACCGTAGCGGCAACTACAAAATCAACAACAACAACCAGCAACAACAACCAACCGTACTCATAGTTGCTTAGCCGCTTTTGTCGGCATGACACGGTTCAGCGCGTTGGCGTTGTTTTGGTCTATTTTTTTCGTTTCTTCACGCCGCTTTTTTTTTGTGTACATATTTATTTCTTTTGACTTTTTTGCTTCTTTTTTCTTGCATTTACTCATTTCAGTTTTGTGTTTAATTTGTAATAATTTTCGAAATATTTATTACCACGTCTGCGCCGCCAACTTTATTCGGCGGCTAGTCGTGCTAATTCGCCGCTGCCGTCGTCGCCCAACCTACATTTTTCTGCAATACTCAACGGGCAAATAAAAAGTCATATAATAGCAGCAGGCGCTTTGGCAGGGGGCTGAAGAAATACTTACATACTACATATATCTAAATAAGGGCCACCCTCATCGATAGTACCGACTCTACCTTTTCCCGAAGAATATGGAGCTCACCGTCTCTCAGATATACCAAATGTTCCCTCCTCAATATATACTACCGGCCCAGAATTGACTGTCTAATCAGCATTTAGGGAAGCTCTCAAAAGACAACGACCTCTTCGCATCTCTATCCGACTGTGGTTCAACCAGTGATGCCAATATTCTTGGACCAAAAATCCCTACGGCATGCAAAAAAATTCCCTACTTTTCCCTACGCTAACAAAATTGTTCCCTACAAATTTCCCTACGCCGCATTTGCTCTATATTGAAATAAACACACACAAAATTTATGCAAATAAAGTTTTTATTCAAAAAGCCACGTATGCATACATAGAAATTTTTATGTTACTAAGTATATTTTCAAGAACTTTCTTTTCGTGTTCAAGGAAATGAAAAATTTCCTTACATCTTATTCGGTCAGAATATTTCGGAAGAGTATTTAGAAGCTCGAGACACTAAGTTCCAATATATATATCATCGACTGGCAATGTTACGTGAGGTGACCTAATCAATCCTTATTTCATTTTTTTAATAAAATTTTTAGTCAGCTTATAAAATATTTTAGTTGACTCCAAATAAATTTCATGTATTACCTGCTCTTTGGCTTGAAAAAGTGTCGGTTACCCCTGACTGCAAACCATTTAATGGGCACGGAAACGCATAACACCCTGGATTATAAACAACGAAGCATCCCTGATCTCTCCCCTACGGAGATTCAGGAAGTCATAAAGAAGGCCAAAGCCTCAAAATCAGTCGGACGAGACGGCATGGACGGCATGGGACAGAATGGAGTAAGGTTCCTAACGGAGGCCCTCAATTTGTCTCTGACACCCTTGTCATCCCCAATATTTGGAGGATGGCAAGGATGGTCCCCTTACTTAAACCGGGTAAGCCAGCCAATGTAGGAGAATCCTATCGGCGGATATCTCTCCTCTCTCCGGTAGTAAAGATACTTGAGGCCGCCTTACTACCATATATAAACGGACATCTACAACCTGCCACACATCAACATGGATTCCGGAAAACGCACAGTACAACAACAGCTCTAAATGCCATAATTACGCAGATAGTGCGCGGTCTCAACCAACGATACCCCTGCGAGAGAACGGGCCTCGTGGCACTCGACTTGTCGAAAGCCTTCGACACAGTCAACCATGCCATCCTATTGGCGACATATCGAGCCTCCCGCCGAGGCTGAAAAGGTGGACCGCGAACTATCTGAGTGGTCGACAGGCATCGCTTGACTTCAGGAATGGTACCTCAAAACTAAGGAGAATAAAACAGGGAGTTCCACAGTGTGGTGTCCTGTACCTGTTGTTATTCAACTTATACATCTCCACACTCCCACCTCCACCTGAAGGAGTTCGTATCATATCCTACGCCGATGACTGCTCGATTATGGCGTCAGGCACCGACATAAATGACATGCTCGAAAATGAACGGTTACCTCTCCGACCTTTCCCACTTTTTACATCGCACTCCCTCTAACTGCAGCCCTCTAAGTCCTCCGCGACCCTGTTCGCTAGCCCGCAGCACCTGGAGAAAAGACAAAGAAACTCTTATCGCAACATACAAAGCAATCGGCCGGCCTGTCTTGAACTATGCATCGCCAATATGATCGACGGGGACTTGCAGGACGCAGTGGAGGAAACCCCAAGCCTGGCAAAATTCGGCGTTACGTAATGCTACGGGAAGTCTACTCATGTCGGCGGAACACCACCAAAATCACGGGGCACAGATTCTTCCAGTTGAGAATCATAACATCATGCTTAGCAAAAAATTTCTACTGGGACGCTACCGCAGAGGGCATCCAAAAAACCATCTACTGGAGCCCGAACCGCCCCCCCCCCCCCCCCGGCACATCAACAAACATCTCTTCAGTCTCAGCCCGGAGATTGAAAAATACATAAATCAACCACTAGACTCCACAACATACAGGCAGACATTAAAAGAGATACACAACGAAACAGTCTCCACCTTCGTTTCAACCCGCCCGCGTACCTAATAATTAGAGACCAACCACCACCAATAGCTGCAGAAGTACTGGAGTTGCCCAGCGAAATCCAAGTCACCTTATCACAATTATGGTCGGGCTTCTGTAGTAGGCTCAATTCCTACAGGGTCAGAATCGATCCAAACATACCTAACGTATGTCCGGCATGTGGAGAGACGCCGCATGACACATAGCACTTCTTTGCATGCCACCTCAAACCATCTAACTTAACACCGTTGTCCCTCTGGACCAGCCCAAAATAAGCTGCAATATTCTTGGGCCTTCCGTTAAGTCAGATTGATTACAATTTGTGAACACAAATCGTCGGCTAAGCAGGGATTAGTAACGCAACAACAACAACCCTGGGTTAGGGGTTTTTGTGTGGGCGAAGCAGGTAAAAAAAATATATTGCCACATCAGAACAAAGGACAATTTTGAAATATTGCATACAAGCATGCAAAAACATTTTATTTGTAGTTATTAAAAAATTTTAGGTTCTTAGAAAAATTAATTCGTTGCAAAGGAAACGAAAGTTTTTAACTTCAAAAATTCCCTACATTTAGCTAATTTTTGAAAATCTGTCCTTTTTTCCCTACACTGCAAATTTGAGGTCGAATTTCCCTACATGTAGCCTCTTTTCCCTACACTTGGCATTACTGGGTTCAACCTCCAACCAAGCTGTACATTTTTTGGGGTTTTAGTGCCGATTTTCAGTCGGTGGCAAAAAATCTCATTCCGCTTACCTTATCATTGCAGTATCTTCTTCGCAGAGGTAGCGGAGATATAGCAGGCGGTTGAGTCCTTTTATGCAGGGAAAAGCGAATGTAAAGACGTTTACGCCTTAGACAACCAGGCTCCACTAGAAGTGCTTGGGACTGTAATATGTAAATCCAGAGCCGTTTAAAATTGATGCAGATCTCTAAATGAGAGAGGTGAATGGCAACCTTGTATGAGTATCTGGACACTTTAACATGCCGGGAAACGAAATGGCAGACGAACTTGCTAGAGAGGGCACATCTGCTCCACTTTCAATGTCGTGGAAGGGTTTCGGTATGCCGCTCGCTACCAGCAAATTCACGCAGAAGGAGTTCTTCTTCAAAGAAGCAAATGACATGTGGCATTATCTGAGTACCTTTAACCATACTAAGCTCTTTTGGCCTAACTGGAACGCTAAACGGACAATGAGTTTAATGGCACTCGGAAGATCAGAGCTTGCACTAATTAAGGGACTATCAACAGGCCATATAATCTTTGGGAAGCATGCAGCTAGGATGACTGCTCCATAATACGATTACTATAGGGCTTGTGAAGACGAAGAGGAGTCCGAAACAGTAAAGCAAAGCCCTGCACTAGGAATGAAGCGACTGTAGTACATATTTAGAAGCTTCGCAACCTCGTGCTATCACAATGGGACCTTCGGAACCTAAGTATGCTAAGTGGAAACTAGCAGCTACTGCAACCTAACCTAAACTATAGTAACATAGACATGCATAGTTCTCATTTCTCTTCGAATTCATTTCTAGTGTCATGAACATATGAAAACTATGATTGATTACACAGCCCAACAGTATTTTCTCATACGAACAAACGCTAGTAATTATGAAAGAACATATCTGTCAGACCAACTTTGCCGAACATAGTACTAGTCCGGAAGGTCTGAGTTTTCTTTTTTAGGGGGGGGGGGGAGGTTTAAAGTTTTACAGTTTTAGCTGGAGGTGCAATTACTTTATCGAAATATCATATAAATATCTTATAAAAATGAAATCAAAAGAAGTTTCTGAGTTTGGATTTCTTCTACAGAATTTAATAAGCAATTTCTTCGCGGTAGACTTTAACCCTCTAACCCCCACGAAAAAAGCTGTTTTAACCCTCTTTGGAAACGCATGGAGAGAATGTCAATTAAAAGCCCGTCTCCACATAACTTGATTCGCCAACGAAACATGTAGCGGAACATCTCGCGAAATAACCCGTCTCCACGAGGCTGATCATTATTCAGTTTGACATTTCTCATTCTTGTTCTTGTCAAATGTTTATATGGCTGCTTATTTTTGCGTTTTTGTTTTGGTCTGAGTGAGAAGTCGATACATTTTAGATACAAAATTAGATCTATATTATCGGGATTGGCAAGAGGATTGATAACGAATCACGCGTTTCATCCTCCATTCACTCTCAGAAATTTGTATGGAAATTAGCAGGTTTCGGCACTGGTTACGAGGTCGAATGAAGATTGAGAGAGCGAATGCAGATAAAAGGAGCGAAACACGTTATGTGGAGACATTGTATAAGAAGGCAGATAGAGGGTTAAAATATTATAGAAAACTATTCGTCATATGTCACTATACCACTGGAAATAATAATCAAAAATCCGCCATAATCGTTCCATCGATTATATGTATTATGGAACGATTTTCTGTCATTCCTTTATAAGCTTGATTTGGAGACAAATCGGTTTCGGCGATGTGCCATCTTCAGTATATTTTCTTTGTTCGCTGAACGACGCAGTTAAAAGGCATTAAATTTTAATCTCAAAATTTTTTTTTTTATTAAAAAACTCTTGACTTTTCAACCAAAGTTGCAATCTCTGCTTTTCGAAATTTGTTCATGCTTTGTTTTAGTGGTGACTCTTTGAAGAAGCAGAGTTCCAAAATGTGGCATGAAATATGTAAGTATTTGTTTTAATTTTTTTCGTTTATTTATAATTTTCTTGTTGTATGTACATATGTAAATCAGAGGCGGTCGCTTCATACAAGCCGAGAAGCCCGGCTTGCGTACACATTTTCGTTCATTTCATACGAAATTCTTTAAAATCTGATTATTTTACGTTTTAAATGTGTTTACTATTTAAATTCTCAATAATATAGCCCCCACTGTAACATGCCCCTAAAAGCCTGCTAAGAAAATAGCGCAAATACACCACCAATCCACCTCACAATGTGTATTTTGTTTGTACAGCCAATCACAGCACAGTGAGCATGCTTCAACGTTTCCACACATTAGCTTTTACGTGGCTTTCAAAACAGAATAACATAGCTTGTTTTCTCGCTTTCGCTAAGGAGAAACCAATTACTTATTTTCAGACTTAAATTGAAAAAAAAAAAGCTAGCAAAGCACTTTTTTTATTTTTCACATCAAATTTGTATGCGAATATGAAGCTGGCTGCGGCATTTAAAAGTTCAGTATTCACAGCCATATGCATATTTGATTTGATTTTCGTTTGCATGTAGGTACATACTTATGCACATAATTTCTTACATCTGCATGTGCATACAAACATAAATATCAAATACCAGATTATAAAAGGGTTGATTTGTGATTTTTGGCGACTATTGGCACAATATCAAGATAATTTTAAAAAGCGGTGGAAATCAAATTGGACCTCAGTTTTTTAAACACTAAAGCACCCATTTTTTAAACGGTTTTATTTAGCTCACCCCGTTTGTTTTATTTATTCTTGGGTCAAATTTAGTAATTCAAATTTCACCCTCTTCCTGTCAACCGATTAATCTGAAATTTTGTACGCATGTATAACCCCGATGACAATGCAATATTATGAGAAAAAAATTCCGATAGGTGGCGCGTATTTACAAAAATCGCTATATTTACAAAAATCGCATTTATGGTCCGATTTGGCTGAAATTCGGAACATGTATTACTACCTTGAAAAGAAATATTTTCTTTAAAAAAAATTCCGCTAGGTGGCGCGTGGGTCGCTATATTTACAAAAATCGCATTTATGGTCCGATTTGGCTGAAATTCGGAACATGTATTACCTACTACCTTGAAAAGAAAAATTTTCTTAAAAAAAAATTCCGCTAGGTGGCGCGTGGGTCGCTATATTTACAAAAATCGCATTTATGGTCCGATTTGGCTGAAATTCGGAACATGTATTACCTACTACCTTGAAAGGAAATATTTTCCTAAAAAAAACTTCCGATAGGTGGCGCGTGGGTCGCTATATTTACAAAAATCGCATTTATGGTCCGATTTTGCTGAAATTCGGAACATGTATTACTACATGTGGGGGCAAAAGTCATGCTACGGTCCAATATTGACGTTTCAAAGGGATTAGTAAATGGCGCTATAGGCTACATCAACGAAATCGTTTGGCCTCAATTTCGTCGAACTCAGATGTATGCAACAGATGTACCTTCCGTCCGAATTGATTTCGCAAGAGACGGAGTACATCTTATACACCCGAAAGCAATACAGTTTCCAGCTAAGTACAATTACGGGACGGCTGAAAGAAGAATGTTGCCTTTAATACTATCATGGGCTTCTACAATACATAAAATGCAGGGCAGCACTGTGGATCACGCGGTCGTATACTTAGGTGCGAAAATGTTTGAGGAAGGTCAAGCCTACGTGGCTCTTAGTAGAGTAAGAACTTTGCAGGGACTACGTATAGAGGCGTTGGACTGCAATAAACTAACGGGCAAGAAACCTTGCAATAATGAAGCACTAAATGAATTAAACAGAATGCGAAATAAAAACTAAAAACTAGAAAATAAAAATAGGTAAAAAAACTTTTTAAGTTAAACGGTTTTATGTTATACATACATTGCAATGTTTAAGATAAATGTACTAAAAACCAAAAAATAATAAAATAGATACAGTCGTGGGAATTATAAACATTTGCATAGACTAGACTAAAATAAAACCGTGGGGCACGTCAATTGTCTACAATCGTTGATTAAAATGTTTGTTTTGTAATGTTACACTATAATTAGGCAGTTGTTCAACCGACAACGATGGAAGTGTGATAAGTAGGGCTAGAATGTGGAAAAAAGCGAGCAAGCTCGATTATAAGCGAGTTTTAGGGTTTCATAGTGGTGAGCGAGTAGTACTTTTATCATATGTTTTGTCGATTAAAGACAAACTACGAGCAGTGAAACGATTC
Source organism: Urophora cardui (assembly GCA_960531455.1). Lineage (NCBI taxonomy): Eukaryota > Metazoa > Arthropoda > Insecta > Diptera > Tephritidae > Urophora > Urophora cardui. Next base: position 131,265,323 of record OY482672.1, read on the forward strand.
CTCGTGTGAATGTCCAACGATAAACTAGTTGAAACATCTCTTTTATTAACATGGAGTGTATAACTATTGGAATTTCCATGAGCAAGAAAATAGTAAGTAATTTCCTCACCGTCTGCGGGCCAACTGCCTAACGACGAATTAAACGATTCTTCTATCGCACATTAAGTCGATAATTTGTAGACAATTGACGTGCCCCCCGGTTTTATTTTAGTCTAGTCTATGCAAATGTTTATAATTCCCACGACTGTATCTATTTTATTATTTTTTGGTTTTTAGTACATTTATCTTAAACATTGCAATGTATGTATAACATAAAACCGTTTAACTTAAAAAGTTTTTTTTACCTATTTTTTTAGGCAATAAGCAAATACACTTGCTACTGCTGAAATTTCCGTCGGTATAAGGAAACTAAAAATACCTCTGCGCTTTCGTGTGAGATTTCCCTAGCGCACGTTTTTATATTTAAGAATTATGTAAATACGAATTTTTTATTTTAAAAATGTTCAGAGTAAAATTGCAAAATCAAGAAAAAACAATTTTAATTTCAAAATGTTTATTTTTATTTTAAGCACTATGAGATTTTGAAGGCAAAACTATCGTTTTTATTCCATTAATTTTAATTTTTAATTTAAACATGTTTCTTTTTCAATCCTAAATACATTTTAATTTAAAAAATTTAATTTTTAATTAAAAAAATTTTTTTAAATAATAATGACTTGGTTTAAAACGTGCATTATAAAAATAAAAATTTTATTTTTGATTCCTTTTCTCTGAGTATACAAACAAAAAAATGTGTATCAGGAAAACAAAAAAAAAAAAATACATATGAAAAAAACAAAAAAAAAAAAAAAAATAAATAAACGAGAAAAAACGATCTTCAAATACCCGAATTGTTCAAATGCCCGTACAAACATACGCGTAATAAACAAACAAGCGAGCGTTCGAGCATTGAAAAGCATTTATTCGGGCCACTCGAAAATGTTAAAAAGAAATCGAGAACTCTAAATCAAAGTCAATGACGGAACGCAATCAGACTTTTAAATAATACAGCAAAGGAAATTACATAACTAAATGGCTAATGGTTATGCTTCACACATAGGCTTGCCCAGACAATTTATGCTAGGTCCGCCACTGATGTAAATGATTGTTTTTATCGTCACAACAATTGTTTATTATTATTATTATTATTATGGGCCTGGCTTATGCTCACAAGAAATCAAGCAAATGCAAGCAATGAACCAATCAACCCAGCGACATATGCACTTAACAAAAACACAAAATATATCCAACAACTGTTGCTGCCGCAGACGCAACTGCATGGCAAAACGGAATGGAATGGCCAACGGCGAGTGGCGACAACAATATTTTTTTGTTTTTTTGCATTGTTGTAATTGCTTTTTTGTTGTAGATGTTTATGCTGCCGCCGCCGCTGCTGGTGCTGCTGTTGCTGCACGCCACCAAAAATGTGGGTCAACCAAATGTTTAGTTTCATTTCGTTTCGTTTTTCCTTATTGCTTTTTTTTTGAGTATTTTTTCGATTTTTTCCATTTTTTGTTGTTGTTTTGTTTTAACTTGGTTATGCTATGTCGACTTTACTTTTAGGCTTTACATCAATTGCACTCGTATGCATTTATTATGTACTCGTATGTAGGTATGTATGTATATTTATTATGTGTTTCCCTATTATAAACGATACACAAAAATTTCGAAAACTTTGACCTAAAAAGCCGGAAATCAAATAAAACCAAAAAACCAAAGAGGGCAACAGCAGCACATAATTATGGTTAATTTGTTGGGCAAAAGTAGATACAAAAGTTATGTAGTGTGAAATTTCATTAAATTGGTCTTGGGTGTGGCTTTCGTTTTTTTATTCAGGTTAGATCATAGGTTATGAAGGCATAATGGAGCTTCGTCTGCCTTGTAGGAGATCATGGAGCTGTGAAAGGGCGCTGCATATTTTCAGAAAAGGTGATAGATCTCACTATGTACCAAAACTCAGGTAAACTGCTTGGTTCTTTTCAGCCGGCTGCTGTAGGAGTCTAGCAGTCTATAATCTCGACGATGGACTTAGCTCAAAGAAGAAGGCGGAAAGCCCAGCCAGCCAACTCGCAAAGCAATCTCTTGATGGAGTGCTCTGAATAGTTACTGAAAAAGGAGTTATTTTTTGTTTACTTGTTGGAGATTTATCTCATTCCTAGACCACATATTTAGGGATATTAAAGGAACGCGAAATTCTGCGTCGGATACGCTTTTCGCATGCGCTTTGTTGGGAAGTTTTCCTGAGAGTGAGTGAATACAGTCAAAATCTTGGAGGGATTTTGACCAAACTTACACACCAGCTGAGTACCTTGACCTAGATGGTTTATAAGCTTATTTTTTTTTTTTCAAATCGGGAAGTCGGTACCCTAGATATGGATGAAAAGGTCCATGTCCAGCTTTCCCCCGAATATTTTTGGACGATACTGGTATCAAATGAAACGTATTGAGCAGGGATTTCACATAGAACTGTACTCATTATGATTACTGGATCGGGTTCTCAGATTTGGGTCAAAATGTGGACCCATATGACCCCGGAATGTTTCTCAGCGACCTTGGTATATGAAAGGTCTTGAGAAGCGTTTTTACAAAGAGCTATATGCTCATTATGATTCTTAGATCGGGTCCGCAGATATGCGTCAAAATGTGGATCATGATTTCTAGGGTGAGTGTCCAGATATGGGTCATTATGTGGGACCGGATGACCCCGGAATATTTCTGAGCTATATTGGTTTGTATTTGGAAGAGTTTTAACTAGAGCTCTATTCGTTATGATTCCTAAGTCGGGTGCCCAGATCTAGATGAGCCCGCAATGTTTCTCAGCGATATTGGTTTCAAGTGAAATGTGTTCAGCAAGACTTTTACATAGAGCTCTATCCATTATGATTCCGAGGCCGTCCCAAGATTCGGGTCGAAACGTGAACTCGCATGAGCCCGGAATGTGTCCGCGAAATATTGGTATCAAGCGAAAAGTGGAAATCAGGGTTTCAATATAGAACTCACGTCAATTTTATGCCCAACCCTCTTCTCTAGGAAAAGGGAAAGAGAAAGGGTAATGAGAATGGGAAGGGGAAAGGGTAATGAGAATGGGAAAGCGAGAAGAAAAAGGACACGAAAATGGGATGGGAGAGGGATTGGAGGGAGAGTAGATAGATAAAGCGAGTTAGTAGAGAAATGGAAGAAAGAGAAAAGGAGTGGTAAAAGGAAATGTGACGGGAAAGGAAAAAGAAAATGGACACGTAAATTAAAGCGAAAAGGAAAGAGATGTAGAGGAAAAGGGATTGAAAAACCAAGACGAAGAAGAAAATGATAGGGCTTGAACTTTTGAAAAGAACAATTTTTTCTTTTAAATTTTTTCCTTACTTTTGCTAAGACCTGCGATTATTATACCGGAATACAACATTATGACTAGGGCAACAGAAAATATGCCCTAAAAAACTCGTTTTTAGCGCTAAAAATATGTCCTTAAAAATATGGTTTAAGCGCTAAAAATATGCTCTTAAAACTTGGTTTAAGCACTGAAAATATGCCCTTAAAATTTTGTTTATATCTATTATATAAAAATGAATGTGTGTGTGTGTCCTTTATGGACTCCCAAAGTAATCAACCGATCTTTATGAAATTTTCACAGTGGATTCATATGGTATTAGCGCACATAATAGGGAACTTCCCGGAATATAGGCCCAAATGTGGACCCAGCAAGTGTTTGAGCAATATGGGTATCAAATGAAAGGTGCTGTGCAGGCCTTCAACATAAAGTTATTTTCATTGCGACGCCTAGGCCGGGTCCCCAAATATGGGTCAAAACGTGGACCCAGATGACCCTCGAATGTTTCTAAACGATATTGGTATCAAATGAAAGGTGTCGAGCAGGGCTTCAACTTACTGATATTTTCATTTTTATTTTTTAAGTCGGTTTCCCAGAGATGGTTCAAGTAGTGAGCCCGGATGGTGATGGATGGTCCCGGTAAAAGTAAAGGTAAAGGTAAAGGTAAAGGTAAAGGTAAAGGTAAAGGTAAAGACCCATCTGCTAGTACTTAAAAAAAGATATACGGCATGGTAGGTTGTGTGCCCACCTTTCATGCAAGAGGTTCCAGGTTCAAACCCTGGCTCGAACAAATATCAAAAATTAGTTTTACATAAAATTAGAACACTTTGTAACAAAAAATTATGTTTATTAAAGGTACATTTTATAGGTTCAAAAGACGAAATAAAAAAATTCACATTTGCGAAACACATTTTCGTTACCAAAAGAAAACAAGTATTTGTACTTACGTAAATATATACATACATACATATATTTATGTGCGTGAATTTAAAATTTTATGTGTGGATGGCAATCAAAATTCCAGTGCAAAACTTGAATACTTATTTATTCAAATTGCTGTCAACTACAAAATTTTGCGGTAAATTTTCAAATAGAAAACTATGTCGATTGTCGCGGTAAGTTTTTAAGCGTAGAAAAAGATCTTTCCACGTCAACTGAAGTTATCGGGGCGTATTTAAAAGTAAGAATTTCAGTCACTATGTAGCGTGTAGTGCTACACGTTCAATATGAATATTGCGATATTTTTCTCGCTCTGAGGTACAAGATATTTTACTTCCGTCCTTTTCGCACTTTCACTTTCAATTCGCTTATTGCCAATATTGCGATCCGAATCGCGGATTTCAAAATTTCTAAACATTCTGCGATCCAGAATCGCGATCCATCAATACTCGATGCTACACTGTCAATATGTATCGCGATCCACAGATTTCATCAATATATATTGACCGTCTGACGTATGCCTATGTACATATGTAGATACACAGCTGATTCGTGTAACACATTTGAATGAAGCATTGCGAAAATTATTAAATTCGCCTTGAACTTGTCAGAAAAGAGGAATGGCAAATAGTATGCGCATATACAAAACAAAGTTACCAGAGTAAAAAATGTAAATAAAAACAATTTTACGAGTGAGATGGAAAAATATGACGAAATACTATGCTAAAATATGAACTGAAAGCAAAATATGCCAAAAATATGCAAATAAGTCAAAATATGCAAAAATAAGCCTTTTGACCTAAATATGCGAAAATATGCCCTAACAAGTTAGGCTTATTCTCTTCGTCTTGAGCTAAAACGCCTATATATATTTATCATATGTAAATAGGACTGCAACAGAAAAATATGCATTTGCATATCTTCTGTTGCCCTAATTATGACGAATTAGTCAGCCAAAAGTAAATTAAATAGTCACAATGTAAAGCAGTTAAGCTTTCAAGCTACAACGTACAACAAACATCAACGAAAACAACGACAACGAAACGTGTTTTCTCCCAAACCAAAACAACGTACTGACAAAGCGACTGCGCATGCGCACAGAAAAACGCCGCTGCCAAAAAAGCATGTCTACGAAACCCAAAATGCGCTCGCTGCTTGCATAAATGTGTAAATATGTACTTACATACGAATTATTTTGTATTTATGTAGCTTATGCCGCCATGCACAAGAAAACTCAATTTATTTTTAGCTGCCGTAATTCATTCACTTTCGATTTCTACCGCGCTTTTTTTTTTTTAACTGTGAATGTACTGTAAATGTATGTAAAAATGTTTTTGTATGTGTAATTGTTGTGCCGATTTTGTCATTTTTATTTAAGTATTTTTGGCTTGACTTTTATGCTTTCGTCATTAATTTTTTACGTTCGCTCACGCATATTTAGCGCGCTTTCTCAGCGAAGCCCCGTCGCTTGAGTTGAGCTTTACTCACTATTTGGTATGTAGTTTTTTAGGTTTTACTTTTTCCAAATTTTTATTATTTTTTTTTCTTTTCCCTTTTTGCTTTTTGCTTTTTCATTTTTGTTTTTTTTTATTTTTGTTTTTTTTCTCATTTTTGTTTTTTCTCCTTTTCTATTTTTTTTTTTCTTCTCTTTTATTTTATTTAAATTTTCTCTAATTTTTTCGTGCCTTCAATTGCATTTTTTTCTTACTGTTGCTATTTACTCGGTTTTATTGCTGCAATCATTTAGCAGCAGCCACAGCAACAGCAGCCAGCGCAATTGTTACAACTCTAAATGTCGCCCCATTCAAAATTCATTTCAATGCGCATTCGCACGCATGCGCCAACGCCACTGGCCATCCGTCAGGTCAGTGAGTACGGCCAACACGGCCCAGCCCGTGCAGCCTGTTATGAACGACCGCCGGACACTGTTTGCCTGCTTGCTTGTTTGTCAATTAAGCGCCATATGCCCCACTTAAGATTAAGCTCTCTATCTCACCATCTTTCTATCTCTGTCTCTCTCTCCATCTCTCTCTCACTTCCTCTGCTCTCCTTCTCCCACCGCAATACCGTTAACTATGTTTATATTTGGGAGCATGGAAGAAAAAAAAAACGGTAACAATCATTTTCGAAAGCGTGCGTTGCTGTCGTCATAAACTAGTTGCTATTTTTTGTCTGTGTGTTTGTTTTGTTATTGTTTGTATAAAGTTGCAGCAGCTGTTTGGTTAGTTTCGACTAACTGACTAACTGTGTACAGTAGCGAGATTTAAAGCCCGTCTCCACATAACTTGTTTCACCAACAAAACATCTAGCAAAACATCTCGCTAAATAACCCGTCTCCACGTGGCTGATCGTGATTCAGTTTAACATTTCTCTTTCTTGCTCTTCTTAAATGTATGTATGTTTGCTTATATTTTGCGTTTTTGTTTTGGTCTGTGTGAGATTTCGATAGATTTTCGATACAAAACTAGAGAAGACATCGATATCATCGAGGTTGGCAAGATGATTCAGAATGAAACAGTGTTTCAATCTTCACTCGCTGTCAGAAATTTGTATGGAAATTGGCGAGTTTCGGCACTGGTTTCCGTGTCGAAACAAGATTGAGAGAGAAAATGCAGAAAAAAAGAGCGAAACACGTTATGTGGAGACATGGTATTATGTGTTGTACAACTATGTAGAAAAAGTCTCTCACGTGCTCTTTTTAATATTTAGCACAATTCGGTAGCTTAGCGTGAGACTATCATTCGGCTAATTTTAGTCTACAACTTCTGCGCAAAAGTTTTGTAAATGATTCGCGAACTTTCCGCTTTCTCTCCGAGCATTGTGTGCTCAGTTGAGGAGTCCATCACTAGAAATGGCTCCTCTTTTTCTAAGCAGAAAGAAACGTACTGCACAAGTTTTGCGTATTTGCAAGCACTTAGATGGATTTCCACATCTGTCTACTATTTCCTTTACGAAGAGGCCCACGATCCAGCTGACACATTGGGCATAATCCTGCATCAATCACCACTCGACCTTCACATCCGTGAAACTGCAACAATGTTCGCAATACGACAGCGCAAGTCGAGGCTGTTGGACTGATAGGCAGTATGGTCACGCGAGTATCCTAAACAAACTTTCGGGTGTACAAATGATATCAGACTATGTCCCAACCACACTAGACTTTGACAGTAGTCTCCAGGTGAGGTTCTCCTCAAGGAGGAAACATTCTCGATCTACACGGACGCGTCAAAAATGTAGTGAAGTGTCAGATCTGGGGCTTTCTCAGAGCAACCAAATATCTCATTCTCTTTTCGTCTGCCGCACTCCGCCAGCATTTTCCAAGCGAAACTGTACGACATAGAATGGACCTGTGAGTTTCTGTTAGGGGACACGAGGTACACATATACCCAGACAGTCAGGCAGCGCTCATGGCGCTTAACTCCCCCTGCAACATCCTCTAACACGGTCAGAAGCTGAAAAAAATGCGATGAAAGCAATAGCAACGGCAGACGTCAACTCTCTCAGCTGGGTTCGCGGCTACAGGAACATTATCGGCAATGAGATGGCAGACGAAAGCCGGCGCTAGAGGACTACCCAGCAGATCTAGAAAGAAAAAAACTTTGGAATAACTTGCACTATTACGCGACACTGGCCGTTCGATAAACTGGCCGAACGCATGGGAATGCCATTTAAGACCAGATAAAGATGCTGCAACCAAAATGATAGTTTGGAATCGAGCATACACTTCCTGTGCGAATGTCCAGCACTGTATCAAATCAGACACAAAACCCTTGGCAGTTTTGAATTCCAAAACCTATACAATATACCCAACTGCCCATTAGTCGACCTCAGTAGGTTAATAGAAAGTACCAAATGGTTTGAACCGTAACATTTTTTTATTGGTACAGCGGTAAGTGTGTTAAAATGGCCCCCGGGCGCTAATTGGATCTGGCATACTCAGCCAGCTAGCACAGCAACCAACAAAGAGACCGCTTAGTAACAGTTTCATGTTATGCCTAGACTCCTTCATCTTTTACCTTCCATCAAAGACGTTCCCTTGGACGTAATGGTAATATTCTCCGATCCTCATCTCTATCTCTGTCTATATCTATCTAGCTTTATCTCTACTCTCTCATCTACCTCTATCTCCCTTTCTATCTCTACCTCTACCTCTACCTCTATCGCTATCTCTATCTCTATCTCTATCTCTATCTCTATCTCTATCTCTATCTCTATCTCTATCTCTATCTCTATCTCTATCTCTATCTCTATATCTATCTCTATCGCTATCTCTATCTTTATCGCTATCTCTATCTCTACCTCGATCTCGATCTCTATCTTTATCTCTATTTCTATCTTTATCGCTATCTCTACCCCTATCTCTAACTCTATATATATCACTATCTTTGTTTATATCTCTGTCTCTGCCTCTATCTCTATATCCATCTCTATCTTTACCTCTACCTATCTCTACTTCTATCACTATTTTCCTTTCTATCTCAATCTCTGCCTCTAGCTCTCCATCTCCATCTTTATCTCTATCGCTATCTCTACTTCTATCTCTACCACTATCTTTGTTTCTATCTCTATCTCTGTCTATGCATCTTCTTTTGCTCACTCACTGCAAAAATTTTGCGCACAGCTGTAAGTATGTGATACGCAACCACGATGACGATGACAATGACGACTATTGTGACTCTTGCTTGCTTGGTTAGTCGTTTCGTTGGTTGGTTGATTTAGCAATAATTTACTTACTTGTTGTATGCATTTGTGATTTTGGGTACGTTTGTTTTGCTATTGTTGTTTGTTGTGCCGGATTTTCACCCGCTGCCAGGCCATGCCACAGACCAGGCCAAGCCAGGCCAGGCCACTCTCTCTCGATGACATAACTTTACGTTTTCTATTTTTTTCTTCTTTTTGTACTACAACTTCTTTTTTTATTAATGTTTTATTGTTGCTATTTTTGTTTGTTGTGTTTATGTATATTTTTTTTTTTTCATTTTTCGTTTCTAGCGGCGTGTTTTTTATTGTTTCGCCATGTGGAAAGTTTATTTTTTATTTGGTTTTTATGTTGTTGGTATTTTTGGTTACACACACGCTCAACTCTCATTTGATGCGGTTTCGTTTTCGAAAAGTTTGCAATTAAAAATTGTGCCGACTGTTTGTGTTTGTGGTCGCTAGGTTTGTGGAAGCTGAAAGAGCTGGCGGCGGTATTGGTGGTGTGGTTTCAGCGGTTCATCAGCGTTTAGCATTACGCGCAACCATTTTTTTTTTTTTGAAGTGGTAGAAATTTTTTAAATTTAGTTTGACCGCAATTATCGATTTTACTTTACAACCGTTACATATTTAAATACATAACCTTTTTTAAGCATATGTTTGTACATTTGTATGTATGTGACCGATAACCACGTGAAATTGAGGTCTTCACGTAATCACGTAGTGCCTTATTTCCATTTATTATTTTTGGGAGAAAACACATGTACAAACCATATTTGCGTAAAACATTAAAGTCCACGTGAAGTGTGTCAGCGATTATGTAGCAAGACGACCGATTATATGAAGTGTCGAAAATCAAACAAAGCAAGTTATTGTATGCACTGTACAACGTTGGACACCTTCTCAAGGCGACAGAGATTTTAGAGCGACAAGGCTAAAGTTGGGAGCAACCAATACGAAAGCAAAAATACGTCTTTTTCCTTGCCCTTCTCACTGTCGTTGTCCCCTTACTTTCACCATACATACTGTTACTGTTGGCCAAAGCAGGGAAAAGAGCGGTCAAAACTTCGGTTATATGAGGGTTATTTACTTGAAAGAGCTACAATACCAAACGCTTCTACTGGCAAAACCCCATACTCATATGACTAACAGAACATTGATCTCTAAACATTCTGCAGTTTCAGCCATCAGATGAAGACCTTTAGATACTTGGTGACTGAGGGTGGAACTTTGAGAACTAGCTTTCTGGAGTTTTGGCGTTCCAAGCACCTGGCAAAAGTTATCGGTTGAGAAGATCATCATCAATCCTAGACGAACATTTTCCGAGCCCAGATATACACAAAGGAATCAGGAGTCTAAGTTTGAGGATTCGCGAAACAGCTATTTGTCTGACAGAAGGAATCGGTCTCATTACGAACAAAATACCACTAACTTTTTTTCAGTGTACCCGACATGGCTTTCTTATTGTAATTACGTAATGCAAAGGCTTGCTACGTAAGCAGTAAATAAAATAATAGGGGGATCTTATCGATCTTAACAGAAGTGCGTGACTTCAAACCAAGGGTATACTTTTGTAGAGCAGGGGGAACTTTTGTTCTTAACGAGGGCATTGTCAACCGACGGACAAAATTCACGGGTGTTATAATCCAGAAGTGAGTTCTGTATTAAAATCGGGAAAATTATCGATTGAATTGATGTCACATTAGTTCGATCGGTTGACTGTCATTATAACGTCACTCAGTCGAAAACATTGCTAGAGTTCCGTTACAGAAACGAAGTACAGTATTCGTAGGGGAACTTCTGTTCTTAGCGAGTACATTGCTCAACGACGGACAATAGTTTCGGGTGTTACAATCCCATGGAACCCAGTACCCGCCGTTGGAGGGCCTTTGCTGAAAGCGGTGACATTGCCAACCTCTCAGCAAACACAGGTTAGCAGTCCAGAGTGGAGTGCTGACTTAAGTGGTAGTACTCTAGTACGAGATGCTTCTCCAGAGTGGAATGGTAACTCAACTGGTAGTACTCTAGTAAGAGATCCTTATTATTATTCTTTTTATTCGGCGACCTAGAAGATTTTGGTCGAGTCCAATAAATAGCGCCACTTCTTTCTGTTTCGTGCTGCCTGGCGCCAATTAGAAATACCAAGGTAGCACGAGTCAGTCTTCACCTGATGTTCCCAACACAGTCGAGGTCTACCATTTCTTCAGCCGAACGCAGCCGCTGGATCTTTATTCGCTGAACAATGTCGATGCCTGCGTAAAGCTCGTACAGCTCATCACTAAATCTACGTCGCGCACTCGACCTCGCTAACGCACAGAAGTCCATAAATCTCCCGAAGAACTTTTCTCTCGAATACCCCAAGTGCCATCTCATCTAATTTTGATATGTTGTTGTTTTGTAGCCACCAAGACACTCCCCGAAGGTTTTTTGGAGTGTAGGTGACATTCCTTTGCCGGATAAATCCGGTACGCTCGGGTACTAGTCCTTTCTGACACTAGCCCGACTATCGTGCGAACGATTTGTTGGCCATTATGAACCTTCTAGGCCGATGGATTTTACACACCTCTTACGACAGGCATTCCCTACCACGGGTATATTCTAAGCCCCCTAACCCGCTGGTTTTGACATCGTCTGTGCTCCTGCGACATACATGAGGCCTGGAACGATGAGCTTACGATATCCTACCAGATTAAATCTGTTAACAGGAAACCCATGAGCTTGCTTGTCGGCCCAACCTGTTTCTTGGGAACGGTTGTGGTCGCTGTAGTTTAATACCCAAAGCGGGAAGAGTTATTCTTTGATCGGGTGCCTAACCCAACCAAGGTGGCTAATGTGAGCATCCTCTCCATATTGCCTATTGGTACGTCCCAGTGATCGGGCGCTAATCAGCGTATTTTACTGATCCGTATTTGAAGAAAACCGTGTGCAAAGCCACAGGACAGGCACGCACGTCAAACCGTACATTTTCGAATGTAGAGCAAGGCTGGGCAACCACTGACTACCTAAAAAGGTAAGTACTAATTGAGAACAGTATGAAGTCAGGAAAAGCCCTCAATGCATTGTATACTTAATTAAATACATAATGAGAATTGGGTAAATTAGAGACGTCTGAGGAAAAAACTTTCCATTCCATTTAGGAAATTGTTAACGTGACTCCAACGAATTGCCATATTTAGCATGTAATGTACTCTTAAATAGAGCCATTGGCTGGCGTCAAATAAAATAAGTACAAAATTATAATAAAATCTAAAATGGCGTGCCTAATTCAATTAGTTTTTTTTTTTTTTGCTTTTTTTCCCCAATTTAGAGCACAATCTAAAGTCATACAACCAATCCTTTTTATTTACTCCACTTTCGTACAAAAATGTATGCATACAATCACACAGTCGCAGTCGGTCTGTCTCAATTTTAAGTGTCCAAAAGCTATGTTAGCATTCACCAATGTACAAATATATTTATTAAGCAATAAGAAATCAGAATGTTGGCCTAAATGGCCTGGCTTGTAAGTTTTTTGAAGTGTAAAATTATATTTAGTTATGTAGACAGATTAATAGCGCAACGGTACAATACATAAATTGTTATTGGTTACTTCGAAAGTCAGTTTACTACTGAGTTTCGTTTTTTTTTCTAAAACAATTTTTGTGTGACTTTTTCTATGCATATTTTTATACCCAGCGGTTGTTGTTAACTGAGTTTCGGTAGTAGTTATAATGTTATGCTTTTATACTGCCAGCTTTTAAACTGTTATACTATTATAGTCAGGCAGTGTGGAGAGTGGCTCATGTGCTTAGCAAGTCGACATAGCGCAACTCTGATCTGATTGGCGGGGCACCATAATATTCTAATATAATAATAATACATACAATGGCGCTTTTATAACTCTGACGAGTTTTATGGCCGAGCTTCTCTCCCAATTCGAGGTGTGCTCCTTTTTTGTTTTTCCTACTAATTGGGTGGACCTACAGTTTTATGCCGGCTCCGAACGGCGAATGCATTTTTTGTAAGAAGCTTTTTCATGGCAGAAATACTCTCGGAGGGTATGCCGCCCACTGCCGAGAGGTGACCGCTGCTCTTAAAAAACCCAATAATTGGATTTTACTAATTAGAAAAAATTTTTTGGTGTTTCCTCGGACTGGGGTTTGAACCCGAGACCTCTGGCATAGTAGGCGAGCACTCTACCCATTGCACCACAGCGGCACACAATATTCAGTGAAACGAAATGGCGGATGAGCTCGCCAAGCAAAGCTCGGCTCTTGATATCGCAGAGGCGGGGGAGGCTCTTGCGCCTCTGGAATTCATCAAGGGACGAGTCACTCGGTAGTTCGGTTCGAGAAGGCTAAAGCCAGATGGAAACGGTTACCGACCTGCAGGGTCCGCAGAAGTCTGTGGTCTTCATACAATCAGATGCGATCCTCAGCCATTAAAAGGATTGGAATTCGACCACAACACTTTGTGTCGCAGTTATAATTTTCCTGTTATGCGAATGCCCTTCCACTGCCATTGTAGAATGAAGCTGCTTGGCAAACTTTTCTTCGACAACCTCTCGGAGCTCAAGGACGTCAGACCTGAGGGGCTGCTCAAATATTTCAATTCAACAGGTTGGATATAGAGCGTATGACTGGCGCTGGTTTCCGAATTGCTTACACCCTTTTACTCTTTCATTTTTCACTGGTTCTTTAGTCATGAGTCGTGGTAGCAAAACGGAGCGTCAGCGCTAATTGCAGTCAGTGGGACCAGGCCCGACGAGAGGGGGGGGGGGGGCTGAGGGGGTCAATTGCCCCGGGCCCGGGCTTTAGAGGGCCCGGGAATCTCAAAATGATATCCAAGTTTTTACTACGGAAAATAAACAAACAACACCTTTAATCACCTTTCGTAGATAGCAATCATTTTAAGTTTCAACAAATTTTATAAATCTCTTAACGTGTCTGCATCCCACTTAAGGAATTGTTGGTTTTTGGCGTCGACTTTGCAGCATAAATTTGAATTCGTTTTCTGTTGCAACAGAAAAATTCGGTATGATGCAAATTCTTATACAGCGATATGGGTATTTCCTGGGCGTTTCGGACGGTATGTTCGCACGATTTTTTTAACTTTTGAGGCAGAAATATCGCGAAATATTGTATCGTTTTATGATAAAAGGAAAGATTTAGGTCACAGCTGATGACTAAAGTATGTTACCGACAGAAATTTAGTTTAATGCCTCTGTGTAAGCCACTTAAACTGCGTTCCGGACGCTACAAAAACACGTCCATATTTTAAAAGTAGCTAAAACAGAGGCATTAAACTAAATTTCTGTCGCTAACATACTTTAATCATTATCCGTGGCGTAAATCTTTCCCTTTATCATAAAACTATACAATATTTCGCGATATTTCCGCCTCAAAAGTTCAAAAAATCGTGCGAATATACCGTCCGAAACGCCCAGGAAATGCTCATATACATATGTACGTGTATGTATGTATGTAAACAGCGATACGCCGAAAACAAACAAAGCTTGCGAAGCTAAAATTTGCTTTGGTGCTTCGTACAGTTGAATTCGATTGCTGTTTCACTAAAGCGTTCAGCAGAATCAGTCTTTTGATATACTAAATTATTACCAACAAATATTTGTATTCCAATTTAAAGAAATTTATTTCATACAAATAAAGCAATATGTATTTAAACAGAATTCATTCAGACCTATGGTCCCTTGGACAATATTACTCAGTATGACCCATGGATTCGGAAACTGGATGTGCCTTTTGACAATACATTTGACCCACCCTAATATGTATATTTCTATGTAAACATATTTACTTGATCTGTATTAATGTATAGATAAATTAAAGTTCGCAACCAGACTTGGGCATTATTCGAATAAATTTTTATTTAGATAATTATTCTGAGGTTTATTCGTTATTTCAAATAATAAATAAAAACTCAGGGTACAACAAAAAAAACAACTGAGTAATAGTAAAAAAAAAACTTTGTAAATTTTTTTTGTTTGTATGTTTGTTTGTTCTTACATATGTAAATGAAAATTATCTATTATTCGAATAATTTTTTGTTTGAATAAACGAAATTATTTATTATTCAAATAAAAATAAAAAAAATTTATTCATCTATTATTCTTATTCGAATAAATTTTGCCCAACTGTGTTCGTAACTATATATTCATTGAATTTTTTTTGACCCCGGGCCCGGATTTTCTCTCGGCGGCCCTGAGTGGGACTCACCACTCTAACCAACCAACCAACAAACCATTATACTCTTGTATTGCTACACCGTTCAGACTGTTATACTGCAATAACGTTAAATTTAAACTGTCAGCTGGGTATATAATTCACTGAGCTTTTGAGCCGTTTTGTACAAATATTTTTTAACTTTTTCTTTTTTTCCATTTTTTCCCTCGAAATGTGTGTCAAACAATTTGCCACAAAATCATAAACTTTGTGTTCCACATAAAACAGCAGCAGCAGCGCGCTGCAATCATTAAAACGCTTTACATACTCGTATGTACGAATTGACTTCACACCAATCCCTCTTCTGTCTGCTTAGTGTCTGTCCGCCATGCCACTGCCCAGTCACCACACCACCAAAACAGCGACTACGGCAACTCCAAACGTTACCAATCAAACACAACAGCGCCCATTCAAACATGCAAAGCTTTGGTTAACAGTTATTTTGGATTTTGAGTGGAGTGTAGCGCCCAGCGTTGCCACTTTGGTTACTTTTTACCAAAATTGGTTACAATTTTTTCGTTTGGTTACGTGGTTACTTTCGGTCGATTTTGGTTACCATCAAGGTCCATGAATTGAGTGAGTACACCATGATTACATTCAATTTTTAGGAATACGCTTTTAATTTTTCCAAACTATAAAATACGGTTTTTCCAAATTGTTTTGTTGTATTATTTTTTTTTTTTATCAAATACTGGGGGTAAATGGAAAAAAATTAGCTGTTTCACGAAAATCAATAAGGCAAAAGTGGGAAAAATTCAACAGATTTGACAGAGTATGAGTGGTCGAGCTTGTAAAAGCGTTCGCACATTGCGGCTGAGGATGGAAGGTATCACGGGTTCGATCCCTGTGAGGAGCATCCACTTCCGAAAAGGGTGCTAATGATTGAACATGGTTTTTCGTGAAATAGCTATACTCAACCTTTACCCCCAAAAATAAAAAAAATTTAATGAAATAATTTTCGTGCTAAGCATTAAAAAGCTTTTAAGTCCAAATAATTTATTTGACAGGAGCCAGCGACCACATTACAAATAAATCTATTCTGGCGAATTTTTGTCGGACGATTTTTGTCAGCTTTTTGGTTGTTCATTCTCATGTCTGGCCGTGTTTTTAAATGTTGATAGAACGCTACGATCGGGCGATATTTCGCTCGACGTTGGATCTGCTTAAGGCATAAAGATGTAAACAATTGATATATTTTAGTTTTTGTTAACCGTATATGTATATTGTTTTGCTTTCAAATAAATAGCCCTAACGTTAATGGGGCATATCGCTAGCTTAGAGTGCAAATTGTGTAAAGCTGATTCCACATAGAACTTTGTGTTGCGCTACGTGACACTTTCTGCGTGACAGCTGAGATTAAAATACATGTATCTATATGAGGTTTCTCACCTAACAAAAAGTAACGCAACGCCGAAGTTACGTAAAACACAAAGTTGCCCAAATCTCAACTTTTGGGGGCGTTGAAATTTCTTTTCAGTTTCACTTTAATTCAAATGTAAATAAACAAATTTAAATTTCACACAATTGAAAAATAATTTAATAGATTTTTATTTTCTTATTTACTTGTTTGTAAATAAAACGGAAAATGAGAGATTTTTCAGAAAATAAATATTTTTTGAGTGATGTTGCAGCGTTCATTGTGGCATAGTTTTTCAGTTTTGCGTTGTTTGACATAGAAAGCGGCGTAACGCAAAGCGGAAAAAGTTTTATGTGGAATCAGCTTAAGTCCTTTAGCCAAACTTTGTAGGAGAAAAAAACAAAAAACAAAAAGAAATCGAAATGAAAAAGAATTTCTGTTCATATAAATATTTTGGAATTACACAATTTGCGTATCTCTGAATAACAAATAAATAAAAATACACTTTTTTTATACAAGTGGACTTACACAGTTTGCACTCTAAGGGCCGGTTTCACAATCTCCGGTTAATTTAATCGCTGGTTAGTTTGACGTAAATTGTATGGCGAGCTGTCATAATAATTGCTGGTTAAGTGCTTAACCGGAGATGGTGAAAACGGCCCTAAGCTAGCGATATGCCTATATTATTAATTTTGGTTACCTGTTTCTAGTTTTGGTTACTTTTATTTTGGATTTTGGTAAATTTAAAATTTTTTAAGTGGCAACGCTACTAGCGCCGGTAGTGCGGAATGCAATGCAATGCATTGGAATGGAATGGAGTTGTACGTACTTACATATGCGCTTATTTCGAAACTTTCAACAGATTGCATTTCTGTGTGAACACATTTTGAAGTATTTTTTTGGGGTTACGTATTTACTGCTTTTTTAATAACCAGCTGTGCTGCTGAATCGCAGGCTCGCCAAAAAGGTTAGGTTACACGGAAAGAAATTTGCATACTTGAATCAAGAAAAATGCTTTCTTGAACTCAATTTAGAAAATTTTTAGGGAAATAAGAAAAATTGACTTAATTATTGCTGGAATTAAGAAATTGAGTTTTCCAAAAATGAGACAATTATTTTCTTATTCAAGAACACTAACAAAATCTATAGAAAAAAAGTGTTGAAAAAAAATGTTTAAATAAATAAGAACCTCTTTTCTTAAATTCACTTAAATGAAGAAAATATTTTTGCTAATATCAAGAAGAATTTAAGAAAATTGTGTTTCAATGAATTGGAACAACAAAATACAGCAAAAAAAATTGAAAATAAATAAGAAAACGTTTTCTTGAGCGAAGTAAAATATTTCTTGCTCAATTTGAACGCCAAAGTTCTTTGAGCATATCAGCAAAGTACAGCAAAAAAAAAAAAAAAATTGAAAATAAATAAGAAAACGTTTTATTGAGCGAAGTAAAATATTTCTTGTTGAATTTGCATTTCCAAAATAACACGTATTTTTTTTATTTGCCATCCGCTTTGCATATTTTTGAATATTTCTGTAATTCTCAGATTGTTAGTGAAGCATTTGGTATAAGGAGTTCACAATTTGCATCTTCATTTATATTAATTGAAATGTTGTCATTTCAGTGAACAAGTCCTAGGAAAATAAGTACTTGTCGACTAATTATGGTTTTCTAATCCCTCATGATTAGTTTGAACTTTCCTTATTTTTTACGTTTTTAATATTTTTAGAAAATTTTTACTTGATTTAATATTTAATATTTTCTTATTTACTTAAGTTTTACTTGCAACAAAAAAATTATTTCTTAATTATGTATTTATTTCTAAAAACAAGAAAAAACACTTACCGTAAGTAAATTATTTCTTATTTATTTAAAATCCAATTTCACTTGAAGCAAGAAAATGTTTATTTATTTATTTAAAATCCAATTTTCTTGGATTTTCTTCAGTTTCAACTGGCTGGCCATTAATGGCTTCACATAGACTGGGTGAGTTCAGAGAAGTGTTACCAGAGAAGTGTTACCAGAAAAGTTCTCGGACATGAACACATCTACATTAAAAGCCTGGACTCAAACGGAAGAACAACCCCGTCCCTTTGGCAAAAATACCAAGAGCTTTCTTAGCCCTATTTTGGGTACCGATTCGATATCTCTGAATACAACTTCCCCTAGTAGCCGAAGCCGTAGCTGGGAAAGGACAGAAAACATGCTCCGAAGACCCTTTCGCATCCCCTTCATTCACTTTCACCAACTAGTCCAATTTTGAACACATGTGATGCTATCCCTTTTCAGGGATAGAAATCATTCAGTTAGATACGGATCTTACGATTTATACATAATTTTAGACACCCTACAGCCCTGCGCTTATTTCCACGTCTCATCAGCCTGGTCCATCATATATGTATACCTTTATAGTACCTATGCTTAATTTCACTGAGTGATATCGGAACGTCCATGGAGTGCTCAGCTCCGAGACCTGCACCCCTCTTTGCCAGATCATCAGCTTTTTCATACCCGTCTATCCCTTGTGGCCTGGAATCCAGTATAAATGGACATTATTATCCCTGCATATTACTCTTAAGGCTTCCTTGCAGTCCGCTACACATTTGGATGAAGTACTATGCGACATTATCGACTTTATAGCCGCCTGACTATCCCTATAAAAGTTAATAAGTCCCTTTGGTATAGGATTACAGACTAAACATCTCTGCTGCCCTTCTTACAGCTAATACTTCGACCTGAAATGTACTATAATGATCCGGCAACGCCTAATACTAGTGCCGATATCCAGTTCTTCTTCTTCTTCATTGGCGCTTAACCGTCTAGACTATTCTGGCCGAGTCCAACAGAGCGCGCCAATTGCTTCTGTTTCGTGCAGCAGGGCGCGACTTGGGAATACCTAGGGAGGCAGCATCACTGTCCACCTGATTTTCCCAACGCAGTGGAGTCTTCCTTTTCTTTTGCGTTCAGCGGGTTTCGATAGAAATAATTTCTTGGCCGGAGCGCCTTTATCCATTCTGACGACATGACCTGCCCAACGCCGCCGCTGGATCTTTATGCGCTCAACAATGTCCATGTCTGTGTAAAGCTCGTACAGCTCATCGTTAAATCTCCGTCGATACTCGCCCACGCCAACGCGCAAAGGTCCATAAATCCTCCGAAGAACTTTTCTCTCGAATACTCCAAGTGCCATCTTTATCTGATATCCAGTTCACTGCAATAAACAGCCGCTCCTACTCCTAATGATGTCTTAGACTCATCAGCGTATATATGAATAACGTCTTCCTTCATATCTGCAGCCCTCCTTGAAAATCATATGTATTAGAGAGGGGGAGAAACGAAGATACCAGTATTCCGGTAAAGCTAGAAATGAAAGGGGAAGGTCAAAAAGGCTTATGCCGATCTCACATCTGGTTATATCGTACAATTTAGGCTTTTAATTTTGAACGTAATGCATTTTTTTTTTTTTTGTACAAAAATCAATGCGCCAAAAAACGCATATTAAATTGTTTTGGTCAGACAGTCTCAATTGTAAAACAAAAAGTACAATCTAATCTTTACACAAAAGGAGTTAGCAACAAAAAAAAAAACAAAGTATAAGTAATACTAAAATTAAAAATAAATAAAATATAATACTTCATACACATTTTAATGAGTATTGTTTTTTGAAAGGCGCACAAAAGGAGGCAAATGCAATTGGCAATCGGAACGAAAGAGCAAACGCATTTTGTGCCGATGGCAAAATCGGCAAAGGCAGAGCAAACAAACAACAGTTAAAGTGGTCGAACGGGCAGTCGAGGAGCTGGCGGCAGTGATGCCAGATAATCTCCGCTAAAATTCCCACAAAAATTGGGAAAAAATCCCACAAAATTCCCAAACAATTTAAAGTATTTATTTCAGTAATTTAAGAATATATAGCATACAAGTAAACCTTAAATAGTGATTTCTATGATGAAAAAGTTGTGAACTTAATGAAAATAACATTTATAAAATACTCCCACCAAATTACATTTTTTATTATTAGTAAACCCGCTAGTGGAAGATTTCATAAGAAGCGGCAAAAAATTTAATTTGACATATTAGCGATAGATAAACATGTTTTTCGGTTAAGAGGAGGAGAAAAGAGGGGAAGAGTACCCCTCTTGACTCTGTACCGTCAACTCGATTCAAGTTTACACTTGTTTGACATTTCCTTTTGTCTGCATTCCAAAATACAAAAACAATGTTGCCATACCAAATCTCGAAGTAGATATACATAATCACAAAAAGCTTGAATTAAAACGACTTGATAAATTTAAGAGCGGGCAGAAAACTCAAAAGAGAACGCGAACAGAGTTTAAAGTAAAAATTTAACTATGGAAATCCACACTATAGTGATTTTTATGTTATCAATCTAAATCTTATTAACAGTACAGTACGAGTGTGCACAATGAACAATAAATTAAAAATATATATGTATACATATATAGGCGTCAAAGAAATTGTTTCCCTGTTTTTAAAAATATATTCCTTGTTTTGAGTAAATATTGCCTAAAACATGTTAAAAGAATTATAAAATAAAGTTGTTTACACATTAAAAATTCGTTACCGTGGTTTCATATACATATGTATGTACATACTTCTTTTAAGGAAATTCATACATCAAAATAAGTAAAACATTCGTAAGGGCTATTTCATTCCCTTGTTTTGAAGATTTGATTTCTTTTATTTTGATAAGTTCAATTCTCATACAAATCACCATGGCAACGAATTTGTTTTAATGGTTTTGAAAGTTTTTTACTCATTTTTGAGAAAATTTACTCAAAACAAATAAAATAATGTATTGGAATGCGTGTTGAAAGTAAAGAAAAATATGTTCTGCAACCAAAAAATCCCTTTTTTTATATGAACGACTAAAGGATGTCCCTTTTTTCCCTTTTAATAAATTTTGTAGTGAAATATCCCTCAAAAACGGAAATTTCCCTCGATCTGGCACCACTGGCTGGCGGATGGCCAGTCAACAAGTGGGTTGCGGTTGCGGTTGTGTGGCAATAAAAGCGGCCTAGCCTAACGCTTAAGGAGACTAACGATTGACTAACATGACGACGGAGTGACCGACCGACTTGACTGTTTGCCCATTAATTTGGCTTGTTTTGGTTGTTTGACTTGAACAATTTTCTTTCGCTTTTGTTGATTCATTTGCTGCAGCGACGCCGCGGCGTTAAATTAAAATTTACTCAACTGTTAAATGCATTTTTCGAAATGTGACACGTGCACAGACGTAAACAAAAATAGTAAAATTAGGAGAAAAAAACAATGGAAATATTTTTTTGTTTTACAAAGTATGCAATAAATTGAAAACTCGATTAGTTACATGACTCATGGAAATTGGGGCAGTAATTGATGATTGGGTCATTAAAGGGGCGCAGCTGGCAGCAGCGATAAGATTAGCTGTTTCGTAACTTGGCAGCACTGATTTTAGCGCAGCTTTGTACTTTTTTATTTTATATATGCATTAGTATACTCTTATACTGTTACACATACTTCATTTACTCACTTAATTAACTTATTAACGTTCCCTACAAACTCTTTAGAAAATCAAATGCCAGACAATAGTGGTTACATACCTGAAAGAGAAAAAAGATACAATTAATCAGAGATTGAATTTAACTGTTAACGTTTAAAATATTTTTTTGTTTTTCACAGACAAAAAACAAAAAAACAGAAGAATAAAAATTTCGGTCTCAACAAAAAAAATTGAAATTCGGTTTTTTTGGTCTTTCGGTAACAAAAATATTTTATTTTTCAAAATAAATCTCACATGTTGAGAAATATAAAAACACTTATTTGAAAAATTTTCATTGAATGTACATATGTAGATATGTATATATTTTTTTTATTTCTTGCTCAAATTTTTTCTGTTGAAAATAAATATCAGTGAATAACAGAAAAATTCAAGAAATAAGGTTTTCTCTCAGACAAAAATAATTATTTTTTTTTTGTCTTTGGATTTTTGTTTTCCAAAGATTGTTAGAGTTTTTGTCTAAGATTTTTTGTTATTTTCAAAACCTTCAAAATTGTTAACAATTATTTTCAATGTCTGCAATTAATATATTACATAATGGGTCATATTAATAAAAGCCAAGCACTTGCTTTTGCTTAAGATTTCAGACCTTTTACTCAAATTTTGAAATTTGGTTCATACAAATCAATGTCAAATTTCTTAAATTTTGAGTAAAAGCATTTGCTTGGATTTTATTAATATGGCCCAATATTTAATTTAAATTAAAGTATGTGTCGATAAAGTAAAGATAATTTCCTTTTTGTGGTTTGCTTTGCCGACATGGTAGGATTGCGATGTATTATGGAACGAATTTCCATCATCACTTGTCAAGTTTGATTTGGTTATAAACCAGTTTCGGCTATGTGCCATCTTCAGTATCGAGAACGAAACAAGATACTGAAGATGTCACATAGTCGAAACCGGTTTATACCCAAATCAAACTTGACAAGGGATGACGGAAATTCGTTCCACAATACATCGAAGTATAATATTGAGATAATCTGAGAGAAAATCTGTTTGAATACTGGGTTCTATCTTTCTTCAGTCGACATGTTCACCGAATATATTTCAAGTTTTGTGTTCGCTACGATGAGACAGTAATCCAATTTCATATTAAATCTCCAAGTTTTCGATAAAGATTGTGACCTGAGGCTATCGTTAAAAAGCTGTAAGCATCCCTACTCGAAATTTTATGCAGCATTTATAGTGGACGGAGCATCAATGTTCCCTTTGGGAGGGATGCGAGATCAATAACACTGTACAACAGCAATTTTTGGAATAATTAAATAAATAAATTCCCCCATATAGCAAAACCCGCAAACTGCATTGCCCCCTGAGCTGAAATTTTGTTTTATTGCCATTTTAAATTTACAAAATTTCGTCTGAGTGATTTTTAAATGAAGGAAAAAAGTATTAAAATGCATATCGTTTAGAAGTATGCTGTTAGGAAACATATCGCAGCCTAAATCATAGTGACACAACTCAAAATTTTTTTAAATCGAGTTTTTTGCATAAACGGGTCCGCAGAACATAGCTCTAGCGATTTACAAAAAAAAATTCAAACAGTGTCTCCTTTGACCGAAAAAAAAATATTTTAGTGGCCTTTTGCCATACGATATCTTGTAAAGAAAAACATTTTTTTGGCTCTCCTGATAATTTTGGAATTTTCAGTTGTGCCACTATGATTTAGGGTGCTATATAGTAGATTAGCACGAGCTTTAATTTCGTAGAATACTTTAGCTCACTAATACGCCCACGAAGAGATCGTTTTGACCTCTTTTTTACGAAGAAGAGAACCATACAACTCTCCAGGGGCGCCAGTGGCGCACACAGAAAAATATTTTGGGGGGGGTTTAATATCCAACGGAAAATTAAAAAGAAAAATACTTAAAACTCGTCCAGACAATTTTTACTTAAATTTATGTTTGGGGAGTGGACCTACGTATGCACACATTAAACAAATGCACCTTTTAAATCTCAATTTATTGCATTTTCTCTGTATTTAAACCAGGGATTGCAAATAATCGTTATTAAACGGTTTTATTTAGCTCACCCCGTTTGTTTTTTTAAACGGTTTTATTTAGCTCACCCCGTTTGTTTTATTCTTTATTCTTGGGTCAAATTTAGTAATTCAAATTTCACCCTCTTCCTGTCAACCGATTAATCTGAAATTTTGCACGCATGTATAACCCCGATGACAATGCAATATTATGAAAAAAAAATTCCGCTAGGTGGCGCGTGGGTCGCTATATTTACAAAAATCGCATTTATGGTCCGATTTGGCTGAAATTCGGAACATGTATTACTACCTTGAAAAGAAATATTTTCTTAAAAAAAAAATTCCGCTAGGTGGCGCGTGGGTCGCTATATTTACAAAAATCGCATTTATGGTCCGATTTGGCTGAAATTCGGAACATGTATTACTATCTTGAAAAGAAATATTTTCTTAAAAAAAAATTCCGCTAGGTGGCGCGTGGGTCGCTATATTTACAAAAATCGCATTTATGGTCCGATTTGGCTGAAATTCGGAACATGTATTACTATCTTGAAAAGAAATATTTTCTTAGAAAAAAAATTCCGCTAGGTGGCGCGTGGGTCGCTATATTTACAAAAATCGCATTTATGGTCCGATTTGGCTGAAATTCGGAACATGTATTACTACTTTGAAAGGAAATATTTTCCTAAAAAAAACTTCCGATAGGTGGCGCGTGGGTCGCTATAGAGGCGTTGGACTGCAATAAACTAACGGGCAAGAAACCTTGCAATAATGAAGCACTAAATGAATTAAACAGAATGCGAAATAAAAACTAAAAACTAGAAAATAAAAATAGGTAAAAAAACTTTTTAAGTTAAACGGTTTTATGTTATACATACATTGCAATGTTTAAGATAAATGTACTAAAAACCAAAAAATAATAAAATAGATACAGTCGTGGGAATTATAAACATTTGCATAGACTAAAATAAAACCGGGGGGCACGTCAATTGTCTACAAATTATCGACTTAATGTGCGATAGAAGAATCGTTTAATTCGTCGTTAGGCAGTTGGCCCGCAGACGGTGAGGAAAATACTTACTATTTTCTTGCTCATGGAAATTCCAATAGTTATACACTCCATGTTAATAAAAGAGATGTTTCAACTAGTTTATCGTTGGACATTCACACGAGGAATCGTTTCACTGCTCGTAGTTTGTCTTTAATCGACAAAACATATGATAAAAGTACTACTCGCTCACCACTATGAAACCCTAAAACTCGCTTATAATCGAGCTTGCTAGCTTTTTTTCCACATTCTAGCCCTACTTATCACACGTCCATCGTTGTCGGTTGAACAACTGCCTAATTATAGTGTAACATTACAAAACAAACATTTTAATCAACGATTGTAGACAATTGACGTGCCCCACGGTTTTATTTTAGTCTAGTCTATGCAAATGTTTATAATTCCCACGACTGTATCTATTTTATTATTTTTTGGTTTTTAGTACATTTATCTTAAACATTGCAATGTATGTATAACATAAAACCGTTTAACTTAAAAAGTTTTTTTACCTATTTTTATATTTATTCTTTATTATTTATTCTTGGGTCAAATTTAGTAATTCAAATTTCACCCTCTTCCTGTCAACCGATTAATCTGAAATTTTGTACGCATGTATAACCCCGATGACAATGCAATATTATGAAAAAAAATTCCGATAGGTGGCGCGTGGGTCGCTATATTTACAAAAATCGCATTTATGGTCCGATTTGGCTGAAATTCGGAACATGTATTACTACCTTGAAAAGAAATATTTTCTTTAAAAAAAAATTCCGCTAGGTGGCGCGTGGGTCGCTATATTTACAAAAATCGCATTTATGGTCCGATTTGGCTGAAATTCGGAACATGTATTACTACCTTGAAAGGAAATATTTTCCTTAAAAAAACTTCCGATAGGTGGCGCGTGGGTCGCTATATTTACAAAAATAAAAACTAAAAACTAGAAAATAAAAATAGGTAAAAAAACTTTTTAAGTTAAACGGTTTTATGTTATACATACATTGCAATGTTTAAGATAAATGTACTAAAAACCAAAAAATAACAAAATAGATACAGTCGTGGGAATTATAAACATTTGCATAGACTAGACTAAAATAAAACCGGGGGGCACGTCAATTGTCTACAATCGTTGATTAAAATGTTTGTTTTGTAATGTTACACTATAATTAGGCAGTTGTTCAACCGACAACGATGGACGTGTGATAAGTAGGGCTAGAATGTGGAAAAAAGCTAGCAAGCTCGATTATAAGCGAGTTTTAGGGTTTCATAGTGGTGAGCGAGTAGTACTTTTATCATAATAGAATAACCCTGGACCAGAATTATTTTAAATTTGACAATAAAATATACAGACAAACTCACGGACTAGGCATGGGTAGCCCCACATCAGCTATCCTTATGGAAGTATTTATGCAACATTTGGAGGAACTTTATATGGAAGAACTGACGGCAAATTTGGGAGTCAATTTTTATGCCAGGTATGTAGATGACATCATCTGCCTAATATCGGGAAATAAAGAAGTACAAATTTTGGAGCACCTCAACAGTCAACACAAAAATATAAAATTCACTATGGATACAGAGAAAAATGGAAAAATCAACTACCTGGACCTAACAATTAAAATAAACAAAGAGACTAACAAATTTACTTACGAAATATACAGAAAACCCACAGCAACAGATACAATAATACACAATAAATCTAACCATCCTCAACAGCACAAGAACGCCGCTTTCAGACATTTATTAACACGACTTGAACGAACCCCGTTAGAAAAAGAAGCTTACAACAAGGAACTGAGCACAATATACACAATCGCAGAGAACAACGGATATCAAAAAAGTTTAGTGAAGAAAATACAAAAAAACATAAATTCTAGAAAGTCAGAAACCAAAGAAAAAGGAGAGAAGAAATGGGCAGTCCTATCATATACCGGAGCAACATCTTACAAGTTGGCTAAAGTTTTCCAAAAATATAACATTAATGCAGCATTTAAAACGAGGAACAATATGGGAAAACTTCTACGAAACAACATTAACAAGGAAGACCTCTTTGACAAACAAGGCGTATACAAATTGACTTGCGAATGCCAAAACAGTTATATAGGACAAACAGGACGCCAAATCAAGACGAGATATCGAGAACACATAAGGGATTACAATAAGAAAATAAGAAAATCATCAACAACAGTGGAATCAAATTTCGCCAACCACATGGCAGAAAACAAGTGTACACCCATGAAAATAGGAAAAACAGCTAAAATTCTCCACATACAGCATAAAGGAAGACGACTTAACATATTAGAAAATATGGAGATATACAAACAAAAAACATTCGTAGGTAAAATAATAAATGAACAAATAAACACCGCATCGGATACATTATTTGAACCGCTTAAGCTACTATACCCGAAAGAGGACAAAAGACCTAAAACCGACATAAACAAAACAACACACAAACGGATAATAACGGACTTTTACCTACTTGGTTAATGAGGGTACAATAATGAAAATATGACAAAAAAATAGATTTTCATACCTAAACACACAACACAGACTCACACACACACACACACGTCACCCGAACGCACGAATGCACGAACACATCACATGAACACGAAGTACCTGAACAAAACGACGGAAGTTAGTTACTATAAATGCTATCGAACTTACAGAAAATAACTCAGAACGAAAGAAGACACTGAAGATGGCGCATATTAGCCGAAACCGGTTTGTCTCCAAACCAAACTTGACAAGGGATGACGGAAAATCGTTCCACAATACATTAAATGTAATAATAAAAGTTTATTTATAAATTTTACGTATTTTCGACCAAACATTGTTATATATATATACAAGAATTGCTCGTTTAAAGTTATTACATTTAAGTAAATGCTTAACATACAACAACTTTATTTCTGTCCTACAGAGTTTCTAAATGCTACATATTTATGTACCTAATCACTACATACATAAAATTGCATTTTTAATAGTATATATGTGCTCGCGTCACATAAATACGTAAAATTTATAAATAAACTTTTATTATCTGAGCAAAAAAATAAAACTCAAAAAATAACTTTTATTTTCTGATCGAAAAATAAAACTCAAAAAATAACGTTTATTTTCTGAGGGAAAAATAAAACTCAAAAAATAACTTTTATTTTCTGAGGGAAAAATAAAACTCAAAAAATAACTTTTATATTCTGATCGAAAAATAAAACTCCAAAAATAACTTTTATTTTCTGAGGGAAAAATAAAACTCAAAACATAACTTTTATTTTCTGATCGAAAAATAAAACTCAAGAAAAAACTTTTATTTTCTGATCAAAAAATAAAACTCAAGAAAAAACTTTTATTTTCTGAGCAAAAAATAAAACTCAGAAAATAATCGTTAAAAATCAACTTTTTGGATATCGCTTATAACCGTTACGGTCCCTGATTTAAACTAAAACTGATAAGTAAGGTAGCCTAAGTTCGAGTAGAATCGAACATTAGATACTCAGCTGTATGCTTTCATTGTTTGTTTGCGTTTCATGGAAACACGGTGTATTTTATATAAAGCGAGTGCCGCATGAAGTGGGCGTTCCACGCCCATTTTCCAAAATTTTTCTATTTTTTGTTTTATGTCTATAGTTGGACTGATGACACAAAATTTCAAAGACATATCTTTAAATTTTACAAAGATATCGCTTAAAATGTTTTTATTAGGCCCCTTAATAGTTCCCATATATAAATTTGGTCGTGGTCGTCTACCGATTTTGGCAATTTTTCGACCAAACATTGTCCTAAGTAAGTAAATTACGCGTACCAAATTTCATCGATATATCTTCTACGGTTTCTGAGTTATGGCTTATAAACCTTTCAATCGTAAGTTTAAGTCTTGTGCGATTATCGATAACTTCTCACTATCTCTTTTTCCGTGTCATAAAAGCACATTCAGACTACATTTTAAATTACGTTCATTAGCCGAAATTACGTGCGTTCACATGCGCTTTTGAGTAATTTATTTTAGCCGCGTTTCATTTAACGCCGATCCTGTGCCAGATAAAAAATTTTACATGCGAATGCAATAACTACGATTTTAGGAAAATAAAAGCAGATAAATTTCTGGTGCAATATATAACCCTGTTTGTTCGAATTGTCACAATTATTTGTTATTTATACTTGTGCTTTTCGTGCTATTTCCTTCAACATAACTAATGGCAAGCCTAGCAATGTACATTCACGAATATTCATAGATTTTTCAACATGTATTTACACAAATATTAGTGCATGTACCATCTTTTATAAAATTATTTTTTTTATGGTGTTGTCAAATTTTAGGGGGGAAGGGTTTAACCCCCCCCCCCCCCCTTGAGTGCGCCAATGCAACTCTCTATCATTAACATTTCTCTTTAAGAATGGAATGCATTTCGCGAATGGATAACGACGAACCAATTTTGCTGGCGAATGACCTTGTTCTCGAATCAAACAGCCCTTTTAGACATTCAATAACGAAGGTGCTACTTGAAAAAGTGATCGCTTAGCAATCGTTTTCTCATTGTTAAGGAATAATTAAGTATGTTTAATGCCAATTCACAAAAAAGTTTAGGCACTATAAAAGTTTTCACTGTCGCTTTCCGCTCGATTTCCATTAAACACATTTCAATTAATTTATTCACGCTAATGTTAAATTATTTGAAAACTGTTGCTGCTAATTCATGAGTCATTTCACAGCCTAACTTTCAAATAGCCACTTTCATTACAAAAAAAGCAAAAAACAAAAAAAAAAACACTTGTATATTAAATATTACCCTCAAGAGAAAATATGTTCGTTCATATGGCTCTTCAATATAAAAACAAAAAAAAAACCTAAAACGAATAACTGGAAAGTGTGCAGCAAAAAAGTCGCCGAGATCGCAATGCGCAAAAAATGGGAAAGCAGGAAAAGCATTTGTTTATATGAATTAACTAACTCGCCAGCCAGCAAATGGAAAATGGAAATCCAAACGCTGAAATGCTGAATAAATGAAAGTGATTGCAGCAACACCAACAAACATTCATACATTTAAATATCATACATATACGCTGCCGCAATACACACTTTCTTCATATAATTTTTTTCGTTTTTTGTACGTTTTCATTTGCTTACGTAGTGATGGGTAATTTTTTGATCTTTTACGGTTATTGAGTAACCGGTTTTCAAGTAACCGGGTTTTAAGTAATCGGTTTTTAAGTAATCGGTTTTTAAGTAATCGGTTTTTTTAATCGGTTTTAAGTTAACCGGGTTTTATTGAGCAATTTTTCAAATTTTGTTATTTTGAACGAAAATTAAAATTTTGCGCAAGCGGCTTTTAAAATTATTCGGGTTTCGTGCAATCGGTTTTATTTCTTTAATTTTTTATTTGGACTCTTGTGTTAAATTTTTTGTACGTTTCAAAGTAATCAGATTAAACGGGTTTAATTGAGTAATTTTCCAAATTTTGAACGAAATGAGTACCGCGCAAACGGGTTTTCAAAATTATTCGGTTTTTGTGCAGCCGATCTTATTTCTGTAATTTTTTATTTAAAGTTTTGTCTTACATAGCGATGGACAAGTTTTCGAAATTTTACGGTGTTTGTGTAATCGGTTTCAAAGTAACCGTAAAATTTTACGCAAGTGGTTTCTAAAATTGCTCGGTATTTGATATTCGGAAAATCTTCAAAAGAAAAAAAGTAGCCAGTTGTCCAAGGTAACAGGTTTTATATAGTAATTTTATAACCTGTTATTTCGAACGAAAAATGGTTTTTATCGTAGACGGTTTTCGAATTGAATCTGTTTGTAGCTGATCAGCTTATCAAAAACTCTCGTAATAAAAAAGTAATCAGTTATTTTTAGTTGAATGTAACCGGTTTTGCTTAGTAATTTTACGACTTGTTATTTCGAACGAAAGCAACGGGGTTTTTTGCCTAGGTGGTTTTCGAATAATTCTGTTTATAGCGCACCTACGAAAAACTTTCGTGCTGAAAACGTAGGTACTTTTAGCTGAAGGAAACCGGTTTTTCTTAGTAATTTTAGCGACTTTTCATTATAATCAATACTTTCTTATGATCTAGGAAAGAGTTCTTTTTTTAACAGTTTTCGAAATTATTGTTTTCGGTTAACCGGTTTCTATCACCCATCTAGTAGGATTAAGAAATTGGTTGTAAAATCTGCTGAATGTGAAAGTAACCAGTTATTTTTATTTGAAAGCTTGCGGTTTCATTCAATATTTCAACAGCTTTTGTTTGTATCAATGATATTAATGTAGTTAACTTGTATGCGGTTTTTCAAATGATACAGTTTTCGGGTAACCGGTTTTCTCAATATTTTTTTCGATTATAACATTAGGAATATGATGCGAGACAAAATTTCAATATAAAAAGTAACCGGTTACTTTTTACGAAAGTATTCGGTTTTCATAAATAACCGGTTTTTTGATTTTTATGCAAATATTTTTTGGGTTACAGAAATTTATGCATCAAAAAAAATTTCTAAAAAAAATTTACTCCTTTTTACACATCCCTATTGTAAACATTCATCATTGCTCTCGCTCGCTTATCATTATGATTACAGCCATTTGGCTTCTTGACGTTATTGCTACATGGCTTGATTATGATTGAAAGTGCGCATGCGCTTCGATATCTTTCGCTTGTCTTGTGGCAAAAGACAGCTGGTTGTATGATGATACTTAAAAGCTGTCACCGTATAAAATATATTTTTGTTTCCTTCTCTTTAATCTTGTCCGTTGCACATCCTATGATAGAATACAAATACATATGTACATAGCTGATATCCCAAAATTCCTCGCTTGAAAATGCTGTCACGTCTCTGCTAACCGTCTTAAATTACGCTAAAATAAATATGTACATAATTTTCAACACAAGTCAACTTCAATTGATTTTCTGGCTGAAACACGAAACGAAACAGCGCTACAAAGTACATAATGTATGTATGTATCTAAGTAATTTTATTGGTTTTTTTACTATCTTTTGTTTGTACTGAGTATTCATGTCACCCATTTTGCTGCTGTTAGTTAAATTATTAATGGTGACATGCTTCGGCTTGACGTTGCTCGTACATTTGACAGGATAATAAAATTTGACCTTCACGTGAAGTGGAAAGACTATGTAGGTGGATGTGTATGTGTGTTCGTGTCTTTTGTAGGTATAAAAAAGCATTAGAATATGTATGGATGTCACGCCCACACACGCTAATGTAATTATTGATTAAATATTTATTTTACCACACGATGGCGAGTTTGTTATTTTTGTTTAATGTGATTTGAAGGTCAGAAGTTTTATTTATTACATACATACAAATGTCCTCATAAAAATAAGGACAAAAGATACATAAATGCATGTACCTACATAGTATTTACTATTTGGAATATCAGGCAATAACTCCAGGGACTCATTTGGGTACAACGACAAACAGAACTTTCGATGTTGGAATAGTTTGTTCAAGAACGCACGAGTTTAAAATTGGAATGGAATTTTGGTAGGCCAGGCATATTTCGACGCTTCCAAACAATACTGTACTAAGTCGACTTAGTACATTTTCCCGTATTTGGCGTTTTCAAGTAGAGCGTGCCTTAATTTAGATGCTGTCTAATTTTGGTATCAATCGGACAATCCAATCAAAAGTTATAAGCAAAAGTGTACATATAACACAACTCGAGATTTTTACAGAATAAAAACTTTGAGAGCTTGCCATGAAAAACCACGTAGCAAATTTTTATTTCTTCTTACGGTTTTATATAAAGCGTACCCTGACTTTGATATTGTCGAGTTTTGGTGTTGATCGTTCCATCCAAACAGAAGTTACAAGTGAAAATATACTTAGCATACAATCGAAGTTTCATATCGAGTTTAAACTTTGAGAGCTTCTCCTGCAAACCACAGTTTCCAGACTTAGTAAAGTTTTGTTTGGAAGCGTCGATTTGCCCATTGTACTTAATGCCTTTAGAACGGATAAGTATGTAGGGGAAAAGGTGGGATAGTGGAATCAGAATTACTCTGCAAAGTTCCAAGATTCTCTTATAAATCTGAGAAGTTTGTCGAGAAGAATGTGCATTCGCCATTCTCAATACATCTGATTCAGGAATGCGCAATTTTAGTCTAGCAAAGCCGGATATGCGCAGAGAAACTGCTCATGCCGTCTTCGTCCTCCTCCAGAGGGGATAGACATAATAAGCTCTGGATGATGCACACGGTGGCCATGTGCTATCCGCATAGATTGTGTACTCCAATGAACCCCATAAGGACCCGAAGCTCCCTTCTTCTTTGCTTGAGGTGGAAAAGTTTGCTACCTCCCTGTTAGGTCTTTTTCAGAAACCAGTTTGTAATTTTACAGGTATGTGTAGAGTTTCAGCGCCTCTCTGGTGGATTCCCTGATGTACTTCACAGTGCCCGCTATACTTGGTCCTATGGCTGGCTGCGGTCCAGTTGGGTGTTCCGACGATTCGCAATTTGCCAATTCATCGGCCAGTTCATTACCTTGAACACCGCAGTGTCCGGGTATCTTGATTAATTCAAGTTTATTCCATTTTGCTATGGAGCCAAGCTGCAACTTAGATTCATGAGCATTCTGTGTAGATAGATAATTTTCTTCGGTTTTCCCAATAGAGTTTCTCCATATCTCCATTGATCTCTTGTGGCAAAATCGACAGTGTATCCGTCTACCAAAGAATACTCGGTGTACCAGCTGGGGCCGGGAACAAAGGATACTGCTCTAACAGTCTGCTAAGCAACTTCCCGTTCGCCGAGCTCCAATCATCGTGCCACAAATCGAAGTAATGTAGTCGACACATTGTTTTCATATTCTCCTCTTTAATCACCAAATCCAGTGGAAGCAGGTTTAATAGAGCATTAAGGGCGGCACCTGATTTTATACTCATTGCACCCGAATGTCGATACATGCACTCCCCTGCAGCCTGTTCAGC
The DNA here is from genome assembly GCA_960531455.1 of Urophora cardui. Taxonomy (NCBI): domain Eukaryota; kingdom Metazoa; phylum Arthropoda; class Insecta; order Diptera; family Tephritidae; genus Urophora; species Urophora cardui. The sequence goes on from OY482672.1 coordinate 131,299,420, forward strand.
ATATGAACCGTGTACTTAACCATGGTCCTACGCCACTACAGTACAACGGAGTATGTGATAATCGGTCTGACCAAAGCTGTTTAAATCCACATCACTATCGCTGGTCTCAGACCCCAGGACTTGCTCAAGCTTCTTCTACACTATACGAAAACTTTCAGTGCCTTATTTAGCTTCACCTCGACGTAAGCTTTCCAGGCTAGTTTCTTATCTAGAATCCTTCCTAGAAATTTGACCTCTGCGGAAAGTCTTAGGTTTACACCTGTGAGCACCGGTAGGTTGAGACCTTCCAGTTTCCTCTTTCATGTAAACTATACCAGGGTTGTCTTGCAAGTCCCTTTAAAGCAAACCCCGCCATTTTGACCCATTTGAGTAAATGAGACACATCACAGACATTTTAACCAATGTAGCTCAAATCGCTCTGCGCTCTCCCACACGATCTCTCTTACAATTTTGCCGGAGTCTGATCTAGATATCCAGGATTCTATGGCCCGGTTTCACCAACCGGTCTCAACTTAGTTAAGCCGATTTTTTTACGTTTTCGGTTTCACCATGCAACTGAGCTAATTCACAAGTTAGTCAGCTTTTGTCTTGACTAAAAAGAAACTAAGAATTTGAGTCGCTTTAGCAAATTCAACAACCAAAAGAGCGAATATGACAAAAAATGAGCAAATACAGCAACCAAACCAACCAAAAAACCCAGTATTTGCCATAAAAGGTTGGTTGTAAAACTATTTTCTTGGACTATTTGATGAAACTCAACAGTAAGTTAGCCCCAAATCTGGGCTAACTTAAGTCAAAACTTAGTTTTAGCTTTAGTCACGTTGGTGAAACCGGACCTATGTGCTTGCGCGCAGACCTCCGTGAAACATGTTCCTGACGCCTACTCTAAATTTTTTTTTATTTGCTTTTTCTTAGAAAAAAAAATACCCCAAACAAATGAGGTAACAAATACAAACCACAGCTAGAAAAAAAGTTAACACGTTTCATATGAGAGCCAAAAACAAAATATTAAAAAATTAAAAAAAAAAAAAAAGAAAATTAAAAACAGCACAGAAATTACAATAACGCCGTAACAATGAAATTACGTGGTAGAAACTGCTTAGAGAACACGTAAAGGGCGTTAAGTGGGTTGGAGATGCGGAGGGGCGCACAACTCAAGCACATGCCATAACACGAGACACAGAGGACAGAAAATGCGACACCTGAGCAGCACAGCAAATAGCCACCACCGGAGAATGAAGGGGCAGACGAGCTTTAAAGGGCTATTTAATGACGAAGAGCAGCAACAAGCAAGCAAACAAGTTGGCAGCTGACAACAACAAGTCGGACAAGTGGACAGACGCCAAAGCCGAATGGATAGATGGTTGGATGGACAGCGTGTAAAGAAGAAGAGCGAGTGAATATAGGAAATGTTGCCAAAGTTGTTGTTGGTTGTCGCTTTTTGCACAACACGAACAGGTGATAAAAAACCAAATGAGTCACAAAAGACAAAAGTAAAAAAAAAAAAGAAAATTAAGCAAAAAAAAACTGAACAAGTAAATATGAATAGTTAGTTGGCAAGCAACGATGCCAGCGATAATTGGCGAATACACAGGCGACTAATAATGACAGTTTTAATAGCAAAAAAAAACAAGAAAAACAACCACACACAACACCAAAACCACAGGGCAGACGTAATAAAAAGTGCTGGTCAAGTGACAAAATAAAATAGCCAACAAGTGGAACCGCCACGGCAAGCAGCCAAGTAGAGCGAACGAGCAGCCGACAGACAACGCAATCACTCACGGCCAGCCCTCCGTTGTCCAGCCAACATTTCGCGCATCCATCATTAAACGATATACCATATACTCAGCTGACTTGTCTCTAGGCGCCCTCCAAAAGCCCCTACCCTTTTCATGTACATATATTTAGCTCCTACGTTTGGTCGTTTAGCAACACGCTTGCAGTACTTACATAGTACTACGTATCAACTTAGTGATTTGCGTACTACGTACCTACACTCCCCTGCCGCGTTTTTTTTTTTTTGTTGGCTGACGTGTTTTAACCTTGAGCGCAAATTTCAAGGTACACATATGTACGTCAGTCAATCACTCAGGTTTTTGTTTTGTACAATTGCTCAGCTCAGTTTGGAACTGAAAATGGGAAAAAAGAATTTTTGGATGAAAATCAATGTGAAATATGTAAATAAATTGCAAATCAAAAACGGTAGTAAAAAGGAAAAAACAATCAATGATCCAATTGTTATAGTAGCAACAACAACAATAATAAATTGCTTTAGCTAAGTATAACAGTCCTCTGCTCTCTTTCTCTATGAAATGGGACGTGGATCAGTCAAAAGAAAAAATAAACAGGTGTAAATAAATATTTTGTTTCATTAGCAGCACTCAATTGGGACGTTAACAGGCAGATGCAAATAATTTTTAGTTGCTTAAAAAGGAGTAGAAAGAAGAGAAAACATGTAGGTAATTTCAAAATTGGCACATGCGACAGCTGTTTGTCGTTGGCACGAGCTCTGGCTGTAATCAGGCGGCAAAAATCCTCGGCTGAAACCTCCTGGTGCTTGCGCCAGGGCAGACTTCTGGGGAGGGTGAAACCGCGAAGGGCTAGTAAAGATCGTTATGCGGTCGAGCTGGTCTCCTCAAGACGAGAGCCAGGTGGGGAGGTGCGAAACGGCCTCAGTTATGGTTCGGGGTGCTTGGTGGAAGGCATAAAGCGTATTTATCTTGTCGTGGTGGATGATTAACAGGATAAAGAATCACAACAACAACAACCACATATCGACAAGGCCCTTCACTACAGCGAGTGCGATAAGTAGGTGTCTCTCTTAATATTGCGGCTGCCTTTAGCAATGTCTTTGCTGCGGCGCTGTTGGATGGGCTCGAATGGATCGGAATACCCTCAAACATTCGACGCTGGAGCGAGGACCTTTGGAGTTGTCAGATGGTGACGGGTGGGTGGGGCCTTTCGACGATGTCACAAGGAGGTAGGGTTGCCAGATACCTTTCTTAAGGTTTTTAAAACCATCAGTACGGAGCACGAAAAATCAGTATTGTACTGATCAAATCAGTACGTCTGGCAACTCTACAAGGAGGGTACACAGGGGCACCGCACAAGGAGGAGAACTCTCACCCCTGTTGCGAAATCTAGTGGAGAACAAATACTCTTCGGAAAATACACAAAATACTAAAACTTGCGAAGTTTTGCATTCCAAGTGTAGTAGAATGCCTGCAATACGATGTTGGTAACACTAAGGACCATACGTGGTCTATGTGAAGGGCAGTGGCGGATCCACGGGGGGTGTTTTGGGGGTTCAAACCCCCCCCTTGTGGTTTATCATAGATCCCAAATTAATGCTCTTATAGATTCTGCGCCCAAATTTCCCAAACTGATCAAGGAAAACTATCATTCCAAAAGCAATGGTTGGACCACATAACATCCAAAATATGTACCTACATGCGAAAAAAGTTCATGTAGGTACCTTTGGACGCACGTGCATAAAATCAAATTTGTCAAATAATAATAATATATAATACAATGGCGCTATTATAACTCTGACGAGTTTTATGGCCGAGCTTCTCTCCCAATTCGAGGTGTGCTCCTTTTTTGTTTTTCCTACTAATTGGGTGGACCTACAGTTTTATGCCGGCTCCGAACGGCGAATGCATTTTTTGTGAGAAGCTTTTTCATGGCAGAAATACTCTCGGAGGGTATGCCGCCCACTGCCGAGAGGTGACCGCTGCTCTTAAAAAACCCAATAATTGGATTTTTACTAATTAGAAAAATTTGTTTGGCTCGGACCGTGGTTTGAACCCGAGACCTCTGGCATAGCAGGCGAGCACTCTACCCACTGCACCACAGCGGCCACAAATTGTCAAATACTATTCGCAAATTGCCAAATCGTAAATTTATTTTCTTTTTTTTTTTATCCCTATTTTTATCGGGATTGTACAGAATTAATTTAGTCAGAAATGTCTGAATCGTTGGAGAAATTGCCTTTTTCAGAGGCATTTCGGAATTCTTGTTTAAATTAATCATTTAAAAATTTGAGTATATAAAAACAAGAACAAGAAAAATTCTATTAAAAATATAAATATGTATAACCAAAATGTACTACATACATATATTCTTATTTATTTTGGCTTTAAATGCAAGGGTAAGTGAAATTGATGATCAATTTGCCACCAATACCATGGTATAAGTATACCAGGTAAAACAAACGTCAAGTTTTCGTCGCCATATTAACCACCTGACAATTAAGCAGATTATGACATTTCGTGCTGCCATACTCAATGATAAAAATCCTCCATTAATGGCATTTTTCCCTGCTTTGTTTTAAAAATAAATTGTAACCATGGTAACGAATTTTTTCAATTTGAATTGAAAGACATTTTTTCAATTTGAAAAAATTACACATCCTGCAGTAAATTTGTTTCACTGCTGAATGATCATTGATGATTCTTCTGAGTACAATTTTTATTATTATTATTTTTTTTTTTTTTTTGAAAAAAGCAAACCATTTATATGAAAAATTCAGCAGTCTTTATTTTAAAGTACTCACTGATGCCTCCTCAGTCATAGATGAATTTCATCAGTAATTCATAAAAGATTCATTTCGGATTTTTACTTCGCAGAATATCAGTTTGGCCGTACTACAAAGTAGCCCTTTCCGGTATTCTCGGTGAGTTTTTAATTTTTTTTGGCTTACTTATGTATTTATAAGCGGTTTTGCGTCTTTTATTTTGTTCAATAGTGACGTATAGGCGGTTTTGCAGGCGTACGTAAAAACTTTTTTTCAATAAAGCAAAGTTATAATCCATTTCGTGTTTATGAAAGTATAATCAACATAAGTACATTACAGTACAGTTATAAAGCAATAACACCTATTATTCGCAGTATTGGTTCGAAAAATTTCCTTACAAAAAGCGGTTTTGAAACTGTGTCATTATTTGGAATTGCGTTGTGTGAATCTCAAAATTGTTGCATGAATGGATGGGGACGGACGCCAGGAATGTATTTTTGATGAAATCTCATTTTTGGCAAAAATGTCACGCGGTTTTGCACTTTAAACGGCGATATGTATGTACACCACCATACCAAGTGAGAGTGGATGAAGATTTGTGGAGTGAGCGAAGAGGAGCTACCGGAAGTTCCATAAATCTGCTCACTAGTGCCCTTTCTCTTTCTGTCCTTTGATTCCTGAAATACCCAAACTTTCAAACAAAAATCTACGCATTCAAAAAATAAAAGTCTGGCATCGCTATACTCCAAAACTGACATAAGATTAAACTTCAAAAATCTGCTTTTTAATCAAAAAGACAGCGTCAAAATGACAATGCACATACCTGTATTTTTTATACCATGACCAATACCATACGATACTCATTCGCACGTACCAATGCAAAAATATACATACATACGTTATACATGTTATTTAGATATTGTTAATTTGGAGGGTTTTGATTTTGTTGTGTTTAAGGTGCGGGAAATGGCGCAACTAGTATATAGAATAATAATAGTAGGTGGTATTAGTCCATATTTTCACCAGCGCACATAGGTAGATTTTCAAGTTTTATGCGGCCAAAAATATTTGATTGTTTACATCTATTCCAAATTGCTTGTTTAATGCAAAATTTTAATAATTTGAGTTAAAAGTCGATTTTATTGAAATATATATATACTGTGACTCAAAAAAAAAATCATACGCCCAAGTTTTTAAATTTATTTCAAAGAGTTCTGTCGAAAATTTTACTTTCTTATTTTAGTTTAAAAATATAGAAAATTTTTCAATAAAAATCGTTTTAAGCAGGATTTCTGAGCTTATAGAAAAAATCTGAAAAATCGTAGAAATATCTGAAAGTGGATTAAAAATTTCAAAGCAAGGCCATAATTTATAGAAGATTTTGAGGAGATTTCTAAGAGTACTGTTATGTAGCCAACCCATTTTAGTGTAAAAAGTGAAATTCTCAATGCTGTGAAAAATTCCGTCAATTTTAGAAGTTTTTTTCTGTAGAGTGTAGGGTGAGACCGTTCCAATTAAAATTTCCGAAAAGCCAATGAAAATTTTCAAAAAGTTGAATGTTGCATATTGTTATATTAAAATTGAATGAGCTGCAAAATTGCATACTCAAAACTCTTCTAAAAAATGTAGCTTTAGGATTCTTAGCCCCTTTTTATGATAAGTATTTCCTTGACTTTGAAAAATTGGAAACACTAAAAATACGAAAGCAGGTAATTTTCCAAATAGGCCAATTTTTAATCCATTGTTGATAATTTCTGGCTTTGCATTTTTGCGTAGAGAAATTGACGGGTAATCGATCGGAGGCGATAATATAACTAAATTGCTTTTGAATTAAAAAATTAACAATATTTTTTCAAGAAAGGCCGATATGCTTGAAAGCTTCAAAATGGTGGGTCTTTTATTATGCTAGGTTGACGATTTCTTCAATAAATAATGATATTTACCTGAAGCACCCGAACCCATGATGTTTACTTTGATAACTGTCTTAAAACTGAAAATATTGACGTTTAAAAATGGGTTACTTAAAATACGTAAAAAAAAAAAAATCGAAAAAGTGAGAGAATAATAAGTTTCCACTAGCGGCAGGGACACCCCCGTTGTCTATAAAAGCCGAGAAGGCCGGTTTATTATCGCCCGGTCTATTATAAACGTAGAGCGATTTTGGATTTTGTATTTGCACCGATTTTAAATTTTCAATTTTGGCCGCATAAATCCGTAAAATCTACCTATGTGCAGCGTCTGCCCTTAAAAAACATCTTCCAAAAAAAGAAATTTTCAAAACCCCCCCTTGCCGAAATCCTGGATCCGCGCCTGGTGAAGGGTCACTGTATCCGGCCAACCTAACCTAACCTGGCTATAATCAGCTAGCGAGCAACCTGCCTTACCAAAAGTAAAGGAATAGCACCACAAAAAGTTTACTAAGCTGTTATATTTGTATGCTATTAAACTGTTATACTGCTAACTGTTATACTGTCATACTGATATACCATTAATTGTTATATTGTAATACTTTTACACTTTTATACAGTTGTACTGCTTTAATATTATACTTTTAAAACTGTTATACTGTTAGCTATTACATTGTTAAACTGTTATACAATTATACTGTTATACTGCTATACTATTAACTGTTATATTATCACTAAACATCACATTTTCTCAAAAATTTCACTAACATTTGAGAAAAATGTGCCTTTTTGTTTAGAATGCTATTAAGGGAAATTTGAGGTGCATTTGATAACTAACTTGAGAATTAAGAAAAATGTTTATGGGGTTGTGCTACTTTTTACTATTAGAAACGTCCATACAGTTAGCTGTTACATTGTTTAAGTGTTACACTATTAACTGTTATACTGATATAACATTAACTGTTACATTGTGATACTTTTGTACTATTATACTGTTTTACTGCTTTAATATTATACTGTTATACTGTTGAAACTGTTATACTGTTAGCTACTACACCGTTAAAGTGTTATACTATGAACTGTTGTACTGCTGTACGTTAACTGTTATGCTAATATACCGTTAACTGTCACATAGTGATACTATTGTATTGTTATACCGTTGTGGTGCTATAATACTATATTGTTATACTATTGCTGTTATAACATACTATAGATACTGTTTAACTGTTGCACATATTTTTATACTATTATACTGTTATACTATTATGTCCAACAAATTAAAAAATACATTAAATTATTTATTTTTCACATACTAAAAATAAAATAGTACAAACCAAACGAAAATTTCATGGTTAAAATTTAGATTTTTGTATATTTTTTGTTTTGCTATTTATGAGACATTCAAGTACATAATAATTTAGTACATTGGCATTATGGCACGTTCATACGTAGACGACGTCATGGCTAACTAACTAATAGACCATAAAATATAAATACATACATACATGTATGTACATCCAAACAAACATTCATAATTTATTTGCGCATTCATCGTCCGATCAAGTTCACATAAAGTAATTATGTGCCGCAAAAAATATTTTTATATTTATTTTTTGATTTTTTTTTTGTTGTTGTTGCTTTTGTGAGATATGATAGCGAATATGACCCTCACTTGGTGTCTGATAACAGTTTACGGAAGCTAAAGACACGAACATGGACAAATTAACAAAAGAGAAAAAGCAAAAACGGCAAAAAAAAACAAGTAAGGAAGCCTAAGTTCGAGTGGAATCGAACATTAGATACTCAGCTGTATGCGTTCATTGTTTGTTTGCGTTTGATGGAAACACGGTGTATTTTATATAAAGCGAGTGCTGCATAAAGTGGGCGTAGCCACGCCCATTTTCAACAGTTTTATCAGTCATACAACCAAGCATATGAATATTATTCTTTGTGCAACATTTCATTCCTTTATGACTTCTAGTTACAAGGATGTCACGTTACAAATTCCCAAAGGGTGTTCCAGAAATATCTTTGTTAAAAAGTAGGCGTGGTTATAAACCGATTTGAATAAATTTTTGCGTGTCTATTAACACAAGTTATAAAAGTGTATAAACAAAGTTTCGTCATAATATCTCAATTATTTGTCGAGTTATAGGCTAAGAAATCTCGTATATTCCTTTGTCTAAAAAGAGGCGGTGCCACGCCCATTTTCCCAAAATTTTTCTATTTTTTGTTTCCAGTCTATTGTGGAACTCATGCCACAAAATTTCAATGAATTATCATGAATTATCTTTATATTTGACAAAGATATCGATTAAAATGTTTTTATTGGGCCACTTTATAATACACATATATAAAAGTGGGCCTGGCCGTCAACCGATTTTAACAATTTTCCATCCAAATGTTTGCTTAAGCAAGTAAATCACGCATACCAAATTTCATCGATATATCTTCAACGGTTTCTGAGTTATGACATATAAAACTTTCCATGTTTGACTCTTAATAAGTGGGCGTGGCACCGCCCATTTTCCAAAATTTCATCAAATTTCTTCATAGGGGCCTGAGCTCAACACGTGGGTAAAATTTCATCGCTCCAGCTATATTAGTGACTGAGATACCACATTTCCGATTTTTTCTATATAGGAAAAGTGGGCGTGGTCATGGTCCGATTTCGCCCATTTTCAATACCAACCTTCCCAGTCTCGATACCAACTTGCATTCCAAATTTCATCAAAATACCTCAATTTTTGCGCGAGTTAGAGTGTTTACAGTCGGACGGGCGGGCGGACGGACATGGCTCAATCGATTTCTCTTTTCACCCTGATCATTTTGATATATATAAGTCTATATCTATCTCGATTATTTCGTTCTGTTACAATCCACCGTTATGTGATTAAAACTATAATACTCTGTGTACTAGTACAGCTGAGTATAAAAATGTTAAAACACACTGTAATCATGTATAACGTTGAACAGAAAAAACAACTACAGTAACAAAACGTTTGCCATATCGATGGCAAAAATCGACTGCGTTAGAAGTGAAGCACATTCGCACAGTGTAGCAAAGGTATAGTAAAAGTGGTTAGAAATAATAAAATATGTAATGGTAGTTTTTTTTACGCACTTTTTAGATGAAACTTTAAACATGTAAATTTTATCCCGTCTCTATTTAATAAAACTTCAATTTTAAGCTTAGTTATAATTAAGAGTTCCCAAACTCAGTTAGAATTTAGATTCCATAAATCAAGTTTATCTCATATCAGTTTAGTTTTAAACTCAGTTTAAGCCAAGTCTACCTCGATTCATTTCAAGTTTCAATTATATTTAAATTACGCTCGACTAAATTGAATTAGACTGAGTTCACAAGACAAATATGTAGCTCAAATTTCAACTCAGTTTAAGACGTACCTTGTCTTGTTTCAAATTGAAACTAAACTCAGTTTAAAATTAAACTGAGTTGAAAATTAAACTCAGTCTAAAATTAAAATCAGTTTGAGATTATACTCAGTTTGAAATTAGAGTCAATCAGAAATTAAACTTAGATTAAAATTAAACTCCATTTAAAATTAAGCTGTTTGAAATTAAGTTCAGTCTGAAATTAAACTGTTTAAAATTATACTCAATTACACCGGCTAAATTTAAACTCAGTTTAAAACTAAGCTCATTTTGAACTTAAAATTAGTATAAAGTTAAATCTAGCTTAAAATTAAATTCAGTTTAAAAATAATCTCAGTCTAAAATTAAACTCAGTTTAAAAATAATCTGTCTAAAATTAAATTCAGTTTAATTTACATTAAACTAAGTTTAAAATTTAACTCAATTTAAAATTAAGCTCGGGTTCAAATTAAACTGATTTTAAAATAACCTCAGTGTAAAATTAAGCTCACTTTAAATTAGACTCAGCCTAAAATTGAGATGTTTAAAATTAAGCTCAATTTGAAATTAAACTCAGTTTGAAAATAATCTCAATCTAAAAGGAAACGGTTTAAACTACATTAAACTAAGTTTATAATTTAACTCAGTGTAAAACTAAGCTCAGTTTAAATTTAAACTCAGTGTAAGATTAAGCTCATTTTGAAATTAAACTCAGTTTAAAAATGATCTCAGTCTAAAATTTAACTAAGTTTAAAATTGCACTCATTGTAAATTTAAGCTCAGTTTGAGATTAAACTCAGTTTAAAATTATTCTGTTTTAAATTAAACTGTCTAAAAGTAAGCTCAGTTTGAAAATAAACTCAGTTTAGAGTTAAGCTCAATTTAAAAATAAACTCAGTTTAGAGTTAAGCTCAGTTTAAAGTTAAGCTCAACCCAAAATAAAACGCAGTTTAAGCATGAAATCAGTCTAAAACTAAACGCAGTTTAAAAATGAAATCAGTTTAAAGTTAAGCTTAGTTTAAAATTTAACCCAGTTAAAGGTGTCAATTTGCTTTTCATTGAGAGTTTAACAATATGGAAATACAAAATGAAAACAATGTCCGCTGGGCACATAAATTTAAAGTTTATAAATTTTCGCAATAAATAGCAATGATGATAGCAAATACACACATACTCGACTCGTACATAAAATCAATGATGAATGGCAATGACACATTCGAATGTAATCACAATCCAAGCACGACATACCACCGCTGATATGAGGAAATTGAATGGTGTTTTCTGTTTTGTGTTAATGAGATCAAAAAACATGCAAGGAAATGTAAAACAAATGAAATGCAAAAAATTGACATTAAAACAAACTTAACAAAAAGCTTAATGTGTTGCGGAAATTGACGGAAATAAAGCAAAATGTGCGCACATGCATTAAATGAAGCGAGAAAGAAGCCACCAATTCAACGCAGCCATGCATCACTACATGCAAAACGGGGTACAAAATAGTTGAGAAAAAAATTTTGTATTTTTTTTTTGCAATTTTTCGCTTATTACTTTTTGCAACTATTAACTCAATTAATTTCTTAATTTTGCATTATTTAATGTGTGCTTTTGATGATTTTATTTGATTGTTGGTCACACTTAAAGTGGTGTGGCACGTAGCCAGAGAGAAAAACAAAAAATAAAAAAATAAAACGATTGTTATTGTTTTTATTGTCAAACGTTTAAAGAAATCATCAACATTATTACGCTACTACGTGCGTATTTTCCTAAAAAGAAATGTGTGCAAACTTAGATGATTTGTTTTGATATCTACATAAATTTATATGTATTTAGAGTAAATGACAAACAATTGGACTTTGTTTTATTAACATTTTTTTTTATTATTAAAAATGAGCACAATTTCGAACGTGACAAGTGACAAAAGCACACAAACATATGTATGTAGTTACTCAAGTATTTATGTATGCACAAATGTTTGTAATAAAGTCAGGGTTCCAATTTGACCGATTTGGGTGGTAGTTGTGGCATTTAATAGCATTGAAAACTTTTTTCATATATTTGCACATATGTTGCACGCTTAAATGGTAATGGCGTTGATAATGGAGCCCCCAAAGAATTAAGGGGAGATAAGAAAAAAGGCTGATAGCAAACGTCAACAGAATTATCGACTTTAATGGTTTAGTTTACATATGTACAATATTACAAGGTTTGAAGCAGCAGATTCAAAAATTGAGAACTCGTACTTAACTGGCAGAAACTCTAACGCCATCGAAAAAAAGGCATATTTGTATGTCTTTTTGGAGAACATTTCTTGAAAAGCTTTTTATTTTATTTTTTGACCGCCGCTAGATGTCGCTAAAACTTATTTTTCTCATATCTTTGGTATTTATAGTCCGATCTCTAAGTTTAATACACCAATGTCTTTGGCTTGAAAGGGCGGCATTTATCTACTATGGAATATTTTTAACCCTATGTGCGCCATTGGAGTCACTACAACCCAGTACTTAGTTTATACCACCCTAATGTACCTTTTTTATGCCTGCATGTTAAACGTAGTCAAAAATCATTAATCTTTTGCAAAATAATTATTTCGATCGCTTGAGCAGAACCCCAAATAAAACACGTTCGATATTGCGAGGAATATAGGGTTTTCGGTTCCTTTGGTCTTTTACAGAAAAATTTTCTGAGTAGACCCCTAATAAAATTTTATGCCAAACAATTTTCTAGATCATTTTAACCCTCTAGCGACCTTAAAAATACTATTTTTTCTGGTTTTCTAAAAAAAGGGTCAAAATAACCCTTTATTGGCGGTGCTTGAGGATTAAAATATTCTACAAAATTATTCGCAATAAAATTTCAATAGGGGTCTCCTCAGAAGAACTCTATTTTTGCGTCCCTATAAGGCGAGACGGCCTAATGTACATTTTTTTTGGCAAAAATGCATTTTATTCTACAACATAATCTCCTTCTAGCTCGATATACTTAGTACAGCGTTCTTCCAGATTTTTGTTATTCCTTCCAAAAAAAATAGGAATTTTCAAGGCTCTCACAATAGGCGTTTGTTTCTGTGATGACCTCTTCATTTAACACGAATCTCTTACCACGCAGCCGATTCTTCAAGTTTGGACACAGGAAATAATCGGAGGGGGCTAAATCTGGACAACATGGTGTGTGAGGTAGCAATTCGTAACCGAATTTATGAACTCTTGCCACACGTGTGCGGTGTCATGATAAAACAGATTTTTTTCTTGCTAAATGCGGCCATTTTTGCTTCAAATAAAGATCGAATCTGTTCAAAAGCTCTGAGTAATATTCGCCGATAATTGTTTTACTCCTTTCAAGATAATTGATGCGAATGACACCTCGTGCATCCCAAAAAAAAAACTGCGGCCATAACCTTATTGGCCGACATAGCCACTTTGGCCTTCTTTGGTGCACATTCACGCGGAGAAACCCACTGTTTTGATTGTATCTTGGTTGCTGGTGTATTGTGATGGATGCAAGTTTCATCTACGATAACAAAACTGCACAAAAATTGGTTCGGATTGCGACTGAACATCGGCAAATACTCCTTTGAAGTTGTCACGCGATTACGCCTATTACCTATCGAGTCTAAGCAATCGCGGCAGCCCTCGCACGGATAGCTATTTCATGTCCAAATATTCATGTAAGATGTGAAGTATGCGCTCAGTTGAGATGCCTGTTGGCTCAGCTATTTCATGCACTTTCATTCTCCGATCGTCCAATATCATTCCATGGATTTTATCGACGATCTCTGATATGACTACATCTTTTGGACGACCTGGACGTTCGGCATCACATGGGCTAGTACGAGCACAGCGGAATTCAGTAAACCACTCTTTAACCATTGAAAAGGATGGAGCAGAGTCTCAACAGTATTTTGTTGCTTTTGTAACTGCTGCCAAACTTTTAGTGTCACCCTCGTAAGCAGACAATCAATCATACACCTACACTTTTCCATTTGCAAATGCAAAATCCTACTCTTGCAATACTAGTTAGTAGGTGAAAATGATAGAGTAAAATTATGTAGCTCACGTTGATCAATCGATTTTTCGATAAGCACGTTTTAAATGTATGAGAGTGGGTAGGTGATAATTGGCTTAGCGCATGATGTGGACTAATGTGTTTTTTTTTTGTGGAGTGTGGGAATATCTGCATATGAAAATACAAAAAAAAAAAATAAATATGCGATGCCGACACGAAATTGATTTAAGTGCGATCAACTTATTGTGCAGTTAAAATAAAGTGTTTACTTTCGCTTGCTGCACATGAAGAAAAGATGAAAATAAGTAAAAAAAAAGACAAAAATGGAAAAAATTCAAAAAGTATTCCGCTTTATAGCAAAGCGTCACGAGAAACACCCACCCACCGATTGCAGTCACAGCTTTTTGCTTTAGTTTTTTTTTATTTTTTTTTTTTATTTTTTTTTTTTTCTTTTAATTTTTTTTAATTTTTTTTAATTTTTTTTAATTTTTTTTATTTTTGTTTTTTGGAAATTTGCATATCCCTTTCGTTTTCATTTCAATTGCAATATCTTTTTTAAACTTTTTTGTTTTTATTTTGCGCCTTTTCATTTTAACCTAAGTTGGTGGTTTCTTTTTTTTTCTTTCTCTTGCCTTGTCTTTAATCACAGCGCACAAATCTCTAGAAAAAACGTTTTCTCCTTTTCAAAATTGTGTATTTATTTTTATTTTTTCATGCATACAAAACTTTTACATAATGTCTTACATTCACCCAATAACAGTAACACTTTCGGCGGCTTTGCTATGTCGTGTCATGCTGCGATTAATCGCAATAAATGTGCATAAAGAGTTATATGAAAGTACAAACTTAAATATGTAAACATGTTCATACAGCGGCGTGTAACTTTCTTCCGTAGCTAAGAAAACTTATTACATAAATATTTTTTTAAGGCATCAAACGTACTATTACTCTGAAAAAAATACCCGTAGTTAAATCAACAACTTTCCGCTGTTGAATCTCCGTCTTTGATTCAACAGCAAAAGTATTTGTTTTAACGGCAAAGTTTTTGATTCAACAACTTTCCATAGTTAATTCAAAGACGGGCGTTTTTGATTCAAAAACTCCCTTGCTGTTGAAAAATTTTGAAGTAAATAAAAAATATAAAATTTTTTTTCCAAACTTAAATTTTCGGGAAAAATGTATACATACATATATGTATGTACATGTAATATATAATTATAAATAAAGGTAAGTCACAATAATAATATTTATATATTATTATAATATATTAATATTATATGTACATATGTACGTTTAAAAATACATATATGTATTTTGAATTTTCAGATTAAATATGTTTGATTATCCCGTTTTTCCGATAGCGAGCAATCGAGGTAAAACGAGCAAACGAGGTAAAATTTGTCGGCGATGATTGCGCAGAAACCTACAAATCTGGCGGTCGGAAAACAATGTAAGTTAATATAAAGAATGTGTTATGAAATAATAAAATAAAATCAGTTGTGTTTATGTGTGTGTAAAAAGCCCTACAGACAGTGATAGTCATTTGATATATCATTTGAGGTGCAGGATTGATGGATATTTCTGCCACTACTGCCTACAAGTTTCCATAATCTTTATATTGGCGCTGTGAAAATGTGATGCAAACCTTTGTGGCCGTGTCTCTTTCCAAGCATCATGTTGTTCAAATGATGCATCAAATGACCATCACTGAATGGAAAAAGTTTGTTTGGTGAAACCGGGCCTTAGTATTAATATTACTATGTATGTAAACATATATTATATAAAAAACTAAATAAAATAATATCTTTTATATTAAAAAAATTACTATTGTTTACAATTTTTTTGAGGTTAACTTAAATGCGTAAGTATTTGCTTCAATGGTGCCCATTTTTGGACCAAAAACTTTTGCGGTTAATTCAAAAGCAAAAGTTGTTAGCTTAAATACGAACAGTATTTAAATCAACAGTGCTCGCATTTGGACTAAAAATTTTTGCTGTTAATTCAAAAGCAAAAACTGTTAACTTAAATGTAAAAGTATTTCTTTCAATAGTTTCCGTTGTTAACTTAAATACGAAAAGTATTTGAATCAAAAACGCTCGCATCTTTGAAACAACAACGGAGCGTTGTTGGGCACATTTCAACTGCGGAAAGTTGTTCATTTAACTGCAAAAGTCTTTGTATTTACAACGTTTTTTTTTCAGAGTACCCACAAAATCTGCTTAAAATTTGTCGCAAATTTTACTCAAAAGATAGTACTAAAATGTTAAAAAATAAAAATACCATTTTTTTGAGGTCAAAATAACCCATTCGCGGGGGTGCTGGAGGGTTAAATAGTTCTAGAAACAAAGTACTGGGTGGTTAGTGCCACAATGCCGCACATAGTGTTAAAAGGATGAAATAGTAAAACCGTTCTCTCAAGCCACAAAGACATTGGTGTATCAAATTTTACGATCCGACTATAAATACCCAAGATATGAAGAAAAATGTATTTGGGCGACATCTAGCGGCGCACACTGGGGCCGAGCGTGCTCAAAATTCAGTTTTTAAATAATAAGTTTTTCAAAAAAATAAAAACGCAGTATTGTTCTCTATAAAATTCTACACTTCTGGCCCAATTTTCAGCTTTCTATCGTTATTCAGTTTTGCGTTATCCATACACAAACATGGCAAATTTTCCAAAAAATAATTTTTTTTCAAAGTGAGAAATTTTAATCTGTATTTGAAATAGTTGGTGTAAGAGAAGGATATAAAATTTTATTATTCTGCTTTTTCCATAACATTAAGTGAAGCTTATATAATCGATGAGTGTTTTTGTTTTTGGAACTAGATGTTTTAAAAAATTAATTTTTAGTATAAAACTAAACGCACCTCTTTTTTTTAAATATTTTTTTTTTTCAAAATGGATTTTGTACAGACATACTAATATAATAATAATATAAAGCAATGGCGCTATTATAACTCTGACGAGTTTTATGGCCGAGCTTCTGTCCCAATTCGAGGTATGCTCCTTTTGTTTTTCGTACCAATTGGGCGGACCTACAGTTTTATGCCGGCTCCGAACGGCGAATGCATTTTTTGTGAAAAGCTTTTTCATGGCAGAAATACTCTCGGAGGGTATGCCGCCCACTGCCGAGAGGTGACCGCTGCTCTTAAAAAACCCAATAATTGGATTTTTACTAATTAGATAAATTTTTTTGTTGTTTGCTCGGACTGGGATTTGAACCCGAGACTTCTGGCATAGCAGGCGAGCACTCTACCCACTGCACCACTGCGGCCGCAGACATACCAATTGTGATTTAAATAATTGATTTACAGATCATAAAAAAAAACTGGTCACCAATAGGTTAATTCATGACCGTTAATGGGTTAAGATTCCAAAGGTTACTGGTTTTAGTGTAGATACAACTAATATGATTTAAATATTTTGATCTAAGAATTAAGTGAAAAAATTTGGTTAAAAATGGGTTAATGCGTGGTCGTTAAGGGGTTAAAATTCTTGGGATTTACTATTTTAGTATCGATATACCGATTCTGATTCAAGAAAATTAAACTCGAAACTAAAATAAAAAACATAGGTCACCAACGGGCCGTCACTCATGGCCGTCAATGGGTTAGTATACTATAGATTAACAGCTTTAGTGCAGATAAAGCGATTCTGATGTGAAAAAGTTGATTTCAGAATTTTGAGCGTCCTCATATATATAAGTGGCCCCTGGCAGCCAAAAAAAAAAATAAATAAAATGTTCCGGAAATGTTTTCCAAAAAGACATCAGATGGGGTGGCCTACGGGGGACTTCTTTTTTTTTGGTGCCTATAAGGCGAGACGGTCTAATGTCCATATTACCTGTTCTCGACGATAAAAATCCGTATAGAACCTTTCCCGACTATAGCCGTCGGCTTCTGTTGTTGTTATAGCAGCAGTAAGCCCTGCTTAGCTGCCATGTTTGGCTCACAGATCATCATGCTCACTTAACGGGAGGCCCGGTAATGAGGCAGTGTGTTTTGGGCTAGTGCAGAGGAACAGGGGTTTTTGGGATAGTCCAGAGGGGCAGGGGGTTAAGTGAGTTGTTTTAAGTGTACATGTGAAGAGATGATGTGTCTCATGCGGCGTCTCTCCACATGCGGGGCATACATTAGGTATATCGGGATGTATTTTGGTCCTATATGAGTTGCGGCGGCTGCAGTAGCCTGAGCGCGAGGATGACGCGGGTTTTGCTCGGCAGCTCCAATTCTTCTTCTGCGCAGGGGGGGGGGGGGTGGTTGGTCTTTCAATGTTCTATATGACGGACGGACGGAACCCCCAGCGGGTTAGGGGGCTTATAATATACCCGTGGTAAGGAATGCCCATCGTAAGAGGCGATTAAGACCCACTGGCCTATAAGGTTGATGATGGCCAAAAAAAATCGTTCGCACGACAGTCGGGATAGTGTCAGAAGGGACTAGTACCCGAGCGTACCGGATATATTCGGCAAAGGATTGTTACTTGCCTCACACTCCCCAAAACCCTCTGGGAGTGTTTTGCTGGCTACAACAACAACGGGCGGACTGAAATTAAGGTGGTGATGGTGTCGGTATGAATCTCTTTTTGGGCCCGCCTGTAGCCGTTGGGTCTAGCTTTTGTTTTAGATATTTTTCAACCTCTGGAGAGAGGTCGAATAGATGGCTTTTAACGTGCCGGAGGATTCTGGTTGCAGCAGGTGGCTATTAGGGAGGCCTCAGCGGTTGCATCACAGCAGTAACTGCTTGTTTAGCAGTACCTGTGCCTCATGCTGTAGGTGGTGTTCCGGCGTCATCAGAAGATTACCTGTGCTGTCCTAAGGACTGGGTTTTGACAGGCCTGTAGTTTCTGCCATTGAGTTCTGGAAGTCTCCGGCGATCACACTGGCGATGCATAGTTGAGGATCGGACGGCCGATTGATTTGTATGTTGCAATGATGGTTTCTTTGTACTTTCCCCAAAATGCTGCCAGCTAGCGACTTGAGGATTTTGTTCCGACTTTGGGCCTTATTAGCAATCGCGGTAGTATGCGCGTAGAAGGCGCCAAGGCTGTCGAAGGTAACACCCAAAATCTTTGAGTTTTTTTCGGTAGGGAGGTTGAAGTTCACATTACCATATGTGACCCATGTGCGACACCCCTTAACCGCCTCCGATCGCGACCAAAATTTATATGTGATATCTTTGACTTTGCAGTTACCGATGTAAGGGGCGAGACCGAAGAAAATCGCTAATTTTATTTTTTAATAACCACCCTAATGTACATACATGTGCATGAGGGTCATCAAATTGCTATCATTGCTACTGAATGCGCCTTTTCCTTAATTTATTTTATGCCTCCACAACAAATTTGCTGTTAAAAAGCTTATCATAATAAACTACATACACAAATCAAATTTTAATCATTTTAAAAGGTTTTAGAAAATTAAAAATCTGACAAGCATGCGAGTACTTAAGCCGATTTGATGCTGTAAACAGACATCATAGAGGCTTTAAAAATTTGGTTTTTGCTGTTTGCTTTAATTGGCAGTGGATTTAATGGATATCTTTATTAACAATCACGATTTCTACCAAAATGTGAAACGCACAACATTTGTAGTTGTTGATGTTGTTGTTGTTGCAATTTTCGTTGGTATTTGACAGCGCATTTGCTACAGCCCATCTGTTACATTAAACAGCGGAATTATTGACTCTTTATAATTGTGATTTTTTTCTATTTTTTCTTTGATTTTTTTTTTTTAACATTTTCACTCTAGTTGAGCTTCGATGCCTTTCTGTTGATTTTTTGTTTTGAGAAATCGCTTGTTTAATGTTTATTTTGCCAAATAGTTGAATAATGTCGCTCCAATCCAATCCAATTCAATCGAAACCATCTTCATCACTACCGCACCTCTGCATGCCCATCTGGGCTACACTCATCATATCTGCACCATATCTATTATTTGTTACAATTGAAAGTTGCTTATCTTCTAATCCCTTTCTGTTAAGTAAAAATGGAAAACACAGTCAATATTGATTTTTGACTTTTTCTTCGTTACTGTAAATAAATAAACTGATTTTTTTTTTTTCACTGAAATTGTAAAATGCATTCATTGAATTAGCTTTTTGTACCGGAACGCCGCGTCGTGTGTTTGTGATTAGGTAGATATTTAGGGAGCGTCAGTCATGTTTGTGCTTTCCCAAAAGATAAAAAAAGAAAGAAACAAAAAACACACAACAGCAACAATAATTTTGTTAACAAAAAGAAAGCAGAAATTTTGAAAGGTAGAAAGAAGTTATACACACTTTCTTCTTCAGAGAGAAATCACATTTAGCCAATAATTCAGTGAAGCTTAAGATGGAAGAAACCAGGGCCGTACCCAGGAATTTATTTCGTGGGGGGTTACATCGTTGTGGATTTTTTTTTTTTTTTTGAGAAAAATATATAACTTATTTCGTGCACTAAATAAAAATAATAAAAAAAATTCTGGTTTCTCAAGTGCTATTTAGAAGAAGTTTTTTTTACGAAACTTTTTATTTTCAAATTATGATTTTTGTAAGAAGTATTAAAAATCAGGAAACTTTTATTCATTTAAAAATTAGACTGTTTTATTACAAATACGATGAATACTTTATTTTTGGTGATTTTATCCAAGTAAAAAAAAAATAATGTTTTATGGACGAAAAACTCGGTTAGATTACCCAGCTTTTTTCAGCTGTAAAAGTCCGCCTCAAGATTTTTAGCTTATGTTGAGACTCTAACTTGTTTTTTTTTTTTGCAACTTAGTTATTTGACATCCGATTTTTTAAATTGATAGATATGTCATTATTTTAGTCTTTTGAGCAAAGTTTGAAATTATTTTCAGCTTTTTTTTCATTTCCATCGAATTTCATTTTCACTTGAAAATTAAAAAATTAACAACGCAGCAGAAGTATAAAAAATAAAAAGTTCTACTGTACTGCAACTGCGCAGCCTTAAGTTTCAAAAAATTATAGTCGACTGTTGCTGTATTGTGGAAATTTGTACAGCACAGCAAAGGGCAAACATAATTTCGAGTTTTTACAGCACTGTTGTTATTGTTTTTTTTTTTAATTTATGGGAACAAAATCGAAATTGTAATGTACAAAAAAAACCAATTTCAAAAAGTCGCCTTAAAACTAAAATTCTGTTTATCTGTGTTTTACTGTCGACTGATCTGTTTTAAATTACACAGTAAAGCAGCAGCACAAAAAACAAACAAATATATTCGACTGTTCTGTGCTTCGACTTAAGATATTTTCAAAGGAAATCGAAATTCAAAAGTTCTCAAAAAATTATGATAACTTTCGCAAAACAGCAACAGCTTATTTTTGAGACTGTTGGTGTTATGCTGGCAAACTTGACAAGGGATGACGGAGGATCGTTCCACAATACATCATATTCCTACCCTGTCGGAAAAACAAGCAACCAAAAAGTATTTAGTGCTTGGGAAGCTTTATATTTCCACCTAATGTCCTTTTATCTGTGAAGTCGTTTTCATATAGTTGGGTCACCTAACCGAGTTTTTCGACTATAAAACATCCTTTTTGTTTCACTTGGAAAAAATCGCCAAAAATAAAGTATTTATCGCATCTTTCCTGATTTTTACAACTTCTTATAAAAACCCCAATAAAAACCAATTTTTTTCAATAATCGCAAAAAATCATAAAATGGTGACTTTCCAAAGTTAGTATTGAAAATATGTAGTGAAATCGGACTATAAAAACGCACACATCCCATGGGATCTTTCGAAAAACACACAAAATGTTATAATTCAGAAATTAATATAACCCGAGTAATGAATTTTCAGCCATGACTTTATGAAATTATAAGGAAATATGCTAAAATTTTAGAAATGTAACATAATTTAATTTATAAGTGGTATGTCGTTAGAAGCGTACTTTAATTATCTTTCGAACGGAGTAGATACGGTTTGCGGGTATTTGTAACTTCAGCGAAAAGAATTTTTGATTGAAGTTGTAACCAAAAAAACTCAAAATTACGTTATCTCAAAACCCTAACCATAAGAAAATGGTTTTGATCTCAGCAGGTTCATACCAGCCCTCCCCTATACCTGAAATTCTTGGTATTTTCTCAAATTAATTATTCGTAAACTAGTGTTTTCAACATATAGCTTTGAATATGTAGAAGTAAAATTTATCTACCAGAATTTCGTGGGGGGTTCAAACACCCAAACCCCCCCCCTAAATACGGCCTTGGAAGAAACATGTACGATTAGCTATCTTTTTCTTCATGGATGTTTGTGATTTGAATGTTGGAGAACTAACATTGGAATGACAAAATTCCGTTTATCCTCAGCTCAGCTAAAGTGTTACATTAATATTTTGCCCTTCTTCGATGACTGTTTCTGTGATCAGAACCACATTTTTCTTATCTATATAAGAAAGATAGAAAAGACATGCTAACGAAACATGAGCTATTCCCATTTTAATTGTCTTTGGTACTTGGGCATTCTGAAACAGCGGCTCTGAAAAATGTTTAACAGATGTTCCAGCAAACAATGAGTGCTGATTGGAACAAAGGATAGAGTCTACTAACTTAGAGTACCGGAACTCCTTAACTGCAATAAAAATTGCCTCCAGCTAGTGCATGTTGTAAATCAGTGATGCTCAAACGCACACTACCAAATTGTGCGCTTGTGTTGAAATATGAGAGAACTTGCTGATACACCCAAAAAATTTTCAAAATACGCGATAAACACAAATTTTGTGTATTTCGTTTAGTTACATATTTGCAAACTAAACACTCAGCATTACCGAAAAAGTTTTCGGAAAATAAAAACTTATCTTCCAACTCAATATTAAACATCCTAAAATTGTCAATCAACGCGTTCATACATTTTACATGCGTAGCAGTCAACAGTCGTTTATCAAGTGATTTGCAAACGCACTTAAATTTTTCACTATGCATAGAGAGCGCTTGCCTTATACGTGTGAGCAAATCTGTGATAGAGCAATAAAGTTGCCCGCCCCGGGGATAGGAAAAGAACGTCACTGTTGTAAATAGAGTAAGTTAGGTTAGGTTGAGATGTATGCTTCCGGATTCAAGAATGCGGGCGCAAACATAGGCCGATTGGCCCGTTGCACAGTGAATCGAATAGAACAAGCTAGCTGGACAAAATTATTTTATGGGATTTTCGGACTGAAATTACTGTATGTAAGTATATTACGCATATTTTAGGCAATATAAGCGGTCAGTACTTACATATCGTCGGTCTTCTGCCAGAAACACGAATGTGAAATTTTTTTTAAGTACGATGTCTGCTCTTTATCGGGTATATATTGATGTAATAACAATTAATATTGGTATAAATTCTTGTGTAAACATACATACATAATATATACTTGTATGTACATAAGCATATATACAAACATTAATTGTTATTATATCAATATATACCCGATAAAGAGCAGACATCGTACTTAGAAAAAATTTCCGTGTTTCTGGCAGAAGACCGACGATATTATGTATACGCTCATTAGGGTGGGCTAAAAAAAATCCAGTTTCGGGTTTTTGGACTGTTATACGGAAATTCGAGTTCCTAGGTAAAAATGAAGTCTAATGACAAAATATAGGTGGATAATATACATACGTACTAGGGTGGGCCAGAAACAAAAAATCGATTTTTCATTTATCTAACCATTAAAAAGATATCCATGGCGAAACATTGAAATTAATAGTTCCTTTTATTCCATTTTTTTGCTTGTTCTGATCTCAAATAACTAAAATAATCATTTAAAACAATACGAGTTTGTTTTTGTTGAAATAGCTTATTCTATGTTTGCATTAAACTAAAAATACTTCAAAGATATCGCTTATTGCTATAAGTATTACAAATTAAAATAATCTTAATCAATATCAGTACTTTCCACTTCTGAACGGGTATTAACAGTATCTGCACCAGTAATCGTATTATGAGCACGTGCACAATTGGCTTTGCCAGCTCCAACTTTGATAAGAAAAAACCTTAAAGCAAAGCGAAATTCCAGATGCTTGCTACAATTAACACTTTGACAATTTCCACTTCACTTCTTTGCTTTAATTTATAAACCTGATTTTTGGTAAAATATTTGGGGAACTTGCCTTTTTCTGCTTATTCGAATGTTATTTTTTACTTTTTTCTGTTCACTTCTCACGAAATTGCGCGAAATCGCTAAAATAAGTGTAGATATACAAACATACACACACACACACACAAGGGGAGATGTTTGTCAAAGTGTAAAAAAGTTGAGACATGGCTAACTTTATACTTTGCTTTACTCGCTTCACCTCAATTGTGAACATGTCCCTTTGAAAAGACATGCTGAACGGAACTGTCAAAGTAAAACTCTGAAGCAAAGCGAGGTAGAAGTCACTTGTGCACGGGCTCTAATTGTTGACAGTAGTAATAGATTTTTTTTTTGTGAAAATTTTGCAGTTTTTCCATATTTCAACCATTCCTCAAAAAGCTCTTTTTTTAATCGAGAAAGAATAAGCTGGAAAAAAGAAAAAAAAATAGTTGGACCGATTTGTGCCGAACAAAAATGATACATTTAGAGGCTACGGAGCAACGGCTATGATTTTTGTCAATTTCAGACTGGAAGTGGTGGAATACTACTACTTTTTTCTAAGAAATGTGAAAATGTGCAAAAAAAAAAATATAAAATTTCCAGTTTCGGCGTGTTTTATACTCTGAAAAAAAAAAAACGTTGTAAATACAAAGACTTTTGCAGTTAAATGAACAACTTTCCGCAGTTGAAATGTGCCCAACAACGCTCCGTTGTTGTTTCAAAGATGCGAGCGTTTTTGATTCAAATACTTTTCGTATTTAAGTTAACAACGGAAACTGTTGAATGAAATACTTTTACATTTAAGTTAACAGTTTTTGCTTTTGAATTAACAGCAAAAAATTTTAGTCCAAAAGCGAGCACTGTTGATTCAAATACTTTTCGTATTTAAGCTACCAACTTTTGCTTTTGAATTAACCGCAAAAGTTTTTGGTCGAAAAACGGGCACCATTGAAGCAAATACTTACGCATTTAAGTTAACCTCAAGAAAATTGCAAAAATAATTTTTTTTTTTTTAATATAATAGATATTATTTTATTTTATTTTTTTATACATATAATATATGTATGTATGTTTACTTATCGAGCCCTAACCGCCATAAAGTGTATCCAACCAAATTATCGATTTTAGCGTTTTTAATCACTCCCACAATTTCATAGACTTACGGCCGGTTTCACCACCTCCGGTTAAGCACTTAACCAGAGATTTTTGCCCGGTGAACCAATATATTTGACAGCTCGCCATACAATTTACGTCAAACTAACCAACGATTAAATTAACCGCAGATTGTGAAACCGGCCATAAATAAATACCATGGCTGATTACCAATTGTATGAAAAGAAAATAAAAAAAAAACCTCCTGTAAAGTTTAATTTTTGTTGGATACACTTTTTGGCGGTTAGGGCTCGATATGTAGTAATATTAATAGTAAGGCCCGCCGTCACCAAACGAACTTTAGTCATTCATCCATTCACCATTTCCAAACGTATCAGTACATCTGCAGACAACTCTCACGACATCAAAAAAAGCTGAGTTTATGAATAGATATTAGTTTTTGTTTAATTTTTTTTTTATTTATGTATGTATGTATTTATGTATATTACTTTCTTTATTTTATTTTAAAATTGAAACAAATTGAACGAATTTGAAAAATTTTGTTTATTTTTTTATTTTTTCTTTCAAATCCTTCTTTCTTTTTACTTAAAAAATGTTTAACAGCAAGCAAGTTTTTGAATCAACAACGCACGTCTTTGAATTAACTACGGAAATTTGTTGAATCAAAAACTTTGCCGTTAAAACAAATACTTTTGCTGTTGAATCAAATACGGAGATTCAACAGCGGAAAGTTGTTGATTTAACTACGGGTATTTTTTTCAGAGTAGAACAACAAAATGCTGTAAATGAAAAACTTTATATCAAATAAATAGTGCTTACAATTCACCACCAAATCCATTTTAAATAACACGAAAACACAACACAATAAGAAAGTTATACCAAAGATCGTAAGAAGTCCACAATTATAAATTTAAACAAACCAAGACACGTTTTTCTGAGATTAACAGCTAAGTACCTCCACTTCAGCAAATATTAAGTAAATTTTTTTTTTTTGATTCGTGATATTTGGACTATAAGCTGTCATCTACATTATATTTTGATTTTAAATTCGAAGGTGACTTTTGTCCACCTAGCTTGTTCTATTCGATTCACTGTGAGTTGTGATACCATATGGGAGCCCTGGTTTCTTAGATCTCTTAAAAACCTTTCCTGGAAAGTAAATTTAAGATATATTAAAAATTAGATGCCTGTGAAGTTAAACCAGCACGTTGGTTTTATAGAAGCGCAGAAAATCTAGTACTTATCTTTGCATTCTCCAGCTCCGCCAGATACTCGAAAAAGAGCCTATGAAAGGAGCGATACCTGGCTATCGCCAGTGCGGGACAGTGACATAGGTAGTGTTCAAATATATTTAAATTGAGTAAATAACTATATCACGACTGGAGTGGAGAAAGTCAGGAGTCAGGAGTTAAGATTACATTAACATTGATATGCATGTAGATACCATATCAGTTCGGAGGAAAGCTGTCAACATCCTATACCTAAATTCTCCTAAAAATAAACTTTCCTAAAAATGTAAGGCTTGGATCTTATTCTTCTTAATTGGCGCGTAACCATTTAAGACGATTTTGGCCGATTCCAATAAAGTACGCCAGTCTTTTCTATTTCGTGCTACCTGGCGCCAATTTAAAATACCAATGAAGAACGAGTAAATCTTCACCTGATCTTCCCAACGCAGTTGAGGTCTCCCTCTTCTGCTGTCTTTAGCGTGTTTCGATAGAAATACTTTCTTAGCCGGAGCACCTTCATTCATACTCACGACATGATCTGCCCAACGCAGCCGCTGGATTTTTATTCGCTGAACAATGTCGATGTCTGCGTAAAGATCGTACCAAGGTTGATACATAAGGTTGCCTTGGTAGAAACAGCTGACTATTTTTTTTCATTACCTAAATTGTCAAACTTTATGTGTTTGTTGCTTTTCTTGTATGTATGTGTTGCTTTTCTTGTATGCATATCGTCGCTCCGGAAGAAGAAAGACGCATGTCAGTAATTTGTCGACGAAAAAAGGCGCATTAAAAATATGTCGGGGAAGAAAGACGCTTTACAAAACATGTCGACGAAGATAGACGCATTATAAAATATTTCGACGAAGAAAGACGCATTAGCATTATTAACTGCGAAGAAAGACGCATTAGCATTAATATTGACAAAGAAAAATAAAAAATCGAATACGTCTTTCTTTCCTAAAAAATATTTAAATGCGTCTTTTTTTATAGTAAAAAAAAATAAAGCGTCTTTCTTCGTTATCAAAAAAAAAAAAGAGTTTCTTTCGAAAAATATTTTTAATGCGTTTTTCTTTGAAAGAAAAAAAGTTTGCGTCTTTCTTCTTCAACAAAACAGTTTGCGTCTTTTTTCTTCTATAGCGACGATATGTTGCATGGCCGATTGAAAATGGATGTTTGAAAATTGAGATAGCAAAACGGGCAACAATAAAATGTATTGCAGGGTTGCTTTTCCGCACTGCGGTAACCTTATGGATCAAAATTGGCTCGTACAGCTCATCGTTAAATCTCCTTCGTTACTCGCCCTCGCTAAAGCGCAAAGGAAGATAAATCTTCCGAAGAACTTTTCTCTCTCGAATACTCCAAGTACTATCTCATCTGATTTTGACATTGCCAATGCTTTTGCGTCATAAATGAGGACCGCAATGATGAACGTCCCGTGGAGCGTGATTTTTGCTCTCGAGAGAGACTGTACTTTTCAATTGGCTACTTAGTTCAAAGTAGCATTTATTAGCAAGAGTGATGCTTCGTTGGATTTCCGTGCTGATATTATTTTAGGTGTTAATGCTGGTTCCCGAATAGACGAAGTGAGTAACGGTTTCGAATTTGCAGCTGTCAACAGTGAAGAGCCCGTGCACAATTGGCTTTGTCTGCTCCAACTTTGATAGAAAAAACCTTAAAGCAAAGCGAATTTCCAGATGCTTGCTACAATTAACACTTTGACAATTTCAACTTCACTTCTATGCTTTAATTTATAAACCTGATTTTTGGTAAAATTTTTGGGGAATTTGCTTTTTTCTGCTTATTCGAATGTTATTTTTTACTTTTCTCTGTTCACTTCTCACGAAATTGCGCAAAATCGCTAAAATAAGTGTAGATATACAAACATACACACACACACACAAGGGGAGATGTTTGTCAAAGTGTAAAAAGATGAAATATGGCTAACTTTATACCTTGCTTTACTCGCTTCACCTCAATTGTGAACATGTCCCTTTGAAAAGCACATGCTGAACGAAACTGTCAAAGCAAAACTCTGAAGCAAAGCGAGGTAGAAGTCAATTGTGCACGGGCTCGAAGTGGCTGCCAAGGCGTGCTGTTTCTTTGTGTGATGCCGTGAACTTTAGCAGTGCCGCTCATATTACTGACTCACATTTTTGTGAATTTTTAGGACAAGTTCACATAATAATATAATACAATGGCGCTATTATAACTCTGACGAGTTTTATGGCCGAGCTTCTCTCCCAATTCGAGGTGTGCTCCTTTTTTTTTGTTTTTTCCTACTAATTGGGTGGACCTACAGTTTTATGCCGGCTCCGAACGGCGAAAGCATTTTTTGTGAGAAGCTTTTTCATGGCAGAAATACTCTCGGAGGGTATGCCGCCCACTGCCGAGAGGTGACCGCTGCTCTTAAAAAATCCAATAATTGGATTTTTACTAATTAGAAAAATTGTTTTGGTGTTTTTCTCGGACCGTGGTTTGAACCCGAGACCTCTGGTATAGCAGGCGAGCACTCTACCCACTGCACCACAGCGGCCACAAGGACAAGTTCACATGCGTAGATATAAATTGTGTAGTTCTTTATGTAAATTTGAGTAAATATATTTATATTAGTGTCCGACCGAAGCTGGAATTTTAGGCCGAAGCCGAAGCCGTAGCCGAATATTCGGCATAATCCTTTATTCGGCCGAAAACCGAAGCCGAAGCCGAATACCAAAATAAGAAGAATATATACTTAAATTTGAGATTTTTTTTATTTCGTTGAAGGAGCAGTTAAATATTTTTTGCAACCTTTTTTAAATTAAAAAAATTTGAGGAATGCCTATAATGAAATATATTAACACTAGGAAGAACAATTTGTTGATCTAAGTATTCGCTTAATTCCACTTCAAGACTTGTATTAGTTTTTGCTTTGCGTGTGCAATCTTTTGCAGATTTATCATGGGATGCCCAGAGGTCACTGGAATCCAAAGTAATTGATTCATCCAAAGATTCTTCACTATCACAAAAAAACAACAAATTTCATTTTGTGATCCAGTGTAATTAGCGTAAGTTATCGTTCGGAATCTTAGGCCTATTCAATAACAAAAAAATATTACTGGAAGTTACGATTTTCTATCGCTTATAAAAAATCAAAAATTCGTAAGATACAGTCAATTTTTTTTTGTTATTAAACAAATCTATTATTCGGCCTTTTCAGCCGAAGGCCGAAACCGAATAAAAAATACCAGCCGAATAGGCCGAATACCGAAGCTTGGCCGAATATTCGGTCGGACACTAATTTATATAGATACATAAGCAGGTAAGAGTTCAGAATAAATGTACAATAAAATGTGCTTGCTACATTTGCCTGCCCTTTTTGCGCGCGCATAAATCCAATTGCGGAGTTCAGCTGCACTGCACAGACACATTAATTTTTTGACTTGACTGCTCTGAATTTTTGTTTTCCATTTATTCCAAATTTACACACTTTACTTATGCATTTGCAATATGCAAGTACATAATATTTATTTCAGCGAGTTACGGCTGACTGGCGGCTGGTCGCTGACTTCTGCTGACTGCCTGCTTTAGTATCTAGAGCAGGCGCGCCTTTTTTTGCTCCTTTTTACGCCTGTTTTTTGGGTATGTTGTGTTTTGTTTGTCATTTGCTTATTTAGTATTATTTTTTTTTGCTTATTTTTGTTGCTGCTCAGCAGTTGGTTTGACAGCTGTCGCCACAAACTGCCACCACAGTGTCGCTGGGCTGTCTGCTTGCCTGCCTGCCTGCCTGGCTGGCTTACTTTTGCAGTTTGTCCCCTTCGCTGGCGACCGGCGTGGACAGTGCATGGTGGACAAGCACAGAATAAGTTTGTGGAGCAAGCAAGTAAGAAGAAGCAAAGAACAACAACTACAAAAGATGCATATTTCATGCTGTTTTTTGCCGACTCACGCCTGTTGTTGTAAATAAGGGCAGAGCGGAAGCTCAAGCGCCCAAACGACATGCCGTGCTTGCACTCATAATTTATGATACTTTTGCAACAGGCGAAGGATACATACATATACATATATATGTATGCATGCACAGCAGAGTAGTGCCTTTTTTTGCTTAAATTGAAAATTGCATTGCTTTACAGCAACAACAACAATCAGACAGACCTTCACTGTTTTTTCTGTTCTTGTTGGCTCGTCGATCGGTTACCCTCATGTTGCAGATTTCGCATGAATGACTGTACGGTCCGCCGTCTCGCTTGGCCTCTTTTAGTCTTTGTTTCTTCTTCCTGCTCTGTCCTTGTGCGCTTTTTTTAGTATTTTTATACCTTTCATGAGAATGAAATGGTATTATAACTTTGTGCCGAAAATCAAATCTTGAAAGTACTAGAAGGAGGCGTGACAGACCCATCAATATATATACCGATATAATCAGAATCATGAGCTGAGTCGTTTAAGCCATGTCCGTCTGTCCGTCCGTCCGTCTGTGTGAACGCAAACTAGTCCCTCAGTTTTTGAGATATTTGATTGAAATTTGGAACACGGGTGAGTTTTGATGCTCAATCGATCATTTGTCGGAATTGGCTGAATCGGACTACTATAACATATAGCTCCCATACAACCGATTGTTCAGATATGGACATTTTGGGATATAACTTCTCCCTTTTTACAGCTAAGGACACGAAACTTTGGGGAATTTGTACCCATATTGACCCAAACAAGGTTACCGAAAATTGTCAAGATCGAAGCACTATAACATATAGCTCCCATACAACCGATTGTTCAGATATGTACATTTTGGGATATAACTTCTCCATTTTAACAGATAATGACATGAAACTTTAAAGTACTTGTACCCATATCGGCCCAAATAGAGTTACAGAAAATTATCAAGATCGGACCACTATAACATATAGCTGCCATACAACCGATTGTTCAGATATACACATTTTGGTGTATAACTTCCCGATTTAACCAGCTAAGGACATGCAATTTTGAAGTATTTGTACACATGTTGGCCTAAACAAGGTTACCGAAAATTGTCAAGATGAGACCACTATAACATATAGCTCCCATACAACCGATTGTTCAGATATACACATTTTGTCGTATAACTCCTCCATTTAAATAGCCCAGAAACCATTTTTTCTAATAAATCGTTCCATAAATAACCCACAAAATTGAAATTATAAATTATACTAAATCAGACTATGTACAACATATATATGTAGGTAGCTTTTCATTTCCCCACTCATGAAAGGTATGAAGTCTTCGGTACGGCCGAAGACAGCCGCGCTCATACTTGTTTTTTTTTTAATTTTCCGCTTTGCTCGTCCCTAAACTAAATTTTCCTTGCCCATGCGTACACGTGAGTCTTGGCATTTTTATTACCCATCATGCCGCTCCGTAAAGTATCGTCACTGATGAGAAAAGGAGTGCACCTCATCGTACATTAATGATTCAACGATTCATCGAATCCTCGTTGTTTTGACGTCCATTAAAAGGTGCTAAAAATTGATGCAAGTCCTTGCATTTTGCAAGTCATTAAACAAAAGCACTCCATTAATCATGTCGTGCTCGTTTTGCACATTTTCGGCGCTCTCTCGCTATCTCTCTCTTTCTGTGTTACTCTATCTCTTTCGCTTTACGATCGTAGCATCCTATCCGGGGTTGCTTAACACGGGGACCCTCAGTTATGTAATGCGAATTCGGGCTCTTTATTTATTATTAGGACTCAACGACGGTCACCTGGCTTGCCGGTATTGCTAAACTTTATCGGCTCATCAATCTAGGGCACCTCCACAAGCCCCAATAATTCGCCGCCAAATCATCTACATACATACATACTTTGTCGAACTGCGGCTCCGTAAATTATCCGGACTTCCAACAGCCGCACTATTTCACCGCATTCAATTGTTGTGTCGTGTTCACCGGCTCCATCGTTTTAGAATATATTCACCAGTTGCGATAATTCACCGGTTTGATAATTTTTTTTGCAGTCACCGATTTCACCAGTTGCAATATTTTACCGATTTCATCGATTTTGTTGCATTCACCGGTCCCATCAATTATGAGCACTTTCACCGATGGCGATAATTCACCGGTTTCATCACTTTTTTGATTCACTCACCAGTTCCACCAATTATGAGCACTTCCATCGATTGCGATAATTCCTTTCATCATCCTTTTTTGCAGTCACCAGCTCCACCAGTTGCAAAATTTCACCGATTTCAACGATTTTGTTGCAGCCACCAATTGCAATATTTCACCGATTTCATCGATTTCATTGCATTCACCGGTTCCACAAATTGCAATACTTCACCGATTTCATCGATTTTGTTGCATTCACCGGTTCCACTAATTACATATGATCACTTCCATCTTCTAAGATAATTAATTTCATTCTGCTTTTTTGCAGTCACCGGTTCCACAAACTGCAATATTTCACCGATTTCATCGATTTCATTGTATTCACCGGTTTCACCAATTGCAATATTTCACCGATTTCATCGATTGCGAAATTCGCCGCTTTCATATTTTTTTTTTTGCAGTCACCGTTTCCACCAATTGCAATACTTCGCCGATTTCAGCGATTTTGTTGCATTCACCGGTTCCACCAATTACATATGATCACTTCCATCGACTACGATAATTAATTTCATTGTTTTTTGCAGTCACCGGTTCCACCAACTGCAATACTTCACCGATTTCATCGATTATGTTGCATTCACCTGTTCCACCAATTATGAGCACTATCACCGATTGGAATAATTCATCGTTTTTGTTGCATTCACCGGTTCCACCAATTATAAGCACTTCCACCAATTACGATAATTCACCAGTTTAATCGATTATGTTGCATTCACCCATTTCACCAATTGCGATAGTTCACTGGTTTTATTGATTTTGTTGTAGTGAATCAGTCAGCGTTTTTATTCGTATTAACATTCGATATTCGGTAATAATATTCGATATTCGAAGGTATTAATAATCGGTATACGGTTTTAAAATTCGGTATTCATCTACGGCATTTGGTATTCATGTACGGTCTTCGGCATTCGATATTCGGTATTAATATTCGATATTCTATAGCTATTAATAATCGGTATTCGGTTTTAAAATTCGGTATTAATGTTCGGTGTTCAGTTTCAAAATTCGGATTTCGGTATTAAAATTTGGTATCCGCATACTGTATTCATATCCGACATTCGATATTCGGTATTCGGTTTTAAAATTCGGTATTCGGTGTTAAAATTTGACATTCGTATTCGGTATTACTAGTTGGTATTTGGTATTCGTGTACGGTCTTCGGCATTCGATATTCGGTATTAATATTCGATATTCTATAGCTATTAATAATCGGTATTCGGCTTTAAAATTAGGTATTCGGTATTAAAATTTGACATTCGTATTCGGTATTACTAGTTGGTATTTGGTATTCATGTACGTTCTTCGGCATTCGATATTAATATTCGATATTTTATGGGTATTAATATTCGGTATTCGGTTTTAAAATTCGGTTTTCGGTATTAAAATATGACATTCGTATTCGGTATTCATGTACGGTCTTCGGCATTCGATATTCGGTATTAATATTCGTATTCTATAGCTATTAGAGCTCTAGATACCCGGGTATCGAACAGTTCGAATTGATCGTTTTTGTTTGAAGCCCGTTTGTTGTTCAAATGCCCGTACAAACATTCGAGCATTCGAGCTTACAAACAAAATAAATAATAGCTTAAAAAACTAAAAAACACGCTTTAATCTTAAAAATCGTACTAAAAATTGAGAAATAATTTAATTAGAAACAAAATGATGAACGAAAATCTAAGTATTTAAGGAAAAGCGTGGGGTGCTCAGTATGTCAAAAAATATTTAAAATCGGTGTTTTTTTACTAATAATTTTATTTTGACTTTTTTGAGATTTCATATATCGTACTCTTTAATTTCGCAACTAGGTATATTTTTGTACTAGTTGTACGAATCGAATATTTTCATGTTTAAATATTATTGAGCACCCCCACGCACGGTAGGCAGGAAGCGACGATAGGTTGCATGAAAATGTCGAGAAAAAAGGAAAGTGGGGTTGTGTTATGTGATGTTTATAGATGGAACATCCGTTGAAATTAAAATCCGAGCTGCTCCTTTTTCAAGGATATCCACATTTTTTGTTTTTTTTGAAAGGATCAAATATTGAGAAAATCGAAAATTCGCCACCGTCCAAATTTTTCCGATTTCAATACATTATTTGGTCGCTAAGGGATACAAAAAAAGGTATTAAAAAGAAAAATGGACACCTGTAGTGGAAAAATCCAATGTGAACAGGACCTAAAGGATAACCACTGAAATATAAAATAACACAAAAAGTACCCACTTTAATTTGCGTATAACTCCTAACATGTTAACTCTACGTGAAAATTCCTTATAATATGTTTCATTCAGAATAAATAAAGGAATATTTCTTTGATATACAATTTTGATGTACCTGCAGTGGTTAATGCACTTTGGTCCATCTAAAGTGAAAATTTCAAAAAAAGTACGTTTTTTTATGGTGCTATTTTAAGTTCAAATATTTTTCTAGTTTATGTAAATATTTTAATCTAATGATCCAATTCTCATTCTTACATATCTATACGTTAATATTAAAAAGAATTAGAGCTGAAATATGCGCTAGCTGTGCACGGTGGGCGGTAAGCAACAATAGGTTGCATGAAAATATCGAAAAAACGATCGTCGGCTAAACACTTACGTAAAATGATATTCTAATATACTTCATAAACACACAGCAAGCGTGAATAAAATCTCCAACATTTTTTTTAAACGAAAATTAGTACCAGCACACAGCTAGGCACATATTCGTTGGGCCATCGTTTTTACGATATTCCCATGCAACCTATTGTTGCTTCCCGTCCACCGTGCACAGCTAGCCCGTATCTCAGCTCTAACACTTTTTTAGTATTAACGTATAGATATGTAGGAATGAGAGTTGGATCATTGGATTAAAATATTTACGTAAACTAGAAAAACATTTGAACTTGAAATAGCACCATAAAAAAACGTACTTTTTTTGAAATTTTCACTTTAGATGCACAAAAGTACATTAAGCACTGCAGGTATATCAAAATTGTATATTAAAGAAATATTTCTTTATTTATTCTGAATGAAACATATAATAAGGAATTTTCACGTAGAGTTAACATTTTAGGAGTTATACGCAAATTAAAGTGGGTACTTTTTGTGTTATTTTATATTTCAGTGGTTATCCTTTAGGTCCTGTTCACATTGGATTTTTCCACAACAGGTGACCTTTTTTCTTTTTAATACCTTTTTTTGTATCCCTTAGCGACCAAATAATGTATTGAAATCGGAAAAACTTGGACGGTGGCGAATTTTCGATTTCCTCAATATTTGATCCTTTCAAAAAAAACAAAAAATGTGGATATCCTTGAAAAAGGAGCAGCTCGGATTTTAATTTCAACGGATGTTTCATCTATAAACATCACATAACACAACCCCACTTTCCTTTTTTCTCGACATTTTCATGCAACCTATCGTCGCTTCCTGCCTACCGTGCACGCTTTTCCTTAAATATTTTTAACTTTTTAGTGAAATTTTTCATTAAAGGATGTTTTATGCGGACGCAAGAATAAAAGTAAAAAGAAGTCTGATGGGATGTGGTGTTCTCCGAAATAGATCTACATACATATGTATTTATAACTTCTACGAAAAATCCCAATATGCAGTGAAGTAAACTAGCTTATTATGCAATATTTTCCAAACCCTTTTATTCAAGGTTTTCCAAACTAGTTTGGAAATACAAAATTTCCCAAACGTTTTGTTATATTTTACAATCAGAAAGTGAAGAGAAGTTGAGGTGAAGCATTTGAAAAGAACAAAAAAAACAAAACCTGATTGAATAAATTCGAATCTAGACAATAAAGCTCCGAATACGTTTGTAGCGTAATGGTGAGGTATGCTGCCTACGGACCAAGGAGCTCGGGTTCGAGTCCCGAGTGGCGCATTTTTTTTTTTTTATTTTTATTTTTTTATTTTTAGAGAAATTTTTTTCACCTCACGTTTACAAAACATTGTATAAAAATGTAATTAGGGTTCCTTTTCGTTGATTCAGCACTTACTATTAAATGAATTACAAACAAAACCAGTTCTTGCTTTGCATACATATGTATGTACATGCGATTGTTTTTATTGCAAACACAACAACGACAAAACAGAAAGCTTGTTACACAAAACACAAAACCAGTTCTTGCTCTGCATACGTATGTATGTACATTGTACATGCGGTTGATTTCATTGCAAATACAACAAACCCAAAACAGAAAGCTTCAAGCTTTATTTTTGAGTGAATTTATGCATTGAGTTTATCGCCATCGCTATGAGCGATCGCTGGCTGTTGTGCGTTAGTTCGCTCGCTATTTGAGTGGTTATACGTTTTTCTTTGAACATTTGTTTGTGATTTGAGAAGAATGTATTTTTGAGCGTTCGTGAGTGAGTTTTTCCGTACCCTGCAAGCTTGTTACTTATTGGCTTGTATACGGGAGTGAATTGAAATTCATAGAGGCTATTTTGAAGAAAGGTAACATAAAAGCCGCAATGAAGCAAAAAATATAATGTTGAATGTCCTACTATATGATGACGTTGGGCTGTTGATGTCATGTTTCGAATCCGGAGGATAATAGAAATAAATAGAGAGAACACAAAAAAGTGAATGTTTGAAAGATATAATTATTTAGTTAAATGTTGCAACTTTTAGGATGGGATGAAGTTACATACATACATACAGGTGAAGCTAATAAAAGCGTGTTAAAAAATGTGTATCGACAAAACAAAAATAAAAACAACTACATATGAAGAAGAAAAAAAGTAATAAACAAAAGAAAAAAACAAACTTCAAAATGCCCGAATTGTTCAAATGCCCGTACAAACATACGGGTAATAAACAAACAAACAACTGTTCGAGCATTTGAACAACATTTGTTCGGGCTACTCGAAAATGTTCAAAAAAAATCTGGAGCTCTAATAGCTATTAACAGGGACGTAACGGTTATAAGAGAAATCGGGTAAAAGTCATATTTAACCATTATCATCAGAAAAAAAATTTTTTGGTCCTTAATAACCATTATAAAAACCAAAAAACCGTTTTGGGCCTGAATAACCGTTATGGCAACCAAAAAAGTGTTTTGGGCTTGAATAACCGTTATGGCAACCAAAAAACTGTTTTGGGCCTGAATAACCGTTATTCAGATTTTTATTTTTTTTTGGTCAGCTATAAAAATCAAACCTATTTATTTGTCAATATTTCTGGACGGTATTGGTATCAAATGAAAGGTGTTGAGCAGGGATTGTAGCTCTGATTACCTCTTTTCATTTTATACCAATATTGCTTAAAACATTCCAGGGCATCCGGGTTCACTTTTTCACCCATAACTGGGAACTCGACCTACGAATCTTAACAAATACACCTCTATGTAAAAGCCCTTCTCAACACCTTTCATTTGATACCAATATCGTCCAGAAATATTGACAAATAAATAGGCTTGATTTTTATAGCTGACCAAAAATAAATAAAAATCTGAATAACGGTTATTCAGGCCCAAAACAGTTTTTTGGTTGCCATAACGGTTATTCAAGCCCAAAACAATTTTTTGGTTGCCATAACGGTTATTCAGGCCCAAAACGGTTTTTTGGTTTTTATAATGGTTATAAAGGACCAAAAGAAGATAAAGGTTATTTTTGCGTAACCTTTTCACCACACTAGAAAAAAATAACCGTTATTTTCGGTCCCTGGCTATTAATAATCGGTATTTGGTTTTAAAATTCGGTATTAAAATTTGACATTCGTATTCGGTATTACTATTTGGTATTTTGTATTCATGTACGGTCTTCGGCATTCGATATTCGGTATTAATATTCGATATTCTATGTGTATTAATATTCGATATTCGGTTTTAAAATTCGGTTTTCGGATTAAAATTTGACATTCGTATTCGGTATTACTATTTGGTATTCGGTATTCATGTACGGTCTTCGGTATTCGTATACGCCTTAACTAACTTTTCATATTCATAGTCGGTATTCGCATTGACCCATACATCAAATATAACGCGTATACGGTTGACCATAACGGAGAGTCAATAGCAGTTTGATATTGAACCTTCATAGATATACGGAATACGGAAGGACGCTCCGTCGATGACTGGCTAAGCTATGTATATATGATAATCGATCCCTGTAAAGTCGACTATATACCTATGTAGATACATACCTACATACATATGTATATGTATGTATTTATTTAAAAAAAGAAGTCCGCTGAGCATATAGTTAGTCACTTATTCACCGGAAATAAGGCGACCAAATTAAAAAAAATATAACAAAAATGAAACCAAACAAATTATGCAGCTTTGTCGGTTGGTAAGTGAAGCGTGTCGCAAAAAGCCAAAAAAAAGAAAATAATAACAAAGTGACAACAATTGGGGTTATATAAGAAGGTGAAAACACCGCCAACGCTCACGATACGAGTGTCATATTACATTGCAACGCCGATGGTAACTTGCAAGTCCCTTCTCTGTTTTTTTTTGGCTTTTTTTCTTCAACATGGCAACCGCAACCGTCACGACTTTTTATTACAGTGTTGCCTTTTTTTACTGTAGCGGAAAGCACAGGGTGTAACCAAATTATAGAAAACCCCTTTTGTTATATAAAATGTCGTTTAAAACTACACAATCATATGGAAAAAGATTTAACTGACTGATTTTGTAACTTACTTACGTTCGAAAAGCGTGTAGTGTTGTTTTTTTTAAACCTTCGCAATGATTTACATACCTGAAAAAGTAAGAAAAATGAGTGGTTATTTTTCGTATTTTTTCCAGATTGTCTATTGTAGTACAAACGTATTTTAAAACAAAAAGAAATTATAGGGTTGCCATCTGCTCAAAAACTTTTCAATAAATTTTGTAAGTAAATGAACTAGTATATATTGAGGATGTCGAATCCTCAAACAGCGAGAAGTTTAAAAGAAAAATATTAGTTTGCGTAGTGTTGCCACTTGTTTAAAAACTTCAAGGTCAGTTAAATTGTTAAAATAAACGAAATATTACAATCTATTCAGAAATATAACACAAAATGTTCAGAAAGGAAGTCGCTCATGAACGGATAGAAATATATTTTAGAAGGTTGCCACTCGTTCAAAAATTTTGATTAACTTTATTGGATAAGATTAATATTATATTAAAATGTAGGCTTGACATAACATTCAAAAAAGGTTTAGGGTTGCCAACTGCAAAAAATTGCGTAATACTTGTGAGTAATGTTGCCACATATTTCACAATTTTAAGCTCAGTTAAATTGCTAAAATAGATTAAATATTACAATAAATGTATCAGAAAAGGATTGGCTCACGAACTAATAAAAACCATTTTAGAAGGTTGCCACCCGTACGAAAATTTTAATTAAATTAAGTTGATAAAATTAATGTTATATTACAATGTGCGAGCTTTAAGTTCGCTTTAATATTCAAAAAAAGGTTTAGGGTTTCCAACTGTAAAAAATATCGCCACCTAATAATTTTGCGTAGTGTTGCCACCTATTGCACAATTTACAGTTCAGTTAAATTGCTAAAAGAAATGAAATATTGCATTAAGGATATCAGAAAGGAAGTTGCTCACGAACTGTAAAAAATATTTTTGAGAAGGTTGCCACCTGTAAGAAATTTTTAATTAAATTAAGTTGATACAATGTGGGAGCTTTAAGCTTGCAATCATATTCAAAAAAGGTTTAGAGTTGCCAACTGCAAAAAAATAACGTAATAATTTTGAGTAATGTTGCCACCTATTTCATAATTTTAAGCTCAGTTAAAATGCTAAAATAAATGAAATGTGGCAATAAGGTTTTAAGAAAGGAACTTGCTCATGGGCTGATAAAAATATATTTGGGTAGGTTGCCAGCCGTACGAAAATTTTTATTTAATTAATTTCAAAAAGGTTAAGGGTTGCCAGCTGTAAAAAAAATATCGTAATATTAAATTACGGGTATACGGAAGCAAAAAGTTTACAAAAATGTTGATGGTGTTGCTATCTGTCTTAAAAGTTTTAAAACAAATCAAAAAAAATCAAATTGCAATATGTGCATCAAATTGAAAAGAACGAAGAAAAACTTGTTTGAAAATAATTACTGAAGGGTTGCCACCTAAGAAATTGAAAGTATAAACAAATGAAAAACGTAGAAAAGATAAAGTATTACAATATGGGTATCAAACAAATTCACAATCAAGGCGTTAATAGTCAAATTAATTTTCAGGAGTTGCCACTTGTATGGAATTTCTTTCACCAAGCCCAATTTATAAAATACATTAAATATTAAGTACAATATGGGAGACAAAAAGGACTATGGAGGTAAGAACTCGTCGAAGTAGGTATTAGCTTGTAAAAAAAAAAACAAATAAATAATAATTAAAATAGGGTAAAAAAATCAAAATAAAAAAATAAAAAAAATATAAAAAACTATAAAAATAAAATAAAATAAAAAAATTAATTGGCATAGCATTAAATCGGGTAAAAAAACTAAAATCTAAAAAATTAAAAATTAAAAATATAGTAAAAAAGCAAAAAAAAAAATAAATTAAAAAAGAAATATACAAAAAAAAAAATTAAAAAAAAAGTAAAAAAAGCAAAGCAAAAAAAATTAATTGGCATCGCATTAATCATGCCGGAAAATATTTGCAAATACATTCAATTAGAAAGTTGAAAAAGGAAAACTTCAAACCAACACAAAACATATAAAAAAAAAACAAAACTTAAGCGCACTTTCAAATAAAAAAAAACCAAAACAAAAGCAATAGCAAATGAAATGCGCAATGCGTTTGTTTGATTTCTCGGCCTTTTCTTTGGTGTAACTCAATTTCTTTCCGTTTGTTAATTTATTATAATTTGTTTCACTTTCGGATGCGCGTTACCATTCACATTGTAATGTTTACATATATACATTTGTTGTTTTTGTTATGATTGTTAATGGTCGTTTCATACTTTTTCAGCATTGTTGGTTGTTGTTGTTATTGTTGTTTTGCATGTCTGTGGTTTTTTGATCATGCAATGCACATGAAAGTCGGAAGGAAATGGGCGAAGAAATCGCAGATGAAATGCATTTCGTAGACATTAAGCACAACAAAAACAACAACAACCAACAATCAATAAGCAACAATAACTATAAAAACAAAAACAAATATGTAAGCTCTTTTCGAAAATGAATGTGGGGAGAGCGTCAACTGCGACGACGACAACGACGCCGACGACGGCATCACCACCAGGAAGAGAAAGTGCCAAGCCAACCAAACGGGCGGCAAGAGACAGAGACAAACAACAACAACAAACAGATGATCAAAAGACCACAAAAAAGAAAAAAAAAACAACAACAAAAACCGTCAGCTTAGCGCTTAGGCTGGCTTGGCTTTTACTTTGCTTTGCCGCTGGCGCCAACGACGCTTTTTCACCTTTCGCGTTTTTGTTTTTGCTGCTGTTTCTTTTTTTCACTTCAAAAAGAAATTAAATGTTGCGGTGTTATGTAATCGCAGTAGAGAAACTGCATTTAAACAAAAACAACAAATTTTAAAGAGTAAAAGTGAGATTTTAATGTATCAATTAAATTTGTATGCTTGTAGATTTTTATTGAAAGTTTTTTACGTTGCCGCATTTAATTTATCTATTGATTTATTACATGTTTACATTTTAAGAGACAAGCATAAAAAACGATTTCATGTTGGAAATAAAAAAAATTAAATTAAAAAAAAAAAATATTTAGCGTGTAAATTTAAAA
This sequence comes from Urophora cardui, assembly GCA_960531455.1. NCBI lineage: Eukaryota > Metazoa > Arthropoda > Insecta > Diptera > Tephritidae > Urophora > Urophora cardui. Next base: position 131,341,419 of record OY482672.1, read on the forward strand.
CTTTCGAATTATTTTGTAACAATATTTGGGTTCACTAAAAATTGACGATCACTTTTCGGCAGTGGTCGGAATACCTACTCTCCGAGAGTATCTGTCACAAAAATGTGTACATCCGAAAATGACCTTCGACACTCACAGCTTATTGAAGATACGCTCGAAATGGGTCCAAAACTAATTGGGAACCATATGTAACAATATAGAAAGTAACGTATAAGACAACCACACTCTCTTGTTAGGACTTCGCTTCGCGAACGAGCTCGAAATTCGCGAATTCAGAATGACAACATCAGCATTTTGACACACTGCTACACCAATGTAGGACAAATCTCTCTGCGTTTACTAACTCAATCTCAGTTGAAAATAACTAAGTCGTTCTGTAAATGAAGAAACAAAGCTTAGTAGGTTAAATACTCCCCTTTATGATTTGATTTAACAAAAGCCCGATTTGTTCACCACAAGGAAGTCGGTAAGGTATGTTAGTTTAAGTTAGGTTGAAGTGGCTAGCGCAATTGCGGCACACTTAGGCCAGCATTGAGGCTCATCGTGATACCACGAGAGAACAGATTACTCCTCGTTTTTGAATCGGTTTGAGAACCTGGTGAAGTTCATCAGGTCTTTTACGTCGTTCCTATCTGCGACTTTACATAGACTATTCAGAAAAGTAGTACCGAAAAAGCTCCGTTTAGCTCTGTTAAAAGGCGGGCAGTGGCAAATGAGGTGTTTGATCGGCTGCTCTTCCTCATCGCTCGTGCAGCTTCTGCAGCATATTTACTAACGTGCACCTAGCCTCTTTGCATGTTTCCCGGTAAGGAAATGTCCTGTGAGCACACCCACCAGGTTAGAGATTTCCTCTCTCCTTAGGGTGCATATTTGACGAGATGGCACGTGATCCCATTTTGGCCTAGTTTGCCTTAATTTTTGACACACTGGGTTCTGTTGCCACCTATCTTTTTCTTCTTGTTTGGCGTTTAACCGTCTAGACGATTCTGGCCGAGTCAGACAGAGCGCGCCAATTGCTTCTGTTTCGTGCAGCATGGCTCCACTTGGGAACACCTAGGGAGGCAGCATCGCTGTCCTCCTGATTTTCACAACGCAGTGAAGGTCTCCCTTTTCTTTCTTTCCTTGCCACCTATCACTCGCTAGTTTATAGAGATGTGCTGTTTAAGCAGTAGCTTACATATGGCGAACGACATACCTATACATTCTTTGTCACGAAGAACCTGCTCGGTAGTGCCTTGCCTTGCTAGTTCATCTGCCTTACAATTGCATCGATATCCCAGAACCCACACGAGATGCAAAAAGATATTTTTGGCCAACTCCTGTAGAGATCGGCGACTGTACAGAGTTATAGGGCTATTCCGGCAACTGTCTTTCCAAAGACAAATATCTTACCAGAGGAAAATTTCCTTTCGAAAGATAGTTGTCTTTGGAAGGATAGTTGCCAGAATAGCCTAGTTAGTTCAGAATTGAACAAGTAGTGCAAAAATATTTAATTGGTGATTGGCTATCGTTGAAGATGCATAAATTCTTATGGATAGGTTTGTGTCCTATAGGGATAACAGCTTCCATTATTGCTGAAGCATCAGCCCTGAAAACGCTGCAGTGATCTGATAGCCTGAAGGACAGCTGCAGATTCAAGTCCTATAAAAAGAGTCCAGTTTCGAGTCGTCGGTATAGATGGAAACGCTACCTTGGGGTGGCTAACACCGACTCGGCTCTTTCCAATAATCCCTACTAGGAATCTCAGTTTCAAAGTTGCTGTCTGCAACTATTGTAGTAGTACATTGTTCAAAATACTAGAGTGTCCTGCAACTTTTGTGCGCCATCCGGACGACGCACATTGGGGTATTTAATCAATCTTGGCGGCCGAAACTCTTTTTTGGCTTTAAATTGTTAATTATATTACCCACGGTGATTTCAATTCGATTTAACATAGAAAATAATGTGGCTTTACATTTTTAAAGTGATGTAGTGAGACCAAATCGACCTCAGATTTGGATTCAGAACGTCGAAATACATGTTAGTAGGTTAGGTCGATGAAATGTGCCATTTCCCAATAAACACAAAGGCGAGGATGGTATCGTGGCAAACTCGAGATGAATTCGCGGAGGTGAATGTTATTTTTCGGATTCGTATCGAGTTCGAGATGGACTCGAGAAAAATCAATTATCGCAATAGCATTTATTAATTTTGTTGGATCTTGCTTTACACGAAGAAATTCCCTGTTGGGCTTTAATTTACTCTTTAAAACTCCACTCGAGAAATTTAAAAGTTCGGATGATATCGTGGGGAATTCGAGGCGGATTCGCAAAAGAAGATTTTCTAGAATGTAATCGCCAATGATCCCAAATCTCGAATTGCCAACGATCCGAGAACATAAAAATGCGCGAATCGCTAATGAGAGGTGACTCACCTGGGAATTCGGATTCGCCGATCTGTCGTCGCGAACTATCGCCGCGATAATATAATCAGAGAAGCGAAATCGTCTCGAATTCGAGGCAAATCTGTTGTGTTTATTAGGTTGGGGCTTTTTTTAGCTTTTCGCAATTTTCTCGAAGTTTTGGGGGTATATTGGACAAGCGGACTTTGGATTCGGAGCACGTCGATTTATATGTTCCTAGATGGGTGTTCTCGAATCCACAAACAACTAATTTTTTTTGTGTGGTGGGGTCATTTTTCCTAACGTGAAAAATCGGCTGTTTTTCTTAAAACCGGAAAAAACCGGGACCGATCTTTCTTGAACTCAAAATAGCAGGGAACAGACTATCTAGAAAAAAAAAGAGTCAGTGCCGGGCAATGCCGGGCACCTAAACAAAATCCCTTTTGAAAACAAAAAATTGGGAAATTTTTTTTTTAATACATCATTTTTTAAAAACGTAATTAAGAAGACGCTAACAACTAACTAAATCTCAATAAACATGAATTTTGTACTCGATTACCTGTATTATAAGAATCCATAACAGTATTCTAAAAAACTTCACTTAAAACCGTAAAAATATTAATTGGAAATGTTGAAACTTTAAGAACGTTATAAAATACCGCGAGAAATACACGAATGACCAAACTTTCATTGACTGTAAAAACTTTGTGTTTTAGTTTTGAGAATAAACTTTTATTGAAAATGATGCGTTAGGGTCCTAGCCTACTAAAAAAATTTATTTTTTGGAAATCGGGCCAGTTTTAGGAAATGAGGTTTTGGCCGTCCAGATTGATAAAATACCCCTATGTGCGACGCTCTTAGAAGTAGGGCTAACATAGCCGCCACTTGAAAACCGGCGAGATCTAGGTACTGGCAGAATATTTAGAATGGACTGCAGAGCTTCGCTGGGACTATTTATGAGTGCGCTACGTAGGTATGCTGATCATGCTAGATTCGTGGAACTTGCTTAGCAGTTTCAGTTTTGATGCTTTGCTCAAAGCAGGTCACCATACAACAACCCCATATAACAAGGTTGGTTATATGATTACAGTGTATATCAATCTGCAAATGCTAGGACGAAGGCCCCACTTTTTGCATATGACCCTCTTACACGCCTTGCTTTTGTCGCTGAATGATGTTGTCCTTACAATTCAGCTTTTTGTTCAGAACCACACCTAGGAACTTAGCCTTGTCGGCTAAGATGAATGCCATTTAGTTTTGGTATGTTTGGCGGTGATATTTTGTAAGATAATAATAATATAATACAATGGCAATAATAATATAATACTCTGACGAGTTTTATGGCCGAGCTTCTCTTCCAATTCGAGGTGTGCTCCTTTTTGTTTTTCCTACTAATTGGGAGGACCTACAGTTTTATGCCGGCTCCTTTTTAGAGAAGCTTTTTCATGGCAGAAATACACTCGGAGGGTATGCCGCCCACTGCCGAGAGGTGACCGCTGCTCTTAAAAAACCCAATAATTCGATTTTTACTAATTAGAAAAATTGTTTTGGTGTTTTGCTCGGACCGTGGTTTGAACCCGAGACCTTTGGCATGGCATAGCAGGCGAGCACTCTACCCACTGCACCACAGCGGCCATATTTTGTAAGATATGTATACGAATATTAGTAAATTGCGAGTTTGTTTTAAAGCTAGTTTTAAGTTTGCTTGAAATAAGCAATGTCTCAAAATTGGAACAACTTTTCAACAACTTTCTAAGAATTGCTTTACCACGAAACATTTAATGCTGAAACGCTTATACTGCACTATAAAACAAAACATTAGACCACCGAACTTTCGGAACATTTCCGTTGACATCCGTCTAAGCCTTAGACTCTAAGGCATTTCTATGTAAATTAAGCAGATGAACATTCATATTTACCAGTTAATCCACTGAGAAATAATCGCTACAGCGCATTGTTGAGAAAACACTTTTTCTGTTCCCTCAATTGACCTCTGACAAATTTTTGTTTTTCAAAAACTGAGTGCCGAAACAATTAGTTAAATGTTATCGCATTTTGAATCAGTTAGAGACGAAACATAAAGGCACACATAATAAATCGGAGCATGTGAAAAGAAACTGTTGAAATGAGAATACCTAAGCAAAAAAAATGTTTTTTTTTTTAAATGCTGTTGAAATTTATGTTGTTGTTGCTGTGATCAAAAAGGTTAAGTTATGTAGTACATAAGCACCGCCACACACAAATTAAAAAAAAAAAAAAACAAAACCTTTGTTGTGTAAAGATTAATTTTAAATAATTGTTGTTTTGATTCTTTTTTTTTTCATTCGGGCATGTTTAAAGATAACAGAGCACAAACGGGCAGAGGATCAAAAGGAAAAAATAAAGAAAAATTTAAGAAAATTAATTACATACAAACAAACAGACAATAATGAAAAGAAGCAAAAAAAAAAACAAGCAAAGTCAAGTTGCACAATAAAAAGAAAAGAAAACAGAGAACAACACAGAGCTCCGCTTACTAATGCCGTATGTAATAACAACTACTAATGTGAATGGCTACAAGCCTACTTAGTAGCAGCTTAAAGGCTTGAGGATCGATCGGTGTGATGATAAAAAAAGCGACAACAACAACAACAACAAACAACAACAACAAAACAAGCCAACAGAAACAGTGGCGTTGCCAGTGGCGGTAGCAAGACGAGACCACTGAGCCGGACACACACAAGGAAGTGGCTTGTGGTTGGGAGTTGGTGGCTGGAGTTACATGCAAACATACATACAGTGGCTCTCAGAAGTATTTTGCATAATTCATTTATTAAGAAAACGTTAGAAATTCGCATATTTTTCGAATTGTTTTCGAAATTTTTTTAATGTGGTATTATAGCTGAATCTCCATACTACAAAAACACATTCATTAAAAAATCAAAATGCATTTCATCTTTTTTATAAAATTAAAGAAACGAAAAAAGGCATACATTTTTGCTCACAAAAGTATTTTGCATATTGGTAATTTTGGTGAATAAATGCATCTACAACCTTTTTAATATTTTTTATGATATCCGTTCTTTTTCGAAATGGCTTCCAAGAGTCTAGGAATGGGCTCCGCTAATTTTTGGCAAAATTTCCGGATGTATTTTGTCCCATTCCCCGGTCAAACCCGCATTTGAGTTATTTTTTGGCGAAATCTTCGATTTTCTCACATGATCTTCAAGACAGGACTAAAAATTTTTTTTGGTTCTTATATCTGAGCTTTGAAAAAGAGTTTGTAAGTGTTTTTTATTCGAAAGTGTTCATATTCTAACATCATTAGCGGTATTTTTCGGATTATTATCTTGTTGAATTAAAAACCCATTGTATATCATATCCATTTTTTCTGCACTAGAACGTAGGTTTTCCCTGAAAATGGAATATCGGGAATTCTCGTCCATCGTACTATCCACTAAAACCAGTTTTACAACTCACTGAGGTGATATAGAAACTCTATGAGCCTCGATTGATCACAAACTCCTACAGTGCTTAACAATCGCTTTAATGTTTTTGATTTTCATCTCTTAATTGGGCTTTCGCCATAAAATACGACTCAAAAATATTATATTTGCTTTCGGCACTTAAAATTATGATTTTAGAAATGTAATTTTTTTTTTTATTTTGTGTTTGTTGGGGAAAATAAGACACTTTCTTTGAGATAGAGAGTTGGTTGCGCAGTACTTGGCGGTGAATATGGGTTTTCCCGGTACTCTGTGCACTGCCTCGTCCGATACTTGATTGTTGAGTATTGGTTTTAGTTTTCTGTTTATTGTAGGAGCTTATGTGTGAGGGTTTAGTTGATTTTCTCTCAATATATCACGTTCTTCTAGCGAGGTTCTTCTTTGTACTAGCAACTTTTTTCCGAAAAATATCACTCATGATGTTAAAATGTGAACACTTTGGAATAAAAAACACTTCCAAGTTTGTGTTCTAAGCTCCGATATAAAAACCATTCCAAATTGTTGATCCTATCTTGAAGATCATGTGAGAAAATCGAAGATTTCCCCAAAAAATTATCCAAATGCGGTTTTGGCCGAGGAATGGGACAAAAAACCTCCGGAATTCTGCCAAAAATTAGCAGAGCCCATCCCTAGACTCTTGGAAGCCATTTCGAAAAAGAACGGATATCATAAAAATATTAAACAGGTTGTAGATGCATTTATTCACCAAAATTACCAATATGCAAAATACTTTTGTGGGCAAAAATGTATGCCTTTTTTCCTTTCTTTAATTTTATAAAAAAAAAAAGATGAAATGCATTTTGATTTTTTAATGAATGTGTTTTTGTAGTATGGAGATTCAGCAATAATACCACATTAAAAAAATTTCGAAAATAGTTCGAAAAATATGCGAATTTCTAACGTTTTCTTAATAAATGAATTATGCAAAATACTTCTAAGAGCCACTGTATATCTACAATACGTATGTATGTATGTATGTAAATGTAAGCACATAAACGTTGCTTGTAGATATCAAAAGAAAAGGCGAAAGAACCAGCAAATTGATTTTACTTTACACGAGTGTGTACGAAGTTAAAGTTGGTAATGTTGAGCATTTCTACACTGTGCGTCATAATAGAGTGTTACATAAATAAATAATAATTTGGTAAAACTTAAGCAAAACAACAAAAAAAAAAAAAACAAAGCAACAAAAAATAAAACAAAGCAACAAAAAAGATAATTTCAAAACATTTCGAAACTAGAAATTCTCAGATTTTAAATTTTAAATCTATAGTATTAAACAAACGAGTTAAATTCCCATTAAAGTGAATTATGATTAATTTTTTGGGTATTTAATTATAATGTTTATTTTAATTAATTAATATAATCTGGCAATTAATAATGAATTAAATTAAAAAATGCTAAAAAAATAATCAGATTTAATCAAATAATTAATTTTAATTGTATAATGATTTTTAATTGATTAATTATTTTTAATTGTCTAATTAATTTTAATCGTTTGATTGCTTTTAATTGCTTGATTATTTTCAATTATGCAATTATTTCTTTTTATATGATTATTTTTAATTCGGTACGACACAACTATACGCCATGGCGTGTGAGTAAAATTTTCAGGCTAGAATAAATACAATTAATCGACAAATTATTTAATCATGCAATTACAAAAAATCAGAAGTAATTGGAAATATTCAAATCATTATATTAATGATGCAATTAAAAAGTCTATAACAGAAAATAATGGATTTGGGTACGTGGAAAATTAGCTGCAAACTATTAACAGCGAAGCTGAGGTATATAGTTATTTCGAAAAGGGCTGCAAATAATCAAATAATTGTATTAATCATGCAATTAAAAAAAATCTATAGCTGAAAAGAATAAAATAATTGCATTACCTAATCATACCAATAAAAAATTTGAAAATAATTGGAAATAATCAAATGATTTTATTAATCATGAATCAAAAAAAAAATGGAAACTAATTGAAAATAATTTGAATAATCGTGCAATTAAAATTAATTAATCAATTAATTAATGTACTTTTTAATTTTATTAATATTTATCATTAAAAAGATGAAAGTAAACGTTTTTAATCATTGAATAATTACAAAACAAAACAGGTTTTATGTATTATAGAATTTTGGCCAAATGTATTCAATTTATAATGAATGCTTTTTTTTAGAGGTTTTAATTAATAATCATTCAAATTTTTAATCACAAATTCTAAATTTTAAACTTTAAATTAGTCATAAGTCTTAAATTTTAAGTTGTAAATTTTAGATCATCAATCTTATGTCTTACATCTCTTGAGCCTTAAATCTGTAATCCTAAGACTTTAATTCTTGATATTAGTTTTTAATCTTAATGTCAAATCTACATCTTGAATTTTTAGCATTTTATACAAAATCCTTTACCTTTTATCGTTAGTATTTAGTCTATATTCGTTAATACCTAAGCTTTAACATTTAATCACAATGTTTAATTATAATCTTTAATTTTTGTCTTTAATCTTGAATATTTAATTCTTGATTAATAATTCTCCATTCTTAATCTTTAATCTTTATATTTTAATCTTAAATGCCATATTTGAAATCTTTCATATTCATAATTTTATACAAAATAGTTTACCTTTTATCGTCAGTATTTAATCTATATTCGTTAATGCCTAACCTTTAACCCTTTCGTCCTAATCTGGAATATTTAATCCTTAATTAATAATTCTTGAATATATGTTATGTTTGGCGACCTTTATTGGTTAATATTTGTTGTTTGCCGGCTCCAGGTCGTAAGAAAAACAATCAAAAATTTTTTGTTTATATATTTTTCTTGCCAATATATTTCGATTACTTTCAGTAATCGTCCTCAGGGCCAATTTATATGCACGTCCGTCAGTTGACAACTCCACGTCATACAGGACGGACGTGCATATAAATTGGCCCTGAGGACGATTACTGAAAGTAATCGAAATATATTGGCAAGAAAAATATATAAACAAAAAATTTTTGATTGTTTTTCTTACGACCTGGAGCCGGCAAACAACAAATATTAATTCTTGAATATTTAATTCTTTAATCTTTAGTATTATTTTTTTTTATTTTACTACTATCTATAACTTTAACCTTTATTCCTTAAGCTTTAATTTTGAATACTTAATCTTTCATATTTAGTCTCTGAATTATAATCCCAAATCCCTACAACCTAAATCTCTAATCTTTAATCATTAATTTGCTATTTTGTTTTAATCTCTAGCTGCTAGCATTAATCACACGCTCTTTAGCTTTCCTTGTAATTAATAATTTTTTTATAAATCCCAAAACTTAATTAAATTTTAATAAAAAAAATCAGTAAAGTTCGATAGAAAAGCCCTTGTAAACTTTGTTTTGGCACACACTGTAAGTATGCTCGCGAATATTTGTTGTAGGCAAACACACTTCATGTAATTTAAAACAAAGCTAATCTGATACGCTCCCAAGAGCTCCCAGTTGCGGTTCAGCAAAAAAGCAAAATGGACACACACACCAGTCGCCAAAAGGCCAAAGACCGAGCGAAATGGTGATTCGAAAAGGGAGCTTGGGAAATTATGTAAGAAAATTGGAGGCGTGAAGGTCCATTTAGATATTTTTTGCTCCTTTATTCTTAATTTTATTAATCAGAGTCAGCGTGTGAGTCCTTATTCCAAGGAAAGACCCTTAATAAGCAAAAAATAAGGAAATCAGGTCGTGCTTCAGAAATTGGTTACCACTTTTTGGGACACTCTTTACACATCAGTATATATGTTTGTATATATTTATGTAAACGTGATAAAATTCTGCAATACAGCTGAAGCACAGCAGAACAAATTAAATAAGAAGCAGAGCAAGATCACAAGATTCAAAAGCGATTGTGCTGGCTGATATTGCTAACAAGAGCAAGAACAAGATGAAGCAGAAGGAGGAGTGAGAACAAGGCCAAAGAGGACAACGGGCATATACACTGAGAAAACAACTTACACAGATTATGGAAAAGTGTGAACGATTCGGCGCAAAAGACATATTTTCATTGTTTTGATGTACAATTTTCTTCAAATCAAGGAATAAAACCCACATTTTAAAGAAAATTGTTTCAAAACAGTGAAAATGTGTCTTTAGCGCCGAATCATTCCCATTTTTCCATAATCTGAGTAATTTTTTTTTTTGAGTGTACATAAATACTTTTACAAATCACTAAGAGTAGCTCTTATAGGGAACCTGTTTTGTTGGCTTTCCTCTAGGCTTTTCCATGGTCAACTTGTGCCACAAAGAGATCATACACACATACAAACCTACAAACCTGCAACAACATAAAAACGCCACAGAAGGGCAGCAACAACACGCCTAAAAGCGTTAAACACCCAATAAAAAAAATTGGTATAAAAAATGAAGAACAAAGAAAAGGAAAGATTTAATATGTGCAGACAACGGCCAAGATAGACATCGATACTAAAGGCAAAGAGAAGTTTAAGCTTTAAAGCACTTACATATGAATGTCTAAAAAAAAGTAAAAAAAAAAAATTGCAACGTGCAAGAAATTCGCACAGCAAAGAAACGCAATATTTTGACACGCGAACGATGCAAAAAGAAGCGGCGGCAGCAGAAGAAGCGCGAAGAAAAAAGTGAAGTAGGAAAAGAAAATGGTACTCGTACACAAGTAAATATGATGGATCTTTGCAATAAACGGACGAAAAGAAAAAGCAAAAAGCTGCAGTGCAGACACAAAGAAACAACAAGACAGATCGACCGGCATTTTGGATGTGATGAAATGTGGCGAAAGAGGAGCAAACTTAAACATAATGAAGAAAAAAACAAATGGGAGATACAGTGGCGTGCATATAAAAAGTGACATTAGAGCAGGCAGCGGCAAAAGTGGCCCCCACGGGCAAATGAAAAGCATCAAACCTATTTTAGCAAATGTAGCGCAAATTTGCCCTACGCTGTACTAGAGCAATGTTCGGCGCAATCGTGAGACATCGTGTGAATCGACTGAGCACAATTGTTTTATGGTGTATCGATGACTGCTCTAAAGATTCCTGTTGATTGTAGTAAGAATTTTCAAAAAGAGACGAAATACGAAGATGAAAGATCAAATCGCGGAGAGAAACAAATTGAAGATTAAGGAATATAGAATTAACATTTGATATAGATTAAGATTAAGGTTTATAAATGAAATATTGAAGATTAAAGCGTAGAGACTAGAGATCAAATATTAACAAATAAATAGAAATAAAAAAATTAGTTAAAGATTAAATTATTTAAATTAAAATTTTAAGAATTAAGAATTAAGATTTATTAATAGAAACTAGGGATATGCGATTAATCGTTAAATTATTTTCTTTTTTGTTGTTTGCTTTTCCGACAGGGTAGGATTGCGATGTATTGTGGAACGAATTTCCGTCATCCCTTGTCAAGTTTGATTTAGTTATAAACCGGTTTCGGCTATGTGCCATCTTCAGTATCTTGTTCGATGGCACATAGCCGAAATCGGTTTATAACCAAATGAAACTTGACAAGGGATGACGGAAATTCGTTCCACAATACATCGTTAAATTATTTGGCTAATTTATAGAAATTGTTTTAAATAATTTTAATCATATTTAATTGATTTTTGATTAATCAAAAACATTAATCTCCCGATTGGTTATTATTTGATTAATCAAAATGCAATTAATTTGATTAATCGGAAAACTAATTAATCATGAACTGATTAATCAGAAAGTTGCTTTTGCTTTGGTTTTATTCAAAAATAAAGAATGGCGAAACTGGTAACTGTTTTGATTTTATAAAGCAAAGGCTGATTAATAAAAAGAATACAATTAATTACATTCTGATTAATTAAAAAAATATTAATACTGATTAAGATTGAAGATTAAATGCTAAAGCCTAAAGATTACAGATAAAATTGTGAAGATTAAAGATTGACAATTTAACATAAAAGAATAAAACTTTTAGGATTGGAGACTAAAAAGAAAATATCAAGTATTAAGAGATTGAGACTAAAAATTAAAGACTAAAGTTTAAAAACAAAAAAAAAGAATTATTCTTTGGATTTTTAATCAAAATTCAAGTTATTGAATTTAACCCTTTCGCCCCTGAGTTTTTTCTTCCAAAACAGGCGGAGTTTCCTAAATTTTGATGGCACATACCGTAATAAGGCAAAAAAATAAGATGTTCGGCATTCAAAAATGGCGGATATCCTTACGTTATCCTGGGATATATAATCCCAATAAGGGGTTTCCCTCTATAAAACCTCAAAAAATGGATTGCTGTAACGTTATATTGGGATAATAAATCCCACTCGTAAAATTCTTATTGGGACAATATGTCCCATTGACACAAATAACTTGCTAAAGTCTTACATTATCAAAGTTTTCATCATATTTTTTTCAGTTAACCCACAGGTAATGCCTCAAACATTATTGGGATATCTAATATGTCAAAATATTGAAGGAAGAAAAGAAGTTATATGAATGTAGCGTTGCTGGGACACATATTCCCAGTAGGGGCGAAAGGGTTAAGATTTTTATTCTAGATTTAACTCCTTAGTCTAGATTATAGTCTTAAATCTCTAATCAATAATCGTCAATCTTTAGTAATTAATCTTTAATTTTCAAAACATAAGCTAAAATCCGAACATTCAATTCTTAAACTTTAATCATTATTAATAGAAACTAAAGAATAAGTTTGAAGATTAAATACTAAAGCCTAAAGAGCAAAGTGTGAAAATTATAGATTGAAAATTCAACATGAAATTATACATGCTTTAAGATTAAAGAATAAAGATTAAAGATCAAGTATTAAGGATAAAAAATAATCTTTGGATTTTAATCCAAATCGAAGATAATGGATTACCAATTTTTATTCAAGATTTAATCCTTTAATATTTAGTCTTAGACTTTAGTCATAAATCTTTAATCAATCCTTAATTAATCCTTAGTACTTAGTCTTTAATTTCCAAAATATTTTCCAAATACCAAAATTTGAATTTAAAAATTAATCTTTGGATTTTTAATCCAAAAAACAAGTAAATGGATTAAAAAATTTTTATACAAAATGTATTTCGTTATTCCAGACTTTAGTCTTAAACTTTCAATCAATAATCGTTAATATTTAGTATTTAATCTTTACTTTCTAAAATATATTACAAATACCAAAGTTTAAGTTTAAAAATTAATCTTTGCATTTTTAATCCAAATACAAGTTAATGGATTGAATTTTTCTTTTTCAAGATTTTAGTTTAAAAATTAAGTTTAATCCAAATTCAAGTTAATGGATTAAAAAATTGTATTCAAGATTTAACTCCTCTAGTCTTAAATCTTTAATCAGTAATCTTTAATACTTACTACTTATTACTACTTAATCTTCAATTTCTAAAATATATTCTAAATACCAAAGTTTAAGTTTAAAAATCAATCTTTAAATTTTTAATCCAAATCCAAGTAAAAAAATGTTAATCAAGATTTAACACTAATTAACTCCCTAATCTCATATCTTTAATCAATAGTCGTTAATCTTTAGTACCTAATCTTTAATTTTTCAAACATATTCTATAATCCTAGCATTAAATCTTTAAGCTTTAATCATTAATCTACAATCTTATGGCAATCTTCAACCGCTGCCATTATACATAGTTACACGCCCTTTAAACTTGCATAACCGTCTACCTATACGCCGTTCAGTTGCAGTTCTTCTGTCTGCAAGCATGTAGCCCTGCCAGACAATACCAAATTACCAACAAATTGCTGTTAATTTACTGTTATTGTGGCGTTCGTCGTCGTCGTCACACCCACAAATCTCAGCAATCAACAAAATGCCAGACATGAAATTTGCATAAATTAAACATTGTTTTTTAATAAAATGCGCATTTTTATGTTTCAGCCGACCAAGCATACTACATGCATAAAACGTAAGGAATAATAATGCATAACGTAAAGCCTATACTAACGGCGCCACAGATTCATTTCTGTTACTTATGACTAGGGCAACCAAAAATTGGCACAAGCAAGTTTTTTTCTATGGTAGCTATCACATAATGCTTAATTCTGACCTACTTTTGATAGAGCTAAAAATTGCCAAATTCATAATAAATGCTAATTTATGCTAATTTCACTATTAAATGAAAATTACAAAAAAAAATCGGAAAAAATATGTTACGGGTTTTCTGCTCTCTGATTGGCTAGACGCTTCAATTTGTCAATTGCATTGCTCCAGATATGGCATGTATAGACGTCGGGTAATTTCAACAAAACTTTATTGCACATCTAACCCCCCATATATATTTTGTTTCACAACCAGGGTATCGGGGCAAAAGTTTGTTTTTTCTTTAAGCTTAGTATCGACCTCTCAAGAAACGCAAAAGTTCCATATAAAATGACGTACAAGAAATGCTCAAGAAATTTTTCTTGTGAAACTTTCTTGAGCGAGTATCGACCTCTCAAGAAATTTAATACACTTTTTTACCATTATTTTTCAACATAATGCGAACACAGCAACACAGGTTTTGCCAAGAAATATATCATCGAGCATTTATTTCTTAAAGAAATTTTGACGTCTGTTAGCTTTTGTTACATGTTGATAAAAATGGTGGTGAAAATGGAAAAATTATTCGGAAAAAATATAGTGCACAATTTTTGTAATGATGCAAAGCGGAAGTTGACATCAATTTCTTATATCTACTTCCATTCCGGCCATTAATATACCACAGTTTAGCAGTAATATAAGGTCAAACAACAAAATAAAACTATTGAAAACAAATATTTAAAGCTTTTATTTAATGTTTTTTAAGAACTTATCAATTGCTTATGTTTACAAAATGGTTTTTTTTTTGTTTACGTTTTTGATGATCTTCTTCGTTTCACGGTGGAATACTAAACGTCAAAATTTCTTGCCTACTACTATTTTTCACTCAAGAAATAAAGCGAAAAATTTCTTGAGCTCTTTCTTGAGAGGTCGATACCAGCCTTTAGCTACGTTCCTGCTCCATTCTCAAACATTTTTTTCCCCTGGCTCTGCTCCTGACTCCCAATTTTTTTGCTGCGAGCTCCGCTCTCGCTCAAATTTTTTTGTTGTGTTGATCGGGGATGCGGTATGTATGTGGCAATATGAATTAAATTTTTTATACCGGAATAAAAATATGGTGTTCGGTCGGCCGCGCTTTTGACAGGTGAGTAGAAATGTATGAAAATATATGAGGCAAATCGCATTTTGACCTCAAGCGTTTGATCGTAAAATTTTTGTAAATATCGATGAAAAAATAAATTAAAATTGTTCTCTTTCGATGAAAAACTATTAAATATGTAAAAAATTCAAAAAAATATATTAGTGCCAGTTAGCATTTTTTCACTTCAACATGTAATATCGGATGTCAGAGTAAAGCAACTTTCAGGTACGATTAACGCGCGACCGACCTAAAGCCAAATTACGATTCCGGCATATTGTCTTTTTCTTTTGAGACATGTACCTAAGATAGGGTTTCCAGATACCTTTCACGAAAAAATCAGTACATTGCCTCAAAAAAAAAAAAAAAAAAAAAAAATATATGCGGAGAAAATCGTCTTTGTTACTGGCATTTTGTTTTTGTTTCCGTATCGTTAATTGTCAATTATGTTTCTATGATATGTAACGTTGGCGTTGCGGCCTCCTTCCTAATTGTTTCGTGGTTACAAACGTCAAATGAAAACAGTTGGAAAATTAAAAACAGTGCAGGGTGATAAAGGTGAATTTTTTTAGAGCCGGCTAAAATCAGTACAAATGAGTACAAAATCCAAAAAATCAGTATTTCTTAAGGTGTTTAAAACCATCAGTACGGGGCACGAAAAATCAGTATTGTACTGATCAAATCAGTACGTCTGGCAACCCTAATCTAAGAGTTTGTTTTGTTATTTGTTTTGTTATTTTATTTTATTTTAGTTTACTTTAGGGCCGATTTCATAATCAAATTAAAAGTTCATTTAAAATCTAAAGGAGCCTTTAATTTCTTGATCGATTTCATAAAGTCCTTTTCAAGATAAATGTTCCTTTAAAGTTAAATACCCAAAAACGGGCATTTAAGTGATTTAAAAATCCCTTTTGCCGGAAAAAATTTAATTTCTGCAGTCTGTCAAAATCAAATATCGAGAATTTATTAAAATGTTTCAACCGATTTTGTTTGTTGTTTTGTTTGTTGAGTCCTATAATGCAATATTCATCTTCTTCCCCTTTTGTGAGGTTGGATGACCGCTTCCTATTTTTTCTGCACTGGGTTTCCAAATTATGCTTCTTTTTACTTTTTTTTTTTCAAAATCAAAAAATTTTTTTATTTTAAGAAAAAAAAAACAAATGATAAATTTCAATATTTTTAAATTTATGACAATAATTTGACGTAAAACTCTCGAAGACGGCATTATCATTTGAAATATTTTCGCTTAAAGGAGCCTTTTAATATTATATTATTATGAAATCACTCCTACTTTAAAGTACTATTAAATGGCTCTTTAACTAAAATGAACTTTTAACAAAAGGAGCTTTAAGAGTTTCATTATGAAA
This sequence comes from Urophora cardui, assembly GCA_960531455.1. Lineage (NCBI taxonomy): Eukaryota > Metazoa > Arthropoda > Insecta > Diptera > Tephritidae > Urophora > Urophora cardui. The sequence continues at coordinate 131,357,816 of OY482672.1, forward strand.
TCGGCCCTTATTTTATTTTGTTTTATGTTTTAAGAAAATGAACTGAAATAAAAAAAAAATTTTAAGGCTAAAAAGTGCCAATTCTTTAAGTTTAACGGCAATTTTTGGCGCCAAAAAAGCATTTTTTAGAGCAATTTTTTGGTTGCCCTACTTATGACCTTTTTTCAATTTTTTTACTTCTTCCCTACAAAAAAAATTCAATTTCTTTTACACTTGCAACGTGCTGCTAACACCCGTTGGCAATTTGGGCTGCTGCTGACGCTTGACTGCCGCCCATCGTTGACTTGACTCCTTTCTGTGGCTTGGGGTATTGCTGCTCCGCTCCATCCACACTTACTCCCATTAACGTGGTTTTTTTTTTCGCATTTTTTTGCCTTTCTTCTGCTTCGTTGCCAAATCTGATCTGAGATTAAAGTTTCGCCTTTTTTTCTTGTTGATTTTCTTTCTCATGTGCCCGTTTGTCGGCTTCACGCGCAAATGCATTTGATGCTACTTGTTAATAAATATTTGGATTGCCGTGCATTCCGGTCCTTTGTGAGTTTAGCTGTTGTTGGCTGCTGTCTTTCGTAATCTGCCATTTGTTCGATATTGAAGTTTTGTAACTTTTTGCTTTTCGTTTTCTGGCAAAATAGCATATTTTTCTTCTTATCTAATAACAGGGATTTTTTACTTAACGTACATTACGCATGTACCGTTCGGAGTCGGCATAAAACTGTAGGTCTACCCAATTTGTAGGAAAAACAAAAGTTAAGGAGCAAACCTCGAATTGGGAGAGAAGCTCGGCCATAAAACTCGTCAGAGTTATAACAGCGTCAGTGTAATATATATTATGTGAAAGCCCTGCTCAACACCTTTGATTTGATACCAATATTGCTCAGAAATATTCTGGGGTCATACGGGTCCTCGTTTTGACCCATATCTGGAGACCCGTCCTAGGAGTCAGAATTCCCCAATCTCTCTTTTCATATCTTCGGTATTTATAGTCCGATATCAAAGTTTACCACCACTGTCTTGGGAGTACGGCTTTTACTATGTAGGTAATCGTATTAACCCTAAATACGCCATTGGTGTATTTACCACCCAGTACTTATTTTCTACGACCCTAATGTAGCTTTTTTATGCCAGCATGTTTAAGGTCTTCAAAAATCATTAATCATTTGCGAAGGCAGTATTTCGATCGCTTCAGTACAACCCGTAATAAAACAGATTTAACATTCCAAGGAATTTAATTTTGCTTGCTGTGGTCTTTTAGGTTCTTTTTACAAAACTTTTTTTTGAGGAGACCCCTACCGAAATTTTATGGTGAATAATTTTTCAGAACATTTCAATACTAACACCCCCACAAAAGCTTATTTTGAGCCCTTTTTAGGACGTCTGAAAAAAATAGTATTTCTAAGTTCGCCAAAGGGTTAAAGATTCACGATTAAAGACTAAAGATTTTCGTGTTAAGATTCATAATCTAGTATTTCAAACTTTGAAACTCGTAAATAAAAAACCCAAACTTCGAACACAAGTTTCAGGATTCAACTTTCAAGTAGATCTGTTCAAGTAGATCTGTTCAAGAAATCAAGATTCAGGTTTAAGAATGCTGGTTCTAGATTCAGTATGAAGTAAGCCCCTGTTTCCTCAACTTTTACGTTGTTGTTAGAAATTTTTTATGTAATATCTGTCTCTTTTGGCTGCATATCCAAAGCACACTTGCCGTTCCCATTAAATAACTACGAACGCTACAAAGTTCAGGATTTCAAAATCTCTCATCATCTTAATCGATTTAATTGCATAAAGAAAAGGCAGACACAATAAAGCACAAGCAAAGCCACAAAAACGAGTCAAACAAGCAGAAAATTCAGACAGATAAAAAATTTCTTCTTAACAAGTCAGCGATAAAAGAAAATTGGACGGAGGAAGAGAGAGAGAGAGAGAGCGAATTAAATGGGCAGGCAACAAACGCAGTTGAGCAAAAACCCCAGGCTTGTAGAAAAGGGGAAACGCAAGGAACGAGCCTGCGGCGCAATTTCGTCAAACGCAGACCGACAGGCAGTTAGTCAAACGCAGATGACTTCGAGTGGAGCTCAAACATTCCGACAGTTGGAGAAGAGTCCGCATCACCCCAAAACGAAACCAAGTGCAAAGCGGACAATGAGTTGTGTGTGGGTTCTAAAGAGGCAAGTAAGTGTAGGTTGGTTATCCAAATAAGATTATAAGGTAAGCAAAAGCATCAGCAACGCCATCGGCGCTATACGACTAATGTTACGCCTACAAACATGCGCACGTATGTGGCATGACACGTATGTGGCTAAATGTATACATATCTAAATGCTTCCACTTCACAAAATCTAATACGGTAACAGCAACACAAACACCATCGCTCTCATCCAGCCAGCCAACCAGTCAGCCACCACTCAAGCAGGCAGTCAGAGCCACAGTCAGTCAAGCAAACTGTCAAGGACAACGAAAACAAATCTAAATGGAAATTTATATGTATACATATACTCTTATTGCCACCGAGCCCATAAGCTACGCTGCCCCACATCCTGCCGTCGATGAGGCAAGAAGGCAAGCAGAGTCAGCCATTCAATTTTGCGCCTATTCGAACAAAATGAAAGCAGCGGCAGCGACAGTGTGCACATTTTGTAGGCATCCATTACAATAATAACAAGAGCAACAAGCGATAAAAAAACACCAACAACAACGACAACAAAAAGCGACCAAGTCAGCGCAGAGGTATATAAAACAGTGAACACTCACTGGCTTTGATAAAGTTTGAGCTTCAGCCGTGGACTGGGCGTGCATAAAATGCTCTATGTTGAAAAAGGGGTAAAAAGGAGATTTTTGGCCCCTTAATGAACTCTGTAAGCACAATAATTTATTTCAAGAAAAATATGTGAAATATTGAAATTAATTCTTGTATAAATGAAAAAGTTCTGTCGTTGAAATAATTTTTTTTTTGTCTGTAGATAAGCTTTTTTATAATGTTCCAAAAAAATACGTTTTCAAACACTGAAAACAAACGTTTTACAACACTGTTTTTCTGGGTTGTATTTATTTATTTTGAATCTGCATTCTTTTCTAAACACATATTTCTTCTTCCTCGTACTTCCACGTACCTGCTGAAATGCATATTCGATTGAAGTCTGTTAGTGTTGGAAAGAAAAATTTTCCAACACTGCTTTGTTCCGCTGACCTTGTCAAATCTAAAGCACTTTTGCGGAATCTCATGCAAATCTTTATGAACGATATGTGTTTAGCTAAATGTCGTAATTGAATAAAATACTTTTCCCAACACTGGAAGCAAAATTTTTCAAAACTGCGTTTTCCGCAGATTCTGGTCAAATCTAAAGCACTTTTGCGGAATCTCATTGAAGTCTTATTTAACCACATGTTTATAGCCTCATACAATAATCAACAGAAATAAGTTTCCCAACACTGGAAGCAAAATTTTTCAATGCTGATTTTTCCGCATATTCTTGTCAAATCTAAAGCACTTGCGGAAACTCATCAAAATTTCACCGAAATCTCTATAAACTTATGTCTAGAGCTTCATACAATAATCAAATTAAATACGTTTTCCAACACTGGTAGCAAAATTTGTCAACACTGCTTTTTTGATGGGTTTATACAATTTTATATCTAAATTATTCTCCACCTCCATCTTTTTCTTCAAAATTTTTTTTTTGTTGTGTACTTTTAAAATATGTATTTGACGTTTTCCAACACTAGAAGCAATCAATAATTTTAAACACTGTCTTTTCCACAGTTGCCTGCTAATCTAGGCAACTTTGCTGCATCTTATACAAATCTTACTAAAAGACATTTTCTTAACTGGTCTTCTGCAATATTCCAATAAGATCGTTTTCCAACACTTTTTTTATAATACTGTTTTTTAAGTATTGTTTTTCAATACTGTTTTTCAAGTACCCGTTATAAATCTGCATATGTTTTAATTTTTATTCTACGGGTTTTCTATAATATGTATTGGAATAAACACCATTACCAACACTAGTAGAAAATATTTTCCAACACTTTTTTTTTTAAAAGATGATTGCGATTCTTTTTCAAATCTTATTAAAACAAATTTTCTTCACTGTGTTTTTCTACTACATATATTTAAATGAGAACATTTCCAAAATTTGTATCTTTAAAATAATGCAAATAATAACCTTCTCCAACACTGAAAGTAAATATGAATTTACCAACACTGTTTTTTCCTTAGTTTGTTGCGATTCTAAACCTCAAAAACCTTGTTTCCCCCCTTTCTAAATCGAAAGCTGAATAGGTATGCCCTTGGGGTGAAGAGGGCGTTGGTTGGTTGTTTGGTGTTGCAGACGCGCAAAGAGGGACGTTGGTTCGGTGGCCAACTTGCACCAACAATGGCATTTTCAAGGATACACGCGTTTATAGCGCACGAACATAGCCTATATAGTACATATATGTATTTAAACTTACATATTTATTTATATGTAAGTATATAAGTATTTACATAGCAGCAACAATAACAGTCATAAACATACATTTACTTGTACATATATAAAGGTTAAAGGTACATTGACGACTCTGACTGCTTGTTTTGTTGTTTGTGGAATTGAGTGACTGACTACAAGGTTCTTTTGATGGTCAATGAATGTCAGGGGACAGAAGAAGTAAGTATGTACATATGCAGAAGGCAGGCCCAAAGCCGAGTGTCTATATTTATGCAGATATGTATGTATACATTTACATACATATAGATATATTTAGATAAGTAGATATTGCGAGAGCTATAAAACTGCTGCGCAAAATACAGTACCATATGTACATGATGAGCAGGAGTAAATCGAGGAGAACCACTAAAATTAATGGATTTACTTTAACTAGAAGCTTGCTAAGTTTATTTGCTTGCCTTGCCGTCGAATTGGGGTTATTTACCCAAGTTTTTAATCTTTCCTCAAATAAAGCCTAAAGGCCAAAAAAAAAAAAAGTATTAGTACTCAGAGAGAGAAAGTTTCTAGAAAGAGTCACATCAACACTGATTGGATGAAGAGAACTACCAAAGTAGGACGGGAAAAAAGGACTTTTAGCCATGGAAGTCCGTCTTAAACTTTTTTAAAAATAAACTAAACAAAGTGAGAGAAAAATGTGTTTTTTTTTTTCAAAAGTTCGCCCCTCTTCGTGTCCTTATCCACTTATTCTCGTATTAGTCTCCCACTCCCTTACCCTCTACTATTCCCTTCACTTTCATTTGCGTTTTATTTTCTCCTTCCCATCACAATAACCCCTCACTTCGCTTTCTTTACCGCTCTCTGTTGCCAAGAAACATTCTGGGGCATACGGTTTCACTTTTTTACACATCACTTGCTACCCGGTCTAAGAATCATAATGAAAAAAGCTCTATGTAGCATCCCTGGTCAACACCTTTCATTTGATAACAGTATTGCTGAGCAGTATTCCGAGGTCATGCGGGTCCACGAATTGACCCATATCTGGGGACCCGGCCTATAAATCTGAATGAATAGAGTTGAAGCCCTTCCCAATCCCTTTCAGTTGATACCAATATCACTCAGAAATAGTTATGGGTCATCCGGTGCACATTTTGATCCATATTTGAGGACCCAACCTAGGGACCATGATGAGTAGATATAGCTCTATGTTAAAGCCTTGCTCAGCATCTTTCAATTGATACCCATATTTCTAAGAAACATTAGGGGGTCATTCGGGTCCCCATTTTGATCCATATCTGGAGACTCGACCTAGAAATCGCAATGAGTACTGTTCTATGTAAAATCCCTGCTCAATACCTTTCATTTTACACCAATATCGTCCAAAAGAAGTAAAAATTTTCTTTTACATCAGTCCATCGAAAATTGTGGGTACTTTTGCTCTAGAAAAGCATCAGAGGCGGTAACTCGGGAAATATACGGTGAGGACTAGGGCCTAGAAATTTTGAAACCAAGAAGAGGATCAGAGCTGAATTGCTGATAAGCTTAGGAATCAAGGTTTTGAATAATGATTATTTTCAGAAGTGGAAAATGTATGGAACTAAAATCTGATTTAAAAAAAAATAGGACGTAGATGAAGAACAAATATTTTCTTCAAAAGAACTAAGCACCGAACCATTTCCATTCCCACTGCAAAATTACAGAACAAGTAGTACCTACATACGTCTCTATAAGAACTTCATAAAAGATCATAGATCATGGGACTTAGTAAGTAGAATGAGTGTGAGTCAATAAAAAGAATCATTAAAGAATATAAAACAAAAAACAAAAATAATAATAAAACGGGAAGGCTGGCTAATAGTATATTATATGCGATAACAAGGCATTGAGTGAATCAGTGCATGGCTACGCAGAGGTGAGGGACGTACAATGAACGGACGGACACACAAACTGCTGCGCCGATCCAATGAAAACTATGCGAGAAGTTGATGAACATTGAACTGCTGGCTGGCGTATAGGCTATAAAGGTATAGCGAATTTGTACTAAAGTACGATTGCCTTGTGCGGAACGATTTTTAAACGATTCACAAGCAGCCTTGCACAACATTGCACGCACACACGTGAACCGCGCGACGCAAAGCTATAAAACACGAATTCCAAACTCGCATTTAATGACGCTCCAAAATGTAGTGCGAGTACTAGGTAGTAGGTAAGTTGAAAATGATGGTCGTCGAGAGCTGATGGACGACGAGCTGATGGCCGCGCCGATGGTCAAGCGTATAAAGCGCAAAAGGACAAAGTGAAGCTTAAAACGTCGCAGCGCACAGAGCATGAATTATAGCCCAACCAGTCAACGACGCACGCACGTAGCCCGTGTCAGCTGACGCAACCTGTCTTATGGAGTTGTAGTGTAGATGCCCAGTCACCAACGCATGACGACGGCTCTCTTGACGCACGTATCGTAGAAACCTAGCTCAATTTGATTTTGCACGTAATAACGTGTCAGCTGATGCTCTCATTATTGCTCACTTTGCAACAGGGTTGCCGGAGCGATCATTTTGTAGTAAATTAGTACGAATTTTTCAATATGCTCCCAAAGTACCTCAATAACTATTCTGAATGTTGCCGATTATAAAATTATGTTAACATAAGTGTATTTTTTTTTAATATGGAGATAAAAATGTAATAAAAAAATTTAAGTTTTTTCTTGCGTTTTTTTTTTACTAAATTTGACTATTGCCGCAATCGTTTTTTACACGGAAATAAAAATGTATGTAGAGAAAATGAAGGTTTTTTGGCGATTTTTTTTTACTGAATTTTACTACATATTGTATCAATCGTTTGTATTTGTTTTTATATGGAGATAAAAATTTAAATAGAAAAAAATTAAGTTTTTTCTGCTGTGTTTTCTTTACCAAATTTTACTATTGTGGATATTTTTGACTGTTGCATTAAATATATTTGACTATTGTGAATATTTTTGACTGTTTAATTTAGCAAAATTACCCGGGATAGCAAATTTTTAAAAGCTGTGAGGTGAATAATATCTGGTGAGCCGGCAAGACTCGTGAATTTGACAACAAGCATAAACAACAAAAAGACCGAAATACGTACATATGCAATACATAAATTAGAAACTAACCGCGGTGAATATTATTACTAAAAATTAAAACAAAAATAGTATCTGTATATAATTGCTGCATTTTATTGATTGCTAAAATTAGGTTTCTTAGTGCCTTTAAGAAATAGTAGTAGAAAATGTAGAAGCACGGAGTCAAAAGTAAACAAAACTGCAATTAATATTTGGTTTTAAATTATCATGATACAACATTTTCAATTTAAAAATTTATTTATTAATAAATTCTATGAATAATACGATTTTCAAGAAAAATTACTACGAAACCAAACACAAGTTACTACGAAATCAAAAACTGCATGTATACTTTGCTGTACAATGGTAACGCTGTTATTCAACTCATTCCAAACAAACCAAAAACAATGCAGAATGTAAACAAAGGAAAACAACAGATTCCTGCGTTGGGTATGCGTGCGTTTACGTGCGTGAATGGTGTCGATTTTGAACTATTGCGATATGAGATATGACGCCGTCGGTCAGTGGTTGGACTATTATTATGGAAGGCGATCATGGAAATTAGCGTCATCAATGAAAACAACGGCTGTATGATGGGAATGAGGCGTTTATGTCAAGCGGATGTGAAGGATGGCATAGGAAATAGCATTTTTTAATGTGTATGTTTGTATGTATGTCCATATGCAATGAAAAGTGAGTTAAAAATAAATTTATAACAGCTGCTGCTGCTTCGACCTAGAAGTTAAGAATTATTTGCAATTCATCCTAGCTGAAGTTACGACATGGTTAAGGTAGGTTACGTTGGACAAAGCTAAGGATGCGAAAATTGGTCAATAGTGCCAGCAATTAATAACTGGCCTGAGCTGCTAATTAATCGATTAATTAGTTTTAGTTTTTCGCATGATTAATTTTAATTATTTTCAATTATTTTTGATTTTTTAATTGCCTGATTAATAAAATTGTTTGATTATTTCCAATTATTTTTAATTTTTTTAATTGCATGATTAATACAATTATTTCATTATTTTCAATTATTTCTGATTTTTTAATTGCATGATTAATACAATTATTTGATTTTTTTAATTTTTTTATTGCATGAATAAATAATTAACTGATTATTTTCAATTATTTCTGATTTTTTAATTAAATGGTTACTACATTTTTTTAATTTTTTTATACTCAGCTGTACTACTACACAGAGTATTATAGTTTTGATTTCCTAACGGTGGATTGTAACAGAACGAAATAATCGAGATAGATATAGACTTATATATATCAAAATGATCAGGGTGAAAAGAGAAATCGATTGAGCCATGTCCGTCCGTCTGTCCGTCTGTACGCACGATAACTCGCGCAAAAATTGAAATATTTTGATGAAATTTGGAATGCAAGTTGGTATCAAGACAGGAACGGATGGTATTGAAAATGGGCGAAATCGGACCATGACCACGCCCACCTCCCCTACATAGTAAAAATCGGAAATTTGGTATCTCAGTCACTAATGGAGCTGCGATGACAAAATTTCACCCACGTGTAGAGCTCAGGCCCTTATGAAGAAATTTGGTGAAATTTTGAAAAATGGGCGGTGCCACGCCCACTTATTAAGGGCCAAACATTGAAAGTTGTATAAGCCATAACTCAGAAACCGTAGCAGATATATCGATGAAATTTTGTATGCGTGATTTACTTACTCAGGCAAATGTTTGGACGAAAAATTGTCGAAATCGGTTGACGACCACGCCCACGTTTATATATGTGTATTATAAAATAACCTAATTAAAACATTTTAAGCGATATCTCTGTCAAATATAAAGATCTATCATTGAAATTTTATGGCAGGAGTCCAACTATGGACATAAAACAAAAAACACAAAAATTTTGGAAAATGGGCGTGGCACCGCCTCCTTCTAGAAGCAGGAATATACGAGATTTCTTAGCCTATAACTCGACAAATAATTGATATATTATAACGAAACTTGGTGTATACACTTTCATTACTTGTAGTAATACACGTTCAAAATTTTAGCGTAATCGGTTGACGACCACGCCCACTTTTATATATGGGAACTATAAAGGGACCTAATAAAAACATTTTAAGCGATATCTCTGTCAAATATAAAGATAATTCATTGAAATTTTGTGGCATGAGTTCTACGATAGACCGGAAACAAAAAATAGAAACATTTTTGAAAATGGGCGTGGCACCGCCTCATTTTAGAAGCAGGAATCTACGAGATTTCGGAGCCCATAACTCGACAAATAATTGAGATATTATGACGAAACTTGGTTTGTACACTTTTATAACTTGTGTCAATAGACACGCAAAAATTTATTGAAATCGGTTATGACCACCAAATGTTGAAAATGGGCGTGGCTACGCCAACTTTATGCAGCACTGGCTTTATATAAAATACACCGTGATTCTATCAGACGCAAACAAACAACGAAAGCATACAGCTGAGTATCTAATGTTCGATTCCACTCGAACTTAGGCTTCTCTACTTGTTTTTAATTCTTTTTATTGTATGATTAATACAATTATTTGATTATTTTCAATAATTTCTGATTTTTTGAATTGCATGATTAATACAATTATTTGATAATTTTCATTTATTTTTAATTTGCACGATTAATAAAATTATATGATTATTTTCCATTATTTATGATTTATTAATTGTATGATTAATATAATTCTTGCTTATTTTCAATAATTTCCGATTTTTTAATTGAATGATTAAATAATTAATTGATTATTTTCAATAATTTCTGATTTTTTTTTAATTGCATGATTAATTAATTAATTAACTTATCGATTAATTATTTTTATTCTTGACTGAAAATGTTACACATACGCCGTGCCGTACAGTCGTTTCGTACGGAAAAGTAATTAAAAGTAATCATATAAAAAGAAAGACATAATTGCTTAATTGAAAATAATCCTGCAATCAAAAACAGTCAATCAATTAAAAATAATCATACAATTAAAATAATCATGCAATTAAAAATAATCATAGAATTATAAACAAAGATATTTGATTATTTTATTACATGATTATTTCTGATTATTTATCAACAACTATTAGTCATGATTATTTTTTAAAATTTTTTAATTTAATTAACAATTAATTGCCAGTTTAATGTAAGACAATTAAATTAATCATTGAAATTACAAAATACAAAGAATTAATCATTATAAATTTTAATGGGAATTTACCAATCAGAGCTTACTATCCCAAAACAAAAGAAGCACTTGTGTTGCCGCCACAAAATATTCATGATTTAACATGTCAAACCTGGCCATATTGCTATTGAAAGTTGCATGGAAAGCAAATTTGTTTATATCACCAATACTTAAGAGTTTGAGACGACGCCACTCAGCGGCCTATAATCCTCACAATCTGTCAGTGGATATTTCTACTTTTGAAAATTAAATATTTTTATTACCGCCAAGATAAACGCCAACTATTTTGTACGTTCCAATTTCTCATATTCATTTTCGAATGGTTGGCAACGTGGCGCACACATTGACATTGACACTAATTTCTACATAAATTATTTTTTTTTTTACTCATTAAACGCATTCACCCGTTTAGTCGGCGCAGTCAGCCATTAAAATGCATTCGACGACGAGCAATTCAATCAAATTCTGTATGAACCTTTTTTTATTTTGATTTTTGTTTTTATTTGCATTTATGCATTTTTCTTTTTTTGCGTTGTAAGCTTACATACTTACATAGTACTTGAAGTGCAAAACGCATTGGTATACAGCATTACGACATTTAAAACAAAAAAAGCATAACATAAATCGTAAATGCACAATTATTCGAAAACGTTTTTCTTTTTGATTTTGGCGTTTTTTGGATTTGTTTTAAATGCCGCCATCAGCCGCCAACTGCCATCGCCATCGGCATTTAAGTTGTCGCTCAAGGATGGCTTTTAATGAGACACATATGTTTCCTTGTTCGTTGCTTTGTTTCTCTGTTTTTTTTTTGTTTGTTTTTGTTTTTGTGGTTTATTTTTTAATCAAAAGTAATCTCTGCATTTTGTTCGATTTTTCGTAAGCTTCTTTAATCTTCAACTTCAAGGCATTTGCACTTTTTTATGGGGTTTGTACGTACGTATATTTCATTGTTATGACTCCTTAAGTAGAGCAGCGCCTTTTTTAAACGGTTTTATTTAGCTCACCCCGTTTGTTTTATTTATTCTTGGGTCAAATTTAGTAATTCAAATTTCACCCTCTTCCTGTCAACCGATTAATCTGAAATTTTGTACGCATGTATAACCCCGATGACAATGCAATATTATGGAAAAAAAAATCCGATAGGTGGCGCGTGGGTCGCTATATTTACAAAAATCGCATTTATGGTCCGATTTGGCTGAAATTCGGAACATGTATTACTACCTTGAAAATAAATATTTTCTTTAAAACAAAATTCCGCTAGGTGGCGCGTGGGTCGCTATATTTACAAAAATCGCATTTATGGTCCGATTTGGCTGAAATTCGGAACATGTATTACTACCTTGAAAAGAAATATTTTCTTAAAAAAAAAAATTCCGCTGGGTGGCGCGTGGGTCGCTATATTTACAAAAATCGCATTTATGGTCCGATTTGGCTGAAATTCGGAACATGTATTACTACCTTGAAAGGAAATATTTTCCTAAAAAAAACTTCCGATAGGTGGCGCTATATTTTTTAATATTGGAATTTCCATGAGCAAGAAAATAGTAAGTAATTTCCTCACCGTCTGCGGGCCAACTGCCTAACGACGAATTAAACGATTCTTCTATCGCACATTAAGTCGATAATTTGTAGACAATTGACGTGCCCCACGGTTTTATTTTAGTCTAGTCTATGCAAATGTTTATAATTCCCACGACTGTATCTATTTTATTATTTTTTGGTTTTTAGTACATTTATCTTAAACATTGCAATGTATGTATAACATAAAACCGTTTAACTTAAAAAGTTTTTTTACCTATTTTTTATTATGTTAATGTACTGCGGAAAACTAAGTTTCGATAACGCAAAAATTCAACAAAAAAAACGAAGCTGCCTCCTCTGAATTGTTATTCGTTAACGCTATGGGGCTGTGGAACATGTTTCTTCGAAAGTTCTAGTGAATAGAAACTGATAAAAATCATTCCTCCTTCAATATTTCTTTGAGAAAACAAAAAAGCATTGAACTAAGGTGACCTGTCTTCAAACAGGACACCCAGCAAACATTCGGAGTCAGAGATGAATCCTAACCGGAGCATTCACACTCGTTATGAGCTCATTCTGGAGTCCGAAATGTATGTCTTTCCGTTCTTAAGGTGGTCGCCCGATATGAGCCTAATTTCATACGTCAAATGGGCCCAAATTGCATTCATATTTATGACTGTTTTTCCTTCTTTTATGACTACATAGTAAAACCAAAAGACAGAGCTGTAGAATAATTATTATTTTATTTTGAAATTATAAAGAAGTCTTACAAATTTCCTTCAGGATCATAAAAGTTTTTTGACAATATTTTTTTCCTGATGAAAATGTTAAAAATCTTCTGTCACACTGTATCACAAAATCAAATTTGTTGTATGTAATTTGGACGCAACTACCCTATCTATTTGTAAACTCGTTCGCTGATTCCGAAAATCGAGTTCATTTTTAATTCTATGGGATGGTTTTTGAGATATCGGCAATTTACCGTTATTTGGCCAATAGCTCCACTTAATCCTGTATATATCTTTACGGCACCTTCGTTCCACCGAACGAAAGAAAATTAAATTTCCTATACATGGCTCTTATAACATTTTTCTCTAGGTCCTATAGTTTCTGAAATATTGATGAGTCAATTTGAAAATTTTAAATTTTTTACGAAAAGTCGCACAATGCCACTACACGGGTACATTCTATGCACGTTATACAGGTAAATGGGCTTGCATCTATTGCGCTGCTACTGCACATGTGTAGGTATTTTTCGAAACAACATCTATGAATTACAGTTATCAATTGCCCTCCTACATTTTTCTTCATATCTTCGGTATTTATAGCCGGATCGTAGAGTTTAATACAGCAATTTCTTTATCTTGAGAATACGGGTTTCACTATATAATCGTATAAGCCCTGTGTGTGCCATTGGGGTACTTAACACCCAGTACATAGTTTCTACGACCCTAATGTAACACTTTTTTATGCCAGCATTGTGAACGTCGTCAAAAATCATTAATCTACTGCGAAAGAATTATTTCGATCGCTTCCGTGCAAACGGAAATAAAACACTGGAAAGAGTTTTTTAGTGCTTAGCACGAAATTTATTTTAATTCAATAAAACACATTTCCGAGGAATATACATACATACGTTTTTTCCTTTCCTTAACCCTTTAGGTTCTTTTTACAAAGATTTTTTTTCTGAGAAGAGCCTTGCTGAAATTTTATGGTGAATAATTTTCTAGAACTTTTAACTCTGTAAGATCCACACGAAAAGGGTATTTTGACCACTTTTTATAAGATCTAAAAAAGCATGTTAAAAAAGGTATTTTTAAGGTCGCTAAAGCGTACTAGCGCTGTCTTTAGAGATGGAAAGGTAGAGGTAGAGGAAGTGGGAGAAAGTAGGATTTGTTGCAGCAAAGCGGCACGAGTATTTACTAGTAGCCAAATAATAAAAAATAAACAAATTTTATGAATACTTACATATGAAATGAAAAATCTTACCTATATACTCAGTTTATGACTAACAAATGTTAATACAAATTAAAAACCTTCACTAAATATAGCCTAAATCAACAAATTTGTACCTTAATAAATTTGAACTCAAGTGCACACAAATTCAAACAAAATACATATACATATATGTATATGTATATGGCAAAATAGATATATGTATATGCAAATGTATATCAACGCACAAGCACAGCTTTTGTCAAACTAAATAAATAATGTTTGTTAGACCTTGAAAGCCATGAACTTTTCGTAAATATTAGATATTAAGAGTCAACGAAAAAAAAAAAAAAAAAACAAAAACGGTACATATATAAAAAAGTTTTTCGAGGTTCTAAGCTCGGCGAGCACATGTGCGCATACGTACAAATAATCAAACACACAAAAGGTCGCTCTGCTAAAGCGTTGAATGGCTGCTAGTAGAATATTCACATATGCGTACCCTGCAAGAATTCTATGGCTTTTTTAAGGCTTTTTTTTCGTATATTATAGAGCTTATAAGAGAATTCCTGAAAATCCTAAGCGACCAAAGTTGTATAAATAAAGGCTTATAATAAAGCTTATTTTCCTGTGTCGATCAGAGATGCCACTAAGAAAATTTTTTTTCTACCAAAAACCTACCAAAATGGCTTTTTTTTTTAATATGAGATTTAACCATATTCAACAAACTCACTGTGCCAGTAACCGACCACCCTACAGTAACCGGACACTTTAGATTTTTTCAGAGTTGTAATTATTATAAGAGAAAAAATGAAAATCAAAAAATAATTATTATTGAAAGAAACATATTTTAAAAGTCTTTCCATAATAGTTATTTCTGAGATATTTTTTAAGTCTTTTTTTTTTTGATTATTATGAATGAAATTTTGTTTTATATATTCAAAGACTTTTATATTGAGATAAATTTGAAAAAAAGTCTTTGAGTAATTATTATCCGTAACATATTGTTTTTTGAGTCTTCAAAGACTTTTTCATTGAGACGAATTTCAAAAATATCTTTAAGTAATAATTTTGAGTAACAAATTTATTTTTTATATCTTCGATAAAAATCTTTCATACAATTTCAAATTGGAAATTTGCTTGAATTTTGAAGTACTTATATGAAAGTTATTCTTATTTTATACTTATATGAAAGTTATTGGAAATTTTCTGAGACTTTTGAACTTTGTCTCAATGAAAAATTCTTTGAAGTTATAAAAACAATTTGTTACTGGTAATAATTACGCAAAGACTTTTTTCAAATTTGTCTCAATATAAAAGTCTTTGGAGACTTAAAAAAAATATATTTGAAATAACTATTATGGAAAGATTTTTAAAATATAAGTTTCTGAATAATAATTATAGAAGATTTTTATCATTTTCATCAGGAAAAAAATATTATCAAAAGACTTTTATGATTCTGAAGAAAATTTGTAAGACTTTTATAATTTCAAAATGAAATAATAATTATTCTACATCTCTGGTTTTTTTTACCGCTTAAAATAAAGAAAACTGTGTTTTTTTTTTGATTTTGAGAACTTTAGTATTAAATTTAATATTATTTGTACAAATTTCAATTAATTTTAGAATGAGTGATAAGTGAAGGAAAAGAGGAGGAAGCAGAAGCAGCAGTTTCCAGATAAACAAGAACTTGAGTTGGCATTCAATGATATTCGGACAAGGTTGGCAGCCACCGCTCGTCCAGTGCGGAGGAAATCAGGATTTACATTTTGTGGAATAACATTTCAAGAATAATGAGGGCAAGCAACTGATCCTGAAGGAAACGTAAGAAGGTTTCCACTTGGTACAGCGCAAACACATTTACTACCTAGGCAGGCCTGATGACCTGTTGTTATACCACATGTAGCTCTTTATTACACACCATGTAGACGAACAACCTTGTTTGCTTCATATAGCGTAAAATGTCAGACGCCTTTCTGTTTTCAATCTCCTCCAGTTGTGTCTGTGGGGGCAAGTGTACTTGAAGCTCAAAGAAAACGTTTCTATTTAGCAGAGTTTTGTGACAAAGCTCTACTGAGAAGACACGTTTTCTCAACAGTGTTGTGGCAAAGTGACCAAATTACCAAATCAGTGATGTTAGTTGAACGAAGGCAAAAACCTACCAAAATTCAAATCGTTCTACCAACCTACCAAAAGGAATAAAACCCACCAGTTTTGGTAGGAAAAGCCCAAAAGTGGCATCCCTGGTGTCGATGTCATTAGGCCATAAGGACTACTTTCTCTCTCTCTCTCTCCGGAAAGTAGGGCTTAGATAATTCCTTATAATAATTTGCTCTCTCTCTCTCTATTTGAGATACATACTCCTTTCGTATGTCTTAAGCTTAATATACATTTTCTAGGGCATACATATTAATGTATAAGATATACATACTTAAATAATTGCAGCGCCCACACAGAACAACTTAGACCTCGAATCAGCAAATGATGTACACGAGTTCATCTTCACGAGCTGGTTTTTTCTATGCAAACGAAATGAATTTTTATGAAAATTTATATTTTGATAATAATAAAATGCCATATAAGTATGTATGTATGTATGTAAGTTTGTTTGTTTGCTGCTGTCATTGGCCTAAACGTTATTTTGGTGAATTTTATTGAGTTTAGTGCGCTTCATTGTGCTCGCATTTCCGTTCACCTCCAAAAAGGCAATTTTTGTTTGGTATTTGACAATTTTAGACAGAATTTTTGTAAGTTCTCATAGTTTAGCTGATTTTTCTAATTTTTGGATATTTTTGTTGTTGTTTTTTGAACTTTTATTTTAATTTTAATTTTAATTTTTATTTTTTCTTTACAGCTTGACTATGAAAGACTAGGTTAGCTACTAAATACAAATGTTTGTATCCACCTAAAACAAGTTCACTTATCAATTCAAAGGAAAAGAATACAACCTTAAAAAATAAAAAAAAATAAAAACAAATTTATAATAGAATTGTAATCAAATGAGAAAAACAAAATTTTGTCAATTCATGAGCGCGACTCTAATTTGCGTGTGGCGTGGCTGGCGCTAAGAAAATATAATGTGAGGACAAAAGTATATTTACGTGTACTATATTCATAACATGACTGCGAAAAAATTTGAAAATTCAATTCAGTGGCAACAAAAAAAAAAGAAAAAAAAAGAAAAAATTGCCCAATTTGTGAATATTCAGTGATCAGGATAGCTGGCGTGGGTGGTGGCTAAGTGACACAGCAATAGTTGGTTGAAATTAAGTTGTCTTTCATTTTCCCCTAATCATTTTTCTTAAATATCTACATATGTATTTTATTCGAAAACACCTTTCGTCATGGCCTTGACTGAATGTTTAAGCAGCGTCTTACCTCTAATCTAGAGCTCTAGATACCCGGGTATCGAACAGTTCGAATTGATCGTTTTTGTTTGAAGCCCGTTTGTTGTTCAAATGCCCGTACAAACATTCCAGCATTCGAGCTTACAAACAAAAAAATGTGTATCGAAAAAACAAAAATAAAAACAACTACATATGAAGAAGAAAAAAAAAAAATAAACAAAAGAAAAAAAACAAACTTCAAAATGCCCGAATTGTTCAAATGCCCGTACAAACATACGGGTAATAAACAAACAAACGACTGTTCGAGCATTTGAACAACATTTGTTCGGGCTACTCGAAAATGTTCAAAAAAAAATCTGGAGCTTTACTCTAATCCTTTCAAGCTTTCTTAATGGCCAACTTGTGCTCTAAGGGAGCCTTGTAGTGTTGTCCTTGTTCTTTTGGTACAAAAAACGTGTATCAGCTGGTTCTTAAATGAATTGCAGTCGGAGTTAAACGTTACGTACTTCGTAAGCCAGTTGTTGTGCTCGTTATGTGTATTTGTTTGATGTTTTTATAAAAAGTTCTGATTTCTCTTACAAAAAATTGTTCTATCATCGTTAAGAAGATTTTTTGTGAACGATCTAAACCACTTTTTATCCTTTGGGGAGAGTTTATATTGAAAAATTTTAGTTTAGATCAGGGCTGCATATTAACGTTATTTTTTTATCAATAACCGAAAAAAAATTTTGTTTTCAATTCAACTTTGAAAAATTTTAACGTTGAATGCTTAACAAAAAAATACTGTTTTGATAATTATCAAAAAATATGTATTATCAAAAAGAATTTCGTTTTGTTGATTATCAAAAAACAAATATTAAGGGACTTCATCTAAAGTGGTAAACTGCTGGTAAATGGAGTAAAGTGATAAAATAATAATTGTGATAAATTATCTGTCAAAATTTGTATGAAAATATATTTAAGCAAAGTTTATCACTTTATCGAACGATTTTCTTGCGTAAATTTATAAATTTCGGTAAAATTGCAGTCTGACAGATTTTCAGTTTTACTTTTTCAATTTAAAAGAAGAAATTGTGCTTTCCTTCGGCATTTTAGCACGATTTATTAAAATAATTTCTACAAAAGTGTTATATGCATTTTTTGTTTATTTTATTGGATTTTTTAACTATTAATCAAGTTGACACAGACAGCTGACAAGAGTTTAAACAATATTTTACCAAGGTGCGTTCATGTAAAAATTCGGATAAACTGATAAATTTTAACAATTTATTATTTTATCACTTTAGATGAAGACCACTATTGAAAAACTTTCGTTTCGGTAGCCAACAAAAAAAATTATCACAAAAAAAATAACGTTAATAAAAATTCAAAGCAAGGCTGCAAAATAACGTTATTTTTAACAATAAACAAAAAAATTTCTTTTTTGTTGTTTGCTTTCCCGACAGGGTAGGATTGCGATGTATTTATAACCAAATCAAACTTGACAAGGGATGACGGATATTCGTTCCACAATACATTAAAAAAATTTTGTTTCTGTTGAAAAAAATATTAAAATTTTTTTTGTTTTGATAATTATCAAAATAATTATTTAAAAAAAATATTGTTTCAACTTTAAACGAAAAAATTAAATTTCAATAATTTCGTTTTCTGTGAAGTAAAAAAATTTTACATACTATGTATGTACGTACAAGAATAAAAACAAATAGAATTTTGTTAATTATTTTGATATCAACGAAACAACATTTATATTGATAAAAGTTTATTGATAATTTTTGAAACGAAAAAATTTTGCTTTTGATAAGCAACAAAACAAAATAATTTTTCTGTTGAAAAAAATATCAAAATTTTTTTTGTTTTGATAATTATCAAAATAATTATTTAAAAAAAATATTGTTTCAACTTTAAACGAAAAAATTAAATTTCTATAATTTCGTTTTCTGTGAGGTAAAAAAATTTTACATACTATGTATGTACGTACATGAATAAAAACAAATAGAATTTTGTTAATTATTTTGATATCAACGAAACAACATTTATATTGATAAAAGTTTATTGATAATTTTTGAAACGAAAAAATTTTGCTTTTGATAAGCAACAAAACAAAATAATTTTTGGATAATTTTTATTGATATTTTTTGAAACAAAATTATTTTGTTCATTTCGTTGAGCAGCCTTGATTCAAAGCAAAATGAAGCCGTAAGCCCGAAACAATTTTTTTATTATTAAGTATTTTGTTTTTGATGATCAACGAAACGAAATAATTTTGATCATTTTTATTTGATATTTAACAAAACAAAATTTGTTTCTTAATTTTTATTTGATATTCAACAAAACAAATTTTTTTGTTGATATCGTTGTGCATCCTTGGTTTAGATGTGTCCTTCTTCATAAAATTGGTTTACAAAAATTACTTCGGGCACCTGCTGGAAATGAAAAACAAACCCTGGATTCCGCAAAAGCTATGCGAAACATCCGTAAAGTTTTTACATTCATGAGCAAAAAATAAAAGCAATATCTACCTTCAAATACGAAACCGCTATGATCTGAAAATAAGCCATGCACAACCGCTAGAATATACGAGAACGCATATGGGATGCTTCGGAAGAGGAGTCAATTGCTTTTGAGGGAGGAGAAATTCAGCGATGATGATAGTGATTTTGAACGTGGACTAGGCACGCCAAAGCCATTACACCAAGATGAGTTAAATGAACTAATAAGAGATTTGGGAATGTCGAACAAAACTTTTTTCCAAACTAAAAACTTGTAAAAATAAAATTAGCTTAAATACTCTTGTATCTATATTATTAATACGCTAACATACATTTTGCTCCATCTTCTCCGTCGAAACTACTGAACCGATTTTAAAACTAAGAAGACGTCTGTTCTTATTGTACTAATGTAATATTTTTAGTAAATGAAATGAAATGAAATGAAACACCATTAGAAAGTTATTGCTCTCAAATAGGACTACGCCAATTTTCATGAAAATTGGCTGGAAAATGCGTCCACAATTGACGTTGGAAAATTGCAATGTGGTTGTTGTTGCATGCTTTTGAAAACAACTGAGCTGAGTCAATGCACATGCATAGGTGAGTTTGAGCGTGCTCACCAAACCTACCATGCAATTATGAACATGTTTGGCTGGAAGTGGAGTGTAGTTTCAAAGAAGTAGCAAAAGCACTACAACAAAAACACAAAGTCATGTAATAAGAAAGAATAAGTAGGAAAAAAATAGAGGAAAGAAAAGAGCAGAAATGGATAGAAAGACGTAGGTAGGAGAATGAAGACGAGTAACGACAACAACACCAAAAACAACAAAATAGTAGCAGTGACAGTAGCAACAAAAGGAGCAGCATCAACCGGAGCAACAACAAAATAGTAACAGTGACAATAACAGCAAATAATTATGCAAAAGCTATAGTTGCATCTTGGTCATAAGAAAACATTTAGAAAAACTGTCGAGTTTCGACAGTAGGCAGCACTCTAGTTTACATATGTACCTAATTGCAAAACGATCCATGTGTCATGTTTTCTAAACTGGAGCTAATGCAAAAATTTCGAGCACAGGTTTAAAATCGTCGTTAAAATCTAGGTTAGTATTATGTATTGAAACCTAATCATCAGAAATGCTGTTGTGCGGTGTAATCACATGAAGTTTTCACTGTTTTGACGAATTTTTTGTGTGCTTTTTGAACGGTTTCTGAAGATCTTCTTCCATATAAACCAATGAGCGTAAATTATTTTGTGCGAAGTTCCAATTTTTCTTTTTTAATTTCGTATTTATATATGATTTCGTATTTATTTTGATAAAAAATATGAATAGAAATTTTAGGAAATACAACAGCAACATACGTACATAAAAAGGTAGCAGATATGTATGTATGATTTTTATCAGATAAAAAAAAAGACACGATAACCCAATCATAGACCAAAAAACACACAATTTTCTAAATTCAGATAATCTCCAAAAAAAAAAAAAAATAATAAAAAGTAAAATTGGGTCAACCGAAGTTTAGTAAAACATATGTATGTATGTATGTACTAGACATATACGCCGACAGTGATTCCGGCGGCGGCGGCGCTATTCCAAAACATTTCGGCGGCGGCGGCGACGCCGGCGTGCTTTTTCGCGCCGGCGCGCCTGCCCCAAATCTACAAATCACAATCCTTATTCAAATATTAATTTTATTTAGTTACCTTAATATCGCTGGCTGAATGGAATAAATAAACTAATTTCCACCTTAAATTGTTGAAACTTTTTTATTAACAGCAAAAAACAATTGTTACATAAACTAAAATATAAAATAAAGAATATAAATATTAAAGAATATACACAAATCCATATGTAGGGGTAAATTTAAATTCATTTGCTTATTTTGTATGATAATAAACATGCATACAAATATTTACATATGTACATATTTATCTATATATAAGGCACTTTAAAATAAATATATGTATATACAGTGTTGGAAAAAATAATAGGGACAAAATTTTGCAATTCTCCATTTATTTCATTTTAAGACCAAATAATAATTACCATATATTGATGCTTACACGGAGAGGACATGCTTCAATGACTCTGGGGTGGTTTTTGTATAATAATTTAATTTTTATGAATAAAAATAATGAAATGTATAATTTAGGTTGGAAATAATAATAGGGACAAACTTTAACTTCAATTGTTTTTTCAAATAAACTACAATATTACTGCTGCAGCTAGATTTATTTTTTATAACTTCCTTACTTCTTCGTGGCATAGGGTTGACCAAATCAGCGCAATTTGCAACTGGTATTAAGTACCAAGCTTCTTTAATTTTTTTTCCATAACTCTTGCTTATTTTTCCATTTTTGATCCCCCATCGTCTTCTTTAATATTCCCTATAGGGCTGAGGTTCGACAACTGTGAGGGCTACTCAAAAACAGCAACTTTCTTACGTTCAAACTATGAGTTTTCGATTACGGAGGCATATTTGGGATCATTTTTGGCATCTAATGATATCAAGGAGGGTTGAAATGGTGCAGTTTTGAGTAGAACAATTAGGAACAGACCTCGAGAAGTAGGACTAAATGGAAGAGATCCCAGAAAAGTTCCGTATCTGAGAAAAAATTATGTAAGCCAACGAACTGAAATTTTCCAGCAGCTTAAATTCTTTAGGACTGAGGCTAGTAAAGTAGGGAACAGCCAAAGTTTTTGCTAATAACTTTTAACCGACAAAAAACAAAACATTTCCGCACTCAGCTTCGTGTTCCTGAGGTCAAAACACGTCGATTGGTTCCTTTTTTTTAATTTTGAAGAACTTTAGCAGTTAGCAAAACAGGAAAATATGTACACATCTCGCTCCATACGGCACGCCGGCGCGCCGATACGCCGATTTCACGGATTATGGCGGCGGCGGCCGATTATGAAGGTAATCGGCGCGGCAGCGGCGGCGGCGGCGTCAATCGGCGGCGTATATGTCTAGTATGTACATGCAAACAGTTATGCATAATGTAAATACCTACATATGCAGATACATACTTATATAAATGCTCCACTTTTCCTCCATCAATTATCCTACTTTATTATGTGCTATTTTCTTTTCTTTTTTTTTTATTTATTTGCATCTTCTTCCTCTGCTCCAATACTTTTACATACATAACTATGTACATAAATAGGTACTTTCAAGCTAAAAAAGTTGAAATTTTCGGGACAAGTTTGACCCACTTTTCCGTTTTCACATTAAGCGAGCGCAAATGCTGCTGGACGTTGAAGTGTTGTTGTTGTTGTTATTGTTGTTTTAGGTGCTTGTCTTTTTTTTTTGTTATTTGTTTTTTTTTTTGTTCCTTTTTTCCATACTTCTAAGAGATTTACGGTAGCAAATTGTTAGCTTAATAAATGGTACGAGTAATTGTAACATATTTATGATTTATTTTTTTTTTCTTTTTGCCATCGAGTCGAGGAATTTATGTTTGTTTTCCTTGATTGTTGTTGATTTGCTTTTTTGTTGTTGTTGTTATTGGTGGCTGTTCATGTTCGTGTTGCAGCGCGATATTTAGCCACGAAAGTGTAGCACACCAAAAGCGAAATTGTGTCAGTAAAAGCGAAAAAGTTGAGATTAAACCCAAATAGGTGTGACATTTTTTAGGTATTTTACTTATGCTGAAATGTGCGGGATTTTAGAAAAAAGATGAAAACTAGGCGGAAAAAAATGTCTACAGAACTTTGACAACAAACAGCATTTAACGACTTCGGGATTTTACTGATCCCGCAAGTTTTTTCCGCTTTAATAAAGATATGCATATGTATGTACATACATTAGGCCGTGGCACTTTATCGGCACAAAAAAAAAAAAAAACCAGCCGTATGCCATAATATTTTTGGAAAAATTACCGAACAAATTTTTTTCTGACCGCTAGATGTCGCCCAAATGCACATTTCTTCATATCTTCGGTAATTATAGTCGCATCTAAAAGTTTAATACACCAATGTCTATGGCTTGAGAGGAAGGTTCCGACTATATAATCGTATTAACCCTAAGTGCGCCATAGGGGTCACTACCACCCATTACTTTAGTTTATACCGCCTTAATGTATATTTTTAAGCCAGCATATTAAACGTCATCAAAAATCATTAATCTTTTGCGAAAGGCGTGTTTTGATCGCTTCAGTACAACCCGAAACAAAACACGTTTAACTTTCCGAGGAATGCATGTTTTTTGCCTTCTATGATATTTTAGGTACTTTTTACAGTTTTTTTCTGAAGAGACCCCAAATGAAACTTTATGATGAAAAATTTTCTAGAGGATTTTGGAAAAAATATAGCTCAGCAATGTCAAGCTAAGCGCATATTTCATTTTTATAGAACTCGAATACCAAAAAGCGTTTTTAATTTTCGGGATTTTATTGATCGCTGTTTGCTACACAAATTTCCAAAACGCCAAGGCAACATACAAACCTACATATATATTTACATACCTACACACATTTTTTGAAGGAGTTTGGCATCCAAGCAAAATCCTTCACTTTCCTTTTTTTTTTTTGAAATTTGTTTATTGGCATTTTTTGTTTGTGTTGCTGTTGTGTATGTTGTTGTGCCAGTTTCTTCTGCAGCTGGTACATATAAACTGCCTTCCTTTTTCAGTTTTTTGCTCAAAAGGCCTAGGCAAAATTGTGTGGGCTGATCTGTTGCCTGACGCTGCAAATGCTTCTTGACCTACTTCTCGTACCCATCATTTCATCTCCAACAATATGTATGTACATATATGTATGTAAAAATTGACATTATACATACAAGCAACATGAATGAAAAAAGCGGCGTACAGTGGTGGGTGCAATATTAGCATTTTGAGATTTTTTAGATCTCACACTAAACAAAGAAGAATACTTAGAGGATAAAAGCAACAGAGTTGCGCAAATTAATTTCTTATGTATTGTTGTCTCTCTCTCTCCCATTGTATATCCCATTGTAAATCCCACCAATTAGCTTTCCACACAAAGGGTTGCCATTGGATTAATAAATTTTATTTAACTTAAGAGTCTTTCTAACTTTTTCAGCCTTAAATAGATTTTACTCGACTGTGTCTCAGTACAAAAACAGTTGCTTTCTTAATTAAAATAATTCTTGAGAAACGTCAAAAAAGTTTCATTTTCTTAGCACACCAGTGTACTTAGAACCTCCAAAGTTCAAACCTCAACTGAATTTGCGTGTGTGACTTTTATCCATTCGAGTTTGTGGTTTAGGTATGTAGATAGCCGAAAAAGTATGAATGTTATATGTATAGGGGTTTGGAAGGAGAGTGGAATGAGATTCTGTGCTTCAGCGCGCACAAGGTTTTCAACAATAGTTTTTTAGCACAAGTTTTTTTATTTAGGACAAGCAATAAATATATAAATTTACATACATACATAGGTTCTTTAGAGGTTTTTTGGCGCAAATCGAAGAGCAGATCTGGGCACTCTCAATTACATTTTGTAATTGATTACACCTTCAATTACAATTACATGTAATTGTAATTGCCATTTTTCAATGACCAATTACATATAATTGGTAATTGAAATTCTACAATTACAAATACACGTAATTGTAATTGAGATTTTTCAATTGCAATTACATGTAATTGGTAATTGAAAAATTTCCAATTTTCCTCACACAAAAACAAAAGCAAAAACAAAAACCAAAACGAAAACAAAAACAAAAGCACAAGAAAAAACAAAAACAAAAGCAAAAACAAAAGCAAAAACAATAACAAAAAGAACAAGAATAGAAACAAAAACAAATTGTATAACAAAATTTTCTCAAACCGAAGAAAAATGTAATTGGTGTGATTCCATTAAAATTACTTGTAATTGGAGATTTTCAATTACATTTGCAAGTAATTGTAATTGAAAATTACATGTAATTGTAATTGAAAAATATCAATTACCAATTACATGTATTTGTAATTGAAAAACCTCAATAACAATTACTTGCAAATGTAATTGAAAAATTTCAATTACCAATTAATGTAATTGTAATTGAAAAAAAAAATGTAATTGAGGATGCCCAGGTCTGTCGAAGAGATAGTTAATTGGCGTTCCACGAAGTCAATCAAAGAAACCGAATTCAAGTTAAATAGTAAATTGATACTTTTTTCCAATAAATTATTATATTAGCAAAGCCATTCTTCGAAAAAAATTAAGAGTTGCCAACATTTTCAAGCCTTTATGAAGGCTTAAGGTTAAAAAATTATGAGGGTTACCACCTGTTGAAAATTTTTGATTCAATTCAAAAATAATATACAAAATTGCTTAATTAAATACTTGTAAACAAAAAATAATAATCGTTGGCAACTCTGACAAAACATATATGTAGTTAATATTAAATAAATCAATTTCTGGGTTCCCGCAATTAAAAAAAATTTAAAGGTTGTTCCCTTTTTGAAAAATTGTATTCAATGTAAAAAGCAAAATAAAAAAATAAAAATATCGTATTAAAATATTTTATATACTTACTTACAAACAAATAATAATAATCGTTACCAACCCTACTTGAAAAAAAAAAAACAGAAAATATTTAATATTAAATAAATCAATTTCGGAAGGATTGCAGTTAAGAAAAAATTATGAAGGTTGCCACTTATTGGAAAATAAATAATATAAAAAATTATAGTTAGAAAATGTTTGTAGGTTGCCACCTATTTGAAAATTTTTATTCAATGCAAAAAGAAAAAAAATTGTATAAAAATATTTTAAATATTTATAAAGGAGAAATAACAATCGCTGGCAACCCTATTTGAGAAAAAACATATATGTATAATATTTAATACATATTAAATAAATCAATTTCTAAAGGCTTACAGTTTGAAAAAAAATATGAAGGTTGCCACCTGTTTACAATTTTTAACCCGATTTATTCAATGTAAAAAGCAAATAAAAAAATAATATAAAAAACGGTATTGAAATATTTTATATACTTGTAAACAGAAAATACTATTCGTTGGCAACTCTATTTTAACAAAAACAAATAACGTATTTAATATTAAATAAATCAATTTCTGAAGGCTTACAGTTAAAAAAAAATTTTTAAGGTTGCCACTTGTTTCAAAATTTTTTTTCAACGAAAGGAGCAAAAAAAAAAATTAAAAAAAAATATTTATTAAAATATTTTCTGTAGGTACTTATAAAAAAATTGTTGGCAACACTATTTGAAAAAAAAAACGTATTTAATATTAAATAAATCAATTTCTGAGGGCGTGTAATTAAAAAAATGGAAGGTTGCCGTCTGTTTAAAATTTTTTATTCAACAAATTTTTTCATATTATTTTTTAATATGAAAAAATGGTATACAAAATTTTAAATACTTATAAACAAAAAAATCATTGGCAACACAATTTAAAAAGAAACAGCACTATTTAAAATTCAATAAATCAACTCAATATTTATTTATGTAAAACAAAAAACCAGCCGACACACTTGTAAATTGTGCTAGAACACTCGGCCGCTCCCATGAAATAAAGCTACAAATTGATTTACAACAAAAAAATAAAAGCAAGAAACAAAAAACATAAAAATAAACAAAAAAAAAATAAAATAAAAAAACCAAAAGCAAAGTAGAGCAAGAACGCAACGTAAAACTCAAATATTTGAAGTTCAAATCGTTTAGCGCATAACAACAACAACAGAAACAAAGAACAATGCAAACAAGCACAGGCAACAACAAGAACAACAACATAAAAAAAGACAAAAACAACAAAAGCAAATGAAGTGGCACATTGTAACAGAAAATCCATAAAAATATTTAGGTACAACAAAAACAACAACAGAAACAAGAAGAAGAAGAACGACAACATAAAAAATGTGTAATAAAAATGCAAGCAACGAAGGCAACAACAACAAATACAAAGCAAAAAAGTTCAATGCGAACATTGACTGCAAAAATACGATGACAACAACAACACAAACAACAACAAAATGAAATAAGAGCCGATACAGCAATAAAGTTTGAGATAGACAGGCGCAAGAGCAGCAAACAACACCAAAAACAAGTGCGAAAAAATGGCAACAGCAACAGCAACGAAAACAAACATTGCAACCAAAGAAAATGAAGCGTGAGAAACGATGAACAAAAACAACAACAACAAAAGCAAATGCGAATGCGAAAAAACGCGTGAATCTTTAGAAGGCGTGCGATTTTGCATATGCAAACAACAACAACAATATTTAAATGCAAATTACTCGAAGCGCAACAAACAAATACATTTATTGTTGTTGATTTTTTATTTAAATTTATTTTGCCATTGCGTGAAACGAGTTGAAACGTTGAATGAAAACGAGTACGACGACAACAACGACAAGTGAGCATAAATAAAAATAAGAACGGCAAACGAACCAAAAAAAAACATGAAAAAAGAACAAAAATAACAACAAAATGAATAAAAAAATATATATATATATATATAAAAGAAAAAAAAACTGAATAACAAAAATGAAATATTTATTTATAAAATACGCTAACGCCAAACGAAAAGGTCAAACGTAGTATGTGCGAAGAAGCAACAACAACAAAACAAGAACAAAAAAACAGCAACAACAAAAACTAAAAAATCGAAAACAAAAATAAATATTTAAAGTACAACAAGTTGATTGTAAAGCAAAATGTAAATAATCTACAGATTTTAAAATAATACAGTGTTGTGCAAAAAAATATAAACGTTGAGCAAATTTGGTTCGAAAATTCAGTTTGAAAAATTTTTTAAATCAGCTATTCTAAATAGAAAGCAAAAATATATGTATGTATTCCTCGGATTAATAAAAAAAAATCGAATATTTTCTTCATTAAGGTTTTTTGCTCATACAACAGTTTTTGCATAATCGTACAAAGATTTTGTCTGGGCAGATCCCTAGCATTAAATAGATCAATTTCTGAAGGCTTACAGTAAACAAAAAATTATGAAGGTTAGAAAATTTGTATTCAATGCAAAAAGCAAGATAAAAAGTATTATAAAAGACGGTATTAAAATATTTTATATGCTTATAAACAATAAAATAATGATATTTGGCAACCCTATTTGAAAAAAGCGTATTCAATATTCAATAAATCAATTAATGAAGGCTTGCAGTTAAAAAAACTTTTGGAGGTTGCCACCATTTTCAAAATTTGTATTCAACGAAAAAAGCGATAAAAAAATAGCATACATTTTTTTTTAAATATTTTAAACACTTGTAAAATAAAAATTATAATCGTTGGCAACCCTATTTGAAAAAAAAAACATTTGAGTTCAATTTCTGAAGGCCCGCAGTTAAAAAAATTTTTTTTGAAGGTTGCCATTTGTTTGAAAATTTTTATTCAATGCGAAAAGCAAAATAAAAAATAATATAAAAATGGTACTAAAATAGTACTAAAATATTTTATATTCCTATAAACAAAAAAAAAAATAATTCTTGGCAACCCCAATTGAAAAATAAATATTTGTATTTGTATTGTAAATCAATTTCTGAAGGCATAAAAGTAAAAATATTATATGCAGGTTACCACCCTTTTGAAAATTTGTTTTCAACAAAAACACGATAAAAAATAAAATAAACAACTTTTTAGTAAAATATTTTAAATGCTTATAAACAAAAACATTCTAGAAGATTTTCACCCTCTATAGACCTTTAAAACGCTATTTTTTACGAGTTCATAAAGTTTATATAGAAACAAGTAAGGAAGCCTAAGTTCGAGTGGAATCGAACATTAGATACTCAGCTGTATGCTTTCATTGTTTGTTTGCGTTTGATGGAAACACGATGTTTTTATATAAATTGAGTACTGCATAAAGTGGGCGTAGCCACGCCCATTTTCAAAATTTTTATCAGTCATCCAACTAAGCATATGACCATTATTCCTTGTGCAAAATTTCATTTATGATTTCTAGTTACAAAAGATGTCACGTTACAAATTCCCAGAGGGTGTTCCAGAAATATCTTTGTTAAAAAGTAGGCGCGGTCATAAACCGATTTCGCTAAATTTTTGAACATGTATTACCACAGATGGTAAAAGTTTATACACAAAGTTTCGTCATAATATCTCAATTATTTGTCGAGTTCCGGCTCCGAAATCTCGTAGATTCCTACTTCTAAAAAGAGGCGGTGCCACGCTCATTTTTCAAAATTTTTGTGTTTTTCGTTTTATGTCCGCAGGTGGACTCCTGCCAGAAAATTTCAATGATATATCTTTATATTTGACAAAGATATCGCTTAAAATGTTTTTATTAGGTCACTTTATAATACCCATATATAAAAGTGGGCATAGTCGTCAACCGATTTTGGCAATTTTTCGTCCAAACATTTGCCTAAATAAATATATCACGCGTACCAAATTTCATCGATATAGCTTCAACTGTTTCTGAGTTATGACTCATAAAACTTCCAATGTTTGCCCCTTAATAAGTGGACGTGGCACCGCCCATTTTCGAAAATTTTTATTCTTTTTGTTTTATGTCCATATTTGGACTCATGCGACAAAATTGCAGTGATATATCTTTTTATTTGACAGAGATAAGGCTTAAAATGTTTTTATTAGGTCGCTTTATAATACACATATATAAAAGTGGGCGTGGCCATCAAGCGATTTTAACAATTTTCCGTCTAAACGTTTCCCTAAGTAAGTTAATTACGAGTACCAAATTTCATCGATATATCTTCAACGGTTTCTGAGTTATGACATATAAAACTTTCAATGTTTGCCCCTTAATAAGTGGGCGTGGCACCACCCATTTTCCAAAATTTCATCAAATTTCTTCTTAGGGGCCTGAGCTAAACATGTGGGTAAAATTTGATCACTCTAGCTTTAATAGTGGCTGAGATACCAAATTTCCGATTTTTTCTATATAGGAAAAGTGGGCGTGGTCATGGTCCGATTTCGCCCATTTTCAATACCAACCGTCCCAGTCTCGATACCAACTTGCATTTAAAATTTCATCAAAATATCTCAATTTTTGCGCGAGTTAGAGTGTTTACAGACGGACGGACGGACGGACAGACGGACGGACAGACGGACGGACGGACGGACGGACATTAGACTGGCCGCAAATTTTTTTTTCTCGAATTCTATTAATAAACACTGCCTAAAAGGTGAGGTATGGTATAAGAAATAACGTCCTATTTTTTTATTCAGATCGCACCAAGCTTTGTTGACCCTCATCAAGCTTAAAAGGTTAAAAAATTTTTTCTTTAATTAATTTTTTATTTTTTTATTTTATGAAATTTCAAGAAATTAAGAATAATAAAAACAATATCAATTCAATAAAATGGACTTTTTGTGAGACGGAAATGTCTTACGATAATGTTCAACTACTTGCAGTAGGAATTGTTTATCCTCTTCGTCATACGTTAAGGTACGGTTAAAGTCTGTTATCAACTTAACTGCCCTTTCGGGTGCATCGTTCACCACTGCCAAAGTTTGACATGCCGATTTCGCTTTGCGATAATCATCTTTGGTTTGCCACGTAGAAGGATCCGAATTTATAAATGATGTATTAATATTCAAACGTGTAAAAAATTTATTTGTTTTTGGAGAGACAAAGTTAGATATATCCATTTCACTGTACGAATGCAAATCTTCAACTGACGCAACAATTCGTTTTGGTGTGTCGATCTCGACATCAATCTCATTGTCACCGATGTTGATTGCTTTCACCATTTTACGCTTTATTTCCAAAGAAATGCTTTCATCGAAAAATGATAACCCAACAATTTCCTCACTCAAGTACCACAAATGGTTTTTTATCTTATGCAACAAGGCATTAGAAACTTCTTTATCAAAATATAAAATGGCATCTTTTATTAATTTGAGATCTTGTGCTGGTGCATCTATTGCATAAGGTTTACATGCAACCAATATGGAACGTAAATCTTTGTCAAGAAGATACAAATACTGCGAAGGTTTTTCAATTCCGATGAAGTCAATTTGAACTGATCGCGAAACAAAAATATTTTATAGCAATATATGCATTTCGACATGAACCTAGCATGCGATGTTGCTCCGGGTTGGCGTACTTTAGTAAAGTTTGGAACATTTTCTCCAATAAAAAGCAATGACTGTTGGAGAAGCCCCTAATAATCGGACCTTGAAGTTTTTGATTTTTCGTACAACCGATACACAACTTCATACAACAGCCCCAAAAACATTGCGATTTCCAGCGCAACATGCTCATGTTGTATAAAAAATTGCAAGGTGTGTGGCTAGCATCATGACGATCGGATAGTGTACGCACACTATTCATTGTGGTTCATGTACGAGTAGCATAGTTCTCATAATAAAGCGAGTTGTTGTACTTCACTACAAGAAAACCAAACGAGTAAAGGTCCGGTTATACTTGCATAGCACAACAGCGCACAACATAAGAACTGTCACATACGAAATCTGTTTAATGGGATTTCCGTGTAATCGATTACTCAACGCATAGCGGCACAGGGCACAGCATAGAAGTCTGTTGAATTTTGATTTCTGTGTTATGTGCTATGCGATTTGACATTTGGCAACACGAATGTGTGTGTGCTGAGTGTGCGAAGGGTTGCACGCAAGGCTAATTTATACAGGTTAACTTAATAAACAGCTGATTTTTCACTTTTTTCTACTGTTTTACTTTAATAATGGTGCTTATATCAAACTGGGATCAATTTTGAGCATGGTGCAATATGATTTCTACAAAGGCGAACTATGATTTTGACAGAAGCACCACAGAATACACAAACAATTTACATGGAGTGTGTATGTATGTATGTACGAATGTCGGGATGCGAAAACTTTTATTAATTAACCATGGTTGCACGTCTATGCGAAGTATAATCAGCTCTATGCGCTATATGTTTTGCGCTGCCCTGCTTTGCAATGCTATGCAAGTATAACAGGGCCTTAACTCGTTTGGGCATATGAATGTACTCATGCAACAGTCTACTGACTACTGCTGACTATTTCTGGTAAAACTGTCAAACGATCAGCTGTTTGGAAATTTACTTCCCTGCAGGAATAGTTAGACTCATTTCAACATTTGTATCAGCACGTTAAGAGCAGTGTGAAAAACAGCAGCAATGTCTCACTTCGTATTGGAATTTGATTGTTTTTGCTCGTTAAGTACCGTTATATTCACTTAGCAACTCAAAGCAACGGTACTGATACTTTGTTTTAGGTGTAGAAAACGCAAGAAGGGCTCAGCAAGAGAATTTTTATCTCTCAAAACAGACATATTAAAAAAAATCATGTTCAAGGTTAAATAAAAATAGGTAAAAAAACTTTTTAAGTTAAACAGTTTTATGTTATACATACATTGCAATGCTTAAGATAAATGTACTAAAAACCAAAAAATAATAAAATAGATACAGTCGTGGGAATTATAAACATTTGCATAGACTAGACTAAAATAAAACCGTGGGGCACGTTAATTGTCTACAAATTATCGACTTAATGTGCGATAGAAGAATCGTTTAATTCGTCGTTAGGCAGTTGGCCCGCAGACGGTGAGGAAATTACATACTATTTTCTTGCTCATGGAAATTCCAATAGTTATACACTCCATGTTAATAAAAGAGATGTTTCAACTAGTTTATCGTTGGACATTCACACGAGGAATCGTTTCACTGCTCGTAGTTTGTCTTTAATCGACAAAACATATGATAAAAGTACTACTCGCTCACCACTATGAAACCCTAAAACTCGCTTATAATCGAGCTTGCTCGCTTTTTTCCACATTCTAGCCCTACTTATCACACTTCCATCGTTGTCGGTTGAACAACTGCCTAATTATAGTGTAACATTACAAAACAAACATTTTAATCAACGATTGTAGACAATTGACGTGCCCCACGGTTTTATTTTAGTCTAGTCTATGCAAATGTTTATAATTCCCACGACTGTATCTATTTTATTATTTTTTGGTTTTTAGTACATTTATCTTAAGCATTGCAATGTATGTATAACATAAAACTGTTTAACTTAAAAAGTTTTTTTACCTATTTTTATTTTCTAGTTTTTAGTTTTTATTTCGCATTCTGTTTAATTCATTTAGTGCTTCATTATTGCAAGGTTTCTTGCCCGTTAGTTTATTGCAGTCCAACGCCTCTATACGTAGTCCCTGCAAATAGGATTTTCAGTTTTAATTACCCCGATCTCAGCTCCACCTAGCGGAATTTTTTTTGAAGAAAATATTTCTTTTCAAGGTAGTAATACATGTTCCGAATTTCAGCCAAATCGGACCATAAATGCGATTTTTCTAAATATAGCGACCCACGCGCCACCTATCGGAAGTTTTTTTTAGGAAAATATTTCCTTTCAAGGTAGTAATACATGTTCCGAATTTCAGCCAAATCGGACCATAAATGCGATTTTTGTAAATATAGCGACCCACGCGCCACCTAGCGGAATTTTTTTTTAAAGAAAATATTTCTTTTCAAGGTAGTAATACATGTTCCGAATTTCAGCCAAATCGGACCATAAATGCGATTTTTGTAAATATAGCGACCCACGCGCCACCTAGCGGAATTTTTTTTTAAAGAAAATATTTCTTTTCAAGGTAGTAATACATGTTCCGAATTTCAGCCAAATCGGACCATAAATGCGATTTTTGTAAATATAGCGACCCACGCGCCACCTATCGGAATTTTTTTTTTCATAATATTGCATTGTCATCGGGGTTATACATGCGTACAAAATTTCAGATTAATCGGTTGACAGGAAGAGGGTGAAATTTGAATTACTAAATTTGACCCAACAATAAAACAAACGGGGTGAGCTAAATAAAACCGTTTAAAAATAAAATTTTCCAAACATTGGGCTCAATGAGGGTCAACTAGACAACAACGGATCGGGCCAAAAAATTAAGGCCGTCTTTTTAACCCTAAACCTCATATTTTAAGAACTGTTAATATACAAATTTCAACAAAAAAAAAAAATCCATACATGCTGCGGCCAGTCTAACGGACATGGCTCAATCGATTTCTCTTTTCACCCTGATCATTTTGATATATGTAAGTCTATATCGATCTTGATTATTTCATTCTGTTACAATCCAGCGTTATGTGATTAAAACTATAATACTCTGTGTACTAGTACAGCTGAGTATAAAAAAAGAGGTCAAAACGACATGTTCCTGAGGGTGTTAAAGCGTTAAAGTATACATTTCGCACTTCAATCGACCGCAGACCGAAGTAGTTCGAACACACAAGTGTCTGACTGTGAAATTTATTAATTTTTTAAGTTTTCATTATTATTTTGGAAAGTCTCAGCCTTTAGAAAACTCTTTGATTGGCGTCTCGTTTCCAACGTCAGGTTTTGAATAGGGCTGACGCTATGTGTCCCAGAAGTTGGATTCTTGTTTTATGTACAGTAACATTCCAACACTAAAATGCTACCTATTCTGAAAATATAAACCTTCAGAAAACTCTTCGATGTTCGCGTTGCGGGCTCCTCTAGTATTAGGCATGTAAAAACGTGGTCTCATTTTTCTGCTCGCAACTGTAGATAGGCAACAAAGTAGGTAAATGCATACTAAGTATTGCATATGATCAACATTCGAATAAAGGCGCGCACACATGTTGACTATTTGTTGTTAATTTTTTATTTTTGTTTTTACACATTTATGTACTTAGTTGTTTTTTTTTGTTGCAGTTGAAACGGATGGCATACCGCGAGCAATTAGTGCAATTGACCCACATCGGCGGAGTGACGTGACTGGGGCGATGCGTCAATGCGAGTGTGCGCTTGGTTACAAGCTGAAACTAAAATTAAAAGTAAAAAAACGTCATCGGCAACAAAAACAAGATCAAACACTACAACAAGAAGGCAAAAAAAATGAATTAAAATAACAATGTTACTACCATTCACAATTTTCAAAAGTCAAAAGCAAAACAAAGTCAAAACGAAGTAAAGCAACACCTAGTGGCCAGCAATAACAACAACAACAATAATAACAACACCAACAACAGCAACTAGCGTTACATTCGAAACGTGATGCTCTTCCAATGAAGGTAAATAGCGATAAAAAAACTAGAAAAACAAAAACAACAACAATAAATGAAGCAAAAGCTGACCGCGAAAAAACACGGTGACAACGACAAGTGCAACAACAGCAACAGCCGCCTCTGTGAACTGTAATGTTACAGTAAAAAAAAAAAAACAAAAATAAAATAAAATAAATATAGTATACAACAACAACAATATTCTCATCATCATTAACATGGCGTCAGCAGCCGCTCTGACTGTGTCAGTTGTCAGCATTAAAAATGGTGTCAATAGCAGCAGCGACGATAACAGCGCAGCGTTTAAACATGTATGCACGTAGTTACCTAGAAGTTTACATTGAAATACATAAATAAATTAAAAATAACAACAAAAGCAGGTAAAACAGCAGCATCTTAAAATTAAAACTACCTACTCGTAAGAAAAAAATAAAAAAATTAAAAATTAAAAAATAAAAAAAATAAAAAAAAAATGTAAATAAAAATTATAAAAAAATAAAAAAAAATTTTTTTTTAATTTCAAAACTAAAAATTAAAAAAAATTAAAAAGTTAAAAAAAAATATAACAAAAATTATGTAGTTAAAAACTAAAAAAAAGATAAAAATTAAAATTTTTCTAGTTTATATACAGAATTTTTCGTAAGAAATATTGAGTGCTAGTTTTCGTATGGTAAATTGAGATTTCTTGCGTTGGCTTGAAAACTGCTGCAACAACAACAATAACAACAACATTAACAGCAACTGTTGCTTTTGGTTTTGTTTACAATTTAGTGCTTTTGTCCCACTGTGACTCAAATATTCTTGCAGCTCACTGTTTATGACCAGCATCAGCGTAGCAGCAACACCAACTAATCACTTGTGACACTAGAGACATTAAATATGATTTATGGCTTTTGTTTTATTAAAAAGAGGGCACAGTTATTAAAAAGTTAAAACATAAATCGAAAAAAAAGAAAACTAGCAAGAATTATAAATGCGCGTTTTCTGTTTTTTTTTTTTTTGAAACATTTTTCTTTTTTTATAAAATTGCAAATCTGGCAACCATCATGTTATGTACACATCTCAACTCACCAACTCAACTCAACCAATCAGCGCCTTACAAGGTCAACTCAGTCAAGCAAGGTGACGAAAAGACCCACATATCAGTCAATCAGCTTTTGATAACGTTACGTACCAATGCAATGCGACATAAAACATAGGAGTTGCCAGATATTCCTATTTATTTAATCATTTTTCATAAAATAATATATAATACAAGGCTGCACAATGATATCAACAAAAAAATTTTGTTTTGTCGAATATGAAATAAGAATTAACAAAAAAATTTTGTTTTGTTGAATATCAAAAAAAAATTATTGAAATTATTTCGTTTCGTTGATTATCAAAAAAAAATTATCAAAATTATTTCGTTTCGTTGATAATCAAAAACAGAATAATAATAAAAAATTGTTTCGGGCTTACGGCTTCATTTTACTTTGAATTTTCTTCTTTTTTTATTAACGTTATTTTTTTTGATAATTTTTTTTGTTGGCTAACGAAACGAAATTTTTTCAATATTTGTTTTTTGATAATCAACAAAACGAAATTATTATTGATAATTTTTTTTGATAATTATCAAAACAGTATTTTTGAGTTAAACATTTAACGTTAAAATTTTTCAAAGTTGAATTGAAAACAAAATTTTTTTTCGGTTATTGATAAAAAATAACGTTAATGTGCAGCCCTGATATAATAATACAATGACGCTAACGATTTTTAAGGCCGCGCTTCTCTTTCCATTTTTTGTTTTTTTTTTTTTGTTTTTTTGGTGTTTGCCCGAACTGGGTATAGAACCCGAGCGCTCTGGTATGGCAGGCGAGCACTCTACCCACTACACCGTGGCGGCCAAGTTTCATAAAATACACCAATTTAATAGAAAACGCTTTACTTAATTGCGATGTATTGTGGAACGAATTTCCGTCATCCTTTATCGGAAAAGCAAACAACAAAAAAGCTTTACTTAATTGTGCATTTTAAATAGCTGAAAGCATGAAATATAAAGTGATACCAAAAAAAAGAAGGCTCATCTTAGAATACATAGCCGAGTACTGGAGGTATTTACATGTGTAACCAGTGGCGGACCTAGCATAAATTGGCTAGGCAAGCCTATGTATGAAGCATAGCCATTAGCCATTTATTTTATTTTCTTAGCTGTATTATCTGAGCATCTCATTGCGTTGTTATCTATATTGATAATGTATGAAACTGAATGTATTGAAATAAATCGATAAAATGAAGATGATGAAGAATAACTAACTGTTGATATAATATTAAGATACTTTAGTAAACACATTTAAAGTTTAAAATAGCCAGATTTTAAAGAAATTCGTAAAATGGAATGAACGAACATATTTAGGCAAGCCCGGCTTTTCGGCATGTATGAAACGTCCGCCTCTGTGTGTAACACACGAGTAAAACCAAAAAACAAGTCTTACAACCACATAAGCTCATCTACTCCGTTTATCTAAAGGAAACTTAACCGAAAACATATCGCCAAGAGAGTCTTCTAAAAAATTGCATCAAGAGTAGACTTACCTTTCTTTTTTTCATGCAGTAAGAGTTTTTTTTAAGTAGGTACATAATACGACTTAATGGCAACCCAATAAATACATATGAATTACTTGGAAGCTTTTAGCGCATACCTGTAA
Organism: Urophora cardui; assembly: GCA_960531455.1. Taxonomy (NCBI): domain Eukaryota; kingdom Metazoa; phylum Arthropoda; class Insecta; order Diptera; family Tephritidae; genus Urophora; species Urophora cardui. The sequence continues at coordinate 131,396,449 of OY482672.1, forward strand.
ATAGAAGAGAAGAATTAAGAAAACAAATTAATTAAAAGAATCGTGCAAAACGCTAAATAAAAAGGTTAATGATGCCTCACATGGACATAGTGAGTCCGTGGTTCTCAAACATAAACCGCTCTACATTAAAAGCCGGGACTCAGACTAAAGAACAACTGCGTCCCTTTGGTAAATGCCAAGAGTTTCTTTACCCCAATTTCGAATACAGATTGAAGATCACTGAATACGACTTCCCCTAGAAGCCGAAGCCATAGCCTGGAAAAAGCAGAACAGGAGTAGAGAAAATGCACTACCGTCTCTTCATGCAATCCGCATCCCCTGTGTCCATTTTGAACGCATGTGATGCTAAAAGACAGTGCCTTGTTAGGACCCCGATCAAAGTCTCTAAATTCATCCTTTTCAGGTAAAGAAAATATTTAGTTAGCTTTTGGATACCCTACAGCACTGCGCTTGTTTCCACGCCTTTCGGCCTGCTCCATCATATAAGTATGTATATGCTTAATTTCACTGGGTGGCATCGGAACGTCCATAAAATTTTCTTCTCTGAAACCTGCACCCTTCTTTGCCAGCTCATCAGCTTTCTCATCACCATCTATTACCTTGTGGCCGGAAATCCAGTATAGATTAACTTTAATATCTCTGCATACTACCCTTAAGACTTTCTTGCAGTCCCTTACCTCCTCTTCGTAAGGGATTACAGACTAAAAGCTCGGCTGCCCTCCTTATAGCTAATACTTCTGCTTGAAAGACACAACAGTGATCCGGCAGCCTGATACTAGTACTAATACTAGGAGAGTCCAAAGTAATGGTCAGCAAAGTTGCGATAGAGATTTTATCGGAGAGCACAGTGATTTCCGCTACATTGGTTCGCGTGTATGTGTGAATCGACTTCGCACAAAAGTGCTATGGCCTGCCTATGTCTGGTCCAAAGTAACACTTGTACTTCGTATTTGTCTTCATTAACCGCCATTCTAGCAATTTTTTCTAGTTCAGAGAAGTCTAAGTACGAAGCGTTGTCAATATCATCGGCGTACGCCACTAATTGCACGCTTTTGTGGTGGATGGTTCCTGAGCAGTTATCTTCCCAATGCATCAAGTTAAAGAAATCGCAACTTGCCTGAGACTTTGCCGGTTCTCGAATGACTCAGAGAGATGATTGAACTAGTTGGGGGTGGTGTTACGCAAAGCCATTTTGCATAGACGTATAAGCAATTTGGAAATCAAATTCAAGCGCGGCCTATAAGGAACGCCTTCGCGTCATTTAAAATCGACAAAACTTGCGCATGCCAGTTAAGGTTGCCAACTATTTTCAAATTTTTTAGAAAACTAATTAAGTAAAGCTTGCTGAAGTATTTCCCTCTTTTTGTTGTTGCAACAGCGAATTCACTCACAAAAAGCTATTGTCATTAATCTAAAAACGCTGTTAATTACTAAAACAGCAAAGCAAGAAGAAGAATTCAAGCATTGAATGAGCGCAGCGAATGAAGGATGGTGTTGAGGCCAAGCAGATGCAGCAAGCCAGCCAGCGAGTCAGCCAGCAAGCAAGCATGAAAACCAAATTGGCAGGCGAACTCAATGTGCAATGGTAAGTACAAAAATAAAGCCAGAAGGTAGCACCAACAACAAGAAACATACACACTAAATAAAAAAAAAAAAACAAAAAAGAAATCACACAAAAATTAATAAACTGAATGACTTTTCCAAGCATTCACCACAAAAAAATGGGCCAAGAGCATCCAGCCAAGCAAGCAAACACAAGCGAACAAGCAAGCAAGCAACCTCCGACCGTGTAACCAAACCAACGACCTGGTAAGCGGACGCTTTCACAGTACGCAAGCAGCGTTGCCACTTAAAAAATTTTAAATTTACCAAAATACAAAATAAAAGTAACCGAAATAAATTAATAATATAGGCATATGTTCCACTAACGTTAGGGATATGTATTTCGTAGCAAAACAATATATACGGTTAACGAAAACTAAAATATATTAATTATTTTACATCTTTAAGCCTTAAACAGAAATATCTCCCCGTCGCACATTGGGGTATTTAATCAATCTGGGCGGCCAAAACTCTTTTTTGGCTTTAAATTGTTAATTATGTTACCCATGGTGATTTCAATTCAATTTAACATAAAAAAAAATGTGGCTTTACATTTTTAAAAAGTGATGTAGTGAGACTAAACCGACCTCAGATTTGGATTCAGAACGTCGAAATATATGTTAGTAGGTTAGGTCGTGAAATGTGCCATTTGGGGCTTTTTTTTAGCTTTTCGCAATTTTCTCGAAGTTTTGGGGGTATATTGGACAAGCGGACTTTGGATTCGGAGCACGTCGATTTATATGTTCCTAGATGGGTGTTCTCGAATTCACAAACAACTAATTTTTTTTTGTGTGGTGGGGTCATTTTTCCCAACGTGAAAAATCGCCTGTTTTTCTTAAAACCGGAAAAACCCGGGACCGATCTTTCTTGAACTCAAAATAACAGGGAACAGACTATCTAGAAAAAAAAGAGTCAGTGCCGGCAATGCCGGGCACCTAAACAAACACCCTTTTGAAAACAAAAAATTGGGAATCTTTTTTAATACATCGTTTTTTAAAAATGTAATTAAGAAGACGCTAACAACTAACTAAATCTCAATAAACATGAATTTTGTACTCGATTACCTGTATTATAAGAATCCATAACAGTATTCTAAAAAACTTCACTTAAAACCGTAAAAATATTAATTGGAAATGTTGAAACTTTAAGAACGTTATAAAATGCCGCGAGAAATACACGAATGACCAAACTTTCATTGACTGTAAAAACTTTGTGTTTGAGTTTTGAGAATAAACTTTTATTGAAAATGATGCGTTAGGGTCCTGGCCTACTAAAAAATTTTATTTTTTGGAAATCGGGCCAGTTTTAGGAAATGAGGTTTTGGCCGCCCAGATTGATAAAATACCCCTATGTGCGTCGTACAGTGGGGGCACCTCCATACAAACGCGGCCAAAAATAGTAATAATTGAGCTAGAAACTTGAAACCTGGAATTTAAGTTTTCTTGATTGAAAGTAGCAAACCGTGAAAATTTGAACAAAATCGGTCGACAAATACACCCCCTCCCATATAGCGGTATTTTTGAAATTTCAATATTTTGCTAACTATTATATATAACTAAAATGTTCAATTTTAATTAGTGCACGTTCGACCGCTGAAACTCTGTGAAAGCTGTTGAATTTTTCCCACTTTTGCCTTATTCATTTTCCTGAAACAGCTTTACACTCAACATTCGCTGGAAATAGTTGTTGAATTTTTTCCATTTACAGCCAACAATAAATTATTTGGAATTTGGTAAAAAAAAAAATACAACAAAATAATTTGGATAACAAATATGTATTTTATACATGGACCTTGAAAGTAACCAAAATCGGCTGAAAGTAACCACGTAACCAAACGGAAATTTTGTAACCAATTTTGGTAAAAAGTAACCAAAGTGGCAACGCTGTTCGCAAGCAAGCAACAACTAACTGCACCACGCTAGAGCACAACGCGCGCACAAGGTCGGCGAACCTGCATGCCTTTACCCTACACCACCGCGCTGCATCGCTTGACAAGTGAATTGAATACAACAAAAAGCTAATGAGAGCGCACAGAAGCGCACGCTTGCGGAAGGCGGAAGAGTTGAATTGAGGTGACGATGCCAGTGGCACTGTACCACTACACCATACCACGCTTCACCACCACCACTCACCAGCACCACCACGATTCACCAACACGCCCAAACAACAATTCATGATGCACAACGAGGACAACGGCAACTGCGACGACAACGGCGACGACGATGACTTTAATTATTACAACAACGACAACAGTAATGGCGAAGGCAAGAGGCAACGAGGACAGCGTTGATTGAATTTAGGGCAAACATGAAATGGTGTGGTGAGGTGGAGATGAGCTGGGTGAGCTAAAGTGAGGTGAGCGGCGAGCGATAAGGCAGAAATGCAATGTTGTGTTGCGAAGAGGTGAGGTAAGCAATGATAAAGGAAAACCAAACGGCCTACAAAATAGCAACAAAGGCAAAAACAACAACAAACACAAACGTACATAGGCTCGAATGCTTAAAAAAGACAATATATAAAAAAAAAAAAATGGATGTAAATAAAGGAAATAGAGCTTTGCGCCTTTGCCGAGGCGTCACCTTTAACCCAGAAAAAACCAACAAAAAAGGCATTCGACCGTGTACGCACAGCAATCATATGTTTGCTACTTATGACAGCGCGTATATGGACTTGTTGTTGTTGCCGTTACGCATAAATAAGCGGCGCGTAAAATGCAAGGCAACAAATCATTTAAGTACAAGTACAAATATGTATGCACATGTGCAACAACAACAATTAAACAAGCGCAACAGTCAGTAGTAGTTGTTTTTGTTGGTTGATGGAAGGCAACGCGGTGTGCGGTGAGGTTGAGCGGCGCGCACAGTACACAAAAATGCATATGTTTGTATGTATGCATGTCGATAAGTAAATGTGTAAAATTTACACGATAAATGAGGTTACCTACTTTTGAAGAAGGTCAATACGACCCAAAACAATTGAGCGAGCGAACGAACGAACAAGCAAACCAACCAACGAGCGGGCATGTCAACCAATGAGCGAACGAGAAAAAGCGCGCGGCGGCAGCGAAAAAACGAGCGCGCGCAGCAGCAGCCAAAGCGACATAGCTCATCTCAGCGCAAGCAATGCGCTCGCAGACAGTGATGCCGAAATTGGGCCTTTCGGACCAAATCTGGTCCGATAAATTTACTTTGGGCTGTTGGGCGGCTAAAATCAATTTTGGTCCGATTTGTAATATGAATATTTTTAGCGGAGTTCTTTTATTGTTAGTGAAACACACTGTTCGCACACGGTATCTATATATTAATAGGCTAACATTTTTCCCATACAAACAATTGCCAGGCTGTTTAGCACATTTAACATACTCATATCCACATAAAATTGATATGGATGTGTTCGTATGAGTCAGGAGCAGTGCATAGGCATATAATTTTTTCTATAAATTATTTAATTTCTTTATAATTAATAAATAAAGTTTTTAGTTTTGTACCATTTTTGATTTACTTAGTTTTTGCTTCGTTGGCAAATGTGCCCACTATCTATATATTAATAGGCTAACATTTTTCCCATACAAACAATTGCCAGGCTGTTTAGCACATTTAACATACTCATATCCACATAAAATTGATATGGATGTGTTCGTATGAGTCAGGAGCAGTGCATAGGCATATAATTTTTTCTATAAATTATTTAATTTCTTTATAATTAATAAATAAAGTTTTTAGTTTTGTACCATTTTTGATTTACTTCGTTTTTGCTTCGTTGGCAAATGTGCCCACTATCTATATATTAACCCTAATCCTCTAAAGTGAGCCTCTCAGTCTCACTTTAAAGTTTGAAAGCGAATTATTCCTAAACAAAAAAAAGTTTTTGTCTGAAATTCTGGGTATTCCTGCATTTGTGTTCATAAATTATGAAATAATTATGATCTTTGGGCTATTTATTTGTTTTAACCATTTTTTTTGCAATCGTATAAAATTGTAACGAAAAACCGAAAGTGAGCCTCAAAGACTCACCTTAAATACGTTTATCGTAATAAGCTTACATTTCTAGAATTCAACTAAATTTTGAATCCGTTGTTCACAAGGTTTACCCAGTGAGGTTTTTACATTGTGAACTCACCATACTTTCCCCGGATTTTGCTGAATTCATCGTATTTCACCATAGATCTTTATATAATAGGATGTCATAAAATTAAGGAGACCGGCAAAGTCAACAATTTCAAAACAATTAACATTTGATAATTTTTCTGTTTACTGAGATTCTAAATTACGGAAAAGATGCGTTCAGATAGAGAAACGAAAGATGAGCTGCTTTATGCGTAAGTAATTTCACCACGAACGTCGTGTTTTAAAAATTTGTAATTTGGTTGCGGAAAATATATATTAGGGGCGATCATATGAAAAATTTAGACATATTCATTTCTTACATAGCTTTTCTCATTGTATGCACAAAAACAAATTTATAACAGATGTAATAAAACCATTTTTAATGAACATTCAAACAACTAAAAAAATGTGTGAAAATTGCAGTACATTAATATACCGTATTTTACGGAATTACCTTTTTTATCTTTATATACTAAAAAAATTGTCATAAACCGTTATAAGAATGTATAAAAATGCTTCTGAATTCATTACTGCATAAATAAAAGTAAAAAACAAATACAGAAATAATGCGTTTCAAAATTTCTCCATAGGTGAGCCTCAGAGTCTCACTTTCGGTTTTACGTAACTTTTCAAAATTCGGTGATTAGGGTTAATAGGCTAACATTTTTCCCATACAAACAATTGCCAGGCTGTTTTGCACATTTAACATACTCATATCCACATAAAATTGATATGGATGTGTTCGTATGAGTCAGGAGCAGTGCATAGGCATATAATTTTTTCTATAAATTATTTAATTTCTTTATAATTAATAAATAAAATTTTTAGTTAAGATAAATAGATATCGTAAACGTGTTTACAAATATCGTAAACACAGTTGAAGAGTCGCTTTAATTTAAAAGCGCTCACCACCACCGGGCCTACCTTCCTAGATCTGCCTTGATTTTGACCATGATTTCGCGTCGGACCGTGATCAAAAGGGCAAATCAGTGTTGTGGTACAACTGGAATTTGGAAAGTGTTGCTTATCTCCGCGAAAAGGAATAATTTTTGTACCAATACAAAGTTGAAAAAATAAATTGCATGGTCGAATTTCGACCACCGGCGATACTAGTATATATTGAGACGGTAATGACAGTAGGCGGAAATGTCAAATACTGCTTACGTCACAGGACCAATAAAGCCGCGAACAACCAAACAAACAGCTGTGCCAATTGCAAACGGAAATTACGTACGAGGACCTGATACTTTTTTCTAAAACCGAAAGAAATATGGCGGCCAGCGAACTGACATGACCTTTTAATTGGATCATGCTATTCGCATATCTATTAGAGTTGGGAAATTTAGTTCACTTTGTTGAGCGCGCAATTGGTGGCTTTGCATAAGCTATCCAGGAAGGACGTCCCAAGAAAGCGTTGTCTGCCGCTGTTAAGAGCCGAGCAAAGCAGTGGCAGATGAGGTGTTCGATTGTCTCCTCGCCTCATCATCTTTTCAGCTTATGCAGCATCTGCGGTAGGGTGCACCTAGCCTCTCTGCGTGTTTCCCGATGATGCAGTGTCCTGTGAGTACCACCACAAGGTTCGAGATGTCATCTCTCCTTAGAGTACTTATTTGATGGGATCGCTTATGAACCCATTTCTGCCAGATTTGCCTTGATGTTCGACATACTGGCTTCTGTTGCCATCTATCGCTTGCTAGTTTATAGACATGCTGTTTAAGAATTAGCTTGTTTGTGGCTAAGGCATACCTATGCCTTATGGAAGAACCTGCTCGGTAGTGGCCTGCCTCGCAAGTTCATCCGCCCTACAATTACCATTGATATCCCTATATCCCGGGACCTACACGAGGTGCAGACAGGTCTGTTTGGCCATCTCCTTTAGAGATCGGCGACAGTCTAGTGTTAGTTCTAAATTAAATGAGTGGGAGTCAAGATTACTTAGTATGTACATATGTATTTAAAAATAAATATGTAATTCCATTGTAAGTTGACTTCTGATTTTTGGGCCTTTTTTGGCGGAATTGGGCGGTAATTTGGTCGGTAAAATTTTTTTTCAGTGGCAACACTGCTCGTAGACAAGCAACAAGCATGCACAGCAAACGGCGAAGAGAAAAATAATAAACAAGCAGCAAGTAATCAAGCGGTTGCGCCACTTTAGCGGCAGCGCGGCATACATTTGCGCAAGAGCGCGTTATTCTGTGCTTTTGCGGACGACACATACGCTTTGCTAGCGCTAACCGCGCTGTTCGCAGCAACCAACGCGCCGTTGAAGGCAGAAGTAAATATGGCGAGCGCGCGCCTAAGCAATGCTGCTGCCAACGCTGACTGCGACGGCGTAACGTTGACAGAACGCTTTCAACGATGAAAAAACAATGAGCGAGCGAATAATTGTTGTCGAGGTAAATGAGCGCGCAATGTGAGCGCCGTATTAATATAGTGTAGCACAAGTGTGTTTGTTGTTGTGCGCGCGGGTGGCAATTAAAAACATACATAAATTACAGTGTTGCCAGAATATTTTGAAGCTTATAGCTAAATTAAATAAAAAAAAATTGCTAAAAATAGCTAAATAATTTTTTTCATAGCTAAAATAAATAGCCAAATTTTTTTTTTTTCAAAAATAGCCAAATAATGATTTATTTAAAAAGACGTGACATGAAACAACTTCACATATATGAATATTTATATATACATATATTATATATTGTAGCCATACATATATTTGTTTGTATATACTTATATACAGAGATGTAGAATAATTATTATTTCATTTTGAAATTATAAAAAAGTCTTACAAATTTTCTTCAGGATCATAAAAGTTTTTTGATAATATTTTTTTCCTGATGAAAATGATAAAAATCTTCTATAATTATTATTCAGAAACTTATATTTTAAAAATCTTTCCATAATAGTTATTTCAAATATATATTTTTTAAGTCTTCAAAGACTTTTATATTGAGACAAATTTGAAAAAAGTCTTTGCGTAATTATTATCAGTAACAAATTGTTTTTTATATCTTCAAAGACTTTTTCATTGAGACAAAGTTCAAAAAAGTCTCAGAAAATTTTCAATAGCTTTCATATAAGTATAAAATAAAAATAACTTTCATATAAGTACTTCAAAATTTCAGCAAATTTCCAATTTGAAATTGTATGAAAGATTTTTATCGAAGATATCGCCCGTTTTTCGCAATAGGGATTTAACTCGAAATTTTCGATTTCTGGGATTTTGCCATATTGTTCAATAACTGGGTCGTGCCTTTGAATCTAGCCTTATAAAATACTCAAAAGGATAAAAATGGCGGAAATAAAAGTGATTTTGTAGTTAGCCGTAGAAGGAAACTATTTGAAATTATAAAAGTTTATTTGCGTTTTCCCAAAAAAAAATTTTTCTGAGTTAAATCCCTATTGCATAAAACGTGCGATATAAAAAATAAATTTGTTACTCAAAATAATTACTTGAAGATATTTTTGAAATTCGTCTCAATGAAAAAGTCTTTGAAGACTTAAAAAACAATTTGCTACGGATAATAATTACTCAAAGACTTTTTTCAAATTTGTCTCAATATAAAAGTCTTTGAAGATATAAAACAAAATTTCTCATTTATAATAATTACAAAACGACTTAAAAAAAATATCTCAGAAATAACTATTATGGAAAGACTTTTAAAATATGTTTCTTTCAATAATAATTATTTTTTGATTTTTATTTTTTCTCTTATAATAATTACAACTCTGCTTATATATGTACGTCGCATAATAAGATTATTACAATGAAAAAAATCAATTCATTACATATGTATGTATGTATGTATGTACATTCAATTGCAGTATTAAAATAAATTATAATAGCGACTAATTAATATTTAAACTTTAGTTAAAAATTTGATTCAATAACATTTCAAAAATCATATCTTCATTTAATTCACAGGTTGAATTATTATTAATTGAAGTCATTGCTTTAATAATATCGTTAGGAATTTTAAAGTTATTACAACATTTTTCAAGCCTTTTTAGACCATACCTAACAGTCAATAGAGAGTTTAACATAAATAATTGCATTCTATTTCTTTGCTTTGTTTTTATTACGTTCATAACAGGAAATCTATGTTCTATTTCTGTAGTACTAAGCGGTAGGATTAGAAAATTAAACACAAAAGATTGTAGTTCTTCAAACGGATTTTCGTTAAGAGCATTTCTAAGCTTTCTTACGTCTACCCAAAACTTTATTGTAGAGGTAGTTCCCTTCCATGGGTGTGCGTGTAGTTTTTCCATTGCATTTCTAAAATAGTGATTTCCTCCGTGTTAAAGTGATCCTTTTCATCCTTGAAAGTGTCAAATATTTTTGGCTTATTTACAGAAAAAAATTCAATATTTTTTAAAGATTGAATATTCTGCGGTAAGCGTTGGCGGAGTTGCTCAATTAACTTGATAATAAAGTTCTGAAAAATTTTACGAATACACCGTGGAAAGGACGGTTCAAATATCGCGTATGCCAATGGTTATTTGCGAATTCAAATAGCAAAATGGGCAATAACAAAATGTATGGCAGAGTTGCTTTTGCGCACTGCGAAAACCTTATTGCATCCAAGGCAGATCTAGGAAGGTAGGCTCGGTGGCGAATTCAGAAACTACTTTTTTATTTACAAAGGTAGAGTGTAATGTCAAAATCAAAGCGAATTCACATCATGACCAATAGGAATGGGCGAGTCTCAAGCGAATTCAGATTTGACATTACATTTGACATTATCATTTTGACATTACACTCTACCAATTACAATAACAAAATACATGGGAAATTTCTGAATTCGCCACCGAGCCTACCTTCCTAGATCTGCCTTGATTGCATCAACCTTGCATATGAATGCACCAATAATCGATAAAATAAGGAAGGCATGCCAGACTATCAACTTTTGTATAGTTTGATAATCATAAGGATAAGTATACACTTTCAAGTTTTCATAAACTCGCAGATGACCCATTAGCTTAAAATGATAAACTGATGTGCAAAATAAAGAAATTAAGAAAAATAGCTAAAAATAGCTAAGCTATTAAAAAAAAAGCTAACAAAAATAGCTAATAGCTAAACGCAAATATCTGTAGCTAAACGCCAAAAGTTATAGCTAAATCTAGCTACAAAATAGCTAAAGTGGCAACACTGATAATTTATTTAGTTATACGAACGCACCACGCTAAACATCCCATCCAACACACACGTCGTTTGCGCCGCGTCAGCAGCTCATATAACACGTGTGTGTGTACGTTTGTACAATAAACCTATGTGTGTAACTAACATGTTATTCGCCGCCGCTTGGCGTGCCAATTGACGGTCAAAACTGTCAAACACTTTACAAATAATGATGAACTGAATTATGAGCGCGAGCATTTGATGGCCGCAAAAACGATGCGTTGGCAACATTGGATGTTTGATGACGAAATGACGCCATGACTGTATAACGAACGCACTGTGGGGCGAACATAAGAAAACTTTGATTGTAAGAAATAAATGAGTTCTTAGCGATAACGGAATATGGGGGAATACACTGTAAGAGATTTGAGATTATAAAAACTGACTAATGGAAAACATATGTATGTATCTATTTTGAAATGTCATCGACGTTGGTTGCTTGGTTAGAGTGGCGAGTCCCACTGGTTGACCAATTAGCGCCGAAGCGCCTTTTTGATAACACCACTCGCGACTAAAGAAACAGTGAAAAATAAAGAGTAAAAGAGAATAAGCAGTTGGGATATCACGGCAAGTCCAACGTCCTATAGCCATCCAGTTGAGTTTAAATATTTAAGAAGCTCCTCAGTCCTAACGTCTTTCGAGTTCCGAGCGGTTGTCGCTGAAAGGCTTGTCAAGGGATTCCATTATGCCTTGGAAGTGCGAAGGACACTCGCAAAGCAGGTGCTTCACCATCACCTCCTCCCCCCAGGAAGATTACAGCTACGACACAAAGTTTTATGGTACAATCGAGACGCATTGGCGCCAATAGTTCAAAGTTCTGTAAATACCACAGTTAAACGGGAAATATCGCTCCAGTCCATTTTTAGAATGGCTGGCGATCGCGACTCATTGTATGAAGGTCACATACTTCTGCAGATCCCTTTAAATCTGGTATCAGCCTCCTCGAACCAGTGCCGAGAGTTTTGGCCTCTGATGAATCCTAGGGGCGCAAGAGCCTCCTCCTCTGCAATATCAAGAGCCTATCCTTGCCGGGGTAGCTCATCAGCCTTTTCGTTTCCCACCTCCCAGATGAGAGATTCGCTATGTCGACTTGCCAAGCCCTCGAGCCATTCTATATTGCATGACTAGGCTTGATGATAATATTGCAGATCCCAGCGCCCTAATAGCCGCCTGACTATTCGAAAAAATTCCTATCCTGTTTTCGGCACCGACACTCTACGTTACAAGTATAGCGGGTCTTGCAGGCCTCCTGTATAGCGAAAACTTGGTATTGAAAAACGCACGTCGTGTTCGTGAGCCTAATTGATATGGAAGTGTACGGATGCGTTGCGCAGATATCCGCTCGCAGTTCGCAAGCCATTTTTGATCCATGCGTGAAAAGTGAAACATCGAATCTCTGAACCAGTTTACCATCCATATCCCCAGTCTTTCTTAGATGGAAAGACAATCTCAAAGTTTGTATCGAAGACTGTTATGGGATAGATATTTATAATCTGTTTTTGTATTGATTTGTGAGTCGGTAACGTGGAGCAGAATACGACCGTGCTTGTATGTGCGTTCCTTCCAGAGTCCCAACGCCCGCATCTTAGGGGACACCTGAGATGCCTTTTTCTTGACAAAAATATCAATGGGCGGAATATTGCAAATCACATTCAGAGCCTCCGTGGTGCATGATCGCCTCTCTGATCGCAATGCAAGCAGCTCGTTGAATTTTGTTCAGCATGTCAGCTCACCTCAGTTGCTCTCCACCACACCAGTGATGCGTAGGTTAAGATCGGTCGAACTGCTTTGTACATCCATGCCGTGAGTTCTGGCCTCAGACCCTACTTTTCACCCAGCATTCTTTCGCAGGCATACAAGGCACCATAAGCCTTTCTAGCTCTATGTTCTGTATTTAGGACCGTTTACTCTGATTAACGCTAACCACGGTTAAAGCCCGGTTAAACATCATTATTGACTTCATCAAACCATACATTTAACATGTGGTCGATAATGCAGTGCACAACTTAAACGGACCTTTATCCTCCAGTTAGCGTCAATCAGAGGTTGAGTAAACGGTCCTTAGACTTCAATTTAACGAAGTCGTCTCAACAACTTTTAGGTATTTGGCACTGCAAGAAAGACTTAGTTCTAGACCAGCTTTGGGCAAAGTAGCTCCTGGTAGCATTTTGCACTTAGGAGCCGACTCGGCACATTTGGGTGCTGGTGAGTGCAGCATAATATATATATAATAAGGATCTCATACAAAACCTTTCTTACGCATATTTGTGCGTCCTACTTTTATTAAGATTACTTTATAATAAAGTTTATATGCCTACGTAAGAAAAAAACAACCGTTTGTTTACTATGAAGCAAACAAAAATGGCATTGTGATCGAAAAATATTTATAACCTGAATTGAGTTTTGCAGAATAGTGCGAAAATCAATTGATTATACATACATAAGTGCCTTGCCACTTCCCAAATAACCGAAAACTGCACAGGCTCGAGTAGTTTTGCATCACTGGTTCGTGCCTGAGAGGCGGTGTGCAGCAGTATTGCCGCTGCGTCAAACAATTTGGTATCACAAATTGGTACTTTCATGGGTTTTTCCTCGTATCACCTACAAATTATTGAAAAAAAGTTTAATTTAATGGAAGGCCAGCTTAGCACCTTTCATTTGGTACCAATATTGCTCAAAATCTATCTGGGTCACTCTGGGTCCACATTTAGGGCTGTATTCCGAGAAGTTCCCACTTATTGAAATTCTATATACCCTATCATGTGCGTTAATACCACATGAATCTACTACAAAAATTTCATAAAGATCGGTTGATTAGTTTGGGAGTCTATAAAGGACAGACACATATCCTTTTTTGTATAACAGATTCTATTTAATATAAGAGAATATTTAAATGCAAGTTCTTGAATTTTGACATTGCTAAAATAATATAAAAATAAATTACCTATCTTCTATGAAACGAATGTGAGTTTCATAAACCAAATATTATTTCCACAAAAATAATATATGTATTGTAGGAGCGGCAACTCTGGGGGACGAGCGCCGTTGTCAACAGGGAGGGTTTCATTGTGTAACGATTGTATAATAAATGTGTCTTAGTACTCTTTTCTACAACTACTACTTTTACAAACTAATACAACAAACCGATATTTTACTTAATTCAATTTTAATTTAATCGTCATAATTTCTCAAAGCCAATTCCACGTCGATTTTGCATTCAATTTAATTTTCTTCTTTTAATCCAAATCAATTTTCACATTTTTGTATACATATAAGCACTAACAATCCCACTGTGCCAAACTTTGGGCGTTAGCAGCTGCATAATAGAATGAGTACAGGTCAAATTAATCTCACATAAATGCATACATATATAATGTGTGTGTGTGTGTGTAGATATTAATGGAATGTGGCCAACAGAAATTAATAGCAAATAGTCTAAGCCCACGCTACAATTACAACAAAATGGCATTTAGTGATGGGCGAGTCCGAGATGTTTTATTCGATTCTCTCGATTGTTGAAACATCTCGAATGCTCTCGATGGTTTTCATTCGTATTCGAGTCAAGTCGTAAATGGCCGTCAGTCGAAACAATCGCTAAAACATCTCGGACTCGCCAATGATTCCTCTCGTTTTCAAAGCAACCCTACAACATCTCGGACTCGCTGCAAAAAATACATAATATTTGTTGTTGCCGCTTGAATATTAAAATTGCTTTAAACAACATACAGAGTGGTAAAATTTGAAATACATAATTTCAAAAATTTTCCTCAGAGAATGGTAATTAAAATTCCATATATATATAGTATATTTTAAAAAAATTTTATTTAAAATTATACGTTAACAAAATTCGTTGTTTATTTTTTAAGTTTCAAAATTCTCTGAAGAAAATTTTTGAAGTTATGTATTTCAAATTTCACAAAGCAGGATCGCCAAATATGGTAATTAAAATTCCATATATATATATATATTTTTAAAAAATTTTATTTAAAATTATACGTTAACAAAATTCGTTGTTTATTTTTTAGTTTCAAAATTCTCTGAAGAAAATTTTTGAAGTTATGTATTTCAAATTTCACAATAGGAATCATGATCAACAAGATCAATAAAAAACAAAGTTAAATTAACCCTACAGTTGCTACTCGTAAAATTCATTTGTTTCATAAGCGTCTCACTTCAGAAATTTTATTAATGTTTAAATAATTAATTATTATTATTATGCACGACACTCTTTAGTTGTGATTGCAATAATGCAGTATCTATATATAGCATATTTTTCAATTTGGTTAATTTATTTATGTATTTGCCTCGCTTCCATTAAAAATCCTACTTTCTTTATCAACAAACCTCATTCAGTTTATTTTATCAACTAAACCATATCATCAAAACAACGGTGGCCCGCCGACTCGGAACAATCGCAAAAACATCTCGCTTGTGTAGTCGAGATGTCATCGAAACAACCTACGACTCGCCAACTCGGAACAATCGCAAAAACATCTCGCTGGTGTAGTCGAGATGTCATCGAAACAACCTCCGACTCGCCGACTCGGAACAATCGCAAAAACATCTCGATTGTGTAGTCGAGGAGCGAGTCAACTTTTGACTCGATTGTGATTTTGCAACGATGGCGATTCTCTCGATTGTCTAAACATCTCGGACTCGCCCATCACTAATGGCATTAGCACAACGGCAACAACAATAACAACAACAACAGTCAACGAATGCTAAACTGAGGTCAACATGACTTGCTATCATTAAATCCACACACATACACACACACATGCACATATACACACACATACAAATTGTTGTTACAAATTGTTGAGTTGAATGCCACTTGAGAGCTTTTCCCTTTTAAATATTTACAAAGTTGTTGTTGGTTTGGTTGCTGCTGCTGCTTTAGCACCACTCTGATGACGTACATAGGTACATACATACATACAACCATATGTACAACCAACAATTGCTCTGCTCACTTCTGTCGCTCTGCGGCTGTTGTATTTATATATGTATGTAGTTTTCAGAAAACTTTTCGGAGGTGGTGGCCCTGTAAATATAAAATTTTTGTTTACGTATGGCCCTGTCCGATTTTTAAAAACAACAACAACAACAATGTAACTTAGAAAAGACGACAATGTAAATGTAAGAAAAAAACGAAAAAATTATAATTACAAAATACAGAAGTAATGTGTGCGAGATGGTGGAAAATATCTGCTATGTTTCGTTGATTGTTCAAATGCAGCAGCAATAACAAATTTGGTGCAAAAGGTCGTCGCAAGTAAAGTGAATGAAATGGCAGAAATACAGGAAAAGGAGGGTGTGGTGGCAACATTAACATAATTTTATTTCCTTGAAAAGTTATAACAGTTAAATGGAGGGTATATTAGATAGGGTTGGTCCCCATACGGAAAAAAAAAAGTTGTAAAAGTCCGCCCCTAAATTTGAAGCTTATGTTGAAAGGGTTAAGGGACACAAAAAAAAATTTTTTTTGATCCCGCCGAAATACCGCCGAAATCGTTTTTTTATTGTAACTTTGTTATTTTTAATCCGATTTTTAAAATTGATACGTCAATATTTTCGTATTTTGCAGCTCTACACTTCCTTCTAATGCTCTTTTGAGCTCTGAAGTCGTTTTCAGATAGTTGGGTCAGCTAACTTATTTGTATGTCCATGAATTATCTTCTTTGTTTTGCCAAATGAAAGTGCTTCAAAATTCATGACAATGTTGCCTTTAAAGGGTTTTACTAAATTAATAAACAAAGAAGTTACGTCACTACGAATATTTAATGTACTTATTTAACTCATTTCTTTTAACCAATTCAGGATATATAAAGTTGTGAAAGTCCACCCCTAAATTTAAAGCTTATATTGAGAGGATTAAGGGACAAAAAAATTTTTTTTCTGATACCGCGAAATTCCGCCGAAATGTTTTCTTCTCGTAACTTTGTTATTTATCATCCGATTTTTAAAATTGACACGTCATTATTTTCGTATTTCGAAGCTCTATATTTTCTTCTAATGTCCTTTTGCACTCTGAAGTCAAATAACAAAGTTACAATAAAAAAAACTATTTCGGCGGTATTTCACGGGAGCAGAAAAAAAAATAAAAATTTTTTCTTTAATCCTCTCAATATAAGCTTCAAATTTAGGGTCGGACTTTTACAACTTTACATATACTGAATTGCTTAAAAAAAATTAGTTAAATAATTGCTACGTTAAATAAATTCTTTGTGACGTAACTTCTTTGTTTATTAATTTAGTAAAACCGTTTCAAGGCAACATTGTTATGAATTTTTAAGCACTTTCATTTGGCAATACAAAGAGGATAATTCATGGACATACAAATAAGTTAGCTGACCCAACTATGTGAAAACGATTTCAGAGCTCAAAAGGACATTAGAAGGAAATATAGAGCTTCAAAATACGAAACTAATGACGTATAAATTTTAAAAATCGGATGATAAATAACAAAGTTACAAGAAAAAAAAAAACAATTTCGGCGGTATTTCGCGGGGTCAAAAAAAAATTTTTTTTTGTGTCCCTTAACCCTCTCAACATAAGCTTCAAATTTAGGGGCGGACTTTTACAACATTTTTTTTCGACCCTATCTAGGGTATATTTGCAACTAACTAAGTACGTAGTACGTACTAAGTGTATTATATAAATCTGGTAAACTCTTCATCTTTTGGCCTTTACAAGTCAAATTGACACGGAAAATGCCACCGAAGCCTTAAGCATAGTTGAACAAGAAATACCTAAAGGCATTGAATTTGCTTCTATTCGAAGTACATAAACTCTGAAATATAGAAAAATGTTCTTCGCACTTAAAAAAAATATGCTTGAAACTTTGCTTTGTTAAAATTTTGAAATAAATGGCAACTCTGTGCAAGTGTATCACCAATGCTTATATTTACCCTCATAATTTATGAGCATATATGTTTAGTTTTATATTTCATTATATTTCATTTTTTTTATATTTAATTTTATTGTATAAATCTAAACATTTTAAACAGGTGGCAACCCTTCTTTAATTTATTCTTTACTGTGAGATGAAAAATAAGTCATGCGGCAATTTTAACATTTTAATTTTATTAATTTAACTATCTATTTATTTGTTTTTTTTTTAAAGGTGGCAACTCGGATTTTCGTTTTCTTAGTCAAAAAAAATAAAGTAGGCAGATAGTTTCGTATAGGTACTTAAATAAAACATTTGCATTTTGTTTTTTTTTTATATATATATTATTTATTTTAATTGTTTGCTTCTTTGATTTTTTTAATAGGTGGCAACACAAAATTTTTTTTTCTAAACGAATTTCATACTGATAGTTTTATATTTAAATAAAAAAATTCTCATTTTGTTTTTTAATTTAAGTTTATTGTTTAAATTTAAGCTTTTGAAACAAGTGGCAACACTTCTCAAATTTATTTTTACTCAGTTAAAAATACTTCTTTCGGTTCGTGCTCGAATTTTAATATTTTATTTATTTTAATTAACTTTTTTTAATAGGTGGCTACTCACATTTTTTGTTTTAAATTATTAAAAAAATAATTTAGGTACATACATAGATTCGTATGCTTAAATAGAAAATTTTCATTGTTTTTTTTTATAATTTATTTATTTTAATTATTTGCCTTTTTAATTTTTTAATACTTGGCAACACTCATTTTTTTTCAGTTTTTGAAAAATAGTTTTATATTCAAATAAAAGACCTTGTAATTTTTTTTTTTTATTAATTTAAGTTTATTGTTTAAATTTAAACTTTTCAAACATGTGGCAACGCTTCTCAAATTTATTTTTTACTGTGAGTTAAAAAAACACCTCCCGCCTAATGCGCGAATTTTAATATTTTAATTATTTACTTTAATTTTTTTAATAGGTGGCAACTCTAAATATATTTTGTTTTAAAATATCATAAAATAATTTTTTGCACATATTTTATGCATTTAAATATTATTTTTTAAATTTAGATTTTTCAAAAAGCTGGCAACCATTGTCAAATGTGTTTTTATAGTGAGATTAAAAAAACGTTTTTCGTTTCGAACGAATTTTAATATTTGATTTGTTTTAATTGACTTTGATTTTTTTAAGAGGTGGCAACACTCAATTTTCTTTTAATTATTCGTCTGCAACAAACTTACACAATACCTCCATATAATAGGTAGATATAATTGATTTTAAAATTTCAAAACAGCTGGCAACCCTCTCAAATACATACATATTTTTAGCTTAAACCTCTTTAATTCGATACGAATATTTTTACATTTTATTTTATCACTTATATAAATATATATATCTAGTGTAATAATTTCAAACAGGTGGCAACACAATTTTTTTTGTAAAACTGCTTAATAGGCTTTTTCATAGCATGTAGTAGATACAAGTTATTTATTTTACTATACACTTGAAAAAAAATTCAAACAGTTGGCAACCATGCAATTTTTTTAAATATAAATGATGCTGGTTCTATATTCACCAAAACGAAGAAAAACTTATTCCTGGTTACATAGACTATTTTGTGCTAAATATTTTTAAATTTTTTTTATTTTTTTTTATTGAGTCACAATTTTTTTCCCTATCACTTCTGCACTTTGTTACACGGGGGGATCGCAGCCAAGACCCTTGTTGTAGGCCGCCTCAATATGCATAAATTCATATTGTATGTGTAACAGTGGCGGACCTAGCATAAATTGTCTGGGCAAGCCTATGTGTGAAGCATAACCATTAGTCATTTATGTAATTTTTTTGCTGTATTATCTAGAAGTCTGATTGCGTTACGTCATTGAATTTGATTTAGAGCTCTCGCTTTTTATTTAACATTTTCGAGTAGTCCGAATAAATGCTTTTCAAATTCCGGAACACTCCTTTGTTTGCTTATTACCCGTATGTTTGTACGGGCATTCGAACAATTCGGGTATTTGAAGTTTGTTTTTTCTAGAGCTCTAGATACCCGGGTATCAAGCAATTCGATCTGATCGTTTTCTTTTGAAGTCCGTTTGTTGTTCAAATGCCCGTAAAAACAATCGAGTAATCGAGCTTACAAACAAAAAAAATGTGTATCGGAAAAACAAAAATAAAAAAACTACATATAAAGAAAAAAAGAATAAACAAAAAAAAAAAAACAAACTTCAAAATACCCGAATTGTTCAAATGCCCGTACAAACTTCCGGTTAAATAAATAAACAAACGACTGTTCGGGCATTTGAACAATTGTTCGGGCTACTCGAAAATGTTCAAAAAATCGAGAGCACTAGTTTTTTCTCGTTTATTTTTTTTTTTTGTTGTCTTCATATGTATTTTTTATCTTTGTGTTCCTGAGGTGCCGTGATTTAATCCCAAGTGGCATAACCCCAATTTTAAAATTTGGGATTATGTCACTCACCATGGTGTGACATAATCCCAATTTTTTTACTTGGGATTATGTCACCTATGTGGGAGTGACATAATCCCAAATAAAAGGGAGCCAGAATACCAAATCACTCGAGTAGGTACTAGTGCGAAGCAAAATCGCGATTTTTGCTTCCAAATTTTTATTTTTTATAGACATATGTACATATTTATATATATTTTCATCTTTTTATAGACATATGTATATACATACATATGTATATACCTATCGATCTAAAATAAAAAAAAAGCGCCGCAGGCGAAAATTTGGAATCAAAAATCGCGCGATTTTTTCTTCCAAATTTTCATCTTTTTATAGACATATGTACATTAGAGTGCGTTTAAAATTAAAATTAACGATATTTTACTGTATCGCCCCCTCAATCTGTAGTAAGATGGTCAAAGATATCACACATAAATTTTGGTCCCGATTGGTGGCGGTTAAGGCGTGGCGCATTGAGGTCAAAGTTCAGAAAACTCTATGAAGGGTCAAAAAATCAAAATATTTTTTTTAATTATCTAATACCCAAAATTAATACTTCTATACCCAAGGATAACAAATATAAATTTTGGTTCCGATTGATGGCGGTTTAGTGGTGTTTTAAGGGGGTCAATGTTCACATTGCCATAGAAGACTTACATTTTTAGTGTCGCATATGGTAATCTGAACTTTGACCCCCTTAAAACACCAGTAAACCGTCATCAATCGGGACCAAAATTTATATTTGTTATCCTTGGGTATAGAAGTATTAATTTTGGGTATTAGATAATTAAAAAAAATATTTTGATTTTTTGACCCTTCATAGAGTTTTCTGAACTTTGACCTCAATGCGCCACGCCTTAACCGCCACCAATCGGGACCAAAATTTATGTGTGATATCTTTGACCATCTTACTACAGATTGAGGGGGCGATACAGTCTTTTTATGAACTTTTAAATTTTTCATACAAATTAAAAGCACCCTAATGTACATACATAGGTATATACCTATCGATCTGTTAAAAAAAAAAGCGCCGCAGTCGAAAATTTGGAATCAAAAATCGCGCGATTTTTTCTTCCAAATTTTATTCTTTTTATAGACATATATACAATGTACACAAATATTTATATACCTATCGTTTTATTGAAAAAAGTCTGTATATATGTAAATATATTTAATTTTAATGTAATTTTTTAGTTTTAAAGAAATTTTTTGAGAACATGTGTATTTAAGTACATACATATTTCATCTTATACATATACTCAATGTATTATTGTATAACAACATTAACTTTATTGTCAGCTTTAATTTTTTTGCTTAATGTAATAAAATCTAAGAAAAAATCTGAAATGTTTTTTTGGGCTTGAAAATGACATTATCCCAATTGGGATTATGTCACTACGCCGAGGGTGACATAAGCCCAAGTAAAAAAGTTGGGATTATGTCACCCTAGGGGGAGTGACATAATCCCAAATAAAAAATTTGGGATTATGCCCCTTGGGATTATGTCAGGGTACCTTTTCCTGATACACATTTTTTTGTTTGTACACTCAGAGAAAAGGAATTAAAAATAAAATTTTTATTTTTATAATGCACGATTTAAACCGTCATTTTTATTTAAAAAATTAAAATTTTTAAATTACAAATTGAATTTTTGAAATTAAAATGTATTTAGGATTTAAAAAGAAACATGTTTAAATTAAAAATAAAAATTAATGGAATAAAAACGAAAGTTTTTGATTCAAAATCTCATAGTGCTTAAAATAAAAATTAATATTTTTAAATTTATGTTTTTATATACAAAGGATATTATGAAGATATGTAGCTATTTTAGCTGTACCTACTTTTGGTCAGCACATCAACAAGCCTGGCTAAGTCGAAAGTAAATTCAAGTTCTTTACCATCAGGATTATCTACAAAAGCAGAGGAGAAATTAGAATAAATTGGGAAGAACTCAATTGAATTGATTGATGACGCCAAACTTATAGGGAAATCTCACACGAAAGCGCAGAGGTATTTTTAGTTTCCTTATACCGACGGAAATTTTAGCAGTAGGAAGTGTATTTGCTTATTATCTAATATCTAAAAAATCTTGAAAATTATCTTGATATTGTGCCAATAGTCGCCAAATATCACAATCAACGCTTTTATAATCTGGTATTTGATATTTATATTTGCATGTACATGCACATGTAAGAAATTATGTGCATAAGTATGTACATGCAAACGAAAATCAAATCAAATATGCATATATGGCTGTGAATACTGAAGCCGAAGCCAGCTTCACATTCGCATACAAATTTAATGTGAAAAATAAAAAAAGTGCTTTCCTAGTTTTTTTTTTTTCAATTTAAGTCTGAAAATAAGCAATTGATTTCTCCTTAGAGAAAGCGAGAAAACAAGCTATGTTATTCTGTTTTGAAAGCCAGGTAAAAGCTATGTGTCTAAACGTTAAAGCATGCTAACTGTACTGTGATTGGCTGTGCAAACAAAATACACATTGTGAGGTCAAAGAACGTAAATCTATTTAAATAAATCTATTTACGTTCTTTGGTGAGGTGGATTGGTGGTGTATTTGCGCTATTTTCTTAGAAGGCTTTTAGGCGCCGTATGTTACAGTGGGGGCTATATTATTGAGAACTTAAATAGAAAACATATTTAAAACGTAAAATAACCAGATTTTAAAGAAATTCGTAAAATTAAATGAACGAAAATATGTACGCAAGCCGAGCTTCTCGGCTTGTATGAAGCGCCCGCCTCTGATGTATAGTATACTTAACCCTCGAGCACTCGCGCTATGAGCATTTTCCTCAAGCAATTTTTTATTTCGCGAAATTTCTATGTTCTATAGATTTCCGGCACTTGATGTGTTGAGTACCTTCGCAAGTGGTTGTGATTCACACTTTGACGAATATTTCTTTCCGTTAGTGCACCATCACAGCTTCAGATGGGAGATTGTTTTTTGAGAGCGGCATTTTGCTCATTGCGCGAGAAACGATGTAAGTATTTTATGTTTAATCTTTTTTGTTGGAAACCTAGGGTTTAACGCTGGTATTTATTATTTTTACAATATTTTCATTTGTATTTGCTAGTACTGTTGAAATGGAACGCAGACGTCATTGTGGCAGGGCCTCTTGACAACTTGCTTCTTGGTTGGAAGAAGTGTTATATGACGAAGGCTTACACAATGACGAAAATGAATTATTTCCACAGAGTGATGGCGGAACAGAAAAAAGTGATCACAACACTACCTTCGAACAATCCGCCGATAGTTTGGAGAAGGAGGACAACATAAGTGGGTATACTAAAAAGCCTGGCCTTTGCGAGCTATGCCTCAGGAGTAAAAATAGGCGTTCAAAACAGAGGGTGAACTTTATGAGCAAAATTACTCTGCACGGAACATGTAAGATATACGTGCTTATTTTACTTCGAAAGCAACCTTAATGTGAATCATAACGCAGACTGATTTTATAATTTTATTTGGTTATTTTTTTTACAATAAATAATTTTGTTAATGTACTATGTGTGAAATGTGAAATAACAAATTTATGTTTTATTCGATTGATTTAATAAAAGTTTAAAAGGTGAATTCCTTAAATAAATATGCTACTTCAAAACCAATTAGTTAGTAATATTTCTACGACAAAAAAGGAAATGATTAACAATGTAAATGCATTGAAAAATTACATTACAAGAGCGAGTGAGCAAAATGCTCATGCGCGAGAATCCGTGTTACTCTACGAGGCGCGAGTACTCCAGGGTTAATACATGCATATGTATGTATGTATATAAAGCATAAAGCTACGCATTGATGGCACTTCAGTAGTTTGAATTACAATGAACTCGACTTTTTGTCGCTGAAAATCAAACACGCATACATAATTACATACTTACATAAACACAAAGAAATCTACAATACAATTTAGAAATCTTCAACCCAAGTACATACAACATTACCTTGCAAGTGATTTCAGGGTTAATTTTTTTAACTCATAGCAAGTACTTAGTAGATAGAGGCTGTGCGTGGAATAAATATTAGAGCTTAAACAGATGTACATATCTATGTATATGTAATGTTGGTATAAAATGGTGGTTGTTTTAAAAAACTTTTTCCGCTGATCATGACAGTGAAACTTTGCATCGGAATGGAATTCTGGTCGATCGGGAAAACTATGTCTCTCCCAAGCACTCAAGCATACTTAGTTGCCCATTGTACTTGAAAAGATCGGGATATATGGAAAAGGTGGGATATTGAAATTATTTATAAATCTGATAAGTGTGTATCCTGTGTATCCGCCACTTTCAGTACATCTGATCCGAAAATGCGCAATCTTGGTCTAGCGAAAGCCGGACAGGTGCAGAGAACATGCTCTGTGCCGTAGTCGTCCTCTTCCAAACAAGATAGGCATAACGAGCACTCGATGATGTCTATGGTGGTCGTGCTGTCCCCATCAACCCCACAAGGGCCCCAAGCTCCCTCCTTCTATGCTTGTGGAGGAAGTTTACTATCTCCCTGTTTGGCTTTTTCAGAAAGCATTTCGTAATTTTACAGGAATCTGTAGAGTTCCAGCATCTCCTGTGAGTTGCTGTCATGGAGTACAAAGGGTACTGCTCTGACAGTTTGCTAAACCACTTTGCGTTCTATATAGTCAAAGTTTTAATAACAAATAAATTTGAATTTGGTTCTATTAAAAAATTGAAGGTCATCACTTTTTTTCTGTCTTTCTCTCTTAATTGGTGTTCTGTTGGTTTCTATGAGGAAAGAATATCTAAACCAAAGAGCTGTCTTGTTTAATAGAATAATCTTTTGTGAAACCTTGAATGAAATAAGTTATACGCGATCTAAGCATGAGTAAGCATTATTTCAAGAACAAAAAAGTTATTGAAGACTTAGAACAGAAAATATTTTAGGTCATTAATAAATCGCAAAAACAAACAGGAAAGAGACTCTTCATTTAAATGGCAGTTCAAATAAATTAAAATACATTTATTTGTTTTACATAATTGTACTTAAGCACTTACATATGTAAAACTATCTATCGCAACCTAAGCGATCCAACAAAACATTTACATTTAATAGAACAAAAGCAAAAGCAGCACGAACAAATGGATGAATATACGATAGAATAGAATAGCATAGCATAGCATAACTAAATTATAAAAAAATTTATTTATCTACTTTACATCTAAATAATTTATATAGTCTGGCCTTGCCTGTCAATTTCACGCCCTTCACCTCAGATATTCATTTTAATTATCGTTGACGCTTGATTGAATGAATGAGTGCAAGAATAATTGAATGAATGACTAACTGTCTAACGGTGTTATTGATTGGGAATTGGAAAAAGAGGGAAAGAGCGTTCTCCAAAGGCATATATGTACGCTGGAGGAAAAACGTTATTTTAGGCGCGGCGGCATCGGCGGCTGACTCTGAGATGAAAAGTCATTGTGTGTACTACCTAAATATAACTATAAAAGCATTTAAGGTCAACAGAATACTAAAAATATACACATAATACTCGTAATCATTTACAATCTCATGCTCGATTTAATTTGCGCGCCGCTGCTGCTCATAAAAAAATGTGATGCGAGTTCAATGTTTTATTCTAATTAAGTCACAAACTGATTCTCGGTAATGATGCTTGTACTCGCGCTGAAAATTAAAACAAAAAAACACGAAAAAAACTGCAAGTACATACTAAAGTACTTAGTACTTGAGCACTCAAGTGCTTAGTCGACTGCGTACGCTACGCAATCATCATTAAAAAATGCAAAATTAATGAAAATCAACCACAAACAAGCAAATCGAAATATTAATGAGCAAATAAATATTACAAATACCCAGTTGCGTGTTTAAATCTGTTAGGTTTTATCTAAATGTCAGCTAAGTTTTATCAAATGGGTTTTAAAAACCACTTTTTCGTACTCGCTACAGTTGCAGTACAATGCAATAAGCGGAATTAAATTCAACGCTGCTTTAGCATGTGTGTTGGAGTTGCCACCTAATAAATTTTGTAAGGCAATAAAGTTAAAAAGCATTGTGGTTTACCAGTTGTGACCTAAAATTTGTTTATGATTACCAACAGTTTCAAAAAGTCATTTGTAGAGCTGGTAAGCAAAAGAACGTTAAGAATATTTTTGATGTACTGGAGGAGGTGTTGCCACGTGTTTTACAAGTTTGGGTTTCATTTAAAACTTTTTTAAATAAATATACATATATGTACAAACCATTGTTTTACAACCTAAAAGCAGAGTTGTAAATGAAAAACTCAAAAACAGCTTAGTAGAGTTGCCACCTGTTACAAACAAAATACATACACTTATTTAAATTAACAAATATATTTTTACAAGCGTTGCCACGCTTTTTAAATGGATTCTTTTGAAACGTTTTTTTAAATAAATAAACAGACAATTGTTTTACAACCTTAAAGCAAAGAGTTTTAAATAATAATTAAATTAAAAAATTTGTAGAGTTGCCACCTGTTACAAACAAAATACATACATGAAATTGTAAGCAATTCATGTCAGTTTAGCCCTGGCAAAGAAAACAATGTTAGACATATTTTTAATAATAATAATAATAATAATACAATGGCGCTATTATAACACTGACGAGTTTTATGGCCGAGCTTCTCTCCCAATTCGAGGTGTGCTCATTTTTGTTTTTCCTACTAATTAGACATATTTTTGCGATATTTAAAAAGAGTTGCCACTAGATTACTAAAAAAATGGGCTTAAATATATATATGAATGTGGCATTTTAAAACGTTTGGAGTAAATTTCAAGACATATGTACACAGATAAAAAATTGTAATAATTATAAAAATTTAAGTTTATAAAAAAATTTAATTTAAATTAACAAATATATTTTTAGCAGCGTTGCCACCCCTTTTTGGAAAAGAGAAATGTTGCCAACCTATTGAAACACATAATATAATTAATAATTCCTGGTAGAAAATTAGCAATGCAAAATAAGATATCGTACACTAAATCAAAAAGCGTTACAACTCAAAATTCAAAAATTTTCAGGAGAGGCAAAAAACTTTTTAATTTCTATAGGCAATGATATGGGAAAAGGCTACGTATAATAGTTATTTCTCAGTTAAAAAAGACTCTGATGGAAAAGATTTTTTGGCAGCCGCTAGAGATATATTCTGTGTACCAATTTATGGAAGAAACCCGATTTCGAAAAATTTTTAGTTGTAACGCTTTTTGATTTAGTGTGCGATATGTGTTTAATGCGTTTGAAAAATTTAAATGATGTTGCCACATGTTTGACAACTGAAACTTAAAAAACAAAAATTAAATAAATGTGTGCTAAAGCAGAAACCTTTATCACGGTAGGATGTAGCACATATCTTACTTTAAAATAGTTGAGCAAAGTTGCCACACTTTTTAAAAATAGTATAATATTAACAAAATATCTACATTAAGATGGTCCGAAAAACTAAAATCAAAAAAATCGGGAGCGTGTCATTATTCTGTATTACAAAATTCTGTAAATTGTAAAAAAATTCTGCTTGAACAAAATTTTGCTTTTTTAAAATTCTGCTTTTAAAAATTCTGCATGTCTACCCGCTGAGGGTTATTTTTTATAAGTGCGACCGAAGACCGCCTACGCTGCAGGGTGTACTACGCAGAAGGACATCACGTGGCGGTGACAACAACATTGTTAACATTATATTTTAATACAGAATTTTGAAAGCAGAATTAAAAAAAAAAACAGAATTTTAAAAAAGCAGAATTTTAAAAAGTAGAATTTTGTACATACAGAATTTCGACACCAACCCAAAAAAATCAATGCAGAACAAGACTATTTCTATACTATTATTCCTAAAATAATATGTTTTGCATTTTTTAATGATAAAAACCATATTTCTTGTACATTGAGGACTTTCAAAAAATTATGTAACATCAGTGATGTAAAAGGAGAGAGAAATTTGGAGGCACTTGCGTGATTTCGGGATCTTTTTTTATAGAATTTTGGACCAATCCAATGTACACACATACAAAATCATATAATAATAATGTAAATAAATTAATAAAATAGATATAAAATTGTTTTTATTATGACAGTACGAAAATGCATTGTTGCCAGTTTTGTGTGTTTATGGTCGAAATGGGTTGCCACTTATTTAAAAAAAAAAATAAATAAAATTAAAAAAGCAGCGCTAGAAAAATATAAACATAGATGCACTTACACAATTTTTTTCTTTTTGCTATATCAAATCATTACAAACATTATAAAACTCTCTATACTAACCCAACTGGCTATAAAAAATATCATTCCCTTTTTGTTTTTTTTTTTTTTTTTTTTTTGAAATGCATGAATTTCGAACATTAGATTAGAAAAATACAAAAATTAAAAACAAAAACCACAACACCAAAAAAATTATTAATACTAAATAATGTTGCTGCTGAGAGTTGTCCAGTGACAATGAATGCCTATAACCACAAAAACAACAACAACAGCCAGCAAATGTGTCAATTCGTAAGTGAAAAATGCAGCTGTGAAAATAGTCGTTCATTATTGAGTCGGTCGTTTGCTTGATCGCTTTGATATTCGTAAAAGCCATTCGATTGTCAAACGGCAGCGGTTTCGTTGACACAATGTTGCTGACGAGACGCTTGTTATACCTTTCATGAGAATGAAATGGTATTATAACTTTGTGCCGAAAATCAAATCTTGAAAGTACTAGAAGGAGGCGTGACAGACCCATCAATATATGTATATACCGATATGATCAGAATCATGAGCTGAGTCGTTTAAGCCATGTCCGTCTGTCCGTCCGTCCGTCTGTGTGAACGCAAACTAGTCCCTCAGTTTTTGAGATATTTGATTGAAATTTGGAAGGGTGAGTTTTGATGCTCAATTGATCATTTGTCGGAATTGGCCGAATCGGACCACTATAACATATAGCTCCCATACAACCGATTATTCAGATATACACATTTTGGGGTATAACTTCTCCCTTTTTACAGCTAAGGACATGGAACTTTCGAGTATTTGTACCCATATGGATCCAAATAAGGTTACCGAAAATTGTCAAGATCGGACCACTATAACATATAGCTCCCATACAACCGATTATTCAGATATACACATTTTGGGGTATAACTTCTCGCTTTTTACAGCTAAGGACATCAAACTTTGGAGTATTTGTACCCATATGGACCCAAATAACGTTACCGAAAATTGTCTAGATCGGACTACTATAACACTGACAGAATTGAAATTATAAATTAAACTAAATCAGGTTATGTGTATAGGTAACTTTTCATTTCCCCATTCATGAAAGGTATGAAGTCTTCGGTACGGCCGAAGACAGCCGCGCTCTTACTTGTTTTATTTTTGAAATTGACATTATCGTATTTAAATATGCATGTAAGTATGTATGTAGGTGTGATTATAGTGCCCATAGTGGGACAAATTGTGTCATTGTTATATGCACTTTTAGGCACCACACCTCTTCTGTCGCACTGTGTTGTGTTGTGCGCTAAGCGTGGCGCTTGCCGGCGTTAGTGGCAGCTGTTTTGGTTCATTTTTTTTGTGTTTTTTGATTAGCAATGCAATCGTGAAATTAAAATCGAAATGAAATCATGTCAACATCAGCAATTGAAGTTTTTTTTTTCAGGTTTTTCATTTTTACTTTGGAATTATTACTTTCATATTTCCTTGATAGCGCTTTTCTAATTTTTTTTTTTTATCCATTTAAGTACCTAAATCTTTCAGCTTAAAAGAGGAGCAAATAGTATTACATTTTTAATTCAATTTTTAATTGTTGGGGTGAGTGGAAAAAAATTCAACAACTATTTACAGCGAAGGTTGAGTGTATAGCTATTTCACGAAAAACCATTTTCGATCATCAGCACTCTTTTCGGAAGTGGATGCACCGGGGATTGAACCCGAGTCCATTCCAACTTCAGCCGCAATGACCCAACGGATAAACACACTCGGCCATGGAGACTCTGTGCAAGCTGTTAGATTTTCCCCACTTTTGCCTTTTTCATTTTCAACATTAACGTTAGTGTGTATATGCTTTTGCATATATTCTCCACAAACGTGCTGAATTTTTGTTGTAGGCAGTTCGCAATGAACATTGTTGTTGGTATTTATTTTATGTATATACCAAACAACGTTAACAATTTTACTTGAAAGAGTTTTTAGTGCTTAGCACGAAATTTTTATTTTTAATTCAATTTTTAATTGTTGGGGTGAGTGGAAAAAAATTCAACAACTATTTACAGCGAAGGTTGAGTGTATAGCTATTTCACGAAAAACCATTTTCGATCATCAGCACTCTTTTCGGAAGTGGATGCACCGGGGATTGAACCCGAGTCCATTCCAACTTCAGCCGCAATGACCCAACGGATAAACACACTCGGCCATGGAGACTCTGTGCAAGCTGTTAGATTTTCCCCACTTTTGCCTTTTTCATTTTCAACATTAACGTTAGTGTGTATATGCTTTTGCATATATTCTCCACAAACGTGCTGAATTTTTGTTGTAGGCAGTTCGCAATGAACATTGTTGTTGGTATTTATTTTATGTATATACGTTAACAATTTTACTTGAAAGAGTTTTTAGTGCTTAGCACGAAATTTTTATTTTTAATTCAATTTTTAATTGTTGGGGTGAGTGGAAAAAAATTCAACAACTATTTACAGCGAAGGTTGAGTGTATAGCTATTTCACGAAAAACCATTTTCGATCATCAGCACTCTTTTCGGAAGTGGATGCACCGGGGATTGAACCCGAGTCCATTCCAACTTCAGCCGCAATGACCCAACGGATAAACACACTCGGCCATGGAGACTCTGTGCAAGCTGTTAGATTTTCCCCACTTTTGCCTTTTTCATTTTCAACATTAACGTTAGTGTGTATATGCTTTTGCATATATTCTCCACAAACGTGCTGAATTTTTGTTGTAGGCAGTTCGCAATGAACATTGTTGTTGGTATTTATTTTATGTATATACCAAACAACGTTAACAATTTTACTTGAAAGAGTTTTTAGTGCTTAGCACGAAATTTTTATTTTTAATTCAATTTTTAATTGTTGGGGTGAGTGGAAAAAAATTCAACAACTATTTACAGCGAAGGTTGAGTGTATAGCTATTTCACGAAAAACCATTTTCGATCATCAGCACTCTTTTCGGAAGTGGATGCACCGGGGATTGAACCCGAGTCCATTCCAACTTCAGCCGCAATGACCCAACGGATAAACACACTCGGCCATGGAGACTCTGTGCAAGCTGTTAGATTTTCCCCACTTTTGCCTTTTTCATTTTCAACATTAACGTTAGTGTGTATATGCTTTTGCATATATTCTCCACAAACGTGCTGAATTTTTGTTGTAGGCAGTTCGCAATGAACATTGTTGTTGGTATTTATTTTATGTATATACCAAACAACGTTAACAATTTTACTTGAAAGAGTTTTTAGTGCTTAGCACGAAATTTTTATTTTTAATTCAATTTTTAATTGTTGGGGTGAGTGGAAAAAAATTCAACAACTATTTACAGCGAAGGTTGAGTGTATAGCTATTTCACGAAAAACCATTTTCGATCATCAGCACTCTTTTCGGAAGTGGATGCACCGGGGATTGAACCCGAGTCCATTCCAACTTCAGCCGCAATGACCCAACGGATAAACACACTCGGCCATGGAGACTCTGTGCAAGCTGTTAGATTTTTCCCCACTTTTGCCTTTTTCATTTTCAACATTAACGTTAGTGTGTATATGCTTTTGCATATATTCTCCACAAACGTGCTGAATTTTGTTGTCTACAACTGAAGTTGGAATGGACTCGGGTTCAATCCCCGGTGCATCCACTTCCGAAAAGAGTGCTGATGATCGAAAATGGTTTTTCGTGAAATAGCTATACACTCAACCTTCGCTGTAAATAGTTGTTGAATTTTTTTCCACTCACCCCAACAATTAAAAATTGAATTAAAAATAAAAATTTCGTGCTAAGCACTAAAAACTCTTTCAAGTAAAATTGTTAACGTTGTTTGGTATATACATAAAATAAATACCAACAACAATGTTCATTGCGAACTGCCTACAACAAAAATTCAGCACGTTTGTGGAGAATATATGCAAAAGCATATACACACTAACGTTAATGTTGAAAATGAAAAAGGCAAAAGTGGGGAAAATCTAACAGCTTGCACAGAGTCTCCATGGCCGAGTGTGTTTATCCGTTGGGTCATTGCGGCTGAAGTTGGAATGGACTCGGGTTCAATCCCCGGTGCATCCACTTCCGAAAAGAGTGCTGATGATCGAAAATGGTTTTTCGTGAAATAGCTATACACTCAACCTTCGCTGTAAATAGTTGTTGAATTTTTTTCCACTCACCCCAACAATTAAAAATTGAATTAAAAATAAAAATTTCGTGCTAAGCACTAAAAACTCTTTCAAGTATTACATTTTGTTTTATCGCACAATGACTGCCAATGGAAATGTATGTAGCTCAACGAATCTGAGTTCTCCAACGTTAGTAGCACATTGGAAATACAGTTGGAATTAGTTCGAAAATGAAAACCATATCGCTAGCTTAGAGTGCAAACTGTGTAAGTCCAATTTCATGAAAAAGTGTATTTTTATATAGAACGCTAGAAAAATCAAATACGCACCACACAAAACAAGTCTGTGACCCTTGTCATATTTCTACTCGTTGTTATTCAGTGATATGCAAATTGTGTAAGTCCGAAAAGCGAAGAAAATTGTGTAAGTCCAAAATATTTAATGAACAGAAATTTTTTTTTTTCGTTTCGAAATTTTTTTACTTTTTGTTTTTTGTCTCTCCTACAAAGTTTGAAAAAAAGGACTTACACAATTTGCACTCTAAGCTAGCGATATGTAGCTTTAGTAACACTGCGACACCAATTGTGGGTTATTGTCTGAGGGCGGAATAATTCCCACACTAAATGATAGACCACTATCCATATAGTAAAACCCCCAAACCGTTCTGCTGCATTTGGTCAAATTTTTTTATTGCCATTTCAAATCTGCGAAATTTCGTCTGAGTGAATTTTAAATGAAGGAAAAAAGGTTAAAATGCGTATCGTATAGAAATATGTTGTCAGGAAACCTATAGTAAAATTGCATGAGCTTTAATTTCGTAGAATACTTTGACCCTCAACACCATCGCGAAGATGTCGTTTTGAGCCCTTTTTTGTTCGAAAAAATTAGTATTTTCAAGTTCGATAGAGGGTTAAAATGTTCTAAAAAATTATTCGTCATAAAATTTCACTAGGGGTCTGCTCACACAAAATCTTTGTATAAAAACCTAAACGATGAATTTTATTGAATATTTTAACCCTCTAAAAAGTTCTATAAATTCGATCCTCGTTTAATTTCAGTATATGTACCTAAAGAACCTAGGTACATATTTCTCTCTGATACGTATTTTAACCGTTTTGCATGCATACTAAAAAAAACACACAACAAAAATTTCAAATGTATTTTTTTTAATTTTTTTTTTATATTTTTTTATTTTATTTTATTTTTAATTTTTTTTAATTTTTATTTTATTTTATTTATTTTTTATTTTTTTTTTTTAAATTTTTTTTAAGTTTTCTTATTTTATATTTTTTTTTATTTTTTCTTATTTTTTTTTTAGTTTTTTAGTTTTTATATTTTTTTTATTATTTTTATTCTTTTTATTTTTATTTTTTTTATTCTTTTTATTTTTATTTTTTTTATTCTTTTTATTTTTATTTTTATTTTTATATTTTTATTTTTTATTTTTATATTTTTTTAATATTTTTTTAATTTTTTATTTTTTTTTAATATGGGTTATGCGTTAATCAAAGCTTTATGTTTATTGGGTATTGTTTTTTAACTGAGTTTCATTTGCTTGTTGTTCATGTGTCAATTTCATATATATGTATGTAAAGTAAGTAAAATTTACATTTTTGATGATGAAATTTGGTTGATTTTACACCTATCGAACGGAGCACCGATGCTTGGAAACTAAATATGTATATATGGCAATGTGTATTTATGTATATATGACGCGCCACGCCCACGCCATGTATCAACCCCATTTATACCCACTCACTCACTACTTAGGTACTCGCTTATTGAATTTTATAGCATTGAATAAACACAAAAAAATTGTTTAGAAAGCCCTTCGGAATCCTTCGGTCGGTCACGCGGCGCTGCTACTCCTGTTGCTGTCGCTGTTGTTGTTGTTGTTTTTGTGGCCCTGTTTAATATTTTATGACCAGCACAAAACTGGGCGCTCGCGTGGACGGAGGTTAACAACGAACCCTGCAGGGAACTGAATAACTAGTGAGAAAAATTTCTAGTTCCGAACTAGCGAAAAGGTGTCAAAGGGGAACTAGATCAATAGTAGTTAGACCCTCACCAGTTCAGAAGGAGTGAATTGAGTGACCATTATAAGACACACTTTGATTTGTATGCAATTTCGAAGTGACAAAAATTCTATGAAAATTTTTCGTTCGTTCAATAGCCGTCGGCTTTGTATATTTCTGCAATTCTCAGATGTTTAGTGAAGCATTTCATATAAAGAGTTTTCTATTTGCATCTTGTATGAAATGAAATGTTCCCCTAATTATGCTTTTCCGATCCCTCAGGCTTATTTTTAATTTTTTTTATTTTATTACTTTTTAAATATTATTGTAATTTTTTTTTAAATAAATAAATAAAAAAATATTAGTTAAAAAAAAAATTATCATCCGCCTTGTCACCGACAGGATTCGAACCCACCAGCGTTGCCGTTTTAAATTCTTGAGATTACCCAAAAAAATATTCAAATTACCCATAATTGCCCGAAATTCCCGATACAAATTTTAAAATTACACTGCCCGACAAAATTTCAAAAATTTTGATATCCTCGACATTTTATACATCTTGTATTTAACTTATTTTTTGCATAAAAACAAATCTTTTGTCCGCCATAATTCCGTCACTTTAACGTCGATTTTATGTGGAATTGGGTAGGGTATTTCATCCTCTCAAAATGAAATGAAATAACATAAAACTCAAGACGGTAATGGCGGAGATATTGACAGATTAGTAATCCTCCTTTTCTTCTTAGCGCGAAAACTGAAATTTCAAAATATCTCGAAAACTGTTCTACTTTTGAACCATTTGATTACATATTTGGAATTAGCAGGAATACATAGGAATCAAATATCAAATGTCGAGGATATTTTTTTGTCGGGTAGTGTTATCAAGAGATTTCCAATAAACAAGTATTTTCAAATTTATTTTACTTTATAACGGTTTATATTTTTAAACTCATGGGCATATATGTATGTATATGTGTGGTTAAAAAAAGTTATAAACAAACATAAAACAAGTAAGAGAGAAATGAAACATTAAATAGTCCGATTTTCTTTAATTTATAGGTACCTCCAATTCTGTGGGTTGTTTATGCAAATATTTATAAAAAATATTGCAATGATCTTAGCAATTTAAGTGGAGAAGTTTTACCCCAAAATGTATAGTTGGTTGTAGGGGAGCTATATGTTATAAAGGTCCAATTTGGCCGATTCCGAAAAATTATCAGCGTATCTTAACAACTGAAGAACTAGCTCATGATTCTGATAATATCGGCATATATTTTGGTGGGTCTAATTTTTCTCCTTCTGGAACTTTCGACAAACCTGTTTTGGCTCAATGTTATAATTCCATTTCATGTTCATGAAAGGTATAAAATTGCTTACTTTTTTCCTAGCTAACTTCTTACTTTAATGGGCTTATGTAATTTGCTTGTACATGTTCGACCAGCCGGTAATTCAAGATTAAATAAATGCTGCCAAAGCTCATGCACACTTTCACACAATGCGAATGTAATAGAAACTCATGAAAATAATTAA
This sequence comes from Urophora cardui, assembly GCA_960531455.1. Classification (NCBI taxonomy): domain Eukaryota; kingdom Metazoa; phylum Arthropoda; class Insecta; order Diptera; family Tephritidae; genus Urophora; species Urophora cardui. Next base: position 131,432,554 of record OY482672.1, read on the forward strand.
TTTTTTTATAGGCATTATTATTCATATAAAACTAATTCCCCATAATTCCCCAAATCATAGCACTCCCCAAAAATTACCCAAATATTAAAAAATTCCCCAAATTTGTGGAATTACCCACAAAACGGCAACGCTGGAACCCACGCCCCTCAGATTGAAAGGCACATGCGTTAGCCAGTCGGCCATCGTGCCACTTGCATGAAGTGTGTCAAATACTGAACTTAAGCGGCAGATGTAAAACTGTAGAATTTATAGGTACTTGTAGCTAGTTCAGAACTATCGAAATTGTGCCTATAAACGAACTAGTGTAAACTGTAGAATTTAGTACTAGTTCGGAACTATCGAAAATGTAGTGCAGAGAGGGACAATTGACACCGCCTAGGACATCGCTGTGTTAAATTCGCCAGTTGATAACATGCAAAAGAGATTTAGCTCGCACTAGTAGTGTCGAAAAATGCACTAGAAGCGACCTAGTTCGGAACTAGAGATTTTCCCTACAGGGGAAGCTATTGAAATTAAGCGTGTGTGTGTGTTTGCATGTGTAAGCACTGAAACATATCCCTGCAAAAAAATGTGCGATTAATACCGAAAGATATTTGTCCCGGATTGATCTCTTTCGAGAACAATCGGTCCACAATTAGTCCCCGATTGTTACCGTACGGGTATAAATGTAGACTAATTGTAGACCAATTGTTCCCGAACGGGTATAAATGTAGATTAATCGCTTTCATCCCCAACAGGTACAAATGTAGATTAATCGCTTTCATCCCGAACGGGTATAAATGTAGATTAATCGCTTTCATTCCGAACGCGTACAAATCTAGATTCCTTAAATGTAGACATTTTACAAAAATATGCTATGTATTTAAAAAATTGTAGAACAACCGGTAAAACGAATTGAACACCCTTTCTTTTAATAACAATGATGGATAATAATTTTAACAAAATGTTGCCTAAAATATTCTATGAAAAAATCCTTTACATTACGCTCATATAATGCATACTCAAAACTTACAATTTTTTAATTTATTTATTGAGATTTTTTTTCAAAAGTAAAACATTATATAATCTTTTTATGTATACTATATGCATGAACATTTACAATTTTTTAAACATTGTTATTAAAAATTGCCTTGGCCAACAACTTGGAAAAATCTACATTTGTACTAAAGACCTGCGCAAGCTCACTCGCTTTTCTTTGAACACTGTGTGATTCGGTGTCATTGCCAATGTTATGCTTGATTCGGTTTAACATACGATCAGCACTCGCACGACAGTATATGCTAGCATGAGTTGAGTGACAATGCAGTTTGCTCATTTCCATTTAGCCATGAACACACAGGCTTGAGTATATTTTCTGTGCCTTGCGAGTAGTGTGCGAGAGGACAGTAAAAGCACTAGAAAAATAAACGAATCAACCGAATCATTCTAGTTTGTTTGAGTGAATGCAGTGAAGTAAAACGACGCAGCAATGGAAGAAGTAAGTTTCTACTTATTTGTGTATACATACATATATGTACATTAATTTGATAGCTTGTACTTATGTATATATGTACATATGAACATATACATATATGTACATACATACATTTGTTTTATTGTAATTATATTGATTAGTTAAACTAAATGAAATATATGTATATATGTATATGTGTGTATGTATATATTTTAATAAAATAAATATTTACTATTATAGTTGTAGTAATAGTATTTGGGTGATATACTAATTATATATGAATTTAGGTATGAGCTAGTATCCAATGCTACAATTTTACTATGTATTTCTTATTTCGCATTTTTTTAGTAAAGCGCTTTATGTATTTATGTATGTACATATGTATGTACATATGTATGTATACTATTATAATTCCTCTTTTACTCGCATTCGTTACGTATGTACACACATACATAGCTCAGTTGCATGTTTCAAGCCTTCCGAATCTATTGCCTTTCGAATCTATTGCCTTACGAATCATTTGTCATTCAACTCAATTGCTTTTCAAGTTATGAGTGAATGAGGGCATATCTCTTTTTGTTGACGTGCAGTGCAGAAACACTTATGCTCTATTTACAAGCTCTTTCGCTCACATGTTGAGCCAATGTTATGCAGATCGGCTCACGCCGTTTTATGCGAGTGGCTTACATCGTCAAATGAGTGAATCGTTGCAGGGGTTTAATTTGTACCCGTTCGTGCTGGAAGCGATTGATCTACATTTGTACCCGTTGGGGATGAAAGCGATTAATCTACATTTGTACCCGTTCGGGATGTAAGCGATTGATCTACATTTGTACCCGTTCGGGATGAAAGCGATTGATCTACATTTGTACCCGTTCGGTATGTTAGTGATTAATCTACATTGGTACCCGTTCGGGTATACAAGTTGAACAATTAGTCTCTTCATAGGACATGCTCGAACAAATGCGATCAATTCACTCCATACAAAGGGATGTAAAATTGTATTAGTCGCATGCTCCCTTGCGATTGATCCCGGACACGTCCCGGATTAATCGCATTTTTTGCAGGGATATTCGTTGGAGGAGGCAAAAGTGGGCGAATGTGTGCAGGACGCCGACGCCGACGACGAGGACGATGTCGCTTGTCGAGTGTGAAATATGACAGAAATTTTGTGTGTGTCCTAGAAATTCAAGCAACTGTAATGTGTGAATAGAGCTAGAGAACTTGACAGCATAAATGCTCACAATTATATATATATATATGTATGTAAACTTACAGGGTTACAGGCTATTTGTATGTTTATTTGAGTACGTATGGAAGTCAGTCAGCAATTTAGGGGGAGTTTTGCCCTCGATCTATTTACATATATGTATCTAAATGTACATACATATGTATGTATGCACTCAATTTGAATATTTAGGTTCTGAGATATATATCTACATATATACATACATAAATATGTATAAGATAATAAAATATGTAGATGTTAACCACATAAATATGTATGTATGTATATGTTACATGTTTATTTATATACTCCACATAATCCACTAAAGAATGCTATGAAAGTGAAGTGTGTGTTAAAATAAATTTATTGAGTTAAGCTCCTGCCAGACGATGCAATGAAAGTGCTTTCAGAAAGTGAAAAAGTAAAATTTTCTCGTGTAGCCACCAAAAAAGTACTTTCTGAAAGTATTTTCCGAAATTTCAGCAATTACTTTCTTACGAAAAACTTTCATCGTCTAGCTGCGAGAAAAATACTTTTCAGAAATACTTTTCACTTTCAATTGTTACATCTGAAAGTGTTTTACTTTCTGAAAGTTGCTAGCTGATAGTGTTGCCTAAATGATCGAACCGGCATGTAAATATATTTTCTTTATAACAATACATATGTATAAACAAAATACAATTATTAAAATAATTAATTATCACATTATATTTTTCATATCAACACAAAAAACACAAAAGTCTCCACCATCACCATTCCACGCACAGCTGTTTGCTCTTACCGTAGCCATACACGGTGCGACCGTTGACCCAACTCGGTTGCAATCGAGTTGGACTGTTTGCCTACATACGGTGCAATTTATTGAACAACCATGTTGTAAAATCTCATTTTGTAAAAAATTACTTTGAGTGAACATGGAATAGGATAATATTGCGCTTGTAGGAAAAAATATTACAAAAAGTGGTTCCTGCAAGCTTTCCATTTTGCGTTATTTATTCTACAAATATTTATTTGTTTTGTGTTGAATTCGCTTATTTTTGGGTGCGCACCGTAATCCCGAATTTTTAAAATCCCGACAGGACATAATCCAGACAATTTTAAAAATCCAGAAACTACAAAATCCAGACAGTTTAAAATTCAGACAGGACAAAATCCCGACAAATCATAATCCAGACAAGACAAAATCCAGACAGATCATAATCCCGCAAGCCAAAATCTAGACAGGGCCATCACTCTGTAGCTCTATTTGAAAGCGAAATTCAATTCGAAAGCACAAGCGTAAAAGTAATATCAGGAGCAAGAAAAAGAAGATGAGGAAGAAGAAGTAGCAAGAAAAGTAGAATAAAAATAATAAGAAGAAGAAGAATGAGGATGATGGCGATGATGAAGAAGAATAAAAATAAGAAGAAGAAGAATAAAAATAAGAAGAAGCAGGAAGAAGAAGAATAAAAATAAGAAGAAGAAGAAGAATGAGGATGATGACGATGATGATGATGATGAAGAATAAAAATAAAAAGAACAAGTAAAAGCGCGACTGTCTTCGGCCGTACCGAAGACTTCATACCTTTCATGAGTGGGGAAATGAAAAGTTACCTATGTATGTACATAGCCGGATTAAGTTTAATTTATAATTTTAATTCTGTGGGTTCATTTATGGAAAGATTTATTAGAAAAAATGGTGTCTTGGCTATTTATATGGAGGAGTTACTTATACACCAAAATGTCCATATCTGAACAATCGGTTGTATGTGAGCTATATGTTATAATGGTCCGATCTTGAGAATTTTCGGTAACCCCGTTTGGGCCCATATTGGTACAAATACTTAAAAATTTCACGCCGTTAGCTGTTAAAATGGAGAAGTTATACACCAAAATGTTCATATCTGAACAATCGGTTGTAGGGGAGCTATACGTTATAGTGGTCCGATCTTAACAATTTTCGGTAATCCCGTTAGGGCCCATATGGGTACAAATACTTCAAAATTTCACGCCGTTAGCTGTTAAAATGGAGAAGTTATACACCAAAATGTCCATATCTGAACAATCGGTTGTAGGGGAGCTATATGTTATAGTGGTCCGATCTTGACAATTTTCGGTAACCCTGTTTGGGCCCATATGGGTACAAATACTTAAAAATTTCACGCCGTTAGCTGTTAAAATGGAGGAGTTATACACCAAAATGTGTTTATCTGAACAATCGGTTGTAGGGGAGCTATATGTTATAATGGTCCGATCACGCCGTTAGCTGTTAAAATGGAGGTTATACACCAAAATGTCCATATCTGAACAATCGGTTGTATGTGAGCTATATGTTATAATGGTCCGATCTTGAGAATTTTCGGTAACCCCGTCTGGGCCCATATTGGTACAAATACTTAAAAATTTCACGCCGTTAGCTGTTAAAATGGAGAAGTTATACACCAAAATGTTCATATCTGAACAATCGGTTGTAGGGGAGCTATACGTTATAGTGGTCCGATCTTAACAATTTTCGGTAATCCCGTTAGGGCCATATGGGTACAAATACTTCAAAATTTCACGCCGTTAGCTGTTAAAATGGAGAAGTTATACACCAAAATGTCCATATCTGAACAATCGGTTGTAGGGGAGCTATATGTCATAGTGGTCCGATCTTGACAATTTTCGGTAACCCTGTTTGGGCCCATATGGGTACAAATACTTAAAAATTTCACGCCGTTAGCTGTTAAAATGGAGGAGTTATACACCAAAATGTGTTTATCTGAACAATCGGTTGTAGGGGAGCTATATGTTATAATGGTCCGATCACGCCGTTAGCTGTTAAAATGGAGGTTATACACCAAAATGTCCATATCTGAACAATCGGTTGTAGGGGAGCTATATGTTATAGTGGTCCGATCTTAACAATTTTCGGTAATCCCGTTTGGGCCCATATGGGTACAAATACTTCAAAATTTCACACAGTTAGCTGTTAAAATGGAGGAGTTATACACCAAAATGTGTATATCTGAATAATCGGATGTTGTGTAACTATATGTTATAGTGGTCCGATCTTGACAATTTTCGGTAACCTTATTTGGGCCAAAATGAGTACGTCTACTTCAAAGTTTCACGTCCTTAGCTGTTTAAATTGGGAAGTTATGCACAAATTACATCCAAAAATGTCATGTATATCTGAATAGTCGGTTGTTTTCTATATGTTATAGTGGTCCGATTCGGCCGGTTCCGACAAATGATCAGCTGCATATAACAAAATACCTGTATTCCGGATTTCATTCAGATATCTCAAAAACTGAGGGACTAGTTTGCGTTCACACATACGGACGGACGGACAGACGGACAGACGGACAGACGGACAGACGGACCGACGGACAGACGGACATGGCTTAATCGACTCAGCTCGTGATTGTGATCATATAGGTATATATTTTGGTGGGAAGCTTGGGGTCCTTCTACTCGCGCGATTTTTTTTAAATTATTTTTATATTTGTCGGGATTTTTGTCGGGATTTTTTGTCTGGATTGTGTAGTGTCTGGATTATGATTAGTCTGGATTTGGTCGTGTCTGGATTTTGATTGGTCTGGATTTGGTCCTGTCTGGATTTTGATTGGTCGGGATTTGGTCGAATCTGGATTGTGTATTTCTGGATTTTGTTTTTCGGGATTTCGTTAAACACCCCTTATTTTTACTTCTTTTAATTTGATGTGTTCACTTCAAGAATTCTCATAAAATGAAATGTTGAACAACATGCCCCCAAACGATGCAACCAAGTTGTACAACTTGCCAAAAAATCAAAACTTTTTGATTTTTCGTACAACCGATACACAACTTCATACAACAGCCCCAGCGCAACTTGCTCAAGTTGTATAAAAAATTGCAAGGTGTGTGGCTAGCATCATCACACTGTGTGAGTCACACAACAAGCTGTTTGCTCTCCTACATCTGTCTTGCTCTCACAGCTGTTTGAATTTAATTTGACAGCTGCCAGAAAGTACTTTCAAAAACTCATTTCCCTTTCACCGTGTGGACAAACGAAAAGTATTTCCTGAAAGTTTTCGGAAAGTGGAGGTAAAAAGTGCTTTCTGAAAGCACTTTCATTGCGTCGTGTGGATACTCATGAAAGTTCTTTCAATGATTTGACACTTTCGGAAAGCACTTTTATTGCATCGTTTGGCAGTAGCTTTACTAGGAATTAGATACCAAAAGTACAGTGTGTCAAAAATTATGTGATCAAAAGTAGCACACAAGAGGACTTTTAAAATATATTAATTTCATGCATTTGAACAAATTTATGTAGTATGTACAGTTGTGGCCATACAAAATATAAGCAAAATGTAAAGACGAGACTCAGCTAATTGCCTTCAATTTCCCAATAAACATTAGGCTTGATCTGCAGCAATTGTAAAACGTATGTACAGCTTTTTCAAGTTTCACCTCACCGATAATTCATTTTTCTGGAAATAGTTGGTATGCCATTCGAGACCTACATAGGCTCTCCAGCAAAATGGAGACCTTCTTTATGCAATCAAGTATTTTTAATGAGCGAGAAGGAGATAGTAACTCATTTATTTTCGCATTAATTTCAAGTGTATTCACAATAAACTATAAATCTTGTAAAGCTAAGGTTGGTTATAAATTCAGTCTCAGTTCTATGTTCATAACGATGTCTATGGAGAGATTAAGAGTATAACAGCATAAGATAATAACTGTATACCAACTTGAGCAGTAGATATAGCAGTGTAACAGTAACAGTATAACAGTAACAGTATAATCGTACAATTTAACCGAAACCGTTTTCTAAACCTGCGGTTAATATAATACCCAGTTAAACATAATTATCGACTTACAACCTTATTAATTTATTATTATTATTATTAATCAATTTACTTTACTGGTAAAATGAAGAATTTGGAACGTTGAGCATCCTTTTCGTATTCTGCAAACAGGATAATTAAGTTAACATCGCAATATGTGCTAACAATTTCTTACCATTGTCAACCAAATTCCATTCTATTTGTCTAGAATTGCTTTGACAGCGTTACCATTTGTACCGACTGAAAAGAGGGTAAAAATTTTCAGCAAAGTAAATTAACAGTAAAGTATTTTTACGGCACCGCTCAGAATCGGGCTGCAAATCAAACTCTTTACATTTAGCATGTGGTCGATAATGCAGACGATATTTAACAGACTCTTATAGCAGTGACAGACGGCAGCGATAATCCCGATCACCGCAACACTTAATTCGATTAAAATTTTACCCTGACAGACGGCAAGTAATGCGGATTAACAAAACAGCTGAAGGAAGGTAGGCGAAGCGGCGAATTCAAAAACTTCTTGTTTTATTTCCAAAAGTAGGGTAAAATCACATCATTGTCAATAGGAATGGGCGACTCCCAAACGAATTATATCATTTTGACATTACACTCTACCAATTACAATAACAAATTACATTCAAAATTTCTGAATTCACTTATGCGCCTACCTTCATCGATCTGCCTTGGGTTCTTCTTTTTCTTCCCTTTCATTCACAATAGAAATTTTTCACCAGGGATGTCATTACAAAATGCTCTAATCCGTTAAAATTTTGAGGACTAACTCAAGAGATATTCCGGATTACATCCAGTTAATTCTCAAGTTAAGTCCGAATTAGCTAGATAATCCGGATTATCGCTGCCGTCTGTCAATGCTATTAGGGCCGTTTACTCAACCTTTGATTAACGCTAACCGGAGGACAAAGGTCCGGTTAAGCTATGGACTGCATTATCGATCACATGTTATATGTATGGTTTGATGAAGTCGATAATGATGTTTAACCGAACTTTAACCGTGGCTAGCGTTAATCAGAGGTTGAGTAAACGGCCCTTAAATCTCTGGTGAGCATTAACCGGAGTTTGATAAAAACGGCGCTAAGAGTATTTCTGCCTTCTAAATTGTTGCACCTTTTTCTTCTTTCGTATTCTCCTTCTCTTTACGCTTCTTTTCCTGCTTCGATTTTCTTTTTCTTCTTCTGTATTTAGCCTTTTTATTCTTTTTTTCTGCATGTGTATTTTGCTTTTTATTCTTTCTCTCGATTTTTGTTTTTCCCTCACATATTCGCCGTACCTTTGTTTTATTTTTTACTTTACCTTCTTTTCTCATATTTTCCTCTTGCTCTACTTTGTCTTTTTCGAAATTTCTTATTTCGTAATTTTTCTTTTAGAATTATTATTACTTTTTAATTTTTCCTTGAGCTTCTATTCAACATCTTCGTTAACTGTTTTATTTGCATTTTGTCCCCTTTTTCGTCTGGTTCTAACCCTGTTTGCTTCTACCTCCTCCTTCAATTCTTCTTCTTCTTTTCTTCTTCCTCTTCTTCTTCTTCTTCTTATTCTTCCTCTTCTTCTTCTTCCTCTTCTTCTTATTCTTCTTCTTATTCTTCTTCTTCCTCTTCTTATGCTCTTCTTCTCTTTTCCTATATATATTTCATTTGGAAATTAGAATTCAGTCTTCGTTTTAGAAGTGGCATCTTCGTAAGTGCTTATCGGTTGTTTCAGGAGGATTTAAAGGTAGAAATCAAGCATCAAGAATAAGGCAAATACGCTACTATTTCAGAGAAATTTCTACGCATAAAACTGAAACGCTCGCCGAAATTTAATTTTTTCGCTGAGGAAAGAACCGAAAATAACCTTGAATCTGAATTAAGAACAAAGCTTGTTCAACGAAAAAAAAAATCAACAAAAAAAATCAACAAAAAAAATCAACAAAAAAAAAATCCACTACTACACCTTTTTCAGTTTAAATTCAGAAAGTTCCAATTGATATTCAGAAAATTACAATTGAAATTCAGAATTTCCATTTGAAATTCAGAAAATTACAATTGAAATTCAGAACTTCCATTTGAAATTCAGAAAATTCCATTTGAAATTCAGAAAATTACAATTGAAATTCGGAAAGTTACATTTGAAATTCAGAAAATTACATTTGAAATTCAGAAAGTTACATTTAAAATTCAGAAAATAACAATTGAAATTCAGAAAACTTCTTGAGTACTGTGAGGAGGTTTCTGAATTTCAAATGTAATTTTCCAAATTTCAAATGGAATTTTCTGAATTTCAAATGTAATTTTCTGAATTTCAATTGTAATTTTCTGAATTTCAAATGCAATTTTCTGAATTTCAAATGGAATTTCTGAATTTCAATTGTAACTTTCTGAATTTCAAATGGAAATTCTGAATTTCAATTGTAATTTTCTGAACTTCAAATGGAAATTCTGAATATCAATTGGAACTTTCTGAATTTCAACTGAAAAAGGTGTAGTAAATAAAAAATAAATAAATAAAATAAAAATAACAAACAAACAAAAAAAAACAACAAAATTTATTAAATGCAAAAAGCCATATTTGAGCTCGTTGTCCACAAAAATCTAGAATTGACTGAACACAAAACCAATAACCCCTTGGACTAACTGACTCACTGCAAGCAAAGAAAAGAAGTTTAATTATCAACACGACCCTTTATTTATTTTAATTTCTACATGGACACTTTGGCCTCTCAAGTTGACTAAAAATCAACGATTGTTTGCTTAGAAAAAAAACAGGAAAACTGAAATAACTTTAAAGTTTTGTATGCTTTTGCTGACACTTGCAGAGCAAAATATTAATTCTAAGAGCCTAGAATTTGCTGAGTTGATGAATTTAGTACTAACATTGGGTCATATTAATAAAAGCCAAGCATTTGCTTTTGCTTAAGATTTCTGACCTTCTACTCAAATTTGGAAATTTGGTTCATACAAATTAATGTCAAATTTCTGAAATTTTGAGTAAAAGCATTTGCTTGTATTTTATTAATATGGCCCAATGAATGGATTAGTGTATACAGTCGATTAAAAAAGTATTCACATTCATTTTTCTAAGAAGAAATATTCGTAACATTAATCTTTTTCTCTGTAGCTTTTTCAGAATGAGTTCAAATTATTTTATCACTGTCTGTATATGCTACATATTTATGTGTGTATCCCAACAAACACTGAGATTAGATAGCGAATACTCGCCATTTTCGTCGAAGCTCTAATGTTAGAGGTCTTATTGTGGAAAGAGTGAAGTTCTCATAGTGCTATCAAACAAAAAGGAAGACAACACTGTGCAACGGCACTTTTGGGGCGCTATAACTACCGCACAGAATGAAAGACCACTATCTGTATAGTAAAACCCTCAAACCGTTTTGCGTCATGAGAACATATTATTTTTATTGGCATTTTAGGTAGGGCTGCACATTAACGTTATTTTTTTATCAATAACCGAAAAAAATTTTTGTTTTCCATTCAACTTTGAAAACTTTTAAGGTTAAATGCTTAACAAAAATTTACTGCTTTGATAATTATCAAAAAAAAATTATCAAAAAGAGTTTCGTTTTGTTGATTATCAAAAAACAAATATTAAAAAAATTTCGTTTCGGTAGCCAACAAAAAAATTATCAAAAAAATAACGTTAATAAAAATTCGAAGTAAAATGAAGCCGTAAGCCCGAAACAATTTTTTATTATTATTATGTTTTTGATGATCAACGAAACGAAATAATTTTGATAATTTGTTTTTGATAATCAGCGAAACGAAATAATTTCAATAATTTTTATTTGATATTCAACAAAACAAATTTTATTTTTTTTTAATTTTTATTTGATATTCAACAAAACAAAATTTTTTTGTTGATATCGTTGTGCAGCCTTGATTTTAAGTTTTGTCTGAGTGATTTTTAAATAGCGGGAAAACGGGGTTAAAATACATATCGTATAGAAATATTTTGTTAGAATACATACTTATAGTAAAATTGCACGAGCTTTAATTTTGTAGAATACTTTAACTCTCTAAGACCCCGAAGAATGGGTTGTTTTGAGACCTTTTTAGGAAGCCCCAAAAATAATATTTTGAGGGTTGGAAGAGGACTAAATTGTTCCAGAAGATTAATCGCCATAAAATTTCGCTAGGGGTATTATGAGACAAAATCATTGTACAAATAACCTAAACCTAAACCACAGTGTAATTCTCCAATCGAAATATAATGCAGTTCTTTAATAAGAGTTTGTAAATACATTCTGTAACCAGTTTCGAATGAAATTCTACATGGTGTAATTTTCTCTTAGAGAATTATATTCGTTAACTAGTGTAGCTTCCACAAATTCTTTAACGTTCAAGGCTGTGCTTGCTGGGATGTACATGGGTAATCATTTTATGTCCGTCAACCATTTCTATGCCCGCATTTTTGTTGACGTTTGCATTATTTTTCGAGGGTTCAATCTATCATCCAACAGCATTACACACTAATAAACACCCTCGGGGTAATAAAAAGCCAAATAAAACGCAAGAACGCAAAAACAAATTTTGGCTGAGTAGGCAAATACTACAAATCTCCCTTCAACAGTCAGCAATTTTCACAGCATCAGCACAATCCATTTTATGCGTATTTCATTTATGTATTTTCATTTCATGTTGTTTGATTAACCCTTAGATATGTACCTATGTGCGTATAAATGTAAGTGTGTCCATTGTGTACACTAGAAAGTGCTGATTTAAGCATTTATGCTGGTACCTTTTGCGTTTATTAATTTGTATAAAAGAAAAAGTTGCCGCCAGCATAAAACTGTACAAAAGAATGCACAATTTTTGTTTCACTCCATTGAACCAAAACAAACCCAAATCAAACTAAAATGAAATGAAATTTGAACAAGGCCAAGGGAAATGTAGGCAGTTGAGTTTTTATTTCAAGTGGATGATAAAATTGTATGGACTCTGTATGACGCCGAGGGATGTGTGTGCATGTATAGGAAGGGCAATAAATTAAGGGATGTTAATGCATAATAATTATGTAAGAGTAATAATAATAATGATATTATTAATAATAATGATATTAGTAATAATAAGTAAAAGTAATGGTCATAGGCTGACGGGAAAGACTTGGACATCCTTCGAAGTCAAACTTATGGAACTTTACAATCAGTATATAGTTTTGATGTCCACACCAATATCCAGAGCTTGAACCATTGAGTGTATGGCTTGAAAATTACTTCTAAGCAGACCTGGGTAATACTGAGTAGTAATTGGACTATTATGTACTTAAATACTTTATATTTTGATCTTGAAGTAATTAGTAAGTACTTTCAGAATATTCAAGTACAAGTACAAGTACAAGTACAAGGAATTACAAAATAATTGAAATTTTAGCAACTACTTCAAAGTATTTGAAGAGAATTGAAAGTACTTGAAAAGCATTGAAAAATGTACTTGAATCGATTTTTTAATTCTTTTCAAGTACTTTCAATTACTTACAAATCGATTCAAGTACATTTTTCAATTCTTTTCAAGTACTTTTAATTCTTTTCAAATACTTGAAGTATTTGCTAAAATTTTAATTATTTTGCAATTACTTGTACTTATACTTGTACTTAGGGTTGCCAGACGTACTGATTTGATCAGTACAATACTGATTTTTCGTGTCCTGTACTGATGGTTTTAAAAACCTTAAGAAATACTGATTTTTTACTGATTTTGTACTGATTTGTACTGATATTTATAACCCTGCACTGTTTTTAATTTTCCAACCGTTTTCATTTGACGTTTGTAACCATAAAACAATTAGGAAGGAGGCAGGGACGCGAACGTTAAATGTCATACAAACACAAACAAAATGCCAGTAATAAAGATGATTTTCCGCATACATATATGTATTGTTTTTTTTTTTTAGGGCAATGTACTGATTTTTTCGGGAAAGGTATCTGGCAACCCTACTTGTATTTAAAAATTTTGGGAATACCAGTGGCAGTACCAGTACAATTCCTTTAAAATGTACTTGTCACAAGTCGTACTGGTACTTGATATTACCCAGGTCTGCTTCTAAGACAGGTATTTACCTTGCTTTATTTGCGGCTTTTCGAACTGCAGCTACTTAGTCATAATGTAGATGAAAAATACGAAATGGTATACCAAACAAGAGTAAAAGTTTGTGGCGTTTCTTTCCTTCTGTTTAATTTTAGAACTATCCATTGTTTTCTGTAGCCGCTCTAGAGTGTTTTCATGGATTATGGCAACATGATCTCTTCTCATACAAGTCGATTATCTGCTGAGACAGCCCTTAATTGGAAGAATACAAATCTAGGTGTATCTGATTTAGTATTGGCGATCGAATTGCCCTCTAATTGCAGTACGTACATATTACAGACCAATCCTTAGGCAAGCTCTGCAGGTTATTCTAAATATCTTGCCATTGGATCTCGCACTTTTTCAAGTGGGAGCTACGTGAGCACTAAGTCTAAGAGAGTCATCCGCATCGTGCACAAAAGCCACAGAACGCTCTATAGTGTTTTGAACAATTTAAGTTTTCTATCTGGTATCACGGACCGCTGTACTACTAAAATAGTAGCGTAGACAGCAATTTCGAAACAAAAATTCTTAACAGGGATGATTGGGAAGAGCCAAATCATAGCTATCCACCACCCAGGTAGCGTTTCCGTCTATACCGAAGGCTCTAAATTGGATAACAGAGTTTGAGGCGGGGTCTTTTCACAAGACCTAAATCTACGGCCATCTTTCAGGCTACTATGTAGATCAGATCAAAGTCAGATGAGATGGCGCTTGGAGTATTCAAGAGAAAAGTTCTTCGGAAGATTTATGGACCTTTGCGCGTTGGCGTGGGCGAGTATCGACGGATATTTAACGATGAGCTGTACGAGCTTTACACAGACATCGACATTGTTCAGCGAATAAAGATCCAGCGGCTGCGTTGGACAGGTAATGTCGTGAGAATGGATGAAGGTGCTCCGGCCAAGAAAGTATGTATTTCTATAGAAACCCGCTGAACGCAAAAGAAAAGGGAGACCTCCACTGCGTTGGGAAAATCAGGTGGACAGAGATGCTGCCTCCCTAGGTGTTCCCAAGTGGCGCCATGCTGCTATAGGTAGTAACATATGGTTCTCACAAACCCATTTCGAGTGTATTTTGAATTAACTATGGACGCTGGAAAACTAAGCTTGGTTATGCTTCAGTTTTTTCTCAGTATGATATTCATAACGATGAAGATCGAAGGTCAATTTTGTATGTACGCCACAATGTCTATTCGTGCACTTATGTAGATATTAATTTCGAAATTATAGAGATTATTAAATATTGACGTCAATCATTAAATCACTACCGGGTTCCGTGTTATATCTATTACTTATGTATGTATATAAATATGTACAATTTTGTTTAACTACCTTCACCTTCAAAAATTCATATTTGTAATATCGTTTTAAAGCAACGTGTATACTGTACATACATATAGTACATATCGTCGGCCTCCTGCCAGAAACACGAATGTGAAAATTTTTTTAAGTGCAATGTCTCCGCTTTATCGGGTATATATTGATGTAATAACAACTAATATTTGTCTAAATGCTTGTGTAAATATACATACATAATATGTACGTGTATGTACATAAGCATATATACAAATAATTGTTATTACATCAATATATACCCAATAAAGAGGAGACATCGCACTTAAAAAATCTTCACATTCGTGTTTCTGGTAGGAGGCCGACGATATATAATAAATACACACATAAAAATTTAATGTAAAATTGCATAAAGTGTTAATGAATGCAAAATAAATGAATTTTTTGTTGTTGTTGTCTGCCATGAGAGATGGCATGTCTATTTGACATTAGTATATTACGGCAACCAGTACCTAACCTACAATTACAGAAATGCTATTACTATACATAATAGATACAATTCGTAGGTACACACAAACGCTAAATATGTACATTAAATGAGTCAGTTAATTAATATATCTCATTTCCTTATAAATTTCAGAAATTTTAATAGACAAGGTGCTACAACAAAACTCGTGTGAAAAATTATAATTACAACAATGACGGCAATGACAATAAAATTAACAACCATAATGGGAATAATATCATCAACAACATTATCACCATCATCATCCTAATCTTTTTTATCACCTTTATCGTCCTCATCATAATTTACGTCATTATCATTATGATTATGATTATCATTATGATTATGATTATGATTATGATTATGATTATCATTATGATTATCATTATCATTATCATTATCATTATCATTATCATTATCATTATGATTATGATTATGATTATGATTATGATTATGATTATGATTATGATTATGATTATGATTATGATTATCATTATCATTATCATTACCATTATCATTATCATTATCATTATCATTATCATTATCATTATCATTATCATTATCATTATCATTATCATTATCATTATCATTATCATTATCATTATCATTATCATTATCATTATCATTATCATTATCATTATCATTATCATTATCATTATCATTATCATTATCATTATCATTATCATTATCATTATCATTATCATTATCATTATCATTATCATTATCATTATCATTATCATTATCATTATCATTATCATTATCATTATCATTATCATTATCATTATCATTATCATTATCATTATCATTATCATTATCATTATCATTATCATTATCATTATCATTATCATTATCATTATCATTGTCATCATCATCGCCGTCGTCGGTAGCATCATCTTTAACGCTATCATTATCATCATCATCCTAATTATTATTATCGTCATTATCATAATTTATCGTCGTCGGCATAATCACCCTTAACAGCATCCATTAACACCAACATCAATCTTATCATCACCATCAAAGATGATGCCTCATCTTCTCCATTATCGACAACACCAATATGAACAACAACAACTCAAAGAAAGCAATAACAAATAATCAATTTTTCGATAAATTTTTCTATACCTTTTCAAGTTGTACTTCAGAAATCTCCAAGTATATTTCAGAAATTTTCAAAGTGATGTAGAAAATTTCTGAAATATTCATACTTGAAATTTTCTGAAGTAAAACTTGAAAAGGTGTAGTTTGGAACACCCTGTATATCTGTATGCATAAAGTTCACTGCCATTTATGAACACAAAAAATCAAATAGTAGCGAAAAAATAGTTCTCGAAAACCGTTACAACGGCCAAGCAAAAAAAAACTTATCAGCAGCAACAACAATAACAACAAATATGTAAGCGTAATGTCAATAACATTTAAATAACAATATTTATAATAAAATAACGAAAAAATTCAGTGAATTTTGCATTGACGTTGAATTGCGTGCGTCGTTGATACTTACATGCATACGTGCACATTGTCGTTATTGCTTTTCATGATCGACGGCGACAGGTAATTAGATATGAACATATGTATTTACGTACGAACCCACTATTTCATTATCAACAATTGCCATATCACAACAAAAACAAGTTCAACTACGCCATCACTTTTGTTTAATCTTTGCACGAAATCGCTCCGATTTTTCCAATTTTTGTTGTAGTTGCCTTTATTGCTGTTTTTCTTGTTGTTATTGTTGCTGTTTTTGTAGTTCATATTAGCTTATTTTCTTTACTTTACCAGCAAGAACTAACTAACATATCTTAGTAGTCTCTTGCAACGAAATTTGTGAGAGTAAAATGACATTTTGTTAGTGAGAGATGTTAGCAAAAAAGTGGAGAAACATGAAATTAGCTAACTTTGGCTGTTTTCCATGTTTTGGCATAAAATTGCTTACTGCTTCCATTTTCTAAATAAAAATGACTAATTTAAATTCTTCCTCTTGCTAGTAACTTGCTTGTGGAAATTTGTTCAGTAAAGCAAGTTACTGAAACTGTCATTTTCGCTCTATGTATCAATTTTCGTTCAGTTTGCTCTTTTTTGCTGGAGAATTAGCTGTCAAATCTATATAATTAGTGATAATTAACATTAGTTAGTAAGTAGAGAAACAATCCTATTGTTGCAAACAGTGACAGCTTATTATCTCGCACTTTTGTTTGCTATTTCGGTTATAAACCGGTTTCGGCGATGTGCCAGTTTTTCAAAAATGAAATGCTTTTCTAAAGAACGAAAAAATATACTGAAGACTAAACCAAATCAAATTTAACAAGGGATGACGGAAATTCGTTCCAAAATACATCACCTTACCAGACCTTAGATATGTACATACATATATGGATAGTGATCGGACATCTGCTTCAAAGAAAATATTAAACACCCTTCAGAAAAACATTTCTCGCAATCAATCGTAGGAAATTACGTAGACATATTTAAAAAAAAAAATAAAATAATTTAATATACACAAGCTACAAACAGCAAAATAGAAACGTTAACGCTAAAAAAAAAAAAACACGAGCTGCCGAAATAAGCATAAAAGGCCATAGAATCAAGCGTGAAACAAATCGGAGGTTGTCTAGACGCCCACCTCGAAAATTTGTACGAATATAACCTTTACAATGTTATGCATGTTTGGACATGTGTGTGCGTGTGCTTAGGTTTGAGGTAATTTATGTTAAAAAATGTTTATATTTAAGTACACTTGTATGTATGTATAGTAATTTAAAAACTTTATGCGGCAATAAAATAAATAATTTAAAATACTTATGGGTGTATGTAATACTAATGCCACTTGAAAACAATAAGTCATGGTTTGACATTTTCATTACCCCGTAAACATAATTTAAAAACTTATTTATAGAAAAAAAACTATACAAAATTGGTTTAAGTTATACTATTACTAGTAATTAACTAAAAAAATAATAAAAAAAACATTGTATATTATGAAAAAATGAGGCTAAAAATTCAATGTTTTGACTTTGACGTCATTGCCAATCTCTAATTACATACTTAGTAGTGCTAAGTATGTATATTTAAAATGTATGTAAAACAACAACAAGAAAACAATGAATGAAATATGTATATACAACTACATACATAATAATGTATTTACATATGTATTTACACATAGCAACAGACGTAATAAAAGTTTGTAACACTAATAACATACAAACACTTTTTTCACAGCAACGATTTGAGTACTACTCGCAAACTGATCCGAATGCGTTGGCTGCAGTAGCAAAAGTGCTTAGAACTCAGTTTTAGCAAAGGCAGCTGCATCAACCCAATAATTAATAGAGGGAAACTTGAAGAAAAAAAGATTGGAGTTGCCAACTGTTTGAAAAAAAATCGTTTAAAAAAATTACTAAAATAAATAAAATATGAAAAATAATATAATAATCTAATAATAAAAAAAGCAAATATTTCAAAATTTTAACTTCAATAAAGCTGATAAAATGAATGAAATATGTATTATAACGTGTGTATCAAATTAAGGAGCTTTAGGGAACATAAATTTTTAAGATATTTTTGGAACTGTTTCGCTTGTTTAAATTTAGTTATTAACAAAATGTAAAAACACGAGTAAACATTTTTTTAAGGAAATGTCACCTTTCATAAAAATATACATAAGTCCAAATGGATAAAATAAAAAAAAAATAAACAAAAAAAAATTAAATAAAATAAGATAAAAAAATAAAAATATAAATATAAAATAAATAAAATAAAATAAATAAAATATAATAAATAAAATAAAGTAAAATAAAATAAATTAAAAAAAAAAAAAAAGTTTGTTTTTACATGGCCGTTTAGTTATAGTAATTTTTCTTAATTAATAATTAATTTATAAAATAAAATAAAATAAAATAAAATAAAATAAAATAAAATAACATAAAATTAAATTAAATAAAAAAATTAATCATGGTTGTAACCACAGATGTTTCACCTTATATTCCTCTAAGAGTCTGTAACACTTCTAATAGTCTTAGAGGGATCTAAGGTGAAACAGCTGTAGTTAGTTACATCCATGCTTAAAATTTTTTTCTAGTTTCTAAAAAAAATTAAATTGAAATAAAATAAAATCAAATGAGAGAATAAAAAAAATGAAATAAAATAGAAAAATTAATTAACAAAATAAAATAAAATGAAATGAAATAAATTAAAATGAAATAAATAAAATAAAATAAAATGAAACAAAATGAATTAAAAAAGTAAATTACTTAAAAATGAAATGAAATAAAAAAATTAATATAAAATAAAATAAAATTAAAATAAAAAAAAAATAAAAAATAAAATAATATTAGTACCTACGATTTCGGTGAAAATGCCGTTGGAAATGTTTTTTTGTTAACACTTCCACCTATGAGTTTTTTTTTCGATAAAATAAACTCCCTAACTCTCTCCTTTTAGCTTGTGTGTGAAATTAAGACTCAGTTGATTTTTCAATTTTCAATAGCCTACCTAAACTCAAATTACTATCTTATCGCAGCTATTTTTTCTGCTGGGTTCAGCGAAAAAGCTTTTGTATTACGTTATAGCAAACGCTATGAATATTTTGTAAATGCGGAAGTACGACGCTTAGCAACTTCAATAAAACTTAGCAGAGAAGAGAGGTAAGCAAGCGAGCAAGCTCAAACGTCAATCACAAAAGTATACGTAAAATGATTTACTTGCAAGCTTATGTATTTACATACAAATATACTACATACATATAAAAAGTTAACAACTTATGTAAATTATTTGCACATCTATAAAAATGTATGTACATAACATACATACATACATACATACAAACAGAAGTACATAGTTATATATGTATGAAAGAGAAAACATAACGCTAGTCGCGTGTTTGAATTTAAATATGTGCTCACATTACATTAGTCGATTGCAGGGATCGAAAATAAGGGTTTACACATTTTTTTGTTTTTAAATCTGTTAAACTACTAGAAATCTTTTTGTACGTTGAGAAAATATTATGATGAAAGTGGCATAAAAAATATCTCAATTCAAAAAAAAAAAAAATAAAATGTTCATAAAAAAGTAATAAAATAAAAAAACGAAAGAAAACAAAAAATAAAAAAAGAAAGAAAAAAAATAAAAAAAACGAAAGAAAAAAAATAAAAAAAAACAAGAAAAGACATCAAAAAAAATTAAAAAAACAGAAATAAAAGGAATATAAATATTAAGGAAAATTCCCATTTATCGTTGGGGGTTATACTTTGAAGCATAAACTTTGTGCTCCCACCTCAAATTTTTTCTTCGAAAGTTTCCTCTTACTTCGTTTTTATTAATTTTAAAAGCATGTAAAAAATTAGAAAAAACAAAAGCAAAAAAGTAAACACACGCACTTGAACTTTTCGTTTTATTAGCATCGTAAAGATTTTGTTAAATAAAAAAATAAAAAAATTTTGTTATTATTAAGGTAATTTGAAAACAAACGAACGTGAGTACTATGAACATCATTTTGTATTTCAAGGTCATTTCTGATTGCTTTAGCACGAGTGTGCTACGCAGTTGCGAGTAAGCGATAAAAGGAAGAAAAAAAGCTTTGAATAGACAAATTATTGGGGGATTGTTTCATGAAATTACTATATACAAGTATGGATGTATGTTTATATGTTTAACATTCTTAGTAACTATTTCATCTTTTTTTAATAATAATAATAATTCTGAGTCATTTAAATACAAACAGTAAATTTATCCTTGGAAAAATTGGGAACGAAAACAAAATGGTAAAAAATTTATCGCATCTACTTTCACGAATTAATTTGCTGGAACCATTTTTTTATTTTATTTAACCCATTAATGACCAACGTTGCCGAATGACCCCACCGATATCGAAAATTAAACCCAGGAAACACAAGAGAGATATTTTTGTATTTTAAGACATCGAAGAAGAAGAAAAAGAAGAAGGAGAAGAAGAAGAAGAAGAAGAAGAAGAAAAAGAAGAAGAAGAAGAAAAAGAAGAAGAAGAAAAAGAAGGAGAAGAAGAAAAAGGAGAAGAAGAAGA
The DNA here is from genome assembly GCA_960531455.1 of Urophora cardui. Taxonomy (NCBI): domain Eukaryota; kingdom Metazoa; phylum Arthropoda; class Insecta; order Diptera; family Tephritidae; genus Urophora; species Urophora cardui. The sequence continues at coordinate 131,453,948 of OY482672.1, forward strand.
CATCAGCTCTCCTACATTGAAATTTCCGTTCTATGATCGGCTACGCATGCCTTAGGTTCCGTTTTGTTGCAGATTTTCCGACAGTGAAACTAGAAAGCAAATTCATTTTACAATCGTTTTGAAGTTTATTCGTTTTCGAAATGAGTTTTTAGAGTTTTTGTTGTTTGTTTTTCCGCCAGGGTAGGAATGCGATGTATCGTGGAACGAATTTCCTCATACCTTGTCAAGTTTGGTTTGGCTATAAACCGGTTTCAGCGTTGTGTCATCATTAGTATCTTTTCTCGTTCCTCTATAGATTTTTAGTTTTCATTATCCTTAATTACCATCAGTTGCTTGTTTGTATGCATGACTGTACCTAATTGAGTACAGCTTCAGTACCAATCAAATCAAAGCTTTGAACCCTTCAATATTTTTTCTATTAAACATTTTTGCAAGCCTTCACCAAATATCCTTGCGCAAATTTCGTAAATGTTTTCCAAAAAAAAAACCAACTAAATCCTGCTACGCATTTATTCAATAACTTCCAATTTCATTAACGAGGTTATACCCTTCGAAAAGTGAAGGCAATGAAATTAACATCCCAATAAACACAAAAGCGAGGATGATATCGTGGCGAATTCGAGATGAATTCGCGGAGGTGAATATCATTTTTCGGACTCGTGTCGAGTTCGAGATGGACTCGAGAAAAATCAATTATCGCAATAGCATTTATTAATTTTATTAAATCTTGCTTTACACGAAGAAATTCCCTGTTGAGCTTTAATTTACCATTTAAAACTCTACTCAAGAGACTGAACAGCTCGGATGATATCGTGGCGAATTCGCAGAAGAAGACTTTTTAGAATGTATTCGCCGATGAGCCTAAATCTCGAATCGTCAACTATCCGAGAATATCAAAATGCGCGAATCGCTAATGAGGGGTGACTCGTCTGCGAATTCGGATTCGCCAATCTATCGTCGCAAACTATCGCCGCGATAATATAATCAGAGAAGCGAACTCGTCTCGAATTCGAGGCGAATCCGTTGTGTTTATTGGGATTTCGTACATACATATGTATGGTTATTTATGCGTGTGTTTGTTTGTCTGTTTGGAGGTATGTTTGTGTGCATGTCCTTCCAAAATTTCATCACAACACAGATCACCTTCTTTGTCTCCCTTTTTTGTGCCTCTACCGCTCCAAACGCCCCTGACGCCTCCGCTGCTTGCCACCTTGGCTAGTTTTAGCAGAGAACGTTCTCTGGTTTTAACTCATTTCACTGACCAACCACCGCACAACCTCGAGACTGGCTCGAATGCATCTCGAGAACCTTGTGATATGCGACGCGTTTGCCGGCTTGCGAAGGCCTTCAGTTTCATACATACAAGCAAACATACAAATATACATACATACAAACATATTAATGCATAAAGTAAGAAATGTTTGCTGTTAATTGAGCGATAGTAGGTATGGCTGCGACACAAAATACAATCAGGGACATTTTGATAAACGAATTAAATTTTGTTTTCTTGGAAACAGATAAAGAAATCGCACACAAAATGACAACAACAATATCAAGGACAACGCCAAAAAAAAAAACAAAAAGCCAAATTTTATCAAATATACACTGAAATAAATTTTGGTATAAATTTTAAACATTTTTGGTCGATATATAGGACACGATCCAAAAATTATTAAAATTTAAACTTTGAAACATTATTAAAATTTAAACTTTGAAAAATTATTAAAATTTAAACTTTGAAAAGTTTAAAAGATTTTTAAACTTTTAAGGTTTAGATTTTATTCCAAATTATGGTTTATTTTAAGACTTTCAAAAGTTTAAAATTTAAACCTTTTTTTGGTTTAAATTAAAAAAATTTCTGCTCCCAAACCCTCTTCATGCTTTTCCGTATTGTATCCTATTTTTCTCCTTTTCTTCCATATTGTTCTCCCACCAACATCCCTTTAATCCTTTTCCATATTGTATCTTTTTCCTATCCCCTTTTTCTCCTTTTCTTCCTTCTTTATTTTATCTGTTTCCATAATTATTTTGTGTTTGTTTCTTTCTTCATTCAAACAACGCCACACAGTCGTTCATTCAAATTGTCCAATAACTATAAGTGAGCTTTTTATATTGTTCATTTCTCGAAAGAGCAAGTTGGAATTTCAAATCAAAAATTAAAATTTTTTCGTTGAAATAAAATCTTACGACCAATGAAAGTTAAAATTTAAACCTTAAAAGTTTAATTAAGAAAAAGTGTAAGATTTAAACCAAAAAATACTTAGAAATATTTAAACTTTTGTAAGTTTGAATTTTAAACCAAAAAAGAATAAGAAACGTTTAAACTTTCGAAGGTTCAAAATTTAAACCAAAAAAAGTTTTAAATTCCTCTCAAACCAAATCAGAGTTTAAAAAATATTCCAATATTTATAACAGTGTACATAGAAATTACGTAAAAGTCATAGAGCCAGCGCATAATAAAGAAAAGAAAGAAATTCTGCCACTTTTTTATTGCTTTGTTTGTATACAATTCCCTGTTTTTGTATTTGTAGAACTTTAGCGAGTCCATAAATTAATTTAATATTTTTTTATTTATTTATGAATTCTCAATTTTTTTGCTGTTGGCTATAAATGTACATACGTATTTTTTCGTTTTTGTTGGTTCTTTGAACTCCCGCAAGGCCAAGCAAATTTGCTTAAAAAACCTGAACAAATGAACGCACATTACTACATTCATACGAGGGTTGCGCGATATATTTTTAGCCTAATAATGAAAATGCGAATATTAATCATCAAAAATGGTTTTATTGTTTTTTTAAGTATTCTCCAGCATGACTTATACACTTTTGCATGCGCTCAAACCAATTGTCGAAGCACTTTTTCCACTCCGATTGAGACACCTCCAAAACATGGTTTTTGAACGCTGAACAGCATCTTCTGGCGACGAAAATCGTTGACCACGCATTTTTTTCTTGATGAGCGTTTCGTATTCGACGTTTTTGCCCGCCAAAAAGGCGTTGGTTTGAGCCGATGTGTGAGAGCTCGCATTGTCATGGTGAAAAATGATTCGTCTTCTCTTGTTCGTTTTTCGAATTTCTCCGAAGACTTCAAGCAAACAAATTGTGGTGTACCATTCAGAATTGACCGTCTTCCGTTGCTCAAGCAGAACAGTCGCCACATGACTAGATTTGCCGGAGAAACAGGCGACCATTTGCTTCGAAGTGCTTCTTCCACGAACAACTTTCGTTGGATTTGGTTCATCTTCGAAGACCCACACGGTCGATTGTTGTTGTGTTTCGGGTTCATGCGCATAGATCCATGATTCGTCACCTGTGACGATCTTATAAACGTCTTTTGAAGCACCGCGATCGTATTTTTGCAACATTTCTTTGCACCAATCGACACGAGCCTTTTTTGGAGCGACAGTCAAATTGTGCGGGATCCAACGAGAACAAACCTTTTTTACGGCCAGGTGTTTATGCAATATCGAATGTATGCTTGTGGGAGAAATGTCCAAGGATGTCTCTATCTCACGGTATATCACATGACGATTTTGCATTATGAGTTCACGCATGGCATCAATGTTCTCTGGCACAACAGCCATTTTTGGACGACCTTCACGAAATTGGTCTTTGAGCGAGCATCGGCCATGATTGAATTCATTATACCAGTTTTTCACAGTAGGATAGGATGGTGCTTCATCGCCATATAAAGATATAAATTCATCAATGCACTCTTGTCGTGATAATCCACGTCGAAAGTTGTGAAAAATGATCGCACGAAAATGTTCACGAGTTAATTCCATTTTTTTGCCAAATTAAATTTTTCAAGTCACTGTAAACAATACAAATGATGATCGTACGCCAAAACATTCTGAGTACGATTATGCTAAAAAATGTCAGACTTCCCAATGGAAATGTCAGATTTCACCTGGCAACACGTTTTCATTGGTAGGCTAAAAATATATCGAGCAGCCCTCGTATATATGAATAAACACGTAATAAAGTGGAAATACGCAAAAAATGTGAATTTTTGATAGTTTATCGACACCGCTGATGGCTAAAAGCAGCAAGTAGTAACAGCAACAATAACAGCAACAGTCACAACACCAGCACAACGAGCACATCAATCAAACAGCAAACACACCTACAACCACAGAAGAAACCAAACGCCGCAAAAGAATAGGGAAGTTAGATAAGGGCGACAGCAATGACGCCCCAGCTCCGCAGCTCAAACGCCGCTGCGCCGTTAATATTATTCGAAAGCTTTATGTTTCAAGCGTCTGCGGTGCTTCGTTTGCCTGGTTGGCGGTCTCGTCATCACTGGATGGGATTGTGCTGTGGTGAATTGCTGCTTATGTATTGGTGAAGACGTGATAGAAGAGTGGCAGCGGGCCGGCGGCAGCGCCTGACGTTCATGAAGAGAGTAGAAAAAGCAGAAACAGATACAGCTACACACTTTTTTTCAGGGTCAGCGTTGCTAAACGTTTTTGGCAAAATATTTATTTATATATTTATTTATCAAGTGTTCGTTTTATTATTTTATTTGAGGGTATGCGTACCTATGTATGAATCAGTGGCGGATCTAGCATAAATTGGCTGGGAAAGCCTATCTATGTAGCATAGCCATTAGCCATTTATATGTATAGTTTTCTTTGCTGTATTAACTGAAAGTTTGATTGAATTTCGTCATTGACTTTGATTAAATTTGTGAGGTGTGCCAATGCATTTTTCCATTTAGTTCCACGAATTAATGCGCTTAAATCATTTCGTGAATTAATGTAATTTTTTCTTTCACGTATTCTTAATACTAGTGTAACAAAAATATGAAATAATTAAAATAACTTTTTGGTTAGCCGAAACCGGTTTGTCTCCAAACCAAACTTGACAAGGGATGACGGAAAATCGTTCCACAATACATCAAATAATTAAAACTTTATTTCTTCTGAAACGTTTTTTGAGCTCGAAACCAACTTTCTCTACTGTGCCAATACTTTTTTCCGTGAGTGTAGGTATGTGACTTTTGTTTTGGCTGTCATTTTGATCAGTACACCAACAAATCTGGCTCGGTCGAAAGTAAATTCAAGTTCTTTACTATCAGAACATCAATTATTTATAAAAGCAGAGGAGAAGTTATTATTAGAATCATTTGTAAAGAATTCAACTGAATTGATTGATGACGCCAAACTTACAGAGAAATCTCTAAATCTCACACGAAAGCGCAGAGGTATTTTTAGTTTCCTTATACCGAGGGAAATTTCAGCAGTAGCAAGTGGATTGGCTTATTATAGCACTATGGGAGAATAATAAAAAAATGGGCGCTTTAGCTTAACTTTTAAGCAGTGTTTGAAACACTGAAATCGAAGCAGCAAAAGTCGTGAAATGTTTGTTTTATTTAATTTTGATTTTCGTTGCTTTTTAAAATTACGCTTTTTCCTGATTTTGACATGTTGCTGATTTCATATCAGTCAAAATCAACAAGTCGCCAAATATCAAAAATCAACGCTTTCGCAGTCTGGTATTTGATATTTACGTTTGCATGTGCATATGTATACTGTGAACATCACTGTTGAATGCCAAAGCCTAGTTCTCATTCTCCTACAAATTTTATGTGAAAAATGAAAAAAGTGGTTTGCTACCTTTTTTTTCAATTTAACTCTGAAAATAAGCAATTGACTTCTCCTTAGAGTAGCCGAGAAGACAAGCTTTGTTACTACTGTGTTGAAAGCAAGATAAAAGCACATGTTAGGAACTGTTAAAACATGCTTAATAACCCAGGTTGTGCTGTAATTGGCTGTATATATAAACAAAATACACACTAGTTTCCTAGAGAACTTTTAGACGCCGGTTGTCGGATGTTACAGTGGAGCTGTATTATTGTAACGCTGTGTTACAGCGTGCATGTTGGTGGACTTAAATAGTAAACACATTTCAAGCGTAAAATAACAAGATTTTAAAGATTTTCGTAAAATCAAATGAACAAAAATATTTAGGCAAGCCAGGCTTTTAGGCTTGTATAAAGCGTCCGCCACTGATATGTACTATGTATAATACCGCGTGCAGGTTGTGTATATCTACATATTTCTATTTTGTTGTTATTGTATCAACTTTTTTGGCAAACAAAAACATTCTTGCTTATCAACATTATTTTCGGCTAAAAATCAAATCGACCATGAACCCGTTTTTATAACAAGAAAAATCGTTTGTTTGTTTTTGTTTTGTATGTACAATAAAACGCTCGAAAATTGCCCAAAAATATTTGACAATCAGCAAAACGAATGTTCTTTGCTACTTTTATGTTCATTCATTCACTCACTCATGCATTCATTCATTCATTTACTCCACACTTCAGTGATTTTCCTCATTTTCTCATTTTTCGACTGCAATGGGGTAGTCTGTGGACTGATGTGATGTTGGCTGAACGCCCGAAAAAGTAAATTACAGCAAATGTGCAAAAAGCAAGGCAAGCACAAACTCCGCAAAGCGTTATGCTCCTCTGCGTTTTCCTGGTTTGCCTGCACGCGCGGATGTGAGTAGTAAATTCCTACTCAACTATGGTATGAGGAATGGAAAATTTCATTTGTGCGAACCAAAAAAGCAAGTAAAACGTGCAAAGAAACAGACAAAATTCAGGCTCAGACAGCAAGTTTTGTAAGAGACAGGCAAACCAGAAATAAAAAAATTTAAAATGATAACAGCTGCTGCAGTTGAAATGTGACTGAGGCCAGAAAGGAACTGGAGGACGACTGGCTGACAAAGCTGAATGATGGTACGGCAGGAAGGACTCGCTGACTTTGACTGGCTGACTGGGTTTGAGAAAATCAATATTTTTCAATGCAAGAAACATACATACATACATACACATGGAGGTACATAGTACATACATATGTATATGTAATAGGTTTAGAAACGGAATGTGGGGAATGAACTAGGTTTTGCAAAGGCAAAAATGTTTGCGTGATATGAGTATTTTGTGTGTACCTATGTATATGAGTATTTAATGTTCATAGCAGCGGAAGGAAATAAATCCAGCGAAGACGAACAGTTGGCAACACTAAAAAATTTGCTGCTGTAAGCCTTTTTATATTTCTATGATTTTATATGCAATATTCATCATTTAGGTATATGGCTAATATGTATATATATATATGTATATATATTATTTATTTCATTCAATTGACTTAGTCCACATTTTTCAAACGATTGGCAACGCTCAAGCTAAATTTTTCGTTGATGAAATACATGGTATTTCAGTTTAAAATTATTTTGCAAAAGTGCCGCAATCATTTCAACTACAATCAATTAAACACACGTTAAATTCTTTATACAAATGAGCCCCAATATTCGAAGCGCAGACTACACTTTATCCGGTCAAATAGATCTCCTCAGCTTTTATATTCCAGATTCAATTCCCTAATATCTGAGCGCCAATTTTTTATTTATGCCATTCGGCTTTGGAACAGTCTCCCATTGACTCTGCGGCTAATTGTAAGCACCAGGCGTTTTAAATTCGAGCTTTATGGATTTTATGAATAATTTAATATTGGTATAACCAAATATATATATATATTTCTATATGTATACACATATCTACACAACTAGCTCTTTTTACCTATCCTTTACTTTTCTACCCTTCCCTTCTTTATTCCTACTTCATACTATCTTAGCTTAAGTTATATAGCTTTCTGTCATTTAATTTGTAATTAAACTAAATTTAGTGAATTATGTAATTGTATATTCACACATCAACGCTGAAATATAACCTATGGTTATTGCGTCGAACTATTATTATTAAATAAAAAATAAAATAAATAAAATAACGCTCAATAAATCATGATATTGATATCTAGACAGGTACCTACAAATGTACATACATATGTTTGTACATATATGTAGACGGAAATATGTAACAACGATAACAAATGACAAGACAAAATTTTAGCAGGCAATAATGGTGGACAAAAAAAAAAGTAAAAAGAAAAAAAAATTAAAATTAAAATTAAAAAAAAATTGAAAATACATAAATGTAAAAAGCTAACAAAAAAATTAAAAAACGTAAAAAAAATTAACAACAGAAGTAAAAAAAAAAAACAAATTTAAAAATTTTTAAAATTTTAAAATTAACTAAAAACAAACAAAAAAAATTAAAATCAAAATCAAAAAACAACACCAATAAAAGTCGCAAGAACAAACAAAAATATGCTTAAAAATTATTAAATAAACTTGGAAGAACATCAAAAATACAAAAAACAATAAAAACGGCAATAAAAAATAACAAAAAAAAAAATATAAAATACAATAAATATATGTATATGTAAATATAAATATGTATGCGCATTTATAAGCAATTAGCATAAGGAAGCGGCAGAACCAATGTTAAGCAGCAGCGCATATGCCAGCAAAGAGGGCAGCAGCGAAAAGCCAACAGAAGAAAAATGACAGCAACAGTCACACAGACAGGCAACGCCAACAGCGCGGCAGCGACAATGACTTGGACATTGACAGTAACAGCGACAGCAACAGCGAAAATGACTTGGACGTCGACAGCGACGCCAACAGCAAGAACAATAACGGCAGCGCTAGAGGCAGCAACGCACAATGATAGAGGAACTAAAAACTCACAACGAAAACTCATAGAAATAACCTTAGCGCAGCAATAATGATATACCTAAATATACATACATACATAAATATGTGTACATAAATGTGAACACACATATATGTATAGCACTAATGTACACAATAATATTATTAATAATAATGACACCGACCAACAACCCACAAAACATAGCGCTTAGGGAGCGCATGCGAATACCGACATACGAAACACACTAAAAAGCGTACAAACAATAACAATAACAACAGAAAGTGTATAGCAAGAACAATAATTTTATTTCATAGTCATAAGTCATGAGCAGACAAGGTTCTTCCTATATCAATATTTCGTATAGGTAGTACTCGCACATACAGAAAATAGTAAATATGTATGCGCTTATATACACATACAACGTGCTCATAAATGTACATATATACAGTGCTGTGCAAATACTTAGAACAGGCGCTTTCTAAAAAAAAAATAAAAAAAAAACAGACTTATTGTAGTACTGAAATCGATGTACATATGTATAACCACCTCCCAAGTTGAATACAGAGATTCAACAGAAGAAAAACTTTAAAAAACACCCTACATACTTTAAAATGGGTCTACACTGCGTATACGTAATTTGCTTACATACCAAAAAAAAAACATGTGAAAATAGCATAAGCACATGCGTTCGGGTCTAAGCCCCCCGTGAATGCAATTGGATTTTTTGCTTACTAGGATGCCAGAAAAATAAGTTATTAATTACACAGTGCTACAAAATCAGAAAAAAAAAATATGCAGGGGCTCTCACATGGTTCTTTGGTTTCGTCATGGCCCATAAAACACTACCTCATTTGCGGTTTTTCCCCATCACTTCGTTTTTAAATTTTTTGAGTACAAATATAATACAACTCTGAAATTATTGAAATTACAACTTCGAGATGCTATAACTTTCTTGTTTCTTGATCGAAATCAATTTTTTTTCTTTTATTTGAAAGATGCTACTTTTACCTTTCAAACAAGCAAAATAGTTTGCAAATCGACCTAAAAATGAACAAGTTTTGGTCCTTTATTCCAAAAAAAAATAAAATTTTTCTAAAAATATTGGTTTCCGGCACGTTTTTATTGGATTTTGAAGTTACAAACAATGGGTTTTAAACCTTTATAACAAAATACATAAAATCAGCTTTCCAAAAAGCAAAAGTAAATTAAAATTGATTCAAAATTACGGTAGTAGTGTTTCATAAAGTGAGTAGGCCTTGTTTTTTTTTTTTTTTGTTTTTATACCTTTCATGAGAATGAAATGGTATTATAACTTTGTGCCAAAAAATTTTTGTCGAAAGTACCAGAAGGAAGCGTGGGGGACCCGCCAAAATATATACCGATATGATCAGAATCACGAGCTGAGTCGATTAAGCCATGTCCGTCTGTCCGTCCGTCCGTCTGTGTGAAAGCAAACTAGTCCCTCAGTTTTTGAGATATCTGAATGAAATTTGGAATACAGGTAGGTTGATCATTTGTCGGAATCGGCCGAATCGGACCACTATAACATATAGAAAACAACCGATTATTCAGATATACATATCGAGCCATAACCGCCGAAAAAATGTATCCCACAAACTTGAAATTTTACAGGGGAAGGTTTTTTTTTTTTAAATTAAATCAAATTGAATAAAGCCATTATTTTAAAATTTATAATTTAAATATTTTTTTGTGTAATACATTAAATTTTAATAATTTTAAATAGATATTTGCATCATAACGGTAACAAAACAAAAATCGATTATGGTGTGGGATACATTATTTTGGCGGTAATGGCTCGATATATGAAAATTTTGGGGTGTAGTTTCTGCATAGCTTCCCCATTTAAACAGCTAAGGACATGAAACTTTGAAGTATTTGTACCCATATTGGCCTAAATAAGGTTACCGAAAATTGTCAAGATCGGACCACTATAACACATAGATCCCCTACAACCGATTGTTCAGATATACACATTTTGGTGTATAACTCCTCCATTTTAACAGCTAACGGCGTGAAACTTTGAAGTATTTGTACCCATATTGGCCTAAACAAGGTTACCGAAAATTGTAAAGATCGGACTACTATAACATATAGGTCCCCTACAACCGATTGTTCAGTTATGGACATTTTGGGGTATAACTTCTCAATTTTAACAGATAATGACATGAAACCTTGAAGTATTTTTACCGATATCGGCCCAAATAGAGTTACCGAAAATTGTCAAGATCGGACCATTGTAACATATAGCTCCCATACAACCGATTGTTCAGATGTACACATTTTGTCGTATAACTCCTGCATTTAAATAGCTCAGACACCATTTTTTCTAATAAATCCTTCCATAAATAACCCACACAATTGAAATTATAAATTATACGTACTAAATCAGGCTATGTACATACATGCATAGGTAACTTTTCATTTCCCCACTCATGAAAGGTATGAAGTCTTCGGTACGGCCGAAGGCAGCCGCGCTTTTACTTGTTTGGATTAACTTAGGGAATATTTATAGTATTTTTTTCACCAACTACAAACGATGTACGTGGAGCCCAATCCTTTTGTTTGTAGTGTAGGCTAATTGCTCGGCTGTCCCATTCGCGGAAATAGCATGGATACTTCGTATTTCCACCCTGAATGCCATTTAAAATATTGAGTACCTTGAAGTCAGCTACAATTAGCCATACTGTCATATGATTCTTTAATATCGGTAGCGTAGGCCAGTGGGACTGATGGATATATGCCAGTGTTGTGTAAAAGCACAGCCTTCAAACCTTAAAAATTAAATGAAACTAGAATATGCAATTACATAATAAACATTTCAAGTGTACTTTTTGTTGAACCGTCGATGAATAGACGCCAATCTCTTGGGAAAAAATTTAAAGTAGGTAAACTGAGCAATTCTGACAAGTAACAAAGAGCACACTCAGATCGCTCTATACTCAGTTTTGTGAAAGTTCATACCTACTTTATATGCAAATATTAATCTATAAAAAAAAACATTTTTAAAACACAAAAACAAAGGCTTACTCACTTTATGAAACACTACTACCGTAATTTTGAATCAATTTTAATTTACTTTTGCTTTTTGGAAAGCTGATTTTATGTATTTTGTTATAAAGGTTTAAAACCCATTGTTTGTAACTTCAAAATCCAATAAAAACGTGCCGAAAACCAATATTTTTAGAAAAATTTTACTTTTTTTTTGGAATAAAGGACCAAAACTTGGTCATTTTTAGGTCGATTTGCAAACTATTTTGCTTGTTTGAAAGGTAAAAGTAGCATCTTTCAAATAAAAGAAAAAAAATTGAATTCGATCGAGAAACAAGAAAGTTATAGCATCTCGAAGTTGTAATTTCAATAATTTCAGAGTTGTATTATATTTGTACTCAAAAAATTTAAAAACGAAGTGATGGGGAAAAACCGCAAATGAGGTAGTGTTTTATGGGCCATGATGAAACCAAAAAACCATGTGAGAGCCCCTGCATTTTTTTGGTGTAGCACAGTGTTATTATCAATTAAATTTTTTTCGTGAAATAGCTATACACTCAACCTTCGCTGTAAATAGTTGTTAAAATTTTTATCCACTTACCCCCAACAATTAAAAATTGAATTAAATATGAATTTCGTGCTAAGCACTAAAACTCTTTCAAGTATAAATTATTAAGGTTTTTTATGGATTGCACGTGAAAAATTGCAAAGAAAGCTCCAATAAATGAATGTAATAATAAAGAATAATAATAAATAAAATATAACAAATAAATATATAATTATAAAGAATATAGAGAAAATCAAAAATTTGTAGTGACTCGCTTAAATTTTAGACAAAATCTTCGCACGTGAAGGAAAAATAATTACAGTTTCAAACCAAATATATTTTGAATGAAAATGAGGAAAGTGCATATTAGCAAACGAATTTTACTATAAAAAATACTAATACCTGTTATTTGAGAATTTTTTTCTAGTTGTCCTCTGCATTTTTTTCATGCGAATTTACAAGTCGAAAAAAATTGCGTACTAGAAAATAATATATAATTTCTACTCAAAAAGTTACAAATTTTGCTGAAATATTGGCGAATTTTCCAGAATTTTATACCAAATTTTTAACTTTAACATATTTCGTTCCTGTTATAGATTTTTTTTATATAAAAAATTGAAATTATTAAAAACACATAAATAAATATATTTTACGAATAAAATCACTTTCTATTCTGGCTTTATTTCATCACACACCACTGTATGTTTATTTAAACTGCAAATTTGTGCAACATGATTAAGAACTTTTCTTATAAAATCTACACCCCCATACCAATATGGTACCCCTTTATATTTAAATTGTAATCCCGCCACCGAAAACAAACAAAATCTAAAAAAAGGGGGAATATTTTGAGGCGCTTGATTTCACCTATTTTTCCGAGCTCTAATGATTACATACGCTTTCGCCTAAAAGTATGCAATGTTTGCATAAAAAGATAAAAGCGTGTTAAAAGGGAAACTTCGTTATCCCATGTACCTATTAATTTTTTGTTTGCTATGAATTTACAAAATCCATACCATTCTTCAAGAGAAATGTTAATGAGAGGAATTAGAGAGAAAGCGGGGTGTTGTATGTTAAGGATTAATTCGTGTCAAATTCAGATAAGTTTAAATCAAGGATGCTCAACAAACTATCAATATATGTTTTCGTTTGTTAACATGCTATGTTAACAAAACGGATATGCAACCGTTAACGTTATCAACGAAATAATTCTACAAAACTGATTTCGTTAACTTTGAAACAAAAACGGCCAACAAAAAAGTTTCGTTTTTTTTTTGCTTTGGCAATGCTTTAACGAAAAGCAAAAGAAAGGTTACCACTTGTAAGAAAAATTACTAACCATAATCTGAAAAACAACCAAATTAACAAAAAACTACCAAATTTGATTTTTATGTGTCGTGTATCAAATGTCGAGGATATTTTTTTTTTGTCGGGTAGTATTATACATGTGCTTTTGTAAACTCAAAGCCAATCTTTTTCTTTTTGACTTTACATTAGCCCCATTCTTTTGCACGAAAGTTTGAAAAAACACACGCTATATTAGCGAATAACATGGAAAGCAACAACAAATTAAGCCAACTGGCTATGTTAAGCGCGTCGAACTGAAAGCGTTTATCTGTTTGTCAACCTGCAACAGCAGTGTTGCTTTTTGGAATCTATGTTTTTGGAACGTATGTTCTTGTAGCATAAACATCAACCAAGTGCATAAATATCAGCCAATCGTATTCTTTTATACAGAGGTATACAGAGGCTGCACCAAGCGGACTCTACCGGTAACCATCGGTAACTACCGCAACAACCGAACTCTGCCGGTAATTGCCGGTAACACAACCGAACCCTGCTGGTGAATGGCAAAAATTCGAATCCGCCCGAAGCCATCTAACGGGAGTGGTTGTAATAAATATTTAGCAAGTTGAGTGTTCTTTTCACGGTCGCGTAATAGAAAAATCAACTATTGTTAAAATTAATTCGATATCGCTAAAAACCAAAAAAATCATTACCTGTGTTCAATAACAAAAAATTGTTACGAATTTTTTATAAGAACTGTCATTTTCATATGGAGAACTGTCATTTTTTACGAAAAATTCGTATCAATTTTTTTGTTATTGAACACAGCTGTTACCTCGGCAACTCTGTTTATAACTCGCTAGAGCATTGCCAACTCAAAAATAAACGCGCTCAACTTTTCAACGTTTCATCGTTAACGCTTGAGTTTCGTTAACGTTAAAAACGAAACGGAAATTATTTTGATAATTTTTATAACGTTGAAAACCTAAGTCGTTTCAACAAAAACGACTTTAACATTTCGGTTAGCGTTAAAATTAAAGTTACGATGCATCCTTGGTTTAAATTCAAATGATAATCTTATCGTTAGCATTATCGAGTCATATTATCGATTGCTTAAAGAATAAGTTACTATTTAATTGACAGGGAAAACATTGATCGATTTGGTTGCAGTTTTTTTGTGCACAACTGTAGTTACAACATTCTCAATGTAACTATAAATGTGTATAATAGGTGGGCCCGTGCGATGGCCTCGTATTACATACATATGTAATTAGCATACAAATTCTCACAGTATATTTGTGAGTACTTAAATACAATCAATGACCTCAGTGTTCAGAAGTTATCTACATAACTAATCGGCCAGTTAGATACATACATATATGTATGTATGTATGTATACTTATTTACTTGATTACGCAGGTTATGTTCACAAAACAAATTTGTATTGTAAACGTAAGAGCAGCGCAGCAACAGCGCAAAGCTAACAGCAATGAAAATAAAACAGCTCACTGTTATTTTTAACATATTAATGTTAACAGCAGTAGTAGAGGTTGCAAATAAAACAAGGAAACGGCAACTAAAATACATAACAGCAATAAGAACATAGAGAAAAAGCAAGAAAGCAATTGCAATTACAATAAAAAAGAAAAAAACAAGCAACTAAAACATTTACAACAACTAAAACAACCATACAAGTCACTACTAACGAGCCCCCACTTAAATTTAAGCACGTTGTTGTTTGTACGTCCTACTTGTAGCTCGAGTTCAATTTTCAATTCACATTTTACAATTCTCTATAGCAATGATGCCCAAACACATCTTACGGGCGAGCAATGTCATAATTTAAAGAAAAAAAATTTTTTTTCTATATGTTTGTTTTTGTAGTTTTTTACAACTTCATTGACATCTCGATAACCCAGTAGAAAAATTAGGACACAAACCAGACTGATGATCGAAATTAACTAAAAATCCAACTTTGTATTTATGTTATGCAAACAAAGCTATCGAATATGCATTGGAATATATATATACATTTTTAATTAATAAAATTAATATTAATATTTATAAATAAATAATTAATTAATATTGAAAAGGATAAAATCAAAACACAGAAACCGGATGTCAGACAAACACCTGGAGTCGCTTTTGCAACTATCAACCACAAATGTTGAAATAGACATGGATAACATTATCGAAAATATGAACGAATCAAATTAGTATATATATGTCGTCCCCTCAATATAACAATAGCGTATAATTTTTTTTGGGTTTTGAGAAAATCGAGTTTAAAGTTTTTGTCAAATCAAATATCTATTAAATTTTTGAACAAGAAATTATACACCATTTTTTCCAATGACATTTTGACCCACTTTGTGGAAGTAGAATTTGACGAAATTTTGACCAGACATAGAATCAATGATGGAGATTCTAAATATGCAATAAAAAAATATTGGCGTATGAGCACATACGCTATTGTTATATTGAGGGGACGATGTATATATCGACGGCTGAGAATAAGATCGCCCTGTTTCAAAATTTGTTTCAAAAACGCCCTATTCCAAAAATTGTTTGAATAACGTCCTATTACAAATTTTGCTTCAAAAACGCCCTATTTCAGACAATTATTCAAAAACGCCCTGTTTCAGAGAAACATATATGGAATTTTCTCTGAAATAGGGCGTTTTTGAAGCAAAATCTGAAATAGGACGTTATTCAAACAATTTTTGGAATAGGGCGTTTTTGAAACAATTTTTGAAATAGGGCGATCTTATTCTCAGCCGTCTATATGTACATACATGCATATATGTATGTCCCACATTTCATTCTTTTCATTGCTGGGTTGTATCTGTTCGAATCAAAATAAAAAATTGTTTTTTTATTTCCATAGAAACGTTTCGGGAGTATACAAATTTTTTTCCTATGCTCGCCTATGCTCGCCATATACACAAATTTCTTATGGAAGTGTATAGGCGAGTAAAATCCTATACTTACGAGCATTACAAAAACAAAATGTGTATGCGAGCATAGGGCTTGGGCATCTATGCTCTATAGTGTGCTCTAGCTGCGTTGAGCTAATAGCAACAAATTGGTAGCAAAAAAAATTTAGTTTTATGTACTCTCTCTGTTCACAGCCATGTTGATTTTATAGACTTGCTACGAAAACAATAAAAATGTATGTGTAGAGAGACCACTTTCAAACGGGGCTATGTGAATTTTTCATATTAAACCACAAATTAGAATATAATTTTTTTTATTTCTTTTTATACTAGAAAAATATGCTAAACAACTTATTCTTAATTTATTTTTTTTAAACTAGAAAAAAATTCTAAACATTTATATTTTTTATTACCTGGAAGCTTAGCCCGTAAAGAATTTAACGATATAAAAAAATTAAACCGCAATATGACAGATTTTTGCAAATTCAATATTAAACATTTCAAGTAACTACTAGTTTTGAAACAGTATATTTTAGTTTTAAATTGAGACGGATAATAATTACAGCAAACGTGTAACTAGGCGTATGAGTAACATTTTTCAGCTAGAGACTTTTTATTTTATTTTTTATTACATATATTATATTATTATTATTCGCATTTAATGCTATTTTTTCAGAACACCGACAGATTTTGCAATAAACTCTTAATGAACATTACACACCTTTAAATACTGGTACACAATCCATCAAAATCAAACTCAAAATCGAAAAAATTTCACATAGCCTTGTTTGAAAGTGGAGTGACTACTCATCCATACATATATATATGAACATCATATGTATTTTGTTTCGTTCGGAATTTACAGTGAAGCTCGCTGCAGCCGAGTGAAAAATTGCGGAAGCAAATGGGCGAATGGATGAGTGAGCTTCAATGTTTAGGGAAAAATAATTGTACTTGGAAATATTTGGTAAACTTTCGCAAATTTGGTGGTTACACGAGAATGCAGGAACTACGTATCTAATATAGCATTTTCAGGTCAAATTAAACCTGTTTCAAGTCAAGTGAAACCTTTTTCAAGTCGTGTGAAACCTTTTGCAAGTCAAGTGAAACCTTTTTCAAGTCAAGTGAAACCTTTTTCAAGTCAAGTGAAACTTTTTTCAAGTCATGTGAAACCTTTTGCAAGTCAAGTGAAACCTTTTTCAAGTCAAGTGAAACCTTTTTCAAGTCAAACGAAACCTTTTTCAATATCTTTTCAATTGAAAAAAGTTTCATTTCAATTGAAAAAGGTTTCACTTGACTTGAAAAAGGTTTCATTTGACCCGAAAATGCTATATGGAATATTTTGCTTCTTTTCTTCTCATTTTTGTATTTAGCGTATGTAAGCATTAAATATAAATTATTATTTTTTCTCTCAATTGTTTAAGCAATTTTTTCTTTGCTCGCTTGGCGACAATGTGGATTGTAAGGGCTTCTGGCCAATTCTGCATGTGCTGATGTTACAGTAATACTTCCGTTTTGTTAAATAGGGCTAAGCGATAGCTAAGGTTTATTTCGTTTGTACTGTAAATTCTAGGATAATGAGGAATTTATTGCTTAAACGAGTCTCCCACGATTGCTCATTTATTTTTATGAGAAAGAATTAGCCAGCATACATGTAGGCAGGAAGAAAGTATTGTACGATTTTTGCTAACACTTACTGTACAACTTTTGAATATAAATACTTATGTTTGTATGTACGTAAAGGTCCTGCCAGACGATGCAATGAAAGTGCTTTCAGAAAGTGAAAAAGTAAAATTTTCTCGTGTAGCCACCAAAACAGTACTTTCTGAGTGTGTTTTCCGAAATTTGAGCAATTACTTTCTTACGAAAATGTTTTCATCGTCTAGCTGCGAGAAAAATACTTTTCAGAAATACTTTTCACTTTCAATTGTTACATCTGAAAGTGTTTTACTTTCTGAAAGTTGCTAGCTGATAGAGTGTTGTCTAAATGATCGAACCGGCATGTAAATATGTTTTCTTTATAAAAATACATATGTATAAACAAAATACATTTATTGAAATAATTAATTATCACGTTATATTTTTCATATGAACACAAAAAACACAAAAGTCTCCACCATCGCCATTCCACGCACAGCTGTTTGCTCTCACAAAACAAGCTGTTTGCTCTCCTACATCTGTCTTGCTCTCACAGCTGTTTGAATTTAATTTGACAGCTGCCAGAAAGTACTTTGAAAAACTCATTTCCCTTTCACCGTGTGGACAAACGAAAAGTAATTCCTGAAAGTTTTCGGAAAGTGGAAGTAAAAACTGCTCATTGCGTCGTGTGGATACTCATGAAAGTTCTTTCAATGATTTGACACATTCGGAAAGCATTTTCATTGCATCGTCTGGCAGTACTTTAAGCCTTTAATTAAGCTCGAGCAGTGAGGAAAAGAGTACGAAACACTCATTGAATAATTATTAAGGAGCGCCATATCTGATTATTGCTCGCATACATGCATTCACATATATAATAAACCTCAGCGAATTACAAAGTTTTTATAGTAATTATTTTTTTTTTTATGCTGCTGTTCTTTACCGTCTTTCATGCTTTTGCTCACGAGCGACGACCTTTTTGTATCAACGGAAAAGCATTCAAACACGTTGTAGGCCGTGTGTTCTCAGTTATAAACAAAAAAGCACATGGTTTGTTAAGATTTCTTTGCTTTAGCATGCTTTAGCAACAACTATTAATGTAATTCTATTTGTGTTTTTGTTGTTTTTTTTTATTTCGTTATGTTTCCATTGAGACGAGTATTCGGTCTTGACGTCATACACACCCGTAAAATTGTATTACATATCGCCCGTTTTATGCAATAGGGATTTAACTCGAAATTTTCGATTTCTGGGATTTTGCCATATATTTCAATAACTGGGTAGTGCCTTTGAGTCTAGTCTTATAAAATACTCAAAAAGTAAAAATGGCGGAAATAGAAGTGATTTTTTAGTTAGCCGTAGAAGGAAACTATTTGAAATTATAAAACTTTATTTGCGTTTTCCCAAAAAAAATTTTTTTTAGTTAAATCCCTATTGCATAAAACGTGCGATATGTATGTGTGTGCATGTATACATATGTACTACTTTATACCGTATCGCAAAAAAAAAGTTTGCCGAACGCCAACTGCCCATAAGCTACCTTTTTGGAAAACATATCAGTGACCTTAAAAAAAATTTTTTTTGAGACTGTATAAAGATGGGTCAAAATAACTTTTTCGTGTGGGTCTTACAGGGTTAAAATTTTCTAGAAAATTATTCGCCATAAAATTTCACTAGGTGTCTCCCCTGAAAAAAATCTTTTAAAAAGAACCTAAAAGCCCATAGAGAGCAAAAACTTATGTATATTTCTCGGAGTGTTAAGTGTGGTTTATTTCCAGTTGTACTGAAGCGAACAAAGTACTTCTTTCTGATTCTTGACGACGTTTAACATGCTGGCATAAAAAAGTACATTAGGGCCATAGAAACTAAGTACTGGGTGGTAAGTAACGCAATGGCTCGCATATAGGGTTAATGCGATTACATAGTAAAAACCGTAATCTCAAGATAAAGACTTTGGTGTATTAAACTTTATGATGCGACCAAGGCTGCTCAACGAAATGAACAAAATAATTTTGTTTCAAAAAATTCAATAAAAAATATCTAAAAATTATTTTGTTTTGCTAATTATCAGAAACAAAATTTTTTCGTTTCAAAAATTATCAATAAACCTTTAACCAGAATAATTTTGTTTCGTTGATATCAAAAAAATTAACAAAAATTGTATTTGTTTTTATTCATGTACGTATGTACATACATACAAACATATGTAAAATTTATTTTCTTCATAGAAAACGAAATTATTGAAATTATTTTTTCGTTTAAATTTGAAACTATATATTTTGAAATTATTGTTTGATAATTAACTAATTTTTTTAATTTTAATTTTTTTTGATAACAGTTGAAACGAAATGGATTTTGTTATGCTTTTTACGTTTATAAAATCGAATATTTCAACAGAAACAAATTTTTTTTTTGTTTATTGTTAAAAATAACGTTATTTTGCAGCCTTGGATACGACTATAAACACTATATGTACATATGTATATCGAGGATGTGAAGAAAATGGAGTTGGGCGACATCTAGCGGAGTCCAAAAAACAAAAAAAATATTGTTCCGGAAATGTTTTCAAGAGATACATCATATACGGTGGACTTTTTTTTTGAGAAATTTTAATTTTTTTTTTTAATTTTTTTTTTTAATTTTTTTTAAAATTTTTTTTTTAATTTTTTTTTTTTTATTTTTTTTAGACTTTAATTTTTTTTAGACTTCTTCCTTATAAAAAAATTTGAAATTTTTTTTTATTTATTTTTTTATTTTATTTTTTTATTTTTTTTTAATTTTTTTTTATATTTCTATTTTATTTGAAAGGTCAAACTGTAGTTTTGTAATCTATTCAAGAAAAGGTATGTACATATGTAAGTGCGAAAGCAATAATTTTTAAAAACAATAATAGCCACAACCGTGTCAAAATATATATCAATGAACATATGAGCGAAAAAAAAATAACAGAGCAAATTTATATGGCGTGCAAAATAACGAGGTTAATTACTTGAAACACATTTTCAATTAGAATAACCTTAAAATCTGTAGATACTTATGTGTATATACATACATACATACATACATACATACCCTGTAAAAAAATGTGCGATCAATCCCGAAAGAGATTTGTCCTCGATTGATCTCTTTCGAGAACAATCGGTCCACAATTAATCCCCAATTGTTCCCGTACGGGTATAAATGTAGACTAATTGTAGACCAATTGTTCCCTAACGGGTATAAATGTAGATTAATCGCTTTCATCCCGAACGGGTATAAATGTAGATTAATCGCTTTCATTCCGAATGGGGAAAAACTAGATTCCTTAAATGTAGACATTTTACAAAAATATGCAATGTATTTAAAAAATTGTAGAACAACCCGTAAAACGAATTGAACACCCTTTTTTAATAGCAATTTTAACAAAATGTTGCCTAAAATATCCTATGAAAAAATCCTTTACATTACGCTCATATAATGCATACTCAAAACTTACAATTTTTTAAATTTATTTATTGAGATTTTTTTACAAAAGTAAAACATTATATAATCTTTATTTAAATATGCATGAACATTTACAATTTTTTAAGGAAAAATCTACATTTGTACCCGTTCGTGCTGAAAGCGATTGATCTACATTTGTACCCGTTGGGGATGAAAGCGATTAATCTACATTCGTACCCGTTCGGGATGAAAGCGATTGATCTACATTGGTACCCGTTCGGGTATACAAGTTGAACAATTAGTCTCTTCATAGGACATGCTCGAACAAATGCGATCAATTCACTCCATATAAAGGGATGCAAAATTGTATTAGTCGCATGCTCCCTTGCGATTGATCCCGGACACGTCCCGGATTAATCGCATTTTTTGTAGGGTACATATTTTTACGCGCTATTTCCTAGCAAAATGTCGTTTACATACATACACATAAAGAACACAATTCTATACACTCAAGTCGCTTGAATTTCATTTTATTACAATGTTTTTTTTTTTTTAATTTTTTCATGTTCAATAAGGTCAAAATGGTACTAAAACCCCGATTTTGTACAATTGTTTGCTGTTGTTATTTTTGCAGCGTTGCTGTGCGTGTTTCGCTCTGTTTGTTTGTTGCTGTTGTTGTTGTTGCTTTGAATGCCGCTGAAATTTGACATTCTACCTATTCTATTCTATTATACTTCACCTCTAACGGTTCAAATTGACATTTACTATCAGTGTTGCCGCTCAAAAATTTCAAAAGGTGGCCCAAAAAATTAAAAAAAGTGGCCCCAATTTTTTTTTTAGCTAAAACACATTTTTATATATTTTTGTGGCTTATTTAATGATTAAAGAAAATGGAATTTAAAATATTCTCTACACTAACGCAGCGTGAATATGATCGTTCGTTGGGCAGACGGAATAACCCAAGAAAGGCAAGGAATTAAAAAAAAAACTGTTATAGCGTTCGATGAGCCGTAGGAAAGTGCAAGAACCGTAGGAGTTTTACCAAAAAAGAGCGAATATGAGTGGAAAGAATGTAAATTCTTCTTGCACTTTCCTACGGATCAACGAACGCTATATGTGTTTGTGTGTGTCTGGGCTGCTCCGTGCGTTTTCATTATCTCAACGAACAGCCCAAATTTCAAAGTATTCAAGGGTAGTGTTGGCAAACAAATTAAATAAAGAAACGGAGAGTTGCCAATGCAAATTAAAATAGTAATAAAGAGGTTTTTTGTTCTTATATTTAAGAAAAAACTAAAAATTATTTAATAATTATAGTTTTGAAAATAAAAAAGGACCAAAAGTGGACCGAATTTTTAAAAAGGTTCAAATATTGCATATTTTCAAAAAGTTGGGTTCAGGTGGCCTGGCTTTAAAAAAGGTTCAAATTGCCACTTTAGTGGCCCAAACGGCAACGCTGTTTACTATGCATGCAAGGTATTTCATTTCAAGTCAAGTATTTTCCTGCTTAGAAACACTCAACCACACACAAACGCGCATGTGTATATTCATGTTTATACAAATGTACCTACATTTATTCTCAAGATCAAATCTTATTGTATGCCGCTTATAAATAATTGCTTTGACTTCGATTAATTCTAACCAACTCGAGGCTCCAATAAAGTTTTATGTTTACATACATACACACAAAATTTAAATACCTTAAGCTTACTTTTCTAAGCGTTTAAGTTTAATTTTGTTGTTTTATGATGTTTTTGGTTTAGATTTCGTAGATTTTAGAAGGTTAAAATATTCTTCAAGTGTATTTCTTTCAATTCAAACCATTCTCTTAAGTATAGTTCTTGAAGGTGTTTTTTATTAAAAAATTCTTTTGTTACGGTTCAAGGATATACATAAGCACAAGGTTTTAAATGTTTCCAGCTTGTTGGCTTGTAGTGTTACACCATGTCTCCACATAACGTGTTTCGCTCTTTTTTTCTGCACTCGCTCTCTCAATCGTGTTTCGACCACAAAACGAGTGCCGAAACTCGCCAATTTCCATACAAATTTTTGAGAGCGAGTGAAGATTGTAACACTTGTTTCGTTCTCAATCCTCTTGCCAAACGCGATGATATCGATGCCTTCTATAATTTTGTATCGAAAATCTATCGAAAACTCACACAGGCCAAAACAAAAACGCAAACATACCAACATTTAAGAAGAACAAGAAAGAGAAATGTTAAACTGAATCACGATCAGCCACGTGGAGACCAGTGTTGCCAGAACTTTTCCAGAGTTCCAGCTAGATTCTCAAAGAAAAAAAGCTAGAAAAAAGCTAAAAAAAAATTGATTCACAAATAAAAAAAAAATTTAAAGCTAAAAAAAGAAGCTAAAAAAAATTACGAAATTACCCAGTAGAACTTGGAGCAACATCTCCCCAAGCGAGAGCAGAAGAGTACTCTATTTGATATCCTTTCCGAGCAAAATCAACATTTTTTCAGTTTCGATTTATTTTGTTTGTGTTTATTCCCTTTCTGCGACATTCAATCTTAAAAGCGAGTATAAAAAATTGTATGCTTTCCCGTGGCAGTGATCCGGACAAAAAATTTGCAAGCACCTGCAATAACAACTTTTTGATCCTGATGTTTATCTGGATCAAAAAAATTTATTACAATCTACACGTACCCGAAATGGATCTAGATAAACATCAGGATCACAAAATTCTTGTTCCATTTGCACGCAAAATTTTTATGCGGATCTGGAGGGGAACTCGCTTAATGTGTTTTCAAAACACACATAAATTCAAGGTCAATTTAACAGGCCGTGACCTTAGAGTGCTTTCACATTACTCGGTGCGGAATCGGATCGACATTTTTGGTTTTTACCGAAAGTATACCGAGAGCTTACTGACCACATGCATTTCAATTGGCACTTTCACATTAGTGTTGCATACATGAAATCGGAGCGGATTAATTTCGGTATACCGCAACGCGGTAAGACCGGTCAGTAAAATTTGAGGAATTACTGCAGACATTTTTGCGGCGTAATAAAAGAAGAAGAACAAAGTCAGTAAAAAACTCGTTTCGGCTATAAATGTAGCAAGTTATAATGTCTTCGTCTTCGCTAGAAGACATTATTGTTATTATTGAGTGATTTGTTGAAGTTAAAAATTTTGTTTTGCAAATTTCGATGTTTGTTTTCCTATTTTCTGCCGATTACGCACCGAAACTATTCCCACAAGTGTGAAAAACACAGCAACGCGGAATCGTTTCGGTAAGCTGAAAATACTGAGCAAAAAATGTCGATCCGATGTCGTACCGAGTAATGTGAAAAGGCCCTTAATGTTGAACTCTCGTGACCGAGATGTCAAAACTGTAAGGAAGACGAAATAATTTGACATTCATCTCACGGGCGAATGATGGATAAACTCAGAGAATGAAGAATTTGACGAATTGTAAACACGAATGAATGTATAGAATATGCAGAAGTAAACAAATTGGATAGCTGTTGAAGAAGAGCAAGAAGTCAGCTGATCTGAAGAACCGGTCTGTTTAGTAGAGCCTGCATAAGTTATTTATTTTCATATAAGTACTATATGCAAATTTGTACTTCAGTGTCAATAAAAATAACGAAATGTTAAAAAAAATGTTTTACATTCAAATAATGGTAACTATGATGACTGTATGTATGTATGTATATGAGAAGGGAGCAGCGCTCATTTTTTGGGGAGTTTTGGCAAATAAAAAAGCTAGAAAAAAAAGCCAAAGCTAAATCAGAATTTTTGCAGCTAAAAGACAAGAAAAAAAGCTAAATCTAGCTTGAAAAATGCTGGAATGGCAACGCTGGTGGAGACGGGTTATTTAGCGAGTTGTTTCGCTAGATGTTTCGGTGGCGAATCAAGTTATGTGAAGACGGGCTTTTAATGTATACAAGCTTCGAAACTCAGCTTGTATTTTATCATTGTAATATTTTGACATGGAGCGACTCTCAGCTCTGGAGCAAGCCTTTTACATTTACATAAAGAAGCTTGATTTGCTGTGTGATGAGTTAGCAAAAAAAAGGGGTGCAGGTCTCGGAGCAGAACACTAAATGATTGCTGAAAAGCGAATGAATGTAGACTTATCATCGGGGTGCTCACAGGAAGCACAGTCTTTTAGCATCACATGCGCTCAAAAGCGGATTGTATGAAGAGACGTTGCTAGAGCATGTTCTCTGCTCATTTTCTGCTTTTTCCAGGCTAAGGCTTCGGCTACTAGGGGAACTCGTATTCAGTGATCTCGAATGGGTAGGTATCCAAGAGAGGGGTAAAGAAACTCTTGGCATTTGCCAAAGAGGCGAGACTGATTCCAGGCTCTTAATAAAAGAGATATGTATGTATACACATTCGAAAACCATGGACTCATTTAGTCTATGTGAGGCCATTAATGACCAGCCAGTCTAACCTAACCTAAAACTTCACTGCTGTGGTTTCTATTGTATTTGAAAGTATGTAATACAAAATCTTACACAAAAAAAGCATCCTTCTTTCTCAGTCCAGAACGTGCTTCTAAGTTGTGGAAGCTCCCGACTGAATATACATATGATTAGTAAATGCGAATTACGCTTAAGGCAGCAGAAAAGCGAGACCTTCACTGCGTTGGGAAGATCAGCTGAATAGTGATTCACCCTCGCTTGCTATTTCCTATTGGCGTCAGGCGGCGTAAAACAAATTAATAGCGCACTTTATTGGAAGAAGAAAAAATGCGAATTGTTTCAGTTTGAAGAGCCGTTTGTCATGTCAAAAACAGGCTTGTTCTTCAATTTGTAGAAACTCGAATTTCAGAAAAACAAAAAAATTTCTAAAAGCTCCAAATGATTTATGTGTAAATTGTAGGCTTCAATTTTGTTAAACTTTATTTATAAAAAAATTTTTATTGAAAGCATCACGTACATACCTACATTTATTTTTTGCTTTTTTATTTTTTATTTCTTTGCACAAATTTTTGTATATTTTTATTAAACTAAGGTCTCTCGTCAATTCGTGCACTTTGGGCCAATTTACGACGCCAGAAAATACAACAAAAATTTTAGCACGCGCACGTCCGCCTTTCAAGGCGAATAATGCCAAAGAAAGAAAAATGCGCATCTGTCTGATTTTGTTTTTTTTTTTTTGCACATAATAAATCTTATTCAATAAATTTGCTTGTGAAGAAGGTATTCATTTTCTTCTACAAAACTTTATAAGAAATATCAAATCATTTTTTTATTTTAACCGAAACGAAAGTTTAATAAAAATTCTTCCGAACGACAACGCATGTCATCATCAACATCGACGACGAAAAACGCAAACTCATAAGTGAGAGAGGGAGAGAAACGACTAGAGCACAGTGTTGTGCAAACAGGGCCGCCGAGAGAAAATCCGGGCCCGGGGTCAAAAAACTACGGGCCTCCATACTAAATGAACAAATTTTCAAAATCAAAATTCAATGAATAGTATATACATAGTTACGAACTTTAATTTATCTATACATTAATACAGATGAAGTAAATATGTTTACATAGAAATATACATACATATTAGGGTGGGTCAAATGTATTGCTCAAAAGGCACATCCAGTTTCTGAATCCATGGGTCATACTGAGTAATATTGTCCGTGGGAACATAGGTCTGAATGAATTCAAATTTATGTTGCAAAGCCGACGCTAAAAATTCCTTAAGTGGGGCGCAGACACGTTAAGAGATTTATAAAATTTGTTGAAATTTAAAACGATTGCTATCTACGAAAGGTGATTAAAGGTGTTGTTTGTTTATTTTCTATAAGCAAAAAGCTTGTATATCCTTTTGAGATTCCCGATCCCTCTAAAGCCCGGGCCCGGGATAATTGGCCCTTTCAGTCTCCCCTCTCGTCGGGCCTGTGTGCAAAATAACAGCACTAAGTGCTAATTACATCAATCATCTGACAGCTACATACATACTAAAATTGTTGTTTGACCAGTTGTTAACAAAGTTTAGAGCGAAGTGACAGCCCTTGGTTAAAGTCTGATATAAAATCAGCTATCGTGGGTAACCCATTAATCGAATCACGTACTTGGAAAATATACAAGTTTTTAGGTTTTTTTAGAAATAGATATATGTAATTATAATACTCTCAAACTCACCTGTTATGAAATTATTTATTTACAGCCCAGGGGCGGCGTGTAGGGACGTTATATCAAGCCACAATAATACGCTGGAGTTGCTGGAAAGGAACAAAATAGTATTTTTTTAAATTGCATAGCTTTGAAATTTAATTAAGAAGATTACATATACTGTTTCAAAAGAGACAACAAGTTTTAATGCTTAGAAACTCTGTCTAAAAAGAGCGTTACCACTGCACAGTACAGTTGCGCTCTAAATTAATATGCTTTTATATATGTATGTATAGTAGACTGGGTTGGTCCCCATACGAAATAAGAAAGTTGTAAAAGTCCGCCCCTAAATTTGAAGCTTATGTTGAGAGGGTTAAGGGACAGCATTTTTTATTTTTTTTTTTTGACCCCGCGAAATACCGCCGAAATTGTTTTTTACTGTAACTTTGTTATTTAACTTCATTAGAATAAGAGCTTCAAAATACGAAAATAATGACGTATCAGTTTTAAAAATCGGATGTTAAAAAACAGTTACAATAAACTGGGGTCAAATAACTGGGGTCAAAAAAAAAAAAAATAAATTTGTGCCTTAACCCTCTCAACATAAGCTTCAAATTTAGGGGCGGACTTTTACAACTTTTTTTCGACCCTATCTAATGTATAGTATTGTGCAAAATTAAAGCCACAAGTGGAAACCTTGGCTGTGAATTTTCTGCTTTAAGAGCCCGAGCAGATTGCTGCGGAAATATGTGTTGAAAATCATCTTAACTCTATATTTTTCCCACATCGACGACCGAGTAAAAGATCTCCCTATTTCAAAACTTGTTTTGCAAACACCCCAGTTCAGAGAAAATTTCTTACATACCCAGCAAACACAGTCTCTAACGTCGAGATTACCTTAGATAACTAGTGTAATTCGCTATATATTCTCAAATCGATAACTAGGGTTGAAAACTACACTAGAATTCATTTAGCGAGTGAATAGAGAAGGAGCCAAATCTCACGCCTTTTATCAATTCTCAATATATTTCTGTGATATATTGAATATACATACATATATTGAAATTAGATACTAAAAAATGGTAAAGTTAATATTACCGTAGTACAATGTTTTCCATTAAAAAGTACAAGAAGTACCTTTAATTTAAATAATAAGACTGAGTTTTGTTTAAATTTCAGTTCTTATAAATGTGGTAAACATATGTATACATGTCAAGATATATAATCATATGCAATTTAGGCACATATTGCGTTAATAAAATCTAAACAATGAAAAAATCATGTAAAAGGAGACAAAGCTTTGTTTTTCATTTCAATTGGAAGTATTTGCAAATTCTGATTAGAATCTCATTAGAGAACTACATTAGAATTCGATTCGAGAGTTATAATTTTCTCGGTTTGAGAATTAGGTACCCTTTTGTTTGAGAACGCTATGATTCTCGATAGATTTTCGAGTCGTCCTCTAACGTTAGAGGTTTGAGAATGAGGCTAGTTCTCGAGTCATCCTCCAATCGATAACTAACCTCAGTGTTTGTTGGGTATGTACATATTTTTCTGAAATAGTGCGTTTTTGGATCAATTTCTGAAATAACACAATTAAGCAAAATTCTAAAATAGGACCGTTATAGAAGAATGTTCTGAAATAGCGTGTTTTTAAAAAACAAACGCTAAAAAAATCGATTTAAAATGAACAGCAGATGATTATTTTATAATGTCGCGCTCTTACTGTTGTAAAATTGCGAATTTTAGTGTTTCCAAATGCCAACAGATTTCTCTCTCCACGTTCTTTCAACTCATGCGAAAGTTTCATGTATCAAGACGTTGAACTTTGCGCCGTCTGACTGTACCCATGCCATCAGAACCATTTACCATTGTAATGAAACAAATTCAGCAAGTTTTTACGTATGAAATTAGTGAGTTCAAAAATCGTAAGATACTCGTACATACATACATAAGTTAAATAAACAATTTTTTTAGAGCGGTTTTCAGCTTACAAGCAAATACATAAATAATTGTCTAATGTTTATTCTTTTTTTATTAATTCTGCAATAAAAAATTTAGTTGCTAAGCATGGGCAATAATACTTTTGTAAATATTCACTGGAACTAATACTTTACAAAAGAACAAATTATGGTTTATTTTTGTATGCTTTTTTATTTGTACGCGCATGTTTTTTTGGGCTTAAGGTTAACAAGTTCGTTCAAGGTATTTGGTCTTTTTTATTGTGATATAATAAATATGTATGTATGTAGATACACATTTACTATGTAATTTAACACAGTTAAATTTACAATACTTATAAAATCATTGACACATGAATGAGAAGAACCTCCAAAATACCTACCTATACATAAATCAGAAACTAACAAAAAATAAACCAGCAGCCTCAATTGCCACCAATACACAAATACCATAGTTGTACCTACATATGTATTTAATTTTAAAGCGTCGCAAACACACCAACAACATCAAAAGTTACATTGGCCACATGTATTTATGTAGCTCTGCTGCCGCTCAGAAGCCATTCACCTTTTAGTTAATAGTTTCTTTTTTTTAATACATTCACATGTGCTTAAAATGTAAACTATGCCATGCTGTGCTATGTGCTTCTACTTGCTCAGATAAATTATAGCATTCGCCACGCATATCTGCTGTTTCTAGGTATTTAGTTGATTAACTAGCGAAATACTTACATGTAAAAATAGATATGTACATACCAGTGGCGGACCTCGCATAAATTGGCTGGGCAAGCCTATGTATGAAGCATAGCCATTAGCCATACGAGTATGTATAGTTTTCTTTGCTGCATTATCTGAAAGTTTGATTGCGTTCCGTCATTAACTTGGATTAAATTCGGTTTGCATATTTGGTTTGTTGTTTATATTCATATACCCTATGAAACTGAATGTATTGGAACAAATAGAGAAAACGAAGATGATGAAGAATAACTAAGTTTTGATATACAATAGATAATATGAAGATATGTAGGTATATCTATGACTTATTGTTTTGGCCGTATTTTAGGTGAGCACATCAACAAGTCTAGCTCGGTCGAAAGTAAATTCAAGTTATTCACCAGCAAAGCGTATTTCTAGTTTCCTTACACCGACGGAAATTTCAGCAGTAGCAAGTGGGTTTGCTTTATATCACTATAGGAGAATATTTTAAAAATATGCGCTTTAGCTCAACTTTTAAGCAATGTTTGAAAAACTGAAATCGAAGTAGCAAAAGTCATGAAATGTTTGATTTTATTTAATTTTGATTTTCGTCGCTTTTTGAAATTACGCTTTTGCCTGATTTTAACATGGTGCTGATTTCATATTACTCAAAATCAACAAGTCGCCAAATACAAAAATCAAAGCGAGAAGACAAGCTATGTTATTCTGTGTTGAAAAACTCATAAAAGCACACTTGTGGAATTGTTAAAGCATGCCCACTAACCTAGGCTATGCTGTGATTGGCTGTACAAACAAAATACGCGCTGTTTTCCTAGAGGGCTGTATTATTGTAGCGTTGCGTTACAGCGGGAATGTTGTTGGTGGGCTTAAATAGTAAACACATTTTAAGCGGATTTTAAAGAAATTCGTTAAATGAAATGAACGAAAATATTTAGGCAAACCGGGCTTTTAGGCTTGTATGAAGTGCCCGCCACTGGTACATACATATCTGTGGACATTTGTAAAAACAACCTAAGTCTAAATTCGCAATTTCACAGGAGAGCAAAAAACAGTTTTGCAAGTGCACAGAGTCTTTCCATCATATATTTTCATAGAAGTAAGAGCGTGGCATGATAAAACAATCTTCTGTTGTTCATTTTAAATTGAATTTTTATTTCTTGGCGTAACGGTTTTTATTTAAATGGATTTCAAATAAAATAAGTGCTTTTTCCAAATTGTTTTTTGAAAAAAAAAAAACCAACTTATCTCAATTTAGCTTCTTTCTTCAAATTGATCTTCATCAAAATTTTATAGAATTTTAGCCTCCTAATTGGAATTAAGTTCATTTGGCAAACTGAAATATGATAGAAAATCCACTTAAGTTGCTAATTAGGTTGGTTTTTCAAAAGCATATTGAAAAAAATATGCCACCTAAATTAAATTAGGTTCTTTTTTCAAGAGGAATTCTTGCAATTTTTCTTATCACTTCTATCTTATCTTAAGTTAAGTTGCTTTGGCAAAAGCATTTGTGAAAAATATAGACTTAAGATGATTTTCGATTCATCATATCTCCTGAACCCGAAATGATATCGTAACACCGATTAGACAGGAAGAAGCGTATTTTAAAATGTATATTTATGATAAAAAAAAAAAGCTGAAAATGCACCTAGGTCGACTTAGGTTGTTTTTTCAAATGTCCACAGATATGTACATAGGTAGATATTAGTGCATAGTGGAACAAAAAGAACGTGAATGAGAGCAAAAAGTGATTTACTTCTACCTTTATGTCTCTCGCTATTTCTGTATATCTACATATCTCTGTGTGTGTTCTCTCTCTTTCTTATCGCTTTTCGGTATTTACATAGCTATTAAGATACTCTTCGTGTCATAGATTGTATATTAATGTAGTTGGCCGCTGTGGTGTAGTGGATAGAGTGCTCACCTGCCATACCACAGGTCTCGGGTTCAAACCCTAGTCAGGACAAAGGCCAAAAATGTAATTTAATTAATTTTCTAATTAATTAAAACACATTGGTTCTTAGAAATAGCGGTCTCCCTAGGAAGAGCACGGCATACCCTCAGAGTGTATTTCTGTCATGAACAAAAGCTTCTCACAGAAAATTTATTAGCCGTTCAGAGCCGCGGCATAAAACCTGAGGTCCACCCAATTAGTAGGAAAAACAAAAATTGAGGAGCACGCCGCCAATTGAGAGAGAAGCGCGGCCTTAGAACTCGTTAAGAGTTATATACGCGCCAGTGTATTATTGTTATTATATTAATGTACCGTGATAAGAATTTGAAGTAGATTGTATGGTTTTATAGAAGTCACTCACTCCATTCTTATCACATCAATTGCAAAACAAATAAATATGTAAGTATAAATTTAAACAAATAACTTGGCAAATTTTCAGTGCAATTTCTACACTTCTCGCACATGAAATAAATAATTAGTTTCGCTTTGTGTCGCAAAACAAACCAGTCAATCAATTACAACAGATGTTTCTATTTCTTTTACTTGCAGCCGCCATTTCGGCACTTGTCCTATTTTACATCAAATGGAATTACACATATTGGCAACGCAGAGGATTTCCTTTTTACGAACCCAAAATACCATTCGCTGTGCTCGATGGCGTGTTCAAGCAACGCTGCTCACTTGGCATAGCCGTGCATGAAGTCTATCAAAGCACAAAGGATAAAGTGGTGGGTGTTTATATGATGACTAGCCCTGCTTTGCTGGTACGTGATGCTCAATTGGCACGAGATGTGCTCACGAAGGATTTTGAAAGTTTCCACGATCGTGGCATTCATGTAGACGATCCGAGTGATCCACAAACTTGTGGTGGGCTATTTAATCTAAAGGGTGGCGATTGGAAGAGCTTACGTGTGAAATTGACGCCGTCTTTCACATCGGGCAAGTTGAAAGCGATGTTCGGAACGGTGGAGGATGTGGCCGATAGAATGGTGCAATATTTGAATGATCAACTGCCCGAAGAGGGTGCAAGGGAGATAGAAATGAAAGAGGTGATGAAAACGTAAGTGAAGTGATAAAAACGTGAGGTGAAGAATGTGTGCTTGAATGGTATTTTTTAAACACTTAACAAACTGAAACTACAACTCTTCTATTGTCGTTCAACAGCTATGCCGTCGATATCATTGCCTCTGTCATCTTTGGCTTGGAAGTGAATAGTTTTGTGGAACCAAATAATGAAATATTAGATATCAGTCGCAAGTTGAACGAACCCACATTTGGTAGCATTGTACGCGGTACTGCACAATTCTTATATCCCACTTTGGAGCGTTTATTCCTGCGTTTGGGTTGGCGTGAGGAGGCACCACAAATGATGCGAGAGATCGTCAAACGTACAGTGCAAATGCGTGAAGAGCGAAATATCACACGCAAGGATATGCTACAATTGTTGATGCAGTTGCGAAATACGGGCAAAATTAGCGCCGATGACAATGATTGGTCGGCGAAGAATACTCAAGGTTGGCGAAAAGTTTTTTGATACACAATCTCAAATGTTGTGCTTTAATTTACATAATTCACCGTTTTTCATATACATACATATGTATGTACATACAAATAGGTCCCATCAATCATATGTCCCTAGAAACAGTGGCATCAAATTTATTCCTCTTCTATGCTGCCGGTTTTGAGACAACCTCCTCGACTGTCTCCTTCACCGCCTTTGAGTTGGCACAGAATCCCGATGCATTGGAAAGGGTACAGAGAGATGTGAGGGAAACGTTGACGGAACACTGCAATAAATTCACATATGAAGCGATTGCTGATATGAAGTACTTGGATCTCTGCATAACGGGTGAGTAGATACGTACAAAGGAATTGTGTTCATTAATTATCACTTTGCATTTAATTTTTCTGTTCTCTAGAAACCACACGCAAATACCCCGCTTTGCCCATACTCAATCGTCAATGCACACGTAATTATCCATTACCGGATAGTAATTTAGTAATTGAAAAGGGCACACCCATCATTATATCATTACTGGGTCTGCATCGTGATGAGAAGTACTTCCCCGAACCAATGCTTTGGGATCCAGAACGTTTTGTGAATGGAAAATTTGATGCCACGGCATTTATGCCATTCGGTGAGGGACCACGTCATTGTATTGGTAATTAAATAAAGAGATATTCGAAATTCTTATTATAAAAATGTTCTTTCTTTCCTCTTTCAAACAGCACAACGCATGGGCAAGGTAAACGCGAAGGTCGCCTTAGCCAAGCTTCTACTCAATTTCAATCTAGAATTAAATCCGGTGCGTGAGGAGATTGAAATTGACAACTACGGCATACCGATTATGCCTAAAGGTGGCATAAATGTACGTTTATCTAAGCGACAATTAATGGAGTAGATAATTAGATATGTAAGTTGGAAATTTGTGTGTTTGTACAAGTTTAATGCTTTTAATTGTGAATTGGATGTAAGAATAAAACAATTTGTACAATCAAACAAAGAACATACAATATGTGTATGCTCAGCATATTCAGTTTTTATCTTACTTAATTGGCGCTTAACCATCTAACCGTGTTTGGTAGAGTCCAACAAAGCCCGCCAAAGGAGCCCAAGTGATTCTCCAGCTGATTGCTTTTTGAAGAATTTGGTCAATGCTAAACTCGTCAGGTCTGAAGCCAAATTGATAAGGTCTAATCGTTTCGTGGACTTCAATATTTCGCACAATACGTGTGCTAAGACCTTATATGATATATTCAGAAGGCTTATCCCACGATAATTGGCGCGCGCTGTGGGGTCTCCTTTTCTTGTTCTGCAGAGAAGTTGATGCACGCAACTTATCAACTCTTCAAAGCCATGTTTCAATAGCTCGGCTGGCAAACCAGCAGTGACCGTAGCCTTACTATTCTTAAGCCGAGATATTGTTATTGTACTTCCTCATGATCGGGATTTACAGTTCTATAAATGGGATCTCGCATATTTGGAACAATTTCTAAAGGCAGAGATGGAAACATTTCAGCCTTAGCAGCATCACAAACCAAAACGATCTCGACGCAAATCACGCGAAAACCAGATCTTTTCTCAAATTTCCAACGACTTTAGGAACAGCGGAGCTTTCATTGTTTGACCTGTACCTCTATTTCCCCCTCTTTTAATGTCTATCTCTTTTTTGGAATGAATCTCTTATCTCCTTTCGGGACTTACATATGTTTCTATTAAGATAATCGTAGAGCGATAAGAAATTGTAAGTGCTTTGCGTGATCTTATGCAAGTCACTTAAACCTTTCTTATCACATACATTGGAAATTAAATTTGTATAAATTTAAGCAATTAAGTTGGCAACTTTTCAGTGCATTTTTACATTTCTCGCAAATGAAATTCAATAATTAATTTCACTTTGCGTCACAACACAAACAAGTCAATCGATTGCAACAGATGTTTCTATTGCTCTCACTTGCAGCCGCCATTTCGGCATTCGGCTTATTTTACATCAAATGGAATTACACATATTGGCAACGCAAAGGATTTCCTTTTTATGAACCCAAAATACCATTTGCTGTGCTCGATGGCGTGATCAAGCAACGTTGCTCATTTGGCACAGCCGTATATGAAGTCTATCAAAGCACAAAGGATAAAGTGGTGGGCGTTTATATGATGACTAGTCCTGCTTTGCTGGTGCGTGATGCTCAATTGGCGCGAGATGTGCTCACCAAGGGTTTTGAAAGTTTCCACGATCGTGGCATTCATATAGACGATCCGAGTGATCCACAAACTTGTGGTGGGCTATTCCATCAAAAGGGTGGCGAGTGGAAGAGTTTACGTGTGAAATTGACTCCATCTTTCACATCGGGCAAGTTGAAAGCAATGTTCGGAACGGTGGAGGATGTGGCCGATAGAATGGTGCAATATTTGAATAAGCAATTGCCCCAGGATAGTGCAAGGGAGATAGAAATGAAGGAAGTGATGACAACGTAAGTGGCGTGAAGAATTTGGGGTTGAATTACTGATGTTAACTATTTTTTTTTTCTAAACACTTGACAATCTCAAACTGCAAAACTCTTTCATTCTCTTTCAATAGCTATGCCGTCGATATCATTGCCTCTGTCATCTTTGGCTTGGAAGTGAATAGTTTTGTGGAACCAAATAATGAAATATTAAATGTCAGTCGCAAGTTGAACGAACCCACATTTGGTAGTAGTGTACGCGGCACTACACAATTCTTATACCCCACTTTGGAGCGCTTATTCCTGCGTTTGAGTTGGCGTGAGGAAGCACCACAAATGATGCGAGAGATCGTCAAACGTACAGTGCAAATGCGTGAAGAGCGAAATATCACACGCAAGGATATGCTACAATTGTTGATGCAGTTGCGTAATACGGGAAAAATTAGCGCCGATGACAATGATTGGTCGGCGGAAAATACCAAAGGTACAGAGGAGCAGAGTCCTAGATAATACTCAACCCCAACTGTTTGCTTCAATTTTATCTTATTTACTTAGATAGCGTGAAACACATGTCCCTTGAAACAATTGCCACAAATTTGCTGCTCTTCTATTTTGCCGGTTATGAGACAACCGCGTCAACTGTCTCCTTCGCCGCCTTCGAGTTGGCACAAAATCCCGATGCATTGCAGAAGGTACAGAGAGATGTGAGGGAAACGTTGGCGAAACATGGCAATAAATTTACATATAAAGCCATTGCTGATATGAAGTACTTGGATCTCTGCATAACGGGTGAGTAGATACGTACAAAGGAATTGTGTTCATTAATTATCACTTTGCATTTAATTTTGCATTTCTCTAGAAACCACACGCAAATATCCCGCCTTGCCCATACTCAATCGTCAATGCACACGTGATTATCCATTACCGGATAGTGATTTAGTAATTGAAAAGGGCACACCAATCATTATATCATTATTGGGTCTGCATCGTGATGAGAAGTACTTCCCCGAACCAATGCTTTGGGATCCAGAACGTTTTGTGAATGGAAAATACGATGCCACAGCATATATGCCATTTGGCGAGGGACCACGTCATTGTATTGGTAATTAAATGAAGAGATTTTCAATGTTCTTAGTCTAAAAATTTTCTTTCTTCCCTCTTCCATACAGGACAACGTATGGGCAAAGTAAATGCTAAGGTTGCCTTAGCCAAACTTCTAGTCAATTTCAATATTGAATTAAATGCGGTGCGTAAGGAGATTGAAATTGCCAACTATGGCATACCGATTATAGCTAAAGGTGGCATAAATGTGCGTTTATCTAAGCGACAATTAATGGAGTAGATGTTTAAATTCGAAATTATTTTGTACTACTATCAAACAAAGAACATACAAAAATATGTGTTGTCCCAGCATGTTCACAGTTATCAGCAACGTTTTATAAATGGGGGTAATTTGTAAAGGCAAAGCTGGAAACATAAACTTACTTCATTGAAACTTAACCTGCAGAGTTTTTTATTATTATAAGAATACATGCGTTCAAAATGAAGAGACGGTAAGGCATGTTCTCTGCTTCTGTGCTGCTTTTTTCAGGCTAATGCTTCGACCACTAGGGCAAGTCGTAGTCAGTGATCTTGAACCGGTATCCAAAATAGGGGTAAAGAAACTCTTGGTAGCTATTTTCCAAAGGGACGGGGTTTGTTTTTCAGTTTGAGTCGAGGCTTTTGGTATAGAGGTGTTCATGTTCGATAACTTTTCTTGTAACACTGCGGACTTATTTAGTCAGTATCTTTCAGACTGAGGTTTATGCCGTCTTAAAAGTGGCGGAACTTGCAGCTGAACTAACGTTCTGAAACTCTCGTGTAAAAATTTTGGTCGACAGGAAGATGGCAATCAAAGCGATCACGACAGCGACCACCTTTAATTTCGTGAATCAGTGCAGGGCCAAGTTGTATAAACTCTGTACGATTAAACGCGTTACTATCTACTGGGTAGCACCGGGGAATCGCGGGAAATGAGAGGGCGGACGTGTTAGCCAAAGCCGGAGCATCACTAGCGCAAGTGAATGTGGAAGACATGTTGCCCACTCTAAAATACAATAAAGCTCAAATAGGCATTGATACGCAAAGGCGATTCCCAGCTGAAGATATTGTCAACTTGCAAGATCTCCAAAGTCATACCTCAACAACGCAAAAACCGCAAACTAAGTACCTTCTCACACTTCCTATAGCAGACTGCAGACTCTCGCATACTTAAAGGGCACTGTCTCACACCATCTGCAGCGTTCAAAATGGGACTGGTGCAGAGTCAGGCGTGCTGGGCATGAAACGAAAGCCGATGCTGTTGGCACTCTGAACATCTTCTCTGTGAATATTAAGCTTTTGGCAGATTTCAACTTACCTGCCTTGGTTCTGGACACCTCTCATCCTTAGAAGGCATTGGGGATCAGGAAATACACAATATATTAAAACTTGCGCAAGTTTAATACATACAACGTCTACAGCACGCTGTTGACAAAAATAAGAACCATATGTGGTCTAAGTGAGTTATCACTGGATCTCGGCCAACGTAACCCAACCTAACCTAACCATGTATAAAATAGTAAGTGATTGAAATAAAGGTAAAAGAAACTGAAGAGGAAGAAGTCGGCTGAATGGACATGCTCACCGTGTAAACGAATTCGCCTTGGCCAGTGCTGTCAATACTAATAGAGAGACATTAGTGCATGATGGGATAAAAGGAACGTGAATGCGAGTAGAAAGTGATGAACCACTTCTCTCTATCTCTATCCCCAGCTGTACCTCTATTTTCCCCTCTGTATTTCTAATGCCTATCCCTATCTCTACTTCTATCTCTGTCTCTGTATCTCTCATCGCCTTTCGGAATTTACATATATTTCAATTAAGCTACTCTTCCTATTCGTTTAATAGATGTAAATATATGAATGTAGTGTGATAAGAATTTGTAAGTGCCTTGCGTGATCTTATGCAAGTCACTTACACCTTTCTTATCACATCTATTGCAAATTAAATTTGTATAAATTTAAACAATTAACTTGGCAGCTTTTCAGTGCACTTTTTGCGCTTCTCGCACATGAAATAATTAATTTAGCTTTGCGTCACAACAGAAACCAGTCAATCGATTGCAACAGATGTTTCTATTACTTTTACTTGTAATCGCCATATCGGCACTCACTCTATTTTACATCAAATGGAATTACACATATTGGCAACGCAAAGGATTTTCCTTTTACGCACCCAAAATACCATTCGCCGTTTTGGATGGTGTGATCAAGCAACGTTGCTCATTTGGCACAGCCGTATATGAAGTATATCAAAGCACAAAGGATAAAGTGGTGGGCGTTTATATGATGACTAGTCCTGCATTGCTGGTACGTGATGCTCAATTGGCACGAGATGTGCTCACGAAGGATTTTGAAAGTTTCCACGATCGTGGCATTCATGTAGACGATCCGAGTGATCCACAAACTTGTGGTGGGCTATTTAATCTAAAGGGTGGCGATTGGAAGAGCTTACGTGTGAAATTGACACCTTCTTTCACATCGGGCAAGTTGAAAGCGATGTTCGGAACGGTGGAAGATGTGGCCGATAGAATGGTGCAATATTTGAATGATCAACTGCCCCAGGAGAGTGCAAGGGAGATAGAAATGAAAGCAGTGGTGACAACGTAAGTGAAGTGAAGAATGTGTGGTAGAATTAATGATGGCATTCTCTTTCAACAGCTATGCCGTCGATATCATTGCCTCTGTCATATTTGGCTTGGAAGTTAATAGTTTTTTGGAACCGAATAATGAAATACTAAATGTCAGTCGCAAGTTGAACGAACCCACATTTGGTAGTACTGTACGCGGCACTACACAATTTTTATATCCCGCACTGGAGCGTTTATTTCTCCGTCTGGGTTGGCGTGAGAAAGCACCACAAATGATGCGAGAGATCGTCAAGCGAACTGTGCAAATGCGTGAAGAGCGAAACATCACACGCAAGGATATGCTACAATTGTTAATGCAGTTGCGTAATACGGGTAAAATTAGCGCCGATGACAATGATTGGTCGGCGGAAAATACTAAAGGTACGCAATAACAGTTCTAGATCATACTCAATCCTAAGTGTTTGCTTCATTTGCTTTTTTTCACGTTCTTTTTTATCTTATTTACTTAGATAGCGTGAAACACATGTCTCTTGAAACAATCGCCACAAATTTGCTGCTCTTCTATTTTGCCGGTTATGAGACAACCGCGTCAACTGTCTCCTTCACCGCCTTCGAGTTGGCACAAAATCCCGATGCATTGCAGAAGGTACAGAGAGATGTGAGGGAAACGTTGGTGAAGCATGGCAATAAATTTACATATGAAGCTATTGCTGATATGAAGTACTTGGATCTTTGTATAATGGGTTGGTAAAAAATAAAAAAATAAACCACTTTCGACTATGATGCCAAAAGCAGGCCAGAAACATTAAGGGGAAAATTAATAATAATTCCGCATACCATTATTTATTTTGCAGAAACCACACGCAAATATCCATTTCCTATGCTAAATCGCCAATGCACACGTGATTATCCATTACCGGATAGCGATTTAGTAATTGAAAAGGGCACACCCATCATTATATCATTACTGGGTCTGCATCGTGATGA
Organism: Urophora cardui; assembly: GCA_960531455.1. Classification (NCBI taxonomy): domain Eukaryota; kingdom Metazoa; phylum Arthropoda; class Insecta; order Diptera; family Tephritidae; genus Urophora; species Urophora cardui. The sequence continues at coordinate 131,494,668 of OY482672.1, forward strand.
GAAATATTTCCCGGAACCAATGCTTTGGGATCCAGAGCGTTTTCTGAATGGAAAATTTGATGCTACGGCATTTATGCCATTCGGCGAGGGACCACGTCATTGTATTGGTAATTATATGACGTTATTTTTGAAATTACTTGATATTCTAAAGATCCTTATTTACTGTTCCAAATAGCACAACGCATGGGCAAAGTAAATGCTAAAGTCGCTTTAGCCAAGCTTCTACTCAATTTCAATATTGAATTAAATGCGGCGCGTAAGGAGATTGAAATTGCCAACTATGGCATACCGATTATAGCTAAAGGTGGCATAAATGTGCGTTTATCTAAGCGACAATTAATGGAGTAGATACTTACTTAAATTGGAAATTATTTTGTACTACTATCAAACAAAGAACATATAAACACATGTGCCGTCTCAGCATGTTCGCAGTTCTCATCAACGTATTATAAATTGGAGTCCCGCACATTTGAAGCAATTTCCAAAGGCAGAGATGTGAACAATTTAAAACAAAGTACATTTTATAAACGAATTTTTTATAAAACTCAACCTACTAAATAGTTTTTTTATTATTATGGGAATATAAAAATCTTATATTTTGGAACACTGTACCTACTCAGCAAAGTCAGAACCCCTTCAATACTCATCCAATTTGCAGCCTTAGCAGAAACACAAACCAAAACGATCTCGACTCTGAATTCAATCGCAAATTTGCTCCAACTAAGTACTTTAATTAATTCATTTTATTAGATATCGTAAATCACACGATAACTGTATGAGTTTTTTTTACCTTTACCTTTTAAATTTCTCTTTCGCATTTCCTAGCTCCCCTCTTTCCGTTTCTCTTTCCCTTTCTCTTTACTTTCCCCTTGTCTAAGGAACTATTTTACAGGGGAAAGGATTTTCAGGTTTCTACAGTTTATATGCAGCCATGAAATTTACTTAGGCCTAACTTCGCCTCTTTTTGGATTTTCCTGCATGACAAAGCAACTAACTAAAAATTGGTTTCTTGCTGTTTGATACAAATTGACCGGTTACACAAAATACATATATCTCTAGCTATTGCCAAAAAAAGTTATCAATCGGTGTCTCTTTTGATTGAAAAATAGCCATTAGATATACGTGGCCTTTTGCCATATAAACGCTTGTAAAGAAAACATTTTTTGGCTCTCCTAAAAATTTTTAAATTTTGAGTTGTGTCACTTTATGATTTAGGGTGCGATATATACAAAGATATTTGCATGTCATTCCAAAAAATAAGAAAAAAAGTTGATTGGCATGTTATTTACGTAAAGTAGGTATTTATATTAGGTAATGAATGTTAAAAAAATAGATAACAAATGCATTGAGTGTATTCACAGTAGTAGAGAAAAAAACGTACATAAGTATGTACCTACACTCAGGGAAAAACAGCATTTTAAAATCAAAAATAAATTTTTGTTTTCATAATGCACGTTTTAAATCCAACCATTTTTAATTTAACAATGAAAATTTTTAAATTAAAAATTAAATTTATTTAATTTTTTTTTTATTTTTTAGAAACTAGAAAAAAAAATTTTTTTTTAAGCATGGATGTAACTACAGCTTCTGCAAAAGTAACCTGATGAGTCTTAGAGGGATCTAAGGTGAAACAGCTGTAGTTACATCCATGCTTAAAAAAAAAAACAGTTTTTTTCTAGTTTCTAAAAAATAAAAAATTTTTTTGTTTGTATTTATATGGCCGTTTTAATTCTAATAATTATTTTATGTGAATTTAAATGAGCTATTGGCCATTTTTTAATGAAGAAAAATTGAAAAAAATTTTTGGTAGAAGTTATGGATCCATTTCGGAGATCACCACATCCCCTCATCAGACTTCTTCAAGCGGCCTCAACCGAGAATCGAACTTAAGTCGTTCGATTGGTAGTCCATTGTCTATACCATTGAGCTACCACCGCCGTCAGCTTTGTTTCGCTTAAATTTCAATTTTCCTTCCATTACAATCCACATACCAACAACAGTAGCTTAATGACACTCTGCCTTTGCTACCTAGTATGTTGGTGCGATTGTGCGTTTGGTTTGTACAAAGTTCTAAAGCTATTAACAAGCAAAGCTTTTGTACAGGCAATGCTTGTTATTGTTTTCAGACTTTTGTTTTTCGGCAGGCTCTCCGATATACATATTTATGTTTGTATTTATATGGCCGTTTTAATTCTAATAATTATATGAAGAAGTCTGATGAGGGGATGTGGTGATCTCCGAAATGGATCCATAACTTCTACCAAAAATTTTTTTCAATTTTTCTTCATTAAAAAATGGCCAATAGCTCATTTAAATTCACATAAAATAATTATTAGAATTAAAACGGCCATATAAATACAAACATAAATATGTATATCGGAGAGCCTGCCGAAAAACAAAAGTCTGAAAACAATAACAAGCATTGCCTGTACAAAAGCTTTGCTTGTTAATAGCTTTAGAACTTTGTACAAACCAAACGCACAATCGCACCAACATACTAGGTAGCAAAGGCAGAGTGTCATTAAGCTACTGTTGTTGGTATGTGGATTGTAATGGAAGGAAAATTGAAATTTAAGCGAAACAAAGCTGACGGCGGTGGTAGCTCAATGGTATAGACAATGGACTACCAATCGAACGACTTAAGTTCGATTCTCGGTTGAGGCCGCTTGAAGAAGTCTGATGAGGGGATGTGGTGATCTCCGAAATGGATCCATAACTTCTACCAAAAATTTTTTTCAATTTTTCTTCATTAAAAAATGGCCAATAGCTCATTTAAATTCACATAAAAAAATTTTTTTTTTTTTTTTTTTTAGCATCCAATATATTTTGCCAACTGTATTAATAAAATACATCTAACAATTTTGTGGTTCGTTAAAAGTAATTAGTAATTAATAATGACTTAATAAACATTACTCTCAGTAGCGCATCCATTTATTGTAGTGCATCAGTAAAGATCTGTAAATGACTTTCTTTTGAGGCGTACGAAATTAGTTGGTCTTGCCGTCAGGGCTAGAACGAGTGGGTTGGGGTGAGCTAATAATCTCATTTTGTATGATTTTTTTTAAGCATGGATGTATGTAACTACACCTGTTTCACCTTAGATCCATCCTTAAAAAAAAAAAAACAAAAAAAAAAACAAAAAAAATGAAATTTTTGAAGTAAAAATGCATTTTGGATTTAAAAAGAAACATGCTTAAATTAAAAATGAGAATGAATGTTGATTCAAAAACTCGCTCGTTGTTCAACATTTTTTTGTGAGAAAATATTTTTTTGTGAGAAATCCAACAAAAACAATTATGAGAATCGATTTTTATACTCAGCTGTACTAGTACACAGAGTATTATAGTTTTAATCACATAACGGTGGATTGTAACAGAATGAAATAATCGAGATAGATATAGACTTATATATATCAAAATGATCAGGGTGAAAAGAGAAATCGATTCAGCCATGTCCGTCCGTCCGTCCGTCTGTCCGTCTGTCCGTCCGTCCGTCTGTAAACACTCTAACTCGCGCAAAAATTGAGATATTTTGATGAAATTTTAAATGCAAGTTGGTACCGAGACTGGGACGGTTGGTATTGAAAATGGGCGAAATCAGACCATGACCACGCCCACTTTTCCTATATAGAAAAAATCGGAAATTTGGTATCTCAGTCACTAATATAGCTGGAGCGATGAAATTTTACCCACGTGTTGAGCTCAGACCCCTATGAAGAAATTTGATGAAATTTTGGAAAATGGGCGGTGCCACGCCCACTTATTAAGGGTCAAACATTGAAAGTTTTATATGTCATAACTCAGAAACCATTGAAGATATATCGATGAAATTTGGTACGCGTGATTTACTTACTTAGGAAAACGATTGGACGGAAAATAGTTAAAATCGGTTGACGGCCACGCCCACTTTTATATATGTGTATTATAAAGTGACCTAATAAAAACATTTTAAGCCATATCTCTGTCAAATATAAAGATCCATCATTGAAATTTTGTCGCATGAGTCCAACTATGGACACAAAACGAAAAACACAAAAATTTTGGAAAATGGGCGTGGCACCGCCTCTTTATAGAAGCTGGAATATACGATATTTATGAGCCCATACCTCGACAAATAATTGATATATAATGACGAAACTTGGTGTGTACACTTTTATTACTTGTGGTAATACATGTTGAAAATTTTAGCGAAATCGGTTGACGACCACGCCCACTTTTATATATGGGTATTATAAAGTGGCCTAATAAACACATTTTAAGCGATATCTTTGTCAAATATAAAGATAATTCATTGAAATTTTGTGGAAAGAGTTCCACAATAGACCGGAAACAAAAAATTGACAAATTTTGGAAAATGGGCGTGGCACCGCCTCTTTTTAGACAAAGGAATATACGAGATTTCGTAGCCCATAACTCGAAAAATAACTGAGATATTATGACGAAACTTGGTTTATACACTTTATAACTTGTGCTAATAGACACGCAAAAATTTATTGAAATCGGTTTATGATCACGCCTACTTTTTAACAAAGATATTTCTGGAACACCCTTTGGGAATTTGTAACGTGGCATCTTTGTAGCTAGAAGTCATAAAGGAATGAAATTTTACACAAAGAATAATATTCATATGCTTAGTTGGATGACTGATAAAAATTTTGAAAATGGGCGCGGCTACGCCCACTTTATGCAGCACTTGCTTTATATAAAGTACCTACACCGTGTTTCCATCAAACGCAAACAAACCATGAAAGCATACAGCTGAGTATCTAATGTTCGATTCCACTCGAACTTAGGCTTCCTTACTTGTTTTTTTTAATTTTGTTTTTACAATGATTCATATAATTCATGGATTCTTTTTTAGGAAAAGAGAAGTATAAATAGTTTGCTACAATTCATAATAATGTTTAATGTTCCACTATGTGATAGCGTTGGATTAAATTTCAGGTTGATGTCATGGTTCGAATCCGGAGGAGAATATAAAATAAAGAAGAAAAAGGAAAATAAGTAGAATAAGAAATAAAGATAGCAAACAGTTAAGGCGAAGTAGAAAAGAAGAGGAGAACAAGCGGAGGCTGTATTTTTGTAGTTGGGACTCGGATTGAGAGAATATGAAGAGAATGCCGTTGGATACAATTTCGAATACGGAAGAGAAAATGATATAGAGAACACTGCAGCGTTTTTTTTTTCTCATAGTGCTTAAAATAAAAATAAACATTTTTAAATTTAAAATGTTTTTTTCTTGATTTAAAAATTTTACAATGAACATTTTTAAAATAAAAATGTTGATATTTACATCACTTTTAAATACGTTTTTGCCCATTTTAAGCACGTTTTTATATGTTTTTATAATTTTTTTCCCTGAGTGTACTTAGTTGTGCCTAAAATTGGCTTTCTTTTTTATCGCAAGGGACAATCTATACTTTTTTCTGGAGCTCGAATTTATCGTATCGCCCATATAAAAAATATTTTGAATATAGCTAGTAGGAAATCAAAGGAGGAAACTCACTCACTATATTACCATGACCTCATCATTAAAAATTCAGAAGAATGCAATAAGACACTTGTATTTGTCATATACAACCTTTTTTTTTTAAATATTATCGTAAGTGACATTTATTCAAATACGCTCATAAAACATTGAGAGCGAAATTATCGTAAGGGACAAAATTATAATTTTTTCGCAAACTGCAAATTTTTTCAAGAAGAAAAATATCAGGTTCAGTACATTAATTAACTATCTAATCGTGTGTTCAATTTCATTTAAATATACCGATAAAAAACAGTAAAAAAACGAAAAAAATGCAATCCTGTAAAATTTCCTTTTGTCCCTTACGATAAAGTCGCACAAAGGGGTCGATATAGTGTTTGTAGTAACCCAGGAAGCAAAATTAGCTTAAATAAAGCTTTGCTTAAAACTTATAATTATAAACATTAAGCTTAATGTAGAAAACTTACTTTATGTTATTTTCAAAAACACTTACAGGAATACTTGTTGGGAAGATACATACATATGTATGTACGTGCGCGCGCCACAAATATCAATCAAAATCAAAGCACATCAACAATCATACATATCCAGCATCAATGTGAAGAGGCTTATTATATAACCTGTATTAAACCTGCAAAAAAATGTGCGATTAATCCCGATAGATTTGTCCGGGATTGATCTCTTTCGGGAACAAACGGTCCACAATTAGTCCCCGATTGTTCCCGTATGGGTATAAATGTAGACTAATTGTAGACGAATACTTACCGAACGGGTAGTATTGATCTACATTTGTACCCGTTCGGTATGTTAGTGATTAATCTACATTTGTACCCGTTCGGGTATACAAATTGAACAATTAGTCTCTTCATAGGACATGCTCGAACAAATGCGATCAATTCGCTCCATATAAAGGGTTGTAAAATTGTATTATATTGCATGTTCCCTTGTGATTGATCCCGGACACGTCCCGGATTAATCGCATTTTTTGCAGGGAACTTATATGTATATCTATATATGTATGTATGTACATTACGGTGGTCCCAAATGTATGGAGACAAATATAACATTAGAGTTGAATTTTTTGAACTGAGCCACCTAAAATTTTTTCGACTGCCATGTATTTTAATGAAAGTGGGTAGTATGGCTCACAACGCTTAAACAAAAATACGTATTTAACAATTACTTAGTAAAAAAAAATTTTGGGGCACTTTAAAGGCGCGGGAGTTACTTACTTTTTTTATAGACTTGTTATTTTTGTATGAAATTTTTTGTTGTTACTTACTGAGTACTACGAATAATGAATTAAAGCATGCATAACTCCCGCTGCCTTAAAGTGCCCCAAAATTTTTTTTTTGCTAATAGTTACTAATCGAATGCCCAACAACATCATACAAAAGCGCCATCCGACCGTGGTCCAGAACATCAAAATTGCGAATAATGTTTGCAAAAAAAATTATTTGCAAAAATAAGATATGCAGTTTGGTAGAAGATATCATCTTTTATATATACATATATCAAAATTTAGCAAAATTGGTTTGACCAATCGTGAGAAAATCGGCAAAAACTGAGGAACTTCGAAAAGTGTTGATAGCTATAACTTTGAAAATAATTCGAATTTCGAAAAACTGGGCCAAACATATTTTTTTTTGTTGTTGTGAACTATACAAAAAAGTTTCAGAAAGATAGTACAACTTCGAAAAAAGAGGCTCACTTCGTAAAATTCAACTCATTAGATAGAAAGCAAAATGTATTTAATTTTTGCATCTCCATAGTGTTCCAAATTTAACTCTGTGCGACACCCCTTAACAATTAGCGATCGGAACCAAATACATATTATATGTTACATATATCTCTGACTGTGCTGTAACCTATGTATGTAGGGGGGGGGGGGGGGTGAGACCGAAGAAAATCACTAATTTGATTTTTTTAAGGACCGCCCTAATATACTTTGTACATTCATACATATATACATATGTACTATATATTAAATCAAGATATATAAATAAATTACATATATATATGTATACATACATATATGCAAATTCTCATGCAAATTATCTTATCATGCGAATTCGAACAATAAAAACAATATAAATTGCACAATTTTCATAACAAATTCTCAGTGTAACTAGATGCACTGAGAGGCTTCCTGCGCATGAAATAAATACTTAAACAATTAAAAGCTTGTTATTGCCACCGCAAAAATCTAATACGTCGCAGAAAAATGTTTCTATTACTTTTACTTGTAGCCGCCATTTCGGCACTCGCACTATTTTACATCAAATGGGCTTTCACATATTGGCAACGCAAAGGATTTCCCTATTACGCAGCCAAAATACCATTCGCCGTTTTGGATGGTGTGATCAAGCAACGTTGCTCATTTGGCACAGCCGTATATGAAGTCTATCAAAGCACAAAGGATAAAGTGGTGGGCGTTTATATGATGGCTAGTCCTGCTTTGCTGGTGCGTGATGCTCAATTGGCGCGAGATATGCTCACGAAGGATTTTGAAAGTTTCCACGATCGTGGCATACATGTAGACGATCCGAGTGATCCACAAACTTGTGGTGGGCTATTCCATCAAAAGGGTGGCGAGTGGAAGAGTTTACGTGTGAAATTGACTCCGTCCTTCACATCGGGCAAGTTGAAAGCGATGTTCGGAACGGTGGAGGATGTGGCCGATAGAATGGTGCAATATTTGAATGATCAACTGCCCGAAGAGGGTGTAAAGGAGATGGAGTTGAAGGAGCTGACGAATACGTGAGTTTAATATCTAAAGCTTGTTTTTATTGCAAGCGATAAGACTTGATATCAGTGTACGTTTTTATGGACAAATAAATTATAATAAGTGCGTTGTGTGTGTCAGTGGAATTTGAGAATTCATTCAGACACTGAAAGAAACCCCAAAATGGATGTTTCAGTTAGAGTGCTAAAGTGCTCTATAAATTCGAATTCAGTTTAAGAAAGCTTAAATCCAATCAGAAAAGGAAATTCTGTATAGCTATGCATATTAACCCGAATCAACCCACGAGCACCATATGGTAACGCTAAACATCCCCTTACATTTACAAGAAAATAAACAAAAGGAAAAGAAAACACACCAGGAAAATGCCAATTTTCAATGAAAAATTAATGTGGCTTTGCAAAAAGGTAAAGATCGTGTTATTCTGTGCTCAAATGTCGAAGCTATTGCGTGTGAAAATGAGGTGACAAAAATTAGTACTGAAAATTCCCGTTTTCAGATATGGCATGTCGGTAAATATAAGTATATTTTATAACTTTTAGAATAAATTGTTCATATAATTACACTTTTTGAAAGCTAATGAAATTATGTATGTAATGTAAATTAGTTTTTAAAGAAAAAATTCTTCTTTCCAACATTTTTTTACATTTTTCTAAAGGCGTTACCATATGGTAGCCGTGGGTCGTCCAGGGTACAGGTTTTTTTTGTTGGGCTTCGCGTGATTTTCTCTGCCGTTGTGTAAATTTAACTAATGTAATGTTATTAATTTGTTAGAATTTTATAAATTTTCTGCTTTTAGAGGTTTAACATTACAAAAAATGCATGATTTCATTCAAGATCAAGATGAGGCATTCGACGATGGTGGACTAAATGACATACCAACTGTCATTTAGGTACATACATGGAGCCTCATCAATATTACAACATTTTTGGAGAAGATAATACTGAAGAGGAATGTGTGGGTAAACCAGATAATGTTTGCTCGGCCCAACTAAAAGGCAACTGAGAAGTTGTAATGGCTGGTAGCTCGACATTGCCCCATTTTGTCCAAGAAGATGAATGGGTGAAGAATATTTCACCATTTCCTCTTCCAATTTTTCCACTGGCGAATACGAAGATTGTCGTAATATACTACGTCATGTTCAATTAGAGAAGTTTTTTAATTATTGTTATTATTTATCAAGCACATTTGCTAACAAAGTGCAATATATGCTATTGGCCAGAATAGGCCAACCCTACATATGGAAGTATTTAAAAAAAAAATATGTTATTTGCATAACTTTACTTAAAACCTACTTAAATCTCAATAAAGTGAATTAGATATGTGTTTTTTCCTGTGAAACTAAAAAAAAAAGTTTCCAAACATCATTTACCCTTTAAACAAAAACCTGTACCCTAGGCGACCCACGGCTACCATATGGTAACGCTAGTTTTTCACATTTTCCGGAAAAGTGCGACAAGGTATTGGAAAACGGACTTCAATTTCATGCTCAGGAGGTCGAAATTTATTGGTGTACATACTTTTATGAAAATCTGAAACAAAAAAAGTTCTGGGAAAATCCGGGTTAATTGAGAATTTTTTTTCTTTTTGCTTTAACTAACTACAAATCGTTTTTCTCCTCTTTCAACAGCTATGCAATCGATATTATTGCATCGGTGATTTTTGGCTTGGAAGTGAATAGTTTTGTAGAACCAAATAACGATATATTAAATGTTAGTCGAAGAGTGAATGAAGCCACATTTGGCAGTAGTGTACGGGGCACAGCGCAGTTCTTATACCCCACTTTGGAGCGCTTATTCCTGCGTTTGGGTTGGCGTGAGAAAGCACCACAAATGATGCGAGAGATCGTCAAACGTACAGTGCAAATGCGTGAAGAGCGAAATATCACACGCAAGGATATGCTACAATTGTTGATGCAGTTGCGAAATACGGGCAAAATTAGCGCCGATGACAATGATTGGTCGGCGAAGAATACTCAAGGTTGGCGAAAAGTTTTTTGATACACAATCTCAAATGTTGTGCTTTGATTTAATTCACCTTTTTTCATATATGTACATAAATACATACAAATAGGTGCTATCAAACATATGTCGCTAGAAACAGTGGCATCAAATTTATTCCTCTTCTATGCTGCCGGTTTTGAGACAACCTCCTCGACTGTCTCCTTCACCGCCTTTGAGTTGGCACAGAATCCCGATGCATTGGACAGGCTACAGAGAGATGTGAGGGAAACGTTGGCGAAACATGGCAATAAATTTACATATGAAGCAATTGCTGATATGAAGTACTTGGATCTCTGCATAACGGGTGAGTAGATACGTACAATGGAAATGTGTTATTAATTATCATTTTGCATTTAATGTTGCATTTCTCTAGAAACCACACGCAAATATCCCGCTTTGCCCATACTCAATCGTCAATGTACACGTGATTATTCAATACCAGATAGCAAATTAGTAATTGAAAAGGGCACACCCATCATTATATCATTACTGGGTTTGCATCGTGATGAGAAGTACTTCCCCGAACCAATGCTTTGGGATCCCGAGCGCTTTGTGAATGGAAAATATTATGCCACGGCATTTATGCCATTCGGTGAAGGACCGCGACATTGCATTGGTAATTAAATGAAGAGATATTCGAAAATCTTAATGTTCTTTCTATCCTCTTTCAAACAGCGCAACGCATGGGCAAGGTAAACGCGAAGGTCGCCTTAGCTAAGCTTTTACTCAATTTCAATATTGAATTAAATTCGGTGCGTAAGGAGATTGAAATTGCCAACTATGGTATAACAATTATGTCTAAAGGTGGCATAAATGTACGTTTATCTAAAAGAAAATTAACAGAGTAAATAAATATGTATATTAGTTGCTTAAGCTAATTAGTTCTATTTGTTTGTATCTATGTACTACCTACATATCTACTTTTCATATTCTTATTGTTCTTATTGAAGAATAAAAGAGTTGATATTTTATATAGCGGAAAGTTATGTAGGTGCTTCAACTTTTGTTGTTCTTGTAACAAATCCAATCGGGATTCGGGTACCTACTTACACCCTACTGACGCTGGAACGATTGAGTTTTTGATCTTGCATTTTAATTCTCTGTGTGAAGATCTGCTCATAACGAAATCGATGAGTCACAAATTTGGGTATAGTACTTACAATATAAATTGGAGTTCAACTCGATACATATATATCTACCTCTAGTAAGCAACATGCACACCAGCCATCCAACCAAACCACAATTTGTAGTATGTATATCTTCCATTAGAAAGGCGTACAAAACGAGTTGTACAAATAATCTATGGTAGTCTTCTACGACTTTGCTTTATACAACCTAATGCACATAGGAGGGCATAACCAAAACGAGCTGGAAGTTATACTGCATGTACATATGCAGGTCTATATACATATATGTATGTACATACCCTGCAAAAAATGCGATTAATCCGGGACGTGTCCGGGATCAATCGCAAGGGAGCATGCGACTAATACAATTTTACATCCCTTTATATGGAGTGAATTGATCGCATTGGTTCGAGCATGTCCTATGAAGAGACTAATTGTTCAACTTGTATACCCGAACGGGTACCAATGTAGATTAATCACTAACATACCGAACGGTTATAAATGTAGATTAATCGCTTTCATCCCGAACGGGTACAAATGTAGATCAATCGTTTCCAGCACGAACGGGTATAAATGTAGATTAATCGCTTTCATCTAATGGAAGATATACCCGTTCGGGATGAAAGCGATTAATCTACATTTACACCCGTTAGGGAACAATTGGTCTACAATTTGTCTACATTTATACCCGTACGGGAGCAATCGGGGACTAATTGTGGACCGATTGTTCTCGAAAGAGATCAATCCGGGACAAATATCTTTCGGTATTAATCGCACATTTTTTGCAGGGTATGTCCATATGCTGATACATTCACTGCCAAGTCGAACGAGAGTAGTCAACCGAAACTTCTCCAAGAATCTCTTCCATTCCAACTGTGCATACATATATGTATATGGATGTAAGTATGTAAAGCTTTCATATTTGCTTTTGAGTCTTGATGCTATCTTTTGTCTACATACAATTATTGCAATAACTTGTGCATAAAATGCAAAGAACAATGCTAAATTTCACTTACCTTATCACACAACAGAAATATATTATATTTATTTTCTTTGCAGTCGTCCCCTAATGTACAAAGAAATTAAAAGCAACACACACGCACACACGTTTTAACACCGCCACGATTTTCTATAAAAATTTTGCTGCCCGGCAAATTAGCATGTGCTAGAGCGAGATAGCTGTTGTCTATATTTGTTTATTTTTATTTCCAATATACGACGGAAGCGCAGTCAAGCCGATTATTCAAATAGATATTCACTTTTCTTGCAGTTTATTAAAAGCAAATATACATTTTTTTTATAAAATCCTATTACTTTTTGAAAGTTTATGCCACAATTTAATGTTTTTAGCAACGAATGAATTATAAAATCGATCGAAATCAAAAATTGCAATTGGACAATAAGCAGCGACGTTAACTGCGGCAGCAGCAAGCCAACGAGAACTAACCGCGACTGCGACGGCGATGACGACAAAGTACCGATTTACATGCAGTTTTTTTCTGCACTTCTATTTTACAGAAATTTAATCGTTCTGCAATGACATTTTTTGTAAATTGTTTAATTCTATTATTTAGCTGACATTTGCAGATAGTTTTATGTGTAGAAGACATCAAATTTTACCACAAAAACGATATTCTCGCGAGGGCAACGAAACGAGCCGATGTCGATTGGAAATTTTTAATTAGAGCTGCCAAGGTATCGCGAATAACTCGTTGTAAGGTGAACGAGTAGCAGTGATGGAAAACGATTCGTGTCCGGAGTCCCATCTCGCGCGAAATGTGACATCTAGTTTGAAGTTTTTCTGACTGCAGCCTAGCATGTTCATGGTGAGCCTGCGTTTTGCGTTTCGAAGGCAGTTTTGCGTTAAGTCCAAAACGCAACATTAAATGTTACATTTCTCCATACAAATGCCTCCACCAAAATGCAACTTAACGCAACTATTTTTTTGCGTTTTGAATGCTAACGCAGAAAGCAACCCTGAACTCTTCGAAAAAAATTTCCATTCGAATGGAAAATAGTGGCAACACTCTGGCAATACAAGAACGAAATACCTACAAGATTACGCATATAGAGCAGCATGAGCATGGGCACACGAGCTCCATGATGACGTCACTCTACATGTAATGAACGAAAGTAAACAAAACAGAGATCAAAATTAATACCAAAGCGGTTGATACGTTTGGTTTGCAAAATTAGTGTATTATATTATTACATATTTTGCAAATTCCTGTTCTATTTTTTTAATTAGACAAAACAAAAAAATAAACCTCAACACCTGATTGCGTAATCTGGGATATTAGCTCCGTTTGTTTCGAACTTCTCAAATGCGCATTTACAAAACGCGGCAGCATGAACACTTTTCGAAAAGCCATCTTCGAAAATGTAAAATGTTGCGTTTCAAATCCAGCATGAACATAGTATTATCCATACACGCTCTTTGTCCATATACGCTCTTTGACTTTTCGCCCTACCAAAGAACGTAAATCTAGGTAAATTTACGTTCTTTTAAACGAACTCTCCCTTCTTATAGATTAACGTTCTTTGATTGAACCAAATTCTGAAATATGTAGGCAGTTTTTGAATCAAATTAAGAAATAGAGCGTTATTAAAACAAATTGTGAAATAGGGCGTTTTTGAAACAAGTTTTGAAATAGGGCGATCTTTAATGCGGCTTTAACACGGGTCGATTTTTGCTGAGTGGGACATCGGCTAGCAAAAGTTGAAAGAAAGTCTACTTTGAGCTAGTCGATTTTTGTGGACTGAGCTATTTACATGGGTCGATTTTGGTTGAAAGACAAATTTCGACTGAAAATCGATCCGTGTAAAGGCCGCATTACTCAGATAACGACGATTTTCAAATTGTTTAAAAAAATTGTCCTAATATGAAATTTTCATTTTCCATCACTGACGAGCACACAGATCGACCTGTAGTGAGTTTCTGTAAGAAATCGAGTGGATTTGTTTATTTTGATGACGTCACGTCGATTCTATCAAAACTTTTCTATTGATCGATAGCGAGTGTTTCTACAAGCATTAATCGATAAAATTCGGAACAGTGATGGAAATGAAACGCCAATCGAGAACTTAAACGCCAAAATAAATGTAATGCTCTAAGCACATTCGAACCGGCGAGCGACAAGCAGCCAGCTGTCAAAAGTAAAATGCACACGTTCTTATGGTCGCACACATTTTAACGCCAGCACGACTTCACGGCAGAAGGGTTGCATTTGTAGCGCTGCAAATATAGACCTATTTCTAATTTGACAAGCGACAATGCGCATGTACAGGCAGAAACGTGTGTATGTGTGCATTTTGGGAGTACAAAGACGCTCCTTAAGAGACTACAAATCCTTTAAATATATATTAAATATATTTAAATGCTTATAGCATGTACATATATACATAAATAATTTGTTTTAATTAAAATATACTTACATTCTGGCTGAATTCGGCTGTTTTGTCCATTTTTTCGACCGGTGAAAGCTTTCTCACCGTTTAAAAAGTTGGCGAGTATATTGATAGATAATATATCGACTATTTTGCTTACAGAAACACCTTTAATCTATCATTCCTACGGAATTGGAATGGAACATATCAGCTGATTTGTCAGTTCTATCGATCCATTCGACTCGATTTTCATACAGAAACGCATGCATCGAGAATGACGTCATGATGACGTCAAATCGACTATTTCAGTAGAGAACATTGATCGATATGAGTTAGGGCCTTTTCACATTACTCGGCACGACATCGGATCGACATTTTTTGCTCGGTATTTTCAGCTTACCGAAACGATTCCGGGTTGCTGTGTTTTTCACACTTGTGGGAATACTTTCGGTGCGTAATCGGCAGAAAATAGGAAAACAAACATCGAAATTTGCAAAACAAAATTTTTAACTTCAACAAATCACTCAATAATAACAATAATGTCTTCTAGCGAAGACGAAGACATTATAACTTGCTACATTTATAGCCGAAACGAGTTTTTTACTGACTTTGTTCATCTTCTTTTATTACGCCGCAAAAATGTCTGCAGTAATTCCTCAAATTTTACTGACCGGTCTTACCGCGTTGCGGTATACTGAAATTAATCCGCTCCGATTTCATGTATGCAACACTAATGTGAAAGTGCCAATTGAAATGCATGTGGTCAGTAAGCTCTCGGTATACTTTCGGTAAAAACCAAAAATGTCGATCCGATTCCGCACCGAGTAATGTGAAAGCGCTCTTACAGAAACTCACTACTGGAAAAAAATTATCGATTCATTTTGAAGTAAAATTGAGCGAACTTGATACCAAGTACTGTGACAAGCCGAATTTTTATCTGGCCAAGAACTTTAACTTTGCGTACGCTCTTTGGAAACTCTAGCGAATGATTTTTGTCGATACAAAAAGAAAAAAAAGAGGATTTACTAATTATTTTATACGGAAATTCACCCTTTTATAGCGAGTAAAAATGAATCGAATTTGAGTCATTACAAGTCGAACGATTAACAAATGTTAAACCCCATAAACTTTCGTCTCTAAAACTTACGATCATTAAACACAACTTTGACATTTCCAATCAATTTTTTCGCCAGCTGTGATCTTTCCTGCAAAGATTTTGCACATTTTATTATAAAAAACAAAATTCATTATTATAATTTAAATTAATTGAATTAGAAACATGTCGGAACACGAAATGAATGGCACCGAAGAGGATGTGCAGGATAAAAAGCAAAAGAAACAAACGAAACACGATGGTGGTGCAGCCGACTTGGAACGTGTAACGGATTATGCGGAGGAGAAGGAAATCTCAGCGGCACACATATCGAGCGTGAGTGGATAGGGCTAATTAAAATACGCTTAGCATTTAATTAATAATTTTATATATACATATATGTGAAATGGTGGTATAGGCAGTAGAACAAATAGGCAACAAACGCAGCAAAGAAGATGAACGCAAAGTGGCCAAAGAAATGGAGCTACAGAAGGTGCATGTGAAAAAGGAGGATATTGAATTGATTGTAAGCCATTAAGTTATATAAAGGCACTTGTGCACAGTATTTATTTTACTTTTTTTTTATACCCTGCAGATGAACGAAATGTTAATTAGCCGCACACAAGCTGAAAAAGTGCTGCGCGAGCAGAGTGGGGATGTTGTTGCTGCGCTGGAAGCAATTATTGCCAATTAAATTGTGACTGCAGAGCGTTGGTGGAGTCCATACTAATCGCAATTTTCATTAGATACTTTACTTAATATTTTTTTTAAAATAGCAGAGAAAAATAATAAATGCAAAAAAGTAGCGCTCGCAGATTTCAATGAACTTTTGAACATATACCATGGCATGAAACCATTTCGAATCGTCTATGACACAAAACTGGATGTAGTCAATACTAACCACATATAACTGAGAGTCTTTGTTCCATGTGTGTAAAGGAGTGCCACCATAGCCTCAGGCGCCGGCAGTGGCATGAAGTGTGCTAAAGTAACCAAAACAAAATTAAAGTGTGGGATGCTAACTTGGCTTCGAAATTTGAATAAGACTCCATTATTAGAATTTTATTGTATTTTTATTTATTCTGTAAAGAATTGGTGCTAAGCTGCTTATAGATGAGATATGAATACATATTTGGTCTACTTTATTCGTAAATACGTACATATGTATGCGCTATGTATGCAGTTTCAAGACTTAAAATAAAAAAAAAAAAATAAATTATGGGTATGTGTAGAGTTGATGCAAGAGTGCCATAATCCAATAAACTTGTTAAGCTTTGAAGATAATACAATCCATGGAGATAATGAATGGTATATCGTGAGTATGGTAAGTTAGTTTATCTACAGATATTTAAATGTTTTTTTTTTGTTTTTTTTTAGATTATGACACGTTCAACAATATATACATACATGCATAATACATATGTAATTAAAGGATAATTGTGTAAACTCTGCCTACACCCACGTAAACTTGCAGCACTGCATATTCGTCAAGCATAATGCGACTTCTTTCCATTTTTTCTATACAAATTTCCACAATTTTAAATAAGGCAATAAACAAATAACAACAAAACAATAATGCAGTTCTCCAGCGCACATGCCAATGCGCAAACACGCAACCACAAGGCGTTTATTTATGTGCTGAAATTGAACTACGTATTCAAATAGTTTTGTAGATTCTCACACGAAGGCATATTTATATTTTGGGCTTTTTGGAAAAGCGCACGATCACCAAACGAACGAGCTTTTGCCAACATGGAATCACCTGAAGGAAATTGATTAAAAATTGTGTTAGAAACAAGAATTTTTTTTTTTTTTTTTTTTTGAAAATAAATTCAATAAACTTACGATAATTGCGCTCACGACTACACGAATACTTCAAATGATCGATAAAGTCCTCCTCCACGGACTCTTCTAAACGACCGACTGAACCTTGATATTCGGTATGGAAGTTATTCTTCACATAATATGGTACTTTCAAGCGATTCGTTTCACGTTTTACATTATATTTACTGTTAAGAGAATAGAGCGGGAGCAAATGAAGTGATTAGAAAATATATAAAATTTAAAAGGTTTCACTTCGGAACAAAAATGGTTATCAAATATTTCTAAAAAAGCACTCACGTTGATGGCGATAAGCTGTAAATTGGATCGGATATGATAAACGACGATATCATCGATACACCAATCAAGATTAATATTGGCAAAAAATTTATCAAAGCCGATGAACCCGTTTGATGCTATGTCCATAAAGTAAACGCAGCGCAAGGCAAGACATCAACCGCAATCAAACCACCGACCGCAAACCAGAAAACAAAATAAATAAAGTATAATGTTTACACTCAAAATTCACACTTACTTCGCCCTCGTCACGATGTTGTTGACGTCTACGCTGTTGGCGCATATAAACATTTTGTTGTGCAAAACCACCACCAAAGAACATATTGAATAAATCCTCGGGACTAACTTCTGCTTGGAAACCGCGTGCATAAGCAAATTCATAATTTTCACGACGTGCTGCCCCATGACCACCAACGCCGCCCGAATGCGGTTCATTCAAACCATATAAATCGTATTTTTTACGCTTCTCAACATCGGTTAGAATGGCGGCAGCATTGCCAACGGCTTTGAATGCATCCGATGCGCCCGGTGCCTTGTTCTTATCGGGATGCAAGAGTAATGCTAATTTTTTATAAGATTTCTTTATTTCCGAATCGGTGGCTTCTTTTTTAACACCCAATATTTCGTAGTAGTCACGGCAGCTGTTCCAACGAGAAAGTAAATTAATTATTTTTTTTTTGTATTTAATAAATATGTATGTACATAAGTATGTACATATCTGTATAGGTATGTATGTATATCAACTCGCCACCTTTTAACTTTGCGCACCGCCTCGATTTGCTCTTTCGAATATTCGGGTTCTACACTGCGTGAATCAGAGTTTTTACGTCGACGTGGTCCGTCAGCAAAGTTGGTAGCATTGCCCCCATGCGCTGTACCATTCACACCTGCACCTTTAGCGCCTCTGACGTTACTACCTCCGCTGCCAGCAGTCGTTGTGCCTGACTTGACCTTGGCCAGCAATTCTTTAATGTACATATATATGTATGCAAAGAAAAAATGCATTAATTAGCATAATTTTGCTTAAATATTACACGCTCGCTCGATTCGCCTTTGCCCACTCACCTTTGGCCCGTTCTGTTGGAAATAATTTTTCTGCTTTGAGCAAAAATTTCTCTGCCTTCTCGATTTTACCCTCAGCAAACGCTTGCACTGCTATATCACAGCAGCGATGTGCTTCGTCCTTATTCCCATCCATATTGTTTTAAAGTTAATACGCTTTATTCTATTTTAGATATGCAGATAAATATGTATTAAAAATTTAATTTAAGCAATAAAGATTTTATTGTTTTATTTTCACGATTATGTACTTGTCTAAATTAGCTGCGCAGCAACCGAAAGCTCTGTCTGCTGGTGAGTGTGCCTATGTATCCACGGTCGCGACGGTCGGGTGGCACCGAAGTCTTTTTGTGTGTACTTCCGTGGGGCCTGGCAGTTGTTTTCTTATTGGGCCACTTGCACCTTTTGTTTTCAATGTGTTTAATAAATAAAATAATAAATTTTGTTTTGGAAAAATAAGAATTTTGACTGCACTCACTTTTTTCAATTGTATTGATGAAAAAATTTTATTAATCAGCACGTCAGTTTACCATTTTCTTTTTACCTTCAGAAAGTGTTGCCAGTACAAAATCTCCAGTAATAGTGTTGAAAAACGACTATATATTTGGACCGTAAATTAGATTTTGGCATTTCTTTACCTCCTCTCCAGCAAAAGGGAGCAAACTGTCAGATGAGTGAGACGTTGAAAATGTCAGTTCCACCAGTTAACTTTTTCAATTTTTACAGGAAAAATTTCCACTAGCAAAATTTGCTAGCAAGAAGAAGAAGAAAAAATGTGTGCCAAATAGAAAAGTAAACAGTGTATCAGATTATGTCATGGAGGAACAATAAAGGAGAATGCATAACGACATACCTTCATACATAGTGGGCCGAGAAGTGTCATGCAAAGAGGAATGTAGAAGAATTTGACAGATGTAGGGGCCACACAAATGCTAGGGTGCGTGTGTGTGTGGAATATGTCAACAAAAAAATGCTTGTGTTCGTGTGTGTTTATGAAGATTGAAGAAGAAGTCAGCTGATCTTATGCATTCTCCTTTATTGTTCCTCCATGGATTATGTGAAATGGCAGCAGTAAGAGTCTATACACACTTGCGACTCAATCGATTTAGTCGAATGTTGATTTGCATGGGAATGTATGGAAGCATTCACACTACATTCAATTAGTCGAACAACTGAAACAGTTGGATTTGCATACAACAGCCCAATTCGACTAAATCGATTGAATCGCAAGTGTGTATAGGCTCTAAGCAAAGTTTTCCCAAAACATGGAAAACCAGCAACGTTTGCTTCAAGGTTTAACATCTATTGTTATAGGCCATTTACATATACGAGATTGGGCCGTATTAATAAAAACCAAGCAAATGCTTTTACTCAAGATTTTGGAAATTTGACATTAATTTGTATGAACCAAATTTCAAAATTTGAGTAAAACGTCTGAAATCTTAAGCAAAAGCAAATGCTTGGCTTTTATTAATATGACCCATTATCTACTTTTTTCGAGGTTTGCACAAAATCTTCGATTGAAATTCGAGATTTGCCATACAAAAATCCACTACCAAAAATTCGAAATTTAAAATGAATCTCGGATTATGACGATACTTTTCTGCATACAACCCTGTGTTTTTCATGTTATCGATATTTTTTTGACGAATTTGGGGGAAACGTCAAAATGAAAAGTAAACAAAATGGACGCCAGTAAGCATTGCGCAATAAGAATCGTATCGCAATAGTAAGTTGCTCTTCTTCTTTCTGTTTTATAGGTTATCAAATTATCGTCTTTTTCTTTAGTTATACAGTCTTTAACGTGTTACTGTGTAACCTAAATCAAACGCACGCCGTCAATTTACTGTCAAAAATTTCTCATGCCCATACAACTTGTATGGGAGTAACCGAAATTGAACGGCGTGCGTAAAAAGCAAATTCGACGCCCAATTTTTGTTTTGCGTGACAGTTGAAATTAAGCATTGTGGGTGATTGTTTGCAAAAAAATTGACACTTGCTTTTGATATCGTGTCTGTTAGGTACATATTCCACAAAATAACAAGATTTTCTCTGATTTTCTGTATTTTTCTATTTCTTTATCTGAACACGCACGCAAGTCAATTTCGGTTCAACGCATATGAAAAATTTGCGTGCGTGCGTTAAATTGACGACTTGCGTTTGATTTAGGTTACACAGTTAATCGTGCAAAAGCTTGTGCGTTTGCTAGCATTTTTCAAGTTAAGTAAAAACAAAATATCTGCTTTTTATATTCATGAAAGCATCATCGAACGGTAGTTTCCTATTCTCTTTTGACTGCTACGACCATATTATTATTGGGTCATGCAGGTAAAGGCTGGTATCGACCTCTCAAGAAACAGCTCAAGAAATTTTTGGATTTATTTCTTGAGTAAAAATAGTAGTAGGCAAGAAATTTTGACGTTTATTAATCCACCGTGAATACCAAGTGAAATAAAGAGCATCAAAAACGTAAACAAAATAAACCTTTTTGTAAACATAAGCAATTGGTAAGTTCTTAAAAAATATTAAATAAAAGCTTTAAATATATGTTTTCAATAGTTTTATTTTGTTGCTATTTTAGGAAATCATCGAAAGCGACGAGGATGACCTTATATTACTGGTAAACTGTGGTATATTGATGGCCGGAATGGAATAAAATATGAGAAATCGATGCCCCAACTATGCCCTTTCATCATTAGAAAAATTGTGCATTCTATTTTTCGTTCCTTTTTTGCCATTTTCACTAACGAGTTCCACGATTTTTTTCAACATGCAACAAACGTCAAAATTTCTTTAAGAAATAAATGCTCGATCAAGACCAATCTATACAGGTCCTCTTATGTGAAGCAAAATAGGTGATTACAGTTAGATGGCGTCTTTCAAGAATGTCAAAAGCAGAGAAAACGCGAGCGAACACACAACCGAACACACAAGCTATTTCCACGAAAAACACGTGCAAGAATGCAAAATCAATACAAAAGACAATAGTTTGACATAAGCTACAAACTCCCTTGCATGGACCTTCTATAGTTAGGTTATGTGCTCGATGATATATTTCTTGGCAAAACCTGTGTTGCTGTGTTCACATAACGTTGAAAAATAGTATTAAAAAAGTGTACTAAATTTCTTGAGAGGTCGATACTCGCTCAAGAAAGTTTCACAAGAAAAATTTCTTGAGCATTTCTTGTACGTCATTTTATATGAAACTTTTGCGTTTCTTGAGAGGTCGATACTAAGCTTAAGGAAAATTGACAGTTGATAATCGTCTCCCAGCAAATCTAGATTTCATGTTATATGTAACCGGGTACATTATCCAAAGGAGATTTATGGCTAATCACGTTATATGTAAACATGGCATTAGAGTTCTACTGTCTCAGATTTCAAACAGATACGAATAAGGTTGCGGTATATAATGCTAAACATTTGTTAAGCATGTTTACAACTTTTTTTTTTTTGATTGAACAAATTATCTGATTTCTAATTAAAAAAAAAAAAATTCTTCAACGTGTTGATCGTGCAATGGCTTATTTGTTTGCTCGCGTTTTTCAAGTGAAATGAGAATAAAACACATATCTGCTTTTGACATTGGTGCTACGACCATATTTTTATTGAGTCATGCCGGTAAGGAAAATTGACAGGTTATGATGATTGACAGTAATGATCACAGGGTAATTATCTAGTTTACGGTGCAACGACCAAAATAGTTCCTTCTTTGAAAAGAGGGGTATCAATCGACGCATTTCGATCTCAGGAACACGAATCAGAAGGCGGAGCTTAACTTTTTTATTTCAATAAGAAGTTATGAACAAAAAACATTATCATTTTTTGCTTGCTCATTACACACACATGAACACACAAATTCAGCTTATTTCTTTACCATGGGATAATACATTCTTCATATTTACTACATCACACCCAAAATTATTTAATATGTTGCAAATAAATACTATTTTTTAATAAAACCAAAGTAAACAATTGAGATTCTTTCACTTTTTTCGAGCGATAATTGAACTGTCACAAAGTTAGTTGGCAACGCTACGCACTATATTGATGAAATTGGCGTAGTTTCTTTACTTGTACTTTGGGTTTAACTAAAATATTAAGGTTGTTCTCTGTGTCTAATATTTTTGCCGAGATATCATGATATCTTGAGAAATTTGCCACACAGAGAGAGCGCACCTTTAAGAAAATAAAATTCTAACTGACTTCATTGTGAACTAGCATGTTAGTCATATTCCTTCCACTCTTTAGCTTAGTATCGACCTCTCAAGAAACGCAAAAGTTCCATATAAAATGACGTACAAGAAATGCTCAAGAAATTTTTCTTGGGAAACTTTCTTGAGCGAGTATCGACCTCTCAAGAAATTTAATACACTTTTTTACCACTATTTTTCAACATAATGCGAACACAGCAACACAGGTTTTGCCAAGAAATATATCATCGAGCATTTATTTCTTAAAGAAATTTTGACGTCTGTTGGCTTTTGTTACATGCTGATAAAAATGGTGGTGAAAATGGCAAAATTAATCGGAAAAAATATAGTGCACAATTTGTGTAATGATGCAAAGCGGAAGTTGACATCAATTTCTTACATCTACTTCCATTCCGGCCATCAATATACCACAGTTTAGCAGTAATATAAGGTCATCCTCGCCGCTTTCGATGATTTCCTAAAATAACAACAAAATAAAACTATTGAAAACAAATATTTAAAGCTTTTATTTAATGTTTTTTAAGAACTTATCAATTTCTCATGTTTACAAAATGGTTTATTTTGTTTACGTTTTTGATGATCTTCTTCGTTTCACTTGGTATTCACGGTGGAATAATAAACGTCAAAATTTCTTGCCTACTACTATTTTTCACTCAAGAAATAAGCCGGGTATCCACATCACAAGAAATGCTAAAACTCCATATAAAAAAACGCTCAAGAAATAGCCAAGAAATTTTCTTGTGTCAAATTTCCTTAAGGCAGTATCCACTTCACAAGAAAATCTATTACAATTTTTGACGAAAAATGGCGTTGGCAATGCTGGTTTCGCCAAGAAATATATACGATTGTATATATTTCTTGAAGAAAAAATCAAACGTCAAAATTACTTAAGAAACATATGCTTATTTTTTCTTGAGCCATTTCTTATGATGTGGATACCCAGCTATAAAGCTAAAAATTTCTTGAGCTGTTTCTTGAGAGGTCGATACCAGCCTTTTATACAACTGTTGTCGCTTTGCTTTGCTTGCTTCAATTTCGAATTAATTAATTTTTTATCTGAATAAAATAAAATACTTAAAAAAAAAGAACTAGAAACATAAATTCAAACTCACTTCTCATAGAAGACCATTGTGAATTTAATAACATGGTTGCATTTCCCGTGATATTTTTCTCATGATATCACATATCACGGGTTGGGGTATGAGAAATTTGCCGAAGCTCCAAATTTGACAACAACAAAATACACGTCTTGTTATTAATTAATTCGAAATTGAAGCAAGCAAAGCAAAGCGACAACAGTTGTATAAAGAGTGGAAAGAATATGACTAACATGCTAGTTCACAATGAAGTCAGTTAGAATTTTATTTTCTTAAAGGTGCGCTCTCTCTGTGTGGCAAATTTCTCAAGATATCATGATATCTCGGCAAAAATATTAGACACAGAGGACAACCTTAATAAGGTTGTTCTCTCTCTGTTATTTTGGCCTGGCAAATTTGCCGAGATGACATAAGTGTGATAAATTTGCCGAGCACAACAACAAAATACACGTCTTGTCAAATTTGGAGCTTCGGCAAATTTCTCATACCCCAACCCGTGATATTTGATATCATGAGAAAAATATCACGGGAAATGCAACCATGTTATTACATTCACAATGGTCTTCTATGAGAAGTGAGTTTGAATTTATGTTTCTAGTTCTTTTTTTTAAGTATTTTATTTTATTCAGATAAAAAATTAATTAATTCGAAATTGAAGCAAGCAAAGCAAAGCGACAACAGTTGTATAAAGAGTGGAAAGAATATGACTAACATGCTAGTTCACAATGAAGTCAGTTAGAATTTTATTTTCTTAAAGGTGCGCTCTCTCTGTGTGGCAAATTTCTCAAGATATCATGATATCTCGGCAAAAATATTAGACACAGAGAACAACCTCATTTATTTGCAACATATTATCACATTTTGGGCGAGAAATGGTAAATATAAAGAATGTATTACCAAATGATAAAAAAATAGATTGAATATGCGTGTTCGTGTGGGTGTAATAAGCAATCGAAAAATGAAAACGTTTTTTGTTAATAACTTTTTATTGAAATAAAAAAGTTAAGCTCCGCCTTCTGATTCGTGCTCCTGAGATCGAAACGTGTCCATTAATATCCCGCTTGTTAAAAATTGACGAGTTTTAGCCGTTGCACCGTAAACTAGATAATTACCATTTAAAAAACTACATCCTGTGTGCTAAACCCCGCATGACTAGTTTATTTCTCTGTATTTTTCTTGTATTTTTGTTTGAAAAACTTACCGGTGAACCGGTTTTTATAAATTTATCGATATAAATCCATTTTTATGTGTTGTCCAACACTAAATTAATAATTTTTGGTTTTTTCTCAATTTCGTTTCACGTGACATTCATCGCTGTCTACATTTTCGGTGATTTTCGAATTGTGACAATTTTTGTGAGCGTGTGGAAGTTTTGCAGCCGCATTTTTCAAGTGTGAAAAAGTGCTAAAAATAATTGCAATTGAGATAAGATTATAAATAATATAATAAATAAAGGGTAAGTAATGTACGGTGATAAAAATTACTATCACAATTTATGAATTATAAGCAGAAAATGTGTTGGAAATTTTGCACGATTTCGCGGCGCTTGTATTGGCATTGTCTACGAATTAAAAATGGCGGCCGTCAGAAAGTCGAAAAGCGGCAGGGGCGTTGTGTTGGAAAGGAAATGAAAATGCACATGAAATTCTTTTATTTATACATACATAAATATTTTTTATGAAAATAAGGAATTCGTAAATTTTTAACTTGGTACATTTAAAAGAAAAACATTTTTTCTATTTTGTATATAAACGCTACGATTGTTCGGCGCCAGGTGTGATGGCGTCGTCCTCTGTCGGTGAAAATATCGATTAGTGCGCGACTGTTACAACAACTGCAAAAACAGCGTCATCGGTTATTGCGACAGCTGCTAGGTTATACATGTGTTTATTGTACACATCCGTACAGTTTAGTAGCATTTGGGTCGGCTTTACATTAAGGAACCACGGTGCGAGAAAAATGACTTTCTCAGGGGTGTAGTGGGCATCTCAGAGATCTCAAAACGGAAATAAAAACCTGCCGGAGGCTTATAGTTCACGAGATATTTGTTGGTAATTTTAGTTGGATGTGTCCATAGATATTACCCCAGAAAGGGAATTCTGCCGGCTGAGGGTTATTTTTTTAAATCGTGGGCGAAGGCCGCCAATGCAAAAAGGTGTTCTACACACATACATATGTATATACTTACATATGTGCGTGTTTTTATAGGTGCCTCAAGAATTATCTAAAGATTTGGATAAACCTTGAAATGCCTTTCTCGGTAATCGTACGTAGTTTTGTGGTTTTTCTTGGTAAAGTTTACAACTAACAAACATCTCCGGCCGACAGGACGTTTGGATTTAGAATCAGGAGGACCTCCTCTACAACCCCCAATAACTTTTTTTCAACGCGTGGTAGACTGTTGGAAAATTTTCCCTATCATATTACTATCCTGTCGGAAAAGCAAGCAACCAAAAAGTAATATAATCATTAACTCCATTTATATAGCAAACAACAAACATGGCCAACAATGCACAAGGAAATAACGGTAATTACAATCAAAACTATTGCGATGATGACAACGGGCAACAAGGATATGATGATCAACAGCAGGGCGGAGGAAACTACGATGACGATGGTAATAATTGCGATTACAATGATCAAAGTCAAGATTGTGATGGCGATGGCGATGATGATGGCGCAAGCGATGCACCTGGCAGTCCGAAATATATACGCTTACGTGGTCTGCCCTGGTCAGCGACACATCAAGAAATTCTCGACTTTCTAAAAAATGTCAATGTTGTTGACGGCGCCAAGGGTATACATTTGGTAACAAGCCGTTCGGATGGCAAGAATACGGGTGAGGCGTATGTTGTAGTGCAGTCGCAGGAAGATGTAGATGAAGCGATTAAATTGAATAAGACACATATGGGACATCGTTACATTGAAGGTTGGAAAAAAAAAAAAAAATAGAAAAAACAACAAATATTATATGACACTATTTTTTTTCTTGTGCATAGTATTCTCCGCCACATCAAAGGATGCGAAAGAGGCCATGCGTAAAACGGGTAGCCATGGCGTATCGTATGTTGTAAAGTTGCGTGGTTTGCCATATTCCGTTACCGAACAACAAGTTACAGAATTCTTTACTGGTAAGCACAACATTTCGTGTATTTTTTAACTTATTTATTATTAATGCGTTTATTGGTAAGCATTTGTGTGTATTATGTTTATTATTGTTAATTGTCTTTTATATTAAATTATGAAAAAAAAAAAATAGTTTGTACTTACATACCTACATACATATATTTAGCTGGAGGGAGATTTAATGGATGTTTCGGCGCGGTGCACTTGATAATTTTGATTGGGATATCTACTAAGTTTAGCAACAAAAACAGCCAGAGTTTTTTACGCAAAAAGTGATTTAGAGTCATGCGTTAGCATTTGAAAGTCTTTTTGAGAGTGTTTTCTAACATTTTCTTCGCTATTTGCTTTAGAACATTTGCTTTAAGCTGTTTCGCAACCAACAACTGTTTGAACACGGGGCAAGCGTGACCTGCAAGTCTATTTAATGCGCTGTGGGGCCACAGGCTCGACGTCTTAATCCTAACGACTTTCAATCATTAAGCAACAGAGTTTACGGAAGTTTTTATTAGAAATTCATAATTTTTTTTTCGAAAACATCTCTTTTCCTATATTAAATTCTTTCTAAAAAATATTACCAAAAGGAAACGTGTACATTTTTTTTAGTATTTCAAAATAAAAAATGCGCCACCACTCTTTTTACTCCACTCTACTAATCTTATGGAAAACAGCATTTATTACAAAATGCAAAAATGCTTACAGAGACCAGCTTTTTATAGCATCTTTTGCAAGAAATTTTTTTTTCGATAAAATTTTCTAATAAAAAAAAAACAAACAAATTAGTAGAAAGAATCTTCGTCAAATGAATTGAATTCATCACAAAAAAACTCTTAATATTTGGTTGTTATATCGTCATGGGCAGGGTTGGAAATCAAATCGGATCGGGAGGGAATACTTTTTGTTATGGACAAAAGGGGTCGAGCGACTGGGGAAGCTTTCGTTCAGTTCGCTAGCCAAGAAGACACTGAACAGGCCTTGGGACGTAATCGGGAAAAGATTGGGCACAGGTGGGTTGTCAACAACATCATACTACTTTCATATAATCATAAATAATTTCTACCTACATATGTCTCTTAATAATTTTAATTAGAGTAATATTAAAAAAAAAAAACAAAAAAAATTGGTAATAAATACTTAATGATTTTTACTGTTTATAATATAATAATATTTAAATGTAAACTGTTATACGATTTACAATTTTGTGGTTGCAAACAAAAGTTTTAGTAAATTTAAAAGTAATATATTAATATATATGTAAAAAAAAATTATGTAAGCTGGAAAGACTGTAAATCTGCGTTTGAGAAGTGTTTTTAGGCTCTTGTGTATTTTCTATTTTAATTAGTTTTTTAGAACTTTTTTGCTGCAGTTTTTCAAAAAAAAAAATTTTTTTGTTTTTTTTGAGCCTCAATATAAAGAAAATAAATTTAAAAAATATAATTATGTAGTTATATTATTACTTTTAAAAATACTTTTCATAAAAATTTTCAGCGCTGGTTTCGCCGTTTTTTCTCAATAAAATGTAATAACTATTGCTGGAGAGTAAAAAAAAAACATTTTTCAAACACTTTGCAGTCTTGAACTTTGATAATCCTTTAAAGTTTTCAAATTTAACTCGATAAATTGCGTTTAAAAAATTTTAATTAGTTTGGGCTATGGTTGGTTGTGGGTGGGTGGGGTCCTTGGTTGGGTCTTTAACCACATAACGAGCCTACAAAAAAAAAATATGCCATACGTCATAGTAAATTGCAAAGGAAGCTACATATATGTATATGTCATTTATGATGGGCTTAATAAAACAATACTAAAGTTATAACTTAACAGCTTCTCTTCATGCACTAAAAATTAGATAATTGAGGCATTGCTTATGTAGAGAAAGTCTTATTTTATACAAGAAAAAGGTGTAAATTGATCAAAAAGAAAAGACAAAAAATAAAGAAATTAATAAAATTGCAAAAAAAGCAAAAAAAAAAAAAAAAAAAATAAATAAAATTACAAAAAAAGCAAAAAAAAATAAATAAAATTGCAAAAAAGATATTATAAAAAAGTGTGACACTTCCAAAGCAGCCAGACTTTGTGTGTATTGTCCTATATACTTTATGTTCTTTGATATTTCATTCATCCACTTTCTTTTACTTCCTTCCCCACAATTCAGGTACATTGAGATCTTCCGTAGCTCGCTGGCTGAGTTGAGACGTACGTCGAAGGGCACTGGACGCGCCGGTCCATATGACTTGAGAGATCGTGGCGGTAATCGCGGCTATGATTTTGGTGGCGGTAATCGTAATATGAATATGAATATGCGTGGCGGCGGCGGCGGCGGCAATGGTGAGTTGGTTATTTGAAAAAAAAAAAATAATAATAATAACAAAAAGGCGTATTGGAAAAATGCACTTTTTTTAATTTTATTTCCTATTTTCCTTTGTCTATTTGCGCTTATTCTGCTTTTGTAGATTGGTGTGGTAATGCGCCGTTTGGTGTTGGCGCCAATAACACGCTCGGTTTTAATAATCTCCCGAATTTCACTAATTCAGGCAATTTCGGTAACGGTTATGGTAATAATGGCGGCGGCGGTGGTGGCGGCGGCGGCTACGGCAACGGTGGTGGTTTTGGAGGCAATGGTAATTTCGGTAATAATGGCAACTTTGGAAATAATGGCGGCGGTGGCGGTGGCTTTGGCGGCGGCAACAATCGCTTCAATAACAACGGCAATTTCGGCAATGATTTCGGCGATTTTGGTAATTTTGGTAATAACCGAAACTTTAGTAATGGCGGTAATTTTGGCAATGATTTCTCGGGTGACAATGATAACTTTGGAGGTGGTGGAGGCGGTAACAATGGCGGAAATTTTGGTAACTTTGGCAACAATGGCAATTTTGGCAACAATGGCGGCGGCGGTTGTGGTAATGGTGGTAATTTTGGACCTATTGGAGGTGGTCGCAATGATGCCGACTTTTTCATTATACATATGCGCGGTTTGCCATATCAATCGTTTGAGAATGATATATTCAAGGTTAGTGATTAGTGTGGTACTATGAATTAGTTTAA
Organism: Urophora cardui; assembly: GCA_960531455.1. Classification (NCBI taxonomy): domain Eukaryota; kingdom Metazoa; phylum Arthropoda; class Insecta; order Diptera; family Tephritidae; genus Urophora; species Urophora cardui. The sequence goes on from OY482672.1 coordinate 131,525,165, forward strand.
GAAGTATAAAGTTTTCATTCATGCGACATTTTCATTTATTATCATTTTTTTAACAGTTCTTTGATCCCATACGTCCAGCAAATGTACGTGTTAATTTTAACAAAAAGGGTTTGCACAGCGGCACCGCTGACGTTTACTTTGACACATACGAGGATGCACAATTGGCAATGAAGAAACATCGCGAACAAATAGGTTCACGTTACATTGAACTATTCTTTGATGGCAAATCAAAAATGAATCAACCATCGTCTGGCAATCGCAACTATATTTAAAAAGGCAGAAGAAGGGCCTATTTGAACAGGGGCAGGGTTTGCATATAAAAGAATACCATATGAAATATGTAGCGAAGCAGTCGGCAAGTGAATAACAATTATAAATAGCATACAGAAATAATATTAAGAAACCAATTGAAATGTAATATCTCCAGCCAGTATTGCGTTTCATTCTTTATTAATTTGTAATATCACAATTCAGTTCGAATACAACCATAAACAATCTTTTAAAAAAATTTCATAAATTGTAAACAAATAAAATAACGAAATATCAGTAGTTACCGCACTTGCTGGATTATGTAACGCACATTTTGTGTGCGAAACCTACAATAACATACCACTTAAATATATATACATATATCGTCGTTGAAGATGCATTTTTGCGTAAGAGGTATGTAATTTAATACCTCTTACGCAAAAATGCATCTTCAACGACGATATGTATATTTTTTTACATTCTTTGATTTAATTTACTTTAAGTTAGAAGCTCAAACAATGAGTTTTGTTCTGAAGAAAAAAAATCTCATTAATTAAAAATGACGTCCAAAAATTGTTTTATTTTTTTATTTGCTACATATGTATACCTACTAGTTTTTTTTTTTACTCAAATAGGAGGATCGGCGTAAACAATTCATCACATGAAAATACTAACAGATGGAAAAATAAGCAAACATAAGTTTACCATACATATATACATATAAAACGAATACATGTAAGAGAATGAATCAAAAGTGCGTATTTGAGTTAACTCAGCTAGTAGTTTTATTATGATGTTGCATTAATAAAACTCATTCCTAACACTTTAGGATATCAAAATAAGAAAATTGTTTTAATTTAATCTAGAAAAGGTAATATTTAAAAGCGGGAAATGTTTTATTGCTTGCAAACTATAATCAGCTTATATTTTTAATATTTTGCAGGTCACTTTTGCAACACTATTTATGGGCAGCATATTTAGTAGATTGTCACAGTATATTGACCGAGTTGTTTTCTACAAAGGCTTCTTTATAGGAATTGCGTTTTCGCATAATTCGAAGTGGAATATTTAATACACTCAGCTTTTTGCGCAGCAGTTAAAATTTTTAATCTAAATATGTATAAAATTTGCATACGGTGATATAGGCTTTGTTCAGTTTGAAGCGCAACCTGCTTTTGTAGTACAAGCAGAGCGTTCATAATAAATTTTTCATCAAGCGTCGCTCATCAGAAAAATATGTACTGCCGCTGTTGCGTTTTATGCTACAATGGATATCGGCATTTAAAGGGTTAGGCTATGTTCAGAAACGCAGCATGAAACGCAACAGCGGCAGTAATTATTTTTTTGATGATTGTGATGAGCGACGCTTCATGCAAAATTGACGTTTATGAACGCTCTGCTTCTACTACAAAATCAGGTTGCGCTGCAAACTGAGTTTCTGAACAGAGCCTTATTGTGCTCGTTCATATCGACGCCTGAGTAAAAGATCGACCTATTTCAAAAGTTGTTTCAAAAACACCCTATTTCGGAATTTTCTTCAATAACGCCCTATTTCAAAAATTTTTCCAATAACGTCCCATTTTAGAAAACAATTCAAAAACGTCCTATTTCAGAGAAATGTATATGGAAATTTCTCTGAAATAGGGCGTTTTTGAAGCAAAATCTGAAATAAACGTAATTGAAACAATTTTGAAATAGGGCGTTTTTGAAATAGGGCCATGTTTTACTGAGCCGTCGATATGTATGTATGTACTTAAAAAAGTCAATGCAAAGTAAATAATGGCAACTTTTGAATAATTATGCAAAGATTTGTTTATAACGGTTTCATATTTGATAACTGTTTTCGACAAAGAGAGATACTTTGGTGCCAAAAGCAACTTTTAGACCTACACATTTTGTATGCATGATGACATACATATGTATGTAAATATTTACAACAGCGCAATGTAGTGCTATTTAAAGTTTTTTTTTTAGCTTAACCAATAGTTTTTACGGATTTTTGTTTAGCTTATACTTTAGCATGTTAAACACGTTTATGCATTGTATGTATGTATTTGCTGCGCTATACGCGACCGATCATGTGAGCATAGCAATCTTAAGCCGTGAGACACGTGCGTTTCTGTTTGCATTCCAATTAAATGTTAACACTTCAAATACATGAATACAGATATTTTATTTAAATAAAAAATATACACGTGCGGATGTGTATGTGACATGAACTGAATTCTGAAGAATGAAATTTGTCTCTAGCTTCAGCTCAATGAAAGTATTTCTCGGACTTTTAGCTTGAGTCCAACGAAGCCAAACTTTAAGCATTCGATAGAGTCGGAGAGAATGTCTCACTGTCTGTTTCGCATATCCTTCAAGCGCGATAACAGTAACAGTCAGTCAACCGAACCCAATTCAAATCCAAAAATTTACTTGTAACGGGAGTTTATCGCAAGATATACTAAAAATAGCATGCGATTTAAAATGGTTATTATTAATTGATTGTACAACCAATTTCATTACTTGCCTCTGGAATTGCATTTTGCTAATTTTGTTTAACGCTACGGGTACGTTCGCGACGGCAATCAGAACCGCAGTGTTGCAAGCATCACGTTCTTCGCGTGTTTGTGGCAACACCTGCAAAAGCCAAACGTTCGTTTGACACATCAACCGTGCAGTTTGCTTGAATAATCAGCAACAGAAAATTTGTGTCTGCAATTTTTGCTTTAAAAAAATGGAAATATAAGGGTAAGCATGATTGCTATATATTTAATGGAATATGCAAATGTAATTTTAATAACACAAATTAATTGCAAATACTTTTAGGGCCGTTTACTCAACCTCTGATTAACGCTAACCGGAGGACAAAGGTCCGGTTAAGCAATAGACTGCATTATCGACAACATGTTAAATACATGGTTTGATGAAGTCGATAATGATGTTTAACCGAACTTTACTTTAACCGTGGTTAGTGTTATAGGCCCGTCACATAGCATACGTCAATCCGTCTACGTCGACGTATGTGACTGACAGCTCAGTAAACTGTGGGCATTTAAATGCACATCGGTACAAGTACGACGGATCCGTCGCCGCAACGTACCAAAGTTGCCCAACACTCAACTTTTGGCATACGTCAATCCGTCGCTATGTCAGCTGATTGCTTTTGATTGTTAACCTTTAGCTACTCTTGAATTTTAATTTTTTTGCAATTTGCTTTTCGAGTTTTTTCTCATTTGTAAAACATTCCTCCATAAAACCAAAATGGTCAATAATTATCAGGAGATGTGAAGTTACTGAAAACTGAATTTCAAGAGGGCAACTTAAAAGAGAAATTACAAAATATTCTAAAGAGTTAAATTTTTGCCACCACCTCTGTCGTTAAAGGTTAATCAAACAGCTGATTTATGTATATCCGTCAACGTTTCCTATGTGCCGACCTCTCCGTCAAGTACGTGAGCTGTCAGTCACATACGTCGACGTAGACGGATTGACGTATGCTATGTGTCGGGGCTATTAATCAGAGGTCGAGTAAACGGCCCTGAATAATGCTGTTATAGCAATGGCTTTGTTCAGAAACTCAGTTTGAAGCGCAACCTGATTTTGTAGTACAAGCAGAGCGTTCATAAACGTAAATTTTGCATGTTTTTGCGTCGGTCATCACAATCATCAAAATATCAATCAGCCGCTGTTGCGCTTCATGCTGCGTTTCTGAACATAGCCAATATATCAGCTGAGTATCAGCAGGCAACTGCAAAATAAGCAAAGGGGTTGCTGTACTGCTGCAATTATAAATTTTCATGAACGTACTCTACGTTTCTAACATTTTGCGCCTGATGGAGGGTTAAAGCCAAGTTAACCCAGCCAACATTTTTTCTGCCTTTTTTGGAGAAGACTTGTTTCCCTTAATGAATCATTGATTGATCAAATATAATGATTCGATGATGACTCAAGTTTTGTCATTTCAACCGTTTGCTGTGTCAAAACAAAATGCTTACATATAATTATAAAACTAAGCACACGCAGATGGAGTGTGATTGGGCATGATTATAGATAATTGTTTGGGTTAATCATATTTAAATCATTTCGATGTTGTCGCATGACAATTGTCTGTCCAATGGCCGAAACCAAATTGTTGAGTTATGCATAAAGTAACAAAATTTATTGTTACTGATTGTTAGCGTTAATGTTTTTCAACCTTTTTATTAGCGGTAAAAACATTATTGACAAATTTAATTTGCATGAAATGGTAAATGTATGTGTATATATAAATACACGTATGTAGCTACTTGCGAAAAGGATCCGAAAATCATTACAAATCATCATAATTTGAATAATAAATAAAAAGCCGACTGGAGTCAAAATTTTTAAATCAACAGTTACAGCATGAGTGCAGTTAGCACGCGAATAAATCACATATGTACATTTATTATAAATGATTATTATGACAAAAATGTCAATACAAGCGATTAATAAGATCATTTATTGTACCTATGCCTTCCATAAATTCATTGTCGTACTTTTTCATATGTCATCTTTTCGGCGATATATGTACATACGTTTATAAATTTGTCAAACACGCTTATTGGCCTTTAAATGCAAAAATTTATTTTTTAAGGCATTGATTTATTTGAATTACTTTTTGGTTGCTTGCTTTTCCGACAGGATATGAATATGATGTATTGTGGAACGATTTTCCGTCATCCCTTGTCAAATTTGGTTTGGAGACAAAGCGGTTTCGGCTAATATGCGTCATCTTCAGTGTCTTTTTTCGTTCTTAAAGCCCGTCTCCACATAACTTGTTTCCCCAACAAAACATCTAGCAAAACATCTCGCTAAATAACCCGTCTCCACGTGGCTGATCGTGATTCAGTTTAACATTTCTCTTTCTTGCTCTTCTTAAATGTTTGTATGTTTGCTCGTATTTTGCGTTTTTGTTTTGGTCTGTGTGAGATTTCGATAGATTTTCGATACACAATTAGAGAAGACATCGATATCATCGAGGTTGGCAAGATGATTCAGAATGAAACAGTGTTTCAATCTTCACTCGCTCTCAGAAATTTTGTATGGAAATTGGCGAGATTCGGCACTGGTTTCCGTGTCGAAACAAGATTGAGAGAGAAAATGGAGAAAAAAAGAGCGAAACACGTTATGTGGAGACATGGTATTACAGATGAAATAAGAGTTTAGCTTTGCACTAGTATGAGTAAATAAATATTCTTAATAAATAGTCACTAGCAACGGCAAGACTTGGATTGGATGCCATCGTTATAATCATTCCAATGTAAAAAACTTTGCGGCAATTATCAGAGTCCAGAGATGAACCATATTATTATAGTCAAGGGGTAAATCTATTAAATGATGTGCTACCGCTGCTGAATTAACCCTAACATACCCACTTTTCAACTTATCGCATATGGGTGTTTCCGAAAATGGGTCAACCAAAGAGAAAAATTTAAAAATGCACCTAGGCCAAACTGTTTGATACCATTATATAGGTACGTATTTCCTTTATCACGCCACAAAATTTTATACTACTTACAAAAATTACGTCTTTCAGACTACCATATACAATTTTTTTTTTAGCTAAGTATATATGACTTTCGAAATACATCCGCGAATTCGCAACAAAAGCGCCGGTAGAAAAATGGCGTTTACGAGTACTTAGCGCAAGGTCAGACCTGGGAATATCAACATAGATACATTTACAAAATACTTCAAATCTTGTATAAAGTGAGTTGTAAAGTAGTGCTTTTTTTCAAGCGTTCGGACGCAAAATATACTTTGCAGTAAAAAAAAAACATACTTACCTTTGTGATATTTTTCAAATTATTTTTGACAAAACACAGTTTTGGGTGCTCTTTCGGGCAGCGTTAATTTTTTCCCAAAATCAAAAGGATTCCTGAGTGTAAGTATATTAAACATTGGAACGTCCGAACGTATACACTTTTTTTCTTCAGATAATTTTTTTTTGTTCCTTATAAAGATATTTAGCAATGAATTCCACTCAAAGGGCTATGAGGTGGAGGTTAAACCTCATGAAAGATGGTCAGAAATGGAAGGATTTCAAAAACAAAGAAAGAGAGAGAAAAAAGATTTTTAGGAAAAACAAAAAAACCCATTGAAGGTAAGAATTCTCCAAGCAATTTGGAATAGATATAGATAATAAAATATATTTGGCCGCATAAAACTTGAAAATCTACCTATATGCGATGGCTTAAAGTAAAACAAATACCAGCCCTTCAAACATTACACAGTTTCTCATGCGAAAATGGACATCATATTACTGCCGGACGCACAGCGACATCTAAGCAACGCGATATTTAAAATACCTTTGTTTTTTCTTATTAAATGTTGCTAGTACTTATATCAGTTTTTTTATATTCATCGCCACTATACATTACTAAGTATCGTTTGGGTGCTCAGAATGTGCAAGTAATGTAAATTTTGAATTAATGAGTTAATTGCAATAAAATATGTGCTCAACACTTGTTTTGTTATGAACAAGTTATGCTTTCCTTCATAGAAAAATTTGGAACGTCCGAACGGGAACGTCCGAACAAAATTAAAACCGATATTTCTCCAATAAAAGCGTCTATAGAAATATAACTTTAATGCAGTGACAGTCCTAGTATATTCCCCTGTTAGTCGTATATACATCATTTTTTTGTAGCATCAACCAATTCGCAGAATTTTAACGAAATCATATGTAACCTCAAATACGAGGTACTTTTGAGGAACGTCCGAACGGCAACTTTAAATCCTTCTACAGTGGTAATGTGTCATCTCTAGAAAAAAAAGTTTGATAGCGTTGGATAGAGGAGTACAAAGGCTACATATGACAAAAAAAAATGTTCTGATCCAAAGCCTACTATAGGTTTTATACTGAAAATAATGTGCCAGCATGGAACGTCCGTAACGCTGGAAACACCCATATGTAGGTATGTTTTTCATTAACGTAATTTAGCCGTAATTTGTAGAGAATGTTTGCCTTCAAAAATTAGCGAAATAGCCCTAAATCTGTCAATGACATTTTCAATAGAAAACTTTTTATCACTTTTTCTTTTAAATGTCGTCATTTCTTCCCACAAAATTAGCTGTTTTGTGGGCCTAAGCTCCCTATGTAAGTACATATGTATGTATGTATGTATGTATGCGACGCGAAAAATTTACATATTTCTCACTAAAATTTGATTTAAGTTTGACGATAAGCGTGAATAGCGATTTAACTGTCATTGGAATTGATTAGTGATAGCAGTATCACCTGCAGGCGATAATGCGACTAATTTATGTATAGGTTCATACGTATGTATGTAGGGATGTTTCACCTGTCAAACACATACTCGGCAGCAGCGTTGCCATTCTAGCTTTTTTCAAGCTAGATTTAGCTTTTTTTCTTGTCTTTTAGCTGCAAAAATTCTGATTTAGCTTTGGCTTTTTTTTAGCTTTTTTATTTGCTAAAACTCACCAAAAAATTAGCGCTGCTCATATACATACATATATACAGTCATCATAGTTACCATTATTTGAATGTAAAACATTTTTTCAACATTTCGTTATTTTTATTGACACTGAATTACAAATTTACATATAGTATATGAAAATAAAAACTTATGCAGGCTCCACTAAACAAGTCGGTTCTTCAGATCAGCTGACTTCTTGTTCTTCTTCGACAGCTATCCGATTTGTTTACTTCTACATATTCTATACATGCATTCGTGTTTACAATTCGTCAAATTCTTAATTCTATGAGTTTATCCATCATGAGTTTATCCCGTGAGCTGAGTGTCAAATTATTTCGTTTTCCTCACAGTTTTGACATCTCGGTCACCAGAGTTCGACATTAAGCTCACTGCGTGTATGTGTGTATGTGTGTATGTATGTTTAACCGACCTGTTAAATTTACCTTGCATTTATGTGTTTTTTGAACAAACTTTAGGCGAGCTCCTCTGCCTGTGATCCAGATCCGCATAAAAATTTTGCATGCAAATGGAACAGCAATTTTGTGATCCTGATGTTTATCTGGATCCATTTCGTAGTGCTTAGCGATTGAATATGCCTTTGTTCTAGTCAGGGTGTGCCAAGAAACTTTTCCTGTTTGCTAGGACCAAGGCATCTTTCGAAATTTTACTTCCTTCTGTTTTCTATTCCATGGGTTGTTTCCAAGAGCTGACGTTTAATTAACTAAATACATATGTAGGCTATTTTATATATAGCATTTTCAGGTCAAATGAAACCTTTTTCAAGTCAAGTGAAACTTTTTTCAAGTCAAGTGAAACCTTTTTCAAATTAAGTGAAACCTTTTTCAAATTAGGTGAAACCTTTTTCAATTTAAGTGAAACTTTTTTCATTTCAAATGAAACCTTTTTCATTTCAAATGAAACTTTTTTTATTTCAAATGAAACTTTTTTCAAATTAAATGAAACCTTGTTTAGTTAGTACAATAACATTCTTATATAAATTTTTTGTACACGGCTTTTACACATCGAAAGTTATTGAACTTTGAATGTTAGTAGTGGTAACTATGTACAACAATATAAATGTACCTATATATATATATATATATTTGCAAAATAATCACAACAACAATTTAATTGTTTAGTTTGTTATTGGTTTCATTATTTTTATATATGTACATGATAAAATTAAGTAGATCAAATGGTATCTGATTCCGACTCTTCTTTATGGTTGCGAACTTTTCGCCAATAGTGATGCAGCGAGTAAAAGGAAGTTGAATGTCTACAACCAAACTTGACAAGGGATGACGGAGGATCGTTCCACAATACATCAAGTTGAATGTCCTTTATAATAATATAGCTAGATATATTTTCTCTCTTAAACGCCGAGATCATGTTTCTGATTATGCTAAAAAGATCTTTGGTGTTAATTTCGGCAATCTACTGAAAATCAGAAGTCTTATATTAATGCACAAAATTATTTATAATTTTACCAACCCAATATTATTATTATATGTAATTGTTATTAATCTTAAACATTTTGCTTGCACTTAAAACAGTATGCTATTGCAACGTAATACTAGGACAAGAATTAATTTCTTCTGTATTATGAAACAAATTAACAAATAAACAAACAAGCTCTTTCAGCCCAGCAAACATTCTTGAAATTCTTATAATTTGGAGTCTGACATGAGTCCGAAATATATAGGTGTGACATATGTGGTATAAAATAATAATAATATAATACAATGGCGCTATTATAACTCTGACGAGTTTTATGGCCGAGCTTCTCTCCCAATTCGAGGTGTGCTCCTTTTGTTTTTCCTACCAATTGGGTGGACCTACAGTTTTATGCCGGCTCCGAACGGCGAATGCATTTTTTGTGAGAAGCTTTTTCATGGCAGGAATACATTTGGAGGGTATGCCGCCCACTGCCGAGAGACTGCTGCTCTTAAAAATCCCAATAATTGGATTTTTACTAATTAGAAAATTTTTTTGGTGTTTGCTCGGACTGTGGTTTGAACCCGAGACTTCTGGCATAGCAGGCGAGCACTCTACCCACAGCACCACAGCGGCTTATGTGGTATATAAGCTTAAGAAATGTTTACTGACGCTTATATGAGTCCGAATGTTTGCTGGGATACAAACAATAAAACAACAAAAACGTTGAAATGCAAAAAGTTCTGAGGTGATGTCGAACTTTTATACATATTGCTAGCTTAGAGTGCAAATTGTGTAAAATATTTTGAATTGTTAACTTTCGAAAAAAAACCGTGTTCAAAAAATTCATATAAGAATATTATTGTGTTAACTAAACAAGGTTTCATTTAATTTGAAAAAGGTTTCACTTGACTTGAAAAAAGTTTCACTTGACTTGAAAAAGGTTTCATTTGACCTGAAAATGCTATAGTACTTCAACGCTGAAGGGCCGCCCGATTAATAAGTTATACGATAAATAAAGATTCCAAATACATAGGTAGTTATATGAACAATAAAAAAAGAAATTGCATAAAAAACGTTAAGCGTTCGCACGAGCGTTTAATACTCGTAACAAATCGGCGCGAGTAACAATTCAGTTGGTCAACCAATCAGTCAGCCAGTCAACGGGTTTGTAAGCGGCACGTGTTGTTTAGAATTAATTTGGTTGGTTGTTTATTAGAGTGATTATTTTTTTTTATCGGGTAATTTATTCTACCTTTACGCTTTTGGATAAAAAAAGAAAAATAATAATATGACGCGTAAAGTTGAAAAATTGCAAATTATATAAAAGTTGAAAAAAAGTAAATATTAACAAGAAAAAGAAGAATTTTGTTCAACATTAAATAGTGAAAAAATTAAAGTGTGCAAAATTCTAAATTGCGATTTAACACATCAAAATAGTAAACAAAACAATTTGGTTTTGCATCTAAACATCTAATTGCCCAGCGATTATTTGGTGATGTCACTTTACGTGAATTCAATAAATCAATTTTAAATTTGTTTTTCTTTACTTTCACGGCAATCATAGTTGTCATTTTTACCTTTCAATTCAATTTTATATTGTAATCATTTTTGGGTTAATGCTCGCAGACAAGGACGAAGAAGAATCAGGGACTGGAAGAGTTACGATCTTTGTTATAATAGTAATTTCTTTAAAGGTCCTCAAATAAACGATTAAAAATCGTTGCACGCCATTTACAAGTCGTCCTAAGAGATCGGTTAGTAACATTTTTTTGCCATGAACAAATTACTTGCAAAATATGTTGAACTATTTTAATATGATTTTTTGTTTTTTTTTTAATCTCATTCTTAAGTTAAGGATTTTGTATGTATTTGGATTGATACTCTCCGATTCACTTATAAATACATACATATATTCCGCGAGACCAAAAGTTGTTGTCAGTTGAATCACCCTCTTATCCCTACAGTAAAGCTTTTAATGCCTGAGGACTCTTGTGGACCTAAACTCAGTCCACTGTTCCCAAACATTTGATAACGCTCACACCTAGAATTCCATCATATTATAAACAATCGTCAAGGACCAACCAAGGGGAAAAGCTCAGCCTCACTTGGCCCCAAGTATAACGCACGAAACAGAAACGAATGACGCGCTTTATTACTCGGCTAAAATCATTTAGACGGCTAAGCGCCAATGAAGTAAGCAAGTAAACTTGATCTTAAAAAGAAGTTGGCTTCGAGAAACGGCGGTAGGCATCGATTTAAAATATGGCAAGCAATAAATACCTAGAAAAGGTGTTAGAGTATACATAGTACTGCCTCGAGGATCAACATATAGATACCACAAGTCTATCTAGTGATAATAATAATATAATAATACAATGGCGCTATTATAACTCCGACGAGTTTTATGGCCGAGCTTCTCTCCCAATTCGAGGTGTGCTCCTTTTTTGTTTTTCCTACTAATTGGGTGGACCTACAGTTTTATGCCGGCTCCGAACGGCGAATGCATTTTTTGTGAGAAGCTTTTTCATGGCAGAAATACTCTCGGAGGGTATGCCGCCCACTGCCGAGAGGTGACCGCTGCTCTTAAAAAACCCAATAATTGGATTTTTATTAATTAGAAAAATTGTTTTGGTGTTATGCTCGGACCGTGATTTGAACCCGAGACCTCTGGCATAGCAGGCGAGCACTCTACCCACTGCACGACAGCGGCCGGAGCGATGACAATACGTGATGGAAAGACTTTTCACAATCAAAATTTATATATTAGACACTCATAATAGCACAATGCATAATTTTGCTGTTAAACAAGTCCAAGTCTTGTGCTGAAAGAGACTGACTGTCCTCTGCTTTTTGGCTTTCTCTTACTCTCATGCCGCTAAGGTGTTCACCCAGCAATACTGGCGCTGCCATTAATTGCTTTTGCATATTCCAGAGATGCTTAACGAACGAACGGATTCTATTTCGTTTTGTTAATTCACAATGCTAAATTATCAAAATGGTTTTGTTTCGTTAATTCGCAACGCTAAATTATCAAAACCATTTCGTTTCGATAATTCACAAAACTAAATTATCAAAATGCAACCGGTAACGTTGAAACGAAGTAAATCAACACAAAGATTGCCTGGACGAGGCGCATACATACACAGCTGTCACTCAAATCGTAGCAGTTCGTGTGCATATGCATATATGTATGTACATATGTATGCGAGTACTCGGCCGATTGTTCGCGACGGCATTACGAGCGTACTAAGCATTTCAACGTTATAAATTTAGTTATGATAACGCTAATCAACGAAATGAAATCATTTTGATAATTTCTTTTCGCTAATCAACGAAATGGTATTATTTCGATAATTTCATTATCGTTATTTTGCGACTATAAATTATTTTGATAATTGTGTAAACGGTAAAAACCTGAATAGTTTCAACGGAATCGATTGCTTTTTTTCGGTAAACGATAATATTAACGTTACGATGCATCCTTGGCATATTCTTTTCTTGTTTTTGCTGTTAGCTAACTGGGCTTATTTTTAATTATTGCCAATTTTCTTTTTAATTTTGATAGCCAACTAGATACTAGTTGGGGTTAGCAACAACAACAAAATTATACTGGATTTTTATTGCTAATTTTTTTATTACCGTTATACGTCACATTTTACAGCTTGAAAAGCAGTTTGAATTTTTATTAGTGTTTAATGCATATGTATAGGTATAGTACATACATTTAATGCATGTGTTCATTTGGTTTTTGTATTGTTTTTGTGATTTTTCTTGTTGATGCTTTTCTTTGTATTTTTCATTGTTAATGCACCTACCTAAGTAATTAATTAAGTGATTAAATAAGTAGTTTGTATTAACTGCTAAACATTTCGTTTTTGCTAAAATTATCACTACTAAATGTACATATGTATGCACGTAGTATATCATATTTACACCTGCAAATGCACCACTTTTTTTCTTTATTATTTTTCTATTCTTACTTAAATTTTACGAGTTACTTTTAATAATAATGCCATAAATTTTCCGGGAAATAAACAAAATATACAACCATCCCTAATATATGTACATGGTGCATATTTCTTTAGATTAGAACGTGACCGTACAGGTACTCAGCTCTGTAAATACATACATATGTACATAAACATACATATCGCACGTTTTATGCAATAGGGATTTAACTCAAAAAAAATTTTTTTTTTGGGAAAACGCAAATAAACTTTTATAATTTCAAATAGTTTCCTTCTACGGCTAACTACAAAATCACTTTTATTTCCGCCATTTTTATCTTTTTGAGTATTTTATAAGACTAGACTCAAAGGCACGACCCAGTTATTGAAATATATGGCAAACTCCCAGAAATCAAAAATTTCGAGTTAAATCCCTATTGCATAAAACGGGCGATATGTATATGTATATGACGTACTAAAAATTCCTATTTCGTGTTTACTTGTTTGCGGAAGGTTTTTTCCTTTGAAATACTTTCCGCATTTTAACCCTTTCTGTTCCGCATGCAACAATTGCAGCACAAAAATGCGATCATTGCAAAATAGCGAGCATCCCTCGGCAGTGGTCGACTTAAAGTTTCTAAAAAAAAGCATTTGCTGTGACATAAAAATACAGGTCATCCCAACCCCTGGGGGGGGACGGGGCAGGTAGGATTAAGGATAGCACAGCGAAATGGGGGAGAAGTTCGGCTCAAGATAAGGCGTAATCCATTTGAGTGGAATCTATATATTAATAGGCTAACATTTTTCCCATACAAACAATTGCCAGGCTGTTTAGCACATTTAACATACTCATATCCACATAAGTTTGATATGGATGTGTTCGTATGAGTGAGGAGCAGTGCATAGGCATATAATTTTTTCTATAAATTATTTAATTTCTTTATAATTAATAAATAAAGTTTTTAGTTTTGTACCATTTTTGATTTACTTCGTTTTTGGTTCGTTGGCAAATGTGCCCACTATCTATATATTAATAGGCTAACATTTTTTCCATACAAACAATTGCCAGGCTGTTTAGCACATTTAACATACTCATATCCACATAAAATTGATATGGATGTGTTCGTATGAGTGAGGAGCAGTGCATATAATTTTTTCTATAGATTATTTAATTTGCTTATAATTAATAAATAAAATCTTTATTTAAGATAAATAGATATCGTAAACACAGTTGAAGAGTCGCTTTAATTTAAAAGCGCTCAACACCGGGCCTACCTTCCTAGATCTGCCTTGATTTTGACCATGATTTCGCGTCGGACCGTGATCAAAAGGGCAAATCAGTGTTGCGGTACAACTGGAATTTGCTTATCTCCGCGAAAAGGAATAATTTTTGTACCAATACAAAGTTGAAAAAATAAATTGCATGGTCGAATTTCGAGCACCGGCGATACTAGTGAGAAATAAATAATCTTGCTATTGACTTATAAACCGAAGTGCTGGTCACGCCTGGAAGAAGATAATACACCAATTATTTCCTGCGCATTTGCGTATGCTCCTTTCTCTGCTACCACCGGCGATCCTCGATAGGCATACTCCAGATAGTTGCTGAATTATGTCGACGGCAGCATAAAGTTAAATCTTCTTTAATATTCCCCGTTGCCAACTTGCTTCCAAGATAGAAAATGCAATTGTTAAGGCCAAAAAATGTATCGTTAAGACCTGAGTGTTTGTCTTCAATCGTGAAAGGGTTAAATATCTGTCCAACTCATATGTATTTACCACCTTATTACAAACAAACAAGTTCAAATGAGAATTATGGTAAACGTCACATACACTTAATGTTTGATTTGCTAAAAAGCGTTTTGACGTAAAACAATTAACGTGTTGTTTTTGTTGTAAAGATTTTTGCGTTTCAACAAAGCGACCGGCTGGTTGCATGCTTTAATACTAATATGCATACATACCCACATAGCATTTTATGCATTTTTTGATTATATTCCAGTCTTTTTCGATCCCTATCCACGTTTAAAATAATGGAAAATGCGCTCATTTTCTAATCATAAAAGAGCCTCTCGTCTGTAGAAAATGGTACCCTACGTCCAACTCTTCTTGGGGAGTCGTTTTCGAGTCTTATTTTAATCGTATTTTAATCATTTTCGAGTCCCGTTCGATTTTATTTTTTTCGATTTTGAATCTTATTTTGGTAATTTTTGAATCGTTTTTGAATCTTTTTGGGGTCACTTTTCTTCGTCGTTTTTCAGTAACTTTCTGATCAATTTCTAACCATTTTCTAATACTTTTCTACTCATTTTCCTATCATTTTTGGGTCAGTTTACAACCGCTTTTCTTTCCCATCTTCTATCCTCTTACATATTCTACCCTTAGCCTTACCTTTACCAATATCGCAAAAAGAACTTCCACGGTCACCCTCAGTCCACACTTTGGTTGGAACTTTTGAAACAGATTTTTAGCCTACAATAATATTAAGCAAATAAGGAGTTTAAGATATAAAAATTTCAATCCATAAATGAATTGCTATGAAAATGCATATGCGCATTTTGGCACTCTCATATACGGCAACACGGAAGACATGCATCCATATGTTCCTGCTCTACAACATTCGGAACAATCAATACGGAAATTATAGCTTTATGTACTAGGCTTGCTAAGGAATATTTCTTTTTTTTTCTAAAAAAGCAAAGTAATCGATCACATTTCGATCTTTAGCATGATCAATTTGTGATAAATTATTTTTTCAATCTGTAGAGGGGATCGAAAAAGACGCAGCTAGGTGATTTTTATATGATAAAAAATAAAATCACTTTTCAATCGCTGGTGTGACTCATTTTCGAGTCTTATTCTAATCGCAGAGGTAATTAATTAGTTTTTGATCATCAAAGGGGATCGAAAAAGACTCGGTACAGTCAGTTTTCATAAAACAATCTTCCAAATGCTATGTGGGTATGTACATATGGATATGTATTTATTAAAATGTATAATTAATAACAAAATTAACAAGTAACTAATAGTGACAATCAAACCAATTGATGACAACACTAATAATAACAGCAACAACACCAACAAAACCAGGATACTCTGTGTGTATGTTAACAATGTCCATTAAAAATGCGGCAAAACATTCATTCAGCGGTGGCATTATCAACAAAAAATAAAAAAAAAAACAAGTAAGGAAGCCTAAGTTCGAGTGGAATCGAACATTAGATACTCAGCTGCATGCTTTCATTGTTTGTTTGCGTTTGATGGAAACACGGTCTAGGTACATTTTATATAAAGCAAGTGCTGCATAAAGTGGGCGTAGCCGCGCCCATTTTCAAAATTTTTATCAGTCATCCAACTAAGCATATTCTTTGTGCAAAATTTCATTCATTTATGACTTCTAGTTACAAAGATGTCACGTTACAAATTCCCAAAGGGTGTTCCAGAAATATCTTTGTTAAAAAGTAGGCGTGGTCATAAACCGATTTCAATAAATTTTTGCGTGTCTATTAACACAAGTCATAAAAGTGTATAAACCAAGTTTCGTCATAATATCACAATTATTTGTCGAGTTATAGGCTAAGAAATCTCGTATATTCCTTTGTCTAAAAAGAGGCGGTGCCACGCCCATTTTCCAAAATTTGTCTATTTTTTGTTTCCGGTCTATTGTGGAACTCTTGCCACAAAATTTCAATGATATATCTTTATATTTGACAGAGATATCGCTTAAAATGTTTTTATTAGGTCACTTTATAATACCCACATATAAAAGTGGGCGTGGCCGTCAACAGATTTTGACAATTTTTCGTCCAAACATTTGCCTAAGTAAGTATATCACGCGTACCAAATTTCATCGATATATCTTCAACAGTTTCTGAGTTATGACTCATAAAGCTTTCAATGTTTTTTTTTTCAAAATTCCATCAAATTTCTTCTTAGGGGCCTGAGCTTAACACGTGGGTAAAATTTCATCACTCTAGCTATATTAGTGGCTGAAATACCAAATTTCCGACTTTTTCTATATAGGAAAAGTGGGCGTGGTCATGGTCCGATTTCGCCCATTTTCAATACCAACCGTCCCAGTGTCGATACCAACTTGCATTTCAAATTTCATCAAAATATCTCAATTTTTTCGCGAGTAAGAGTGTTTACAGACCGACGGACAGACGGACGGACGGACGGACATGGCTCAATCGATTTCTCTTTTCACCCTGATCATTTTGATATATATAAGTCTATATCTATCTCGATTATTTCATTCTGTTACAATCCACCGTTATGTGATTAAAACTATAATACTCTGTGTACTAGTACAGCTGAGTATAACAACAACCATCAATAAAACAACAAAAATAATAAAATAAATTAAATACTTTTAGAGTAAAAAGAAAAATTGTTCGCAAACTCTTCAAACGCACTTGTTGCTTGCTCTGAGAACTGCGAGTTGAGTACAAATCGCATGCGAAATTTTTTTGCTCGCTGCTGAGAAAGTGTTAAAAAAGGTGGACATCGAAATGTGTGTGATTGATTATAAATGTATGTTGTTAGTAATTATCACATACTAAATTGTTTTAGTTAGGTAAAAGTCTAGAAAAAAAATTCATACAACGGCGACAACAAACAACAAAAATGTGTAAATAAGTTTAAGGTCAAGTGACGACGACAATATTAAGGGCAGTTTACTCAACCTCTGATTAATGCTAACCGGAGGATAAAGGGCCGGCTAAATTATGGGCTGCATTATCGACCACATGATAAATACATGGTTTGATGAAGTCGATAATGATGTTTAACCGGGCTTTAACCGTGATTAGCGTTAATCAGAGGTTGAGTTGCAAGATGTTATACTCTCGCTTTGAAAGGATCTCAATTTGAGATTAAAGACGGAGTTCCGTGGGATCAGACTGTTGAATATCGCATATACGATTATGGCAAATTTATTATGTGAAAGGATTAATACCACCGTTAACGAACCGATTGAACCTCCTCAGTTAGGGCTTAAAACCTTTTAACAAAAGCAGCCAATTGAGACGTCAAATTGCATATTTCGATGCCCTGCAATCCTCTGAGAAAACCTGCGTGGCCCGAAGAGGTTTGAAACATAATGGATTCGCTTTCATCTAAGTATAACAAAAGTAGAAATTTGAAAAATAAAGTCATCTTCAAGTTCCTCCTCATACCAGACCTTCTGATATCCGGGATGGCACTTCGAATATTCGAGAGAGGAAATTTTTAGAAAAGTTATGAAAAAGATCTAACAGCTTTATGCAGCCATTGACATAGAAAATATTACTTTCGGTATCGGCCGGTGACAGCATGAAATTATGAAGGAATCTACTGTTTTGAAAGGACCAGATGGGTAATAATTTGAGCTCTCTTGATGTTTCTAATTGGCGCTTGTTATCATATAGTAGAAACATCGGTGTCAGTGTTTCATTGGACTCGATCACCCAGACGGTTAAGCGCCAATTGAGAAGTAGAAGAAAGAATAGTCTCTAAAGGAGATTTCCAAACTCCGATCACTGAGGTTTCGCAGACCACTGTTCGGGGACCATTGGTATATAGCGACACTTGAACGGCTCCATGATTCAGATAATTATTGAGCCTAATCGAGCATAAATTCCATCTATTGATGGCATTAGCAAAAGTCTTCAATTACTGCAGTGGATTCCCTTTTTTTCGTTATTGCAACTTTTTTCTTTGATGTTGCCTACTTAGTGGGTGAAAATATTAGGCCACCAAAACCGCGAAACCGCAAAAGTGGGTATAAAATGGAAAGAAAAATGTGAACGTTGCTGTGTAAATACATATGAATGTATCAGGGTTGGGCATGATTCAACTAATTTTGAGTGCACTCAGCCTGCAACTACCACTCAAATTGAGTGGTAGTTAAATCTTGAAATTAAAACAAAATTCAAGGGAAGGACATGTGCATTACAATAGTAGTAGTAGATATTCAAGTTCATCTACTAGTTCGTTCTAGTTCACTTTCTAGTTCACCCCTATTTCAATTTCTAGTTCAAATCTAGTTCACTTATGCCAATTTCAAAACTAACGACTCACATATACTCACATCCATATGTATGTACATTAGATGCGTTTTTTTGATCTAACATACCCCTCCGGCCACAGAATATGAAAATAGGATGTTGTAGGATAACTAAGCTGATTTTTGTTTTTTTTTTAGACAAACAACTGAGTGGGCTACTCCAAAAACAGCGATTTTTTTTTAATTCCATGATAGGTTTAGATTCATATATGAAAAGAACTACAGAATTAAAAATAAAAGAAATAAAAGATACATATTCTCATGTAAAATTAACGGCTTAATGGAATGGTGTACTCAGCTTTTTAGTGCGAGCCATAGGTACCAAGATCGCCTAAAGTGGAATTTAATTTTTTTTAGTCACGAATTTTCAAGTTTGGACCCTGGTATTTCCAAGATACCTTAAATTTCTTTTTAATCAAAATATACAGGAATCTGCGCAAATTAATGCAGTTTTCAGAAAAGTTTATTTGATCGAAATCGAGCTTTTTTTGTCCAAGCTACCTTGGTTCAAATGAAACATGCCAAAATCATTTTCATATTGAACAACATTTTTTTTGTACATATGTAAATAATAAATTTTCGAATTTTGTACTTACAACAATAAAAAATGTTGTTCAATATGAAAGTGATTTTGGAATATTTCAATTGAACCAAAGTAGCTCGATTTCGATCAAATAAATTTTTCTGAAAACTGCATTAATTTGCGCAGATTCCTGTATATTTTGATTAAAAAGAAATTTAAGGTATCTTGGAAATACCAGGGCCCAAACTTGAAAATTCGTGACTAAAAAAATAAAATTCCACTTTAGGCGATCTTGGCACCTTCCCTATGGCTCGCACTAAAAAACTGAGTACACCGTTCGGTTAAGCCGTTAATTGAGAATATGTATCTTTTGTTTTTTTGTTTTTAATTCTGTGGTTTTTTTCATATATGTATGAATCTAAACCTATCATGGAATTTAAAAAAAAATCGCTGTTTTTGGAGTAGCCCACTCAGTTTTTTGTCTAAGAAAACAAAAATCGGCTTAGTTATCCTACAACATCCTATTTTCATATTCTGTGGCCGGAGGGAAGATCTGAGAAACTATGCCGAAAAAAAACGCATCTAATGTACATACATTTTACCACAAGCTGATTTGTTGATTAACTTCTCAATGATTCCACTGCCGAAATAGGTTTCGAGCACCAAATTTGAGTGGAAGTTAAATTCAAGGCTTAACTACCAATCCAAATTGAGTGGTAGTTAAAATCAGGATTTAATTACCACTCAATTTGAGTGGTAGTTGAAAAATGCCCATCCTTGGTATGTATACGTGTTGTCAATCACGCCGATACTCAACGGAGATAGCAGCAGCAACAACAAAAGAGAACACCAGCAGCAACAGGCGCTTTTCATAAAGTTTATATCAGCAAGCAGTTTGCTGTTGGTTTGTTGTTGGTTGTTGAATTAGTGAGTGAGTGAGTGATTGAGTGAATCTCCTAGTGACACTCACATATTTAGTATGTATATTTGATTGCAGGTAACGCAAAATTTAAGATTTTTATATAGGGGATAGTATTACTTAAATATCAAATTGTAATTTTTGTGAAGAAAAATGAGCTAAAGAGGAAAATAAAAATATGTACATACGTACATATCGTCGTACCATACGAAAACTAACATCAGATTTTTTGTGGCTGACGAAAAGTAAAAAGTTGAAGTTTTGGCCGACGAAAAGTAATAAAATCGAGTTTTGGCTGACGAAAAGTAATAAAATCCACTTTTGGCTGACGAAAACTATCAATTTCGTTTAAACAACAACAATTTCAATGTAAAAACAGTATATAATTACTGATACTTTTCGTCAGCCAAAAGTCGATTTTATTACTTTTCGTCAGCCAAAACTCGATTTTATTACTTTTCGTCGGCCAAAAGTCAAATGTTCTACTTTTCGTACAGAATTTTTTTATTGATAGCTTTCGCCAGAAATTTTCAATATGTTAGTTTTCGTATGGTACGACGATATGTAAGATTTGAGGGACTAATTTGTGACAAAACTGACGGAAAGACAGTCGAACATGGCTTAAGCGACTCAGCTCATGATTCTGATCATATAAGGAAACACGCATCGAATAGACGATTCCGTTTTGCTGCGAAATGGTAGCACTCGATCGAATAAAAAAAATTTCAAACAATTTCCCAATGTATGTATGTGGCAGCATATCGTTGTATATTTAGATTAATTATAACTCTTCGCCCTCTTCTAATTTAAAAACAAGAGTCGGTGCGCAACAACCATAGGATACTCTACTACTTTGAGAAATCTAAGTTTTCTACCTGTAGTAGGGACCGCTGTACTACTACAATAGTTGCAGATTGCGACTTCCAGAAAATGATTTCTAATAGGGATGCTTGAGAAGAGCTAAATCAGAGCTACCCATCACCAGGTAGCGTTTGCATCTATACCTATGGCTCGAAATTGGACAACAAAGTTGAAGGCTGAGTCTTATCAGGCTGAAGTCTCAGCTATAATGGACGCTGTTAATAACCGTATAGGACATGAACGTATCCAAAAGGATTTATTCATCTTCAGCGACAGCCATGCAGCAATTTAGTCTCTTCGCTCCCACTCGTTCAATTCCGAGATGAACTTGCAAGGCGAGGCACTACTGAGCAGGTATGCCGTTTGCCACATGCATATGGTGGAAGAGGCTAGGTGCACCCTACTGAAGATGCTGCGGCAGTTGAAAGGAGGATGAGGAGAGGAGACGATCGAACACCTCATTTGCCACTGCACGGCTCTTAACGGCGCCAGACGGAACTTTCTTGGGACTCCTCTCCTGGATAGCTTATGTAAGTTTACGGACTGGTTCAAAAGGAGGAATAATCTGTTTTCTCGTGGTATCACAATGCGCCTCCATACTGATCTATGGCGGCAGCCACTTCAACCTAAACCAACATAATTTAAAAACATCCTATTTTTCATTGAAGCTATATAACCATTTTCTGCTCAGAAAAGTAGGTAAAAAAATGAAAATAACAATTATTTTCGGTCTTTGCACAATTGCGCCAAGTTCGTTTAATCTCCAGCTAAAAGTTACATGTGTGTATGTATGTAGGAGAGGAATTAAAGTGCACTGAAGTGACTACTGAAATTAACTTACTAACTCAATGTGTCAGCTGTTAAGACAAGTTGCGGCGGCATAAAGCATGGAGCAACAATAGAGGAGAATGCATAAGATCAGCTGACTTCTTCTTCAATCTTCATAAACATACGAACACAAGCATTTTTTTCTGTTGACATATTCCACACACACACGCACCCTGGCATTTCCATAGGATCCAAATCCGTCAAATTATTCTACATTCCTCTTTGCATGACACTTCTGGCCCCACTATGTATGAAGGTATGTCGTCATGAGAAAACCTTTATTGTTGAATCATGGGCATAAAGATAAAACAGCAAAAACAAAACTGCAACATTAATGGCAAGAGAGTTTTTGCGAAACTTTTTCCGCTATAATTAAAAAGTAAAAAATTAATAAATCAAAGTGATTTTCTTAGCGACAGTTTTTATTTTGTGTTAGGAGGCCAACAACAGAAATCAAAACAAAATTCATATTTAGTTTGTTGTGGAATTTGTTGGTTGACGGTTGAATGGTCGGAACGGTTGGATGATGTCGGATTGTTGTTGGCATTATGTATTTGTTGTTTCTTTTTTTAACACACGTTCGTAATGTGGAGTGATTAGGTATTTTTTTTTTAAAGAAATTGCGTTGTGAGTTGAATTGGCAAAAAAAATAAACATTTTAAATATATTTGCATATTTTGCTGAGTCCATATTTTAAGTTCATGTTTTAATCTTATTATTTTTTTTTGCTGTTTTACGTTCTGTTTTTTTGCTTTGCTGTATGGTTTTTTGTACAAGATTCTTAATTTTTGTTTTCTTCTTGTGCGTTTCTGCTTTGCATACAAGAAATTCCATAATAGACAATGAAGAAAATACAATGTATATTACAACAATAAATGCATAAATTACATAATTGAAATTATGAATGAAAAACGAATCAAGAAGAGATATCGTCGGCCCCCTGCCAGAACTACGAATGTGCAATTTTTCCAATTTTGAGTTAAGCGGTTTTCCTGATCAATCTGTGCATGCTCTACATTTTAGTAAAACCCCCAGTACCTTTGTGCACTGGAAGCCACCAAAATTTTCAATGCCAGTAACACGAATGTGTAGATCAGTTATAAAAAGTTTAGCCAGAAAAACGAATGTGCACATTCGTGTTACTGGCCCAGCGTTGCCGTTTGGGCCACTAAAGTGGCAATTTGAACCTTTTTTAAAGCCAGGCCACCTGAACCCAACTTTTCGAAAATATGCAATATTTGAACCTTTTTAAAAATTCGGGCCACTTTTGGTCCTTTTTTACTTTCAAAACTATAATTATTAAATGATTTGTAGTTTTTTCTTAAATATACTATTTTACTTTGCATTGGCAACTCTCCGTTTCGAAAGATTCTTTATTTAATTTGTTTGCCAAATCTACCCTTGAATACTTTGAAATTTGGGCTGTTCGTTAAGATAATGAAAACGCACGGGACAGCCCAGACACACACAAACACATATACTCGTAGCGTTCGTTGATCCGTAGGAAAGTGTAAGAAACGTAAGAATTTTACCACAATTTACATTCTTTGCACTCATATTCGCTCTTTTTTTGGTAAAATTCCTACGGTTCTTGCACTTTCCTACGGCTCAACGAACGCTATAACAGTTTTTTTGAATTCCTTGCCTTTCTCGGGTTACTCCGTCTGCTCAACGAACGATCATATTAACGCTGCGTTAGTGTAGAGAATATTTTAAATTCCATTTTCTTTAAGCATTAAATAAACCACAAAAATATATAAAAATGTGTTTTAGCTAAAAAAAAAATTGGGGACACTTTTTTTAATTTTTTGGGCCTCCTTTTGAAATTTTTGAGCGGCAACACTGTACTGGCCCAACAAAATATGTTAAAAATTCCTTGAAAATACATAAATTTCAAAAAATATATGGGGCACATTCGTGTTTCTGGCCCAACAAAAAATGTAAAAAATTCCTTGAGAATAAGTTTCCAAAAATATATGGGGCACATTCGTGTTTCTGGCCTAACAAAAAATGTAAAAAAATCGTTGAAAGTAAATTTCCAAAATATATAGGGCACATTCGTGTTTCTGGCCCAACAAAAAATGTAAAAAATTCCTTGAGAATAAATTTCCAAAAATATATGGGGCACATTCGTGTTTCTGGCCCAACAAAAATCAAAATAATTCTTTGAAAATAAATTTCCAAAGTAAGTAAAGCAAACACAATCAATTCATATTCATATTTTATTTGTGGAACTATTTCTAATCTTCAAAATCAGAGTCTTCTGAAAAGTTAGGCTCAGGATTATGCTCTTCCGAACCTCGCTGCTAGTCTTCAAATTGTTATAAAAATAGTGGTAAAAAGGCAATCATGAAATGCACCTTGAACGGAAAATATTAGCTCGCCGATCGCGCGATGAAGACAAAGCTATTCCGTAAACTAATTTTTTATTAGCAATCAGTGCTAAATACGCCAAAAGGACCTTGTGAGCAAATATTTACCTTCGAAAACTGGCGGTGTATACCATAGAAAATGGTGATGTACAATGCAAATCATCAGAGGGCCATGTAACTCTCCAAAACCATTTCAAGTTCATACGCAACTACACGACGATTTTTTAAACTTCATTTCTTTCAACCAAGGAGAAACTGCCCTTTCGAAATATTTGCTGGTCGAGGTGCATATCGTCGTACCATACGAAAACACATTTAAAATTTCTTACGAAACTGGCAATTAAACAATTCTGTACGAAGAGTAGCACATTTGACTAATATACTGTTTATGCATTAAAATTGTTGTTGTTTAAACAAAATTTTTACCTTTCGTCAACCAAAAGATTAAAGTGCTTGTATTCCTCAACCACAAAAAATCGTGTGCTAGTTTTCGTATGGTACGACGGTATATAAAAGATTAACTCTATAATATTTTTTACAAAAGAATTATTCTGAAACAAAATTTTTAGTAGCTTATTTGCCATTGAATATTGGTGGCCCTCCGCAATAATACCCACGCCCGTTTATTCGGAGACATTACCTATCGCTGACGCGAAAGCAAAAGATTTAAATAAAATGTGCGACCCTTGGCGATTCCAAAGGAATACCACAATTTTTATAAAAATTTGAAGGCTAACAGCGGAGTTCGCGATGCTCTATCTGAGCCCGACCTTTCAGAAGATTAGGAATAGTTCCACAAATAAAATATGAATATGAATTGAATGCGTTTGTTTTACTTACTTTTGGAAATTCATTTTCAAGAAATTTTTTTGGTTTTCGTTGGGCCAGAAACACGAATGTGCCAAATCTCGAAGATTAGAAGGACTGGAAGCATAAAAACTATATCAGGGCATCGAGCTAAACAAGGTTCTAATTTGCAGATATACTTTTATATTAGAAACAAATTTTTCAAATTTTGCGAGAAGAATAAACTTTAAAACTCGATTTCCCAACATTTTCATTTTAGCACATTCGTGGTTCTGGCAGGAGGCCGACGATATGTATGTATGTATAAATGAGAAAGTTAAAGAAGTGTTGTGCAAAAAGTGTCGCTCTTTACCTGTTTTATAAAAACAAAAAAAAGAAGAACAAGAAAAGTTTAAAGGCTTTGGTAGCTAATGTTTAGTTTTAGAGCAATTTACAACTTAATATCCGTCTTCAGTCGTAAGTCTCGAAAGATTTAAATAAAAAAAGTTGAATTTATGTACATACATATATATGTATGTATGTACGTGTGGTAAAGGATCCATCCAGTCATGGAAGTTGTTATCTTCCCTAAAGGAAATGTAATGAGGAAAGTATTGATGATTTGTAGATCTTTGGGCCTACTGGGATCTGTTTGGTGAAAAATATATTTTACAAAGATCTTTTAAAAAAGAGCATACATACATACAAATACATATATGTATGTATGTCCATAAAACTTCATAGCTTATTGTTTATTTAAAAAATTTTTTTTTGGGTTTCGCTAAACTGAAAAAATTGTAAAAAAAAACGCGAAAATTTTATGCGTGTGGCAATTTTTTTGTAACCGCAGGAAAATCTTTTACATACATACATACATACATATACATATAGTATATACTACGTACATACATATGTATGTCTTTAATATCTTTGCCAAAAATATCACGACAAAGTAATGCCAGCCAAAATAGAAAATAACGAAATAAGTCATTGTTTATTTGTGGAACATGTTAAAAAATAAAAACAAAGCAAAAATAAAAAAAGAGAAATACAAACAAAAAGAAAAATAAAAAACAAAGGAAATTAGAAAAAAAAAGAAAAAAGAAAAATAAAAAATAAAGGAAAATAGAAGTAAAAACAAAAGCAAAAACAAAAAATAATAATAATAATTAATTAACAGAAAGATTCAGACGTAAGAACAAACTGAGAAAAAAAACATTTTATTAAAAATTTTGAATATGCATAAAAAAAAATCGGTCTTACTTTTCTTTGCTTTAAATGACATTATGCGCCTCCATTTGTTTCCAATTCAAGGTAACTGGCGCCAATTTATATATACCTAGACAGTTTGCAGCTTATCTATCCAAAGCAGTGGAGAATAATGTCATACATACATTTTACATAATAAGAAAAAAGTTAGATATTTTAAAGGAATTTATAAATTTTTTTACCTTTGACGTGAATGCAATGGTATTTAAATTTGCTGAAAAGAGAATAACGCTGGCCATGGGTTTCACGACTAATCATTTAGTACTTAGACATTATGCTGAAAGGCTAGACAGTCCCTATAACAATTTCTTTAGAAGTTGTAGTTGAGAAATGAAGCGTCTCATCTGCGATATCAATGGGCTTCAGAGATCTACATTTTTATGTAACTAGCTAAAAATCAAATAAATGGGTTGTATATAGAGTCCAAACCTGTTAAATAATGATTATTAATCGTAATGATTACCGGCTTGATTGATTATTTTTTCAACTGTCCATTTAATGATTGATTACCCATTGTTTTCAAATTTTAATGATTATTTTGCAATTACCATTAAAAAAAAATCAAAAAAAATCATAAAAAATCAAAAAAAAAGAAAAATAATCATAAAAAATCAAAAATAATCAAAAATATTCAAAAAAAATTATTTTGATTGTTTTTGATTATTTTTGATTATTTATGATTTTTTTTTGATTTTTTTTAATGGTAATCATTAAAATTACTTTTTTTCTGCAAATGAATTAAAATGATGATTACCAATTAAAAAACAAAACAATTTAATTGATTACTAATCCTAATCGGAATTTAACAGGTCTGATAGAGTCCTTATATCTATAGGATAACATAATTGGAACATATGGCTCATGTGTGTAGTGGTCACTGATATCTAACTTAAATTATGCTATATATAAAGTGTGTATTGAGTAAATAATGCGCTATTAAACATATTTAACAGTGATAGAAACAACAGATGAGTTCTTTCATTTTTGAACGCTAACTAGAAAAACAGATCTTGAACTTAAAGGGTGCAAAATAAATGTCTGTCGGTTTTTTCATAAATATTCCATAACTTGATCGTGTTTGTTCGTCATTGATTGCTATTGATTGTGCTCTGAGCGCTTAGGTATTTCCGCATTGATATTCTAAGTTAGAATATCTAACTTCTGAACTTATTAATATTGATCTATTGATCTAAAAAGGCTTTTTTCGACGTCATTATTTTAACGCTAATTAACGTTCGATAAGCCATATGCACATATATACAGATGTATGTATATACTTATCTATATACATATGTACATACTATGTAGGTGCACAAATAAATATGTACATATGTACATACTTATGTACTCATAAACAAGGTTATAATTTAATGCAACGCTACTGTTTATTATCATTTATTTATTTGCTAAACCAGTTAAACGTTATTTACACAAATTGTGGGTTTACTTGGATTTTTATTATTGGCTGTCTTACTATCAGCAATTTTTTTTTTTTTAAAAGTAGTGTTTAAACCAGTTGTAATTATTATAAGAGAAAAAATAAAAATCAAAAAATAATTATTATTGAAAGAAACATATTTTAAAAGTCTTTCCATAATATTTATTTCTGAGATATTTTTTTTAAGTCGTTTTGTAATTATTATAAATGAGAAATTTTGTTTTACATCTTCAAAGACTTTTATATTGAGACAAATTTGAAAAGTCTTTGAGAAATTATTATCTGTAACAAATTGTTTTTTAAGTCTTCAAAGACTTTTTCATTGAGACGAATTTCAAAAATATATTTAAGTAATTATTTTGAGTAACAAATTTATTTTTTATATCTTCGATAAAAATCTTTCATACAATTTCAAATTGGAAATTTGCTTGAATTTTGAAGAACTTATATGAAAGTTATTTTTATTTTATACTTATATGAAAGTTATTGAAAATTTTCTGAGACTTTTTTGAACTTTGTCTCAATGAAAAAGTCTTTGAAGATATAAAAAACAATTTCTTACTGATAATAATTACGCAAAGACTTTTTTCAAATTTGTCTCAATATAAAAGTCTTTGAAGACTTAAAAAATATATATTTGAAATCAGGGTTGGGCAAGCTGCATTCAATTTTGATTGCATTCAGCCTTGCAGCCACCAATCAATGATGAGTGGTAGTGCAAAATTGATTTGCATTACCATTCAGTAGCGAATGGGAATGCAAATTTGGTTTGCATTACCATTCAGTAGTGAATGGGAATGAAAATGTGGTGGTAGTGCAAGCCACATTTGCATTCCCATTAACTACTGAATGGTAATGCGAACCACATTTGCATTCCCATTCACTACTGAATGGTAATGCAAACCACATTTTCATTCCCATTCACTACTGAATGGTAATGCAAACCAAATTTGCATTCCCATTCCCTACTGAATGGTAATGCAAACCAATTTTGCACTACCATTCACTATTGAATGGTAATGCACTTTGAATGGTAATGCAAAAATGCCCATCCTTGTTTGAAATACCTATTATGGAAAGATTTTTAAAATATAAGTTTCTGAATAATAATTATAGAAGATTTTTATCATTTTCATTAGGAAAAAAATATTATCAAAAGACTTTTATGATCCTGAAGGAAATTTGTAAGACTTTTTTATAATTTCAAAATGAAATAATAATTATTCTACATCTCTGGTTTAAACTGATATGATTAGTATTATCGCCAAATGCTTGGATTCGTTTAGCTTAGCAAATTTTTTTGTGATCGGCAATTTCGACAGGGTTGCATTTGGTTGGATGCACTAGAATGGGGATTTTTGAAAAAATTAATTAATTATGGAAATAATAAGTGATAATAAATAAATAGATAAAATAAAATAAACTAAAAGAAAATAAAAATAAAATAAATAGAAAAAAAAATAAAATAAAAATAAAATAAAAGAAATAAAATAAAATAAAATTAAATAAAATAAAACAACATGAAATGAAATAAAATAAATTAAAATAATTAAAAAAAAACAAAAATTAAATAAAATAATATATGTATAATAAAAAGAATAGAATAAAATAAAATTAAATTAGATAAACTTAAATAAAATGAAAAAAATAAAAAATTTGAATATATATAAAAAAAATACAATAAAATAAAATAAAAAATTAAATAAAATAGCAAATAAAATAAATAAAATAAAAAACCTGTCTTTTAATTTCGTAAAAATTAGTATCATGTAAAATATTACGAAAATTCCTAAATAAAGGTGTGAACCATTTAAAAGCGCGAAGGTAACATTATTTCACCTTTGCAATTCAAGGTGCTTGTAAATAAAGTGGACTAAGCGGACTATTTAGCATTGGGTAAGTAGGAGTGGAAAAGTAGTTATTTATAAATGGTAGCAGAAAATTGGTAGTCGAAAAATGGTACTAAAAAAAATTAGTAGTAGAGGAGAGATATAAAGTAGAAGTAAAGAACTAATAGAATAAAAGAAGTAATAACTATCTAAGTAGAAGCAGCAAAAGTATCAGTGGAAAGGTAAAAATAAGAAAGTAGCAGTAAAAAGCAGAAGTAGGTATAATAAAGTGGAAGAGGAAAGTAGCAAGTGGAAGAAAAGTAGCAATACTTAGCAGAAAAAAGCATAAAATTGGATGAAAAGTTGAAAGAATGTGCAGAAAAAATAATGTAGTGGAAAATTAGCATATAAATGGCAGAAATTTGGTAAAAAGACAGTAGAAAAGTTGCGAATAAGACTACAAACCTCTTGGGAGATGGAATCATCTACATATCATCGTACCATACGAACACTAGCATAGGATTTCTTGTGGCTGACGAATACAAGCATATCCAATTTTTGGCTGACGAAAAGTAACAAGTTCGACTCGAAAACTATCAATTTCATTTAAAGAACAGCAATTTTAATGTAAAAACAGTATATAATTACTGCTATTTTTCGTCGGCCCGAAATTGAAAGTTCTACTTTTCGTCAACCAAAAATCGAACTAGCTACTTTTCGTCAGCCAAAAGTCAAATGTGCTACTTTTCGTACAGAATTTTTTAATTGCCAGCTTTCGTCAGAAATTTTAAATGTGCTAGTTTTCATATGGTACGACGATATGTAGATGTTATTGATACAATTGAACCTCTTTTGGCGACAAAGATTGCCTAAGTATAGGCTCTATACACAGAATACCTAAACCTCTTTAACTAGCACATACTAAATGTGACAAAATGGCACATATGTATGAAAAAACGTTAGTCAAGCGCGAAAGGTTTACAGAAAATTAGATCTTAAAACTGTTTTTTTTAAATAAAAGGTAACCAAACCTTTTCTAAAATTTCCTTAACATTGTTTGTCGATGAAACAAAAAAACAACAATAAGAACGATCAGATAAGATAATATGTAACCATTTAGAATAGCATCGTAAATCTCAACTGTATCTAGGCAATTTAGAGGCGAAAACAAAAAAATATGAAAATGTGTTTTTGTGAAGCCGGAGTGCTAATTAGAGTCCGCAAATAATAAAAAAAAACCAACCTTAAAGCTATAAAGAGACATTGCAACATATGAAATTAAAATAACATTAATAAATGGCAACATTAAAAACAACAATGTTAAAAAAAAAACAAAAAAAAAAACAAATAGATCATAAAACATGTGTGGAGCAATTTGATAATTATCAGCAGGTGATTTTGTGATAATGATGTGAGAAGCAATAACAAAAATTTTGGCAGTGACGGTTGTGTGTTTTTTGTTTTAAATTGATCAGGTGATAATAAATATGGAAAAAAAGTTATTTATTTCTTTGCATGTGGCAATCAATGTGACCTTATTTATTTACATATCAATTTGCAAAATTTATAACACTCAGGCACTCCCTTTGGCTCTTAGTAAATAGTAAGAAATTTATTACTTCTTTTTTATAAAAAAAAAACTTGGAGACTAATTTATTATAACGGAAACAAAAAAAATTTAGGTGCAATCAGCTGAAGAAAATTTGTAGGACAAAATTAGTCAATCGAGGGTGAGAAGAACAGAGTCGGGGAGCTAGATAATTAGGCATGTAATAATCTAGCTTAGCTCAGATTCAGAATTCTATTAAAAAAAAAGCTTATTTTGGTAGAAAAGACCTCAAATACTGTACAGAAACTCGTAGAACTTAATTTCTTGGACCTAACAACATTAGGTTGTCATGCTGATATAAAAGTCAAGGACAAAAAAGCAAGAATGAGGTCTCAATAATTTTCTACATGGAAGCAATTGGTCATAGAATACTCGGTATTCCAAATGCTGGGCATTAATAGATAGGGATTCCAGACCGTCGTTAGTGTCGTCTTTATTGCCTTCTTGCCATTCCGGACTTTTATCAGTCCTTGGTGGAAAAATTTATCATTTTATTTATTATTCCAACTATAGTCGGTGTTATTAGGTATTTGACGGTTTTGGCAAAACGGTTACCACGCAAAGGGATCAGCTAAAGTAGAATCAGATAAGACCAGCTAAAGAAAATTACATTCTCCATTTAACGGTAAAAAATATCTAAGTAATTCAGACAAAAATATATACAAACAAAGTGTGTGATAAACTTGTCTGGACTTAGATAGATATCTAGGTATTATACTTAAGTACTTTTGCTTTTAATTAGTATGGAAAAGTGTGCAAAGATAAAAATAATTCAATAAATTATAGACTTAAAATTTTTGGCGTCCTATTTACATATACATATATATGTATGTAGTGTAGTACATAGTCTGCTTCGTTATCTAACATGTGTTACTAGATTGTTCTATCGAAGTATTGCGCGTGGCTTGTGCGTTTAGAGTAGACTAGTATCACCGTGGTCGAAAATTCGACCAATTATATTGAGAGCGGAACGATGTGAGAGTGGCCATATTTCTTATATAATATTTCTATAATAAAATATGTATAAAATAAAACATATAGTTACTGGTACTGGTTGTCACAGGAGACATAGTGAAATTTTATGTCGAATAATTTTCTAGAATATTCTAAACCTCTAGCGACCTCTAAAATTCCATTTTCCGGACTCTTCTTTCTCTTTCCACTTTCCTTCCTTTTTCTCTTCTTCTGTTTTTTGCGTTTCGTTCCCTTTATCCTTTTTACTTTCCATACACTTTCCTCTTACCTTTTCCCCTTTTCTTTCCTCTTCCTTCGCCATTTCCGTTCCCTTCACTTTCCCCTTCTTTTAATTTCCTTTCTCTACATTCCTTTACTTTCCTCCACTTTCCTTTCTTTTCTTTCCTTTCCTTTTCTTTTCTTTTCTTTTCTTTTCTTTTCTTTTCTTTTCTTTTCTTTTCTTTTCTTTTATTTTCTTTTCTTTTCTTTTCTTTTCTTTTCTTTTCTTTTCTTTTCTTTTCTTTTCTTTTCTTTTCTTTTCTTTACTTTTCTTTTCTTTTCTTTTCTTTTCTTTTCTTTTCTTTTCTTTTCTTTTCTTTTCTTTTTTTTCTTTTCTTTTCCTTTCTTTCCTATAGTAAAAGAACGTCAACAAAGTTTTTCAAATAGGTGGCAACTGTTTTAGAAAAATTCAATTTTATTATCCATCTACGGGGCAAGCCCTTTCAGATGACGTTTCAAATATAAAAATCAAGCAAACTATACCGGAATTTTAAATTATTTGACAGGTGGCAACCCTTTTTCTAAGAATGATAATAAATTACCAATTTTCAGGTTAAGCCCTTTCATATAACACCTCAAACTTAAAAATCAAACAAACTGGAGTATAAAAAAGAATTTTTGAACAGGTGGCATCCCTTTTTGCAAAACTTATAATAAATTACTCATTTAATACAAACCTCTTTCAAATGACGACTCAAATCGAAAAATCAAACAAACTATAACGTAAAAATAAATTTTTGAAAAGATGGCAATCCTTTTGTAGAAGTTATATTAAATCATACCTGGGTAATACTGAGTAGTAATTGGACTATTACGTACTTAAATACTTTATATTTTGATCTTGAAGTAATGAGTCCGTACCAAGTACTTTCAAGTACTTTCAAGTACAAGTACAAAGAATTGAAAAAGAATTGAATTTTTAGCAAATACTTCAAAGTAATTGAAAAGAATTGAATGTACTTGAAAAGAATTGAAAGTTGTACTTGAATCGATTTTTCAATTCTTTCAAGTTCTTTTAAGTACGTAATAGTCCAATTACTACTCAGTATTACCCAGGTATGATTTAATATAACTTCTACAAAAGGATTGCCATCTTTTCAAAAATTTATTTTTACTTGAAAAGAATTGAAAAATCGGTTCAAGTACATTTTTCAATTCTTTTCAAGTACATTCAATTCTTTTCAATTACTTTGAAGTATTTGCTAAAAATTCAATTCTTTTTCAATTCTTTGTACTTGTACTTGTACTAGTACTTGAAAATTTGGGAATGCAAGTACTAGTACTAGTACAATTCTTTTAAAATGTACTTGTCACAAGTCGTACTGGTACTTGATATTACCCAGGCCTGTATTAAATTACTCGTTTTAAAGTAAAGCCCTTTTATATTGGCAGGCAAAGCCCTTTCATATGCCACTTTAAATTGAATTTTTTAAAAGGTGGCAACCTTTTTTGTAAAAATTATAATAAAATAATAACCTCCAATTTACAAATCAAACAAACTATAGCATAAACACGAATTTTTGAACAGGTGGCAACCCTTTTTAAAAAAGTTAAACCTTCCTGCACATCTACAGGTTAATCCCTTTCATTTTACACCACATTTTCCAAAATCGGTATAACGGTGTAAAAGTTATGGTGCGTACAAAAAATCGCTTAGCGTAATATACACTGAGAGAAAAAAAATATATGGAGGGTCAAAGAAATTGTTTACCTACTTTGAACACTACTTTCTTTGTTTTGAGTAAATTTTCCTTAAAACATGTTCAAAGGTTTATAAAATATTGTTATTACATGCGTTACCATGGTTTCATACACTTGTTTTGAAAAAATTCATACATTAAAATAATGAAAAATTCTTTAAGCGCCATTCCATTCCCAACTTTCCTTGTTTTGAAGACTTGATTTCTTTAATTTTGAGAAATTAAATTCCCATACAAATTCCCATGGCAACGAATTTGTTTGAATGTTTTTTTATGTTTTTTCCACATTTTTGAGAAAATTTACACAAACAAAGAAAATTTTGTATTGGGACGCGTGTTCAAAATACGGAAAATTATGTCTTTGATCGAGAGAAATTTTTTTTTTGAGTGTAT
Organism: Urophora cardui; assembly: GCA_960531455.1. Classification (NCBI taxonomy): domain Eukaryota; kingdom Metazoa; phylum Arthropoda; class Insecta; order Diptera; family Tephritidae; genus Urophora; species Urophora cardui. The sequence continues at coordinate 131,560,052 of OY482672.1, forward strand.
ATAAAGATTATGTATGTATATTGTGACCCAAAGATACCACGACTTTTGCCAATTCCCCCCACTTTCTTTGAATGTTCTTGTGATCAATAGCACCCTAAAGCAGGAATCTCTGCTTGGAATATATTGATTAAGTTTGAAAAGTGAAAAAAGAGTGAAACATTTGGTTGCTCAGAGCAAATCTCAGCTGCGACGCTATACTTTTACTATCGCTGCCTCTTCTCCATTCTCATATTGAGACCAACCTCATCTTATTAGGTTAATATTAAAGTCCAATGTGGTTGGGAGGTAGTATAAGTCATGTGAACTCCGGGGAGCTTGTTCAGGACACTACTCTGACCCAATTTATCACATTTCAATATAGGTATTATGGCGTAATTTGATCCCTTCAACGCGGAGAATACTTCTTGTTCGCCTGTGGTTTCAAACACATGTATCACCACATCAATCGCATAATTCGCAGCATAAAGGACGATCGCAGTAATTTAAACATTAATCCAATTTATCATCCACATTCCCATCATGAGTCACATATGCGAATGCATTTAAGTAAGTCTGGAATGCAGCACAAAAAAAAAACAATAGACTTTAGTTTAGTTTATTAAATGAATATAATTTATATTAAGTTCAAAAGCACGCAAACTTACGCATTCTTATACACTTCTTTGCGCTCTCTATTTTTCTTTTTTTCCTTTTCTCTTTCTTTCTCACGTTAGCCCCGTCTTGGGCGCAATGCCTACATTTGCATACGTGTTTCCTTTAATGGAATTTATTCAGTCACGTGCATTTAAGTAATTTATTTAAGTACTTACTCTGGCATCTCGTGTGGGATTATGCAAACGCTGTGTTAACACTCGAGTGCGCATTTTGGGGTTCTTTGGGCACTGTCAGCCCGAATTTGATATCAATTTCACTACAAAATATTGCCCGCATATTTAACTGAACTCACTCATTCAAATATAAGTGGATCTCAGGAGCAGAATATCTTTTCTGCGGCCTTAAAAATGGTCTACCTTTACGGATTTGTGAATCTTTTATTTCTGCATCGATCAAGCAAGAAAATTTCTCCGAGTTTCTTATTTCGGTTCCTTTTAGTAAAAGGATTTACTTAGTAGGTGTAATGGACAATAATGATGGTGTTATTAAAGAATACAACAGTATCGGCTATTGCTTACTATTCCTGTAAAAGGCTCTTCAGCATAAACTCGGGATTGAAAGCCAATCTTGTCATGTGGCTATATACAGCTGTCATAAGGCCTACATATGTATATAGTCATATGGAGCATTAGTATGGTGGTCAGCACTTCACAAATAATATAACATCAGAAACATTAGCAGCAGATCTTGCCAGAACAACCGGTTCTGCAAATCTTGTCCATCGGACGCACTGAACACAATTCTAAACCAATTACCACTATATCTATATATCCGCGAAACCGCACCCTTCAGCGCAATAAGACTAAGGGAGTAGGGTTGCTGGACTGAAAAGCGGCACGGTCATAGCAGCATTCTCAGCAGGCTCCCAGACGGAGTTCAGACATCAGATTACCTGGATTCACCATTAAGTTTTGATTATGGCTTCAATGTCACGTTCCCGTCAAGAAGAGAGTAAAAGAGAGACAGCGTTCGCAAGTAGAAAGCAATCTCAATATACTCCGACGGATACAAAATGAACTGTGGTTTTGGAGCCGGTGCTTTCTCTGAAGTACTCAATGTGGCTCTTTCATGTCCCCAGCCCTTCCAGCGAAAGTTTTTGGCATTGAAAGGGCTTGTGAGCTTCTGATATCCAAAACCATAAGCAGCTGCAAAAACATGCTTCAAGCAGCGCCCGCTATATGGTTATCCATATCCATCATATGGGTTCCTGTTCACACTAACATCGATGATAATGAGATGACGAACTTTTGAAATCGGGGCCAGCCATGAACGTTAGTAGAGCAGCCAAGCTGAGGTGCCTACTCACAACCTTAAAATGAGACATCTACCTAAAATTCCGACAGAAGGCAACACTTTGATGGAACTACGCGTACACTTTTAAGGCAACGAAGCAAAAAATGGCCGGCTTTTAATGTCACAAGAACCAACGGCGCAATCAGAAGGTCCAGAAAAGATATCTTCCAGATCACAGCAACAAACAAAGGACACTGGCCGTTCGGTAAACGCGCTGAAAGACCACAGATCCATATTGATTTCATGAGTTATGTGCATCAAAATGGCGCTACGTTCGCTAATTGGACCTGGGATTGTTCAAGCGGGCGGCACGACAACCAACCAACCCGGATTGTATACACTCAGAGAAAAAGCAAGCTAAATTTCAGTATAGCGGGCTTGAATCAAGCCCAAAACGTTATGAAAGTCTGTTAAGCTCGAAAATACTAAAACCAAGAATATATTCTTATTTTTAGGGCGATATTTTTTGAGAATAACAAGCTTATATAAACTTATTTCCAGCATTGTCCATGATTGATTTCAGAATGTAAAATCTTATTTGAAGAATGTTCAACTTTGTTTTAAGAATATTTATTCTTGATTTTCCACTTTTTCGAAATTCAAAATTCGAAATCATTTAACCCACCTCACAAAATAAAAAAAATAAAGTGGTTATTTCAATGAATTGTATTTTATTTTCAGAAATTTGCATATGTATGTACATACATACGTATATACTTCCATATACATATATATGTTCCGCACACATCTTATATTATAAAACTAGAAATATGTACATATTTATGCAAAACAGGTCTTAAGGGGTTATAATTGATTCGGCAATTTCGAAAAGGGCACATCTCTGAACATTGAAACTTTACAGGAAAAAAAAAACTTATTTCCTAACTACATTGTACATGAGTAAACTAATGCAAAAAAAAAATGTAATTGATTTATATTTGGGAGCTAATTAGCAATCGAAAGATAGAAAACTATTAGGATGTTAACTTTGTTATACATATGTGTATTATTTTATGCTGATTTGATGAACTAAAATTCCTAAAATATCCGAGATTTCTCATGAGAATGCCGCTTCTTCTTGCGTCTGAACAACAGACCATACAACCCATTGATTTGTGTTTGCCACACAGCATCACCAACGCCCATAGTCCAGACATCGCATAGAAGATGACTGGAATCTCTGGACTCGGCCGCCAGAACAGCTCGATAGTGATTCAAGTGAAATTCACAACAGCGCCAAGTATGATACTTGAGAGGCGTCCAAATTTCATCACAGAACCAAACACACCAATTTGATTGATGCCCAATGCGCATGACACGTAGGCTTGTGTGCAATCGGCTCCAAATAAATGCCTGAATGAAAACCATAATGGAATGAGCAATTTTTGTTTGGGTTTCTTCATTTGATGGAAAGTGGCCGATAATAGCTCCATGCCCGATAGTTCTTGTGCCGATTGTAAACCCGTAAAGGAATTCCAAAAGATAGCAATAATGGCAACAGGCTCAGTACAAGATATACATACATACATATAAACCATTGATACTTCGAAGATTTCATTGTCTGGTGCACGATTTAAGCTGCCATGACCATTGGAGTCAAGCACACAAAAGTTTGCGCCGCAAAACTGCAAATCCTCTTAGCAGATGATGGCGTTGGAGTCCCCTCCACTGCCATGAGCGCCACTTCAAAGCAGTTTAAATTGATTTTTTTTTATTTTCCATCTTGTACATCGAATGTACATATTTAAATTTTTCTTTTTTTTTTGTTAAAAAAATGTTTCATTTGAACAAGAAAAGCAACGACTTCAAAATTATATGTACATACATATGTATGTTATTCTTAAATTAATAATTTCATTCTTGAATCGAGAATATTATTCTTCAAAAAGATTTTTATCTTTCTTTAAGAGCCTATAGACACTTGCGACTCAATCGATTTGGTCGAATTGGACTGTTGTATTCACACTACTCCAACTATTTAGTCGAATCGGTGGCAGCTATTCACACTTGAGACTAAATAGTCGTGCGATTGACAATGACATAGTGTTTTGCCAATGTTCACATTTTACTCAGCAAATTTTACATTAGTGGTCTTCATATAAAGTGATGAAGTATTAAATTGTTAAAGTTTATCTGCATTCTTACATGAAAGCACCTTCTTGTCAGCTGTCAACTTGATTAATAAATAAAAAACAATAAAATAAACAAAAAGTGCATACATTATTTGGCTTTGTTTCTTATTAAACTAGCAACTAGCTGTCAAGTAAATGAAAAGAGAAAAACGGAAGGAATTACGCTCATAAAGGCGAAACGAACAGAAGTACAAGAAACGGAAAAATAGTAAAAATCAGCCATTAATAATTTTCATGAAATTTCATTTTCATTATTTCTATTTTAAAATGCGATTAATGACATTTGAAGAGAACAACAATATCAAGAAACATATGAAAACGGAAGTAAATATCCTTAGTTAGATAATTCTTGTCTATAACTACACCATTTCCAGATGGATTTTAGAAAGCGGCAACTGGATTTTAGAAAGGGGAAATTGAATCTTAGAAATGTCAATTGGATTTTAGAAAGGGGAAATTGGATTTTAGAAATGTCAATTGGATTTTAGAAAGGGGAAATGAGATTTTAGAAATGTCAATTGGATTTTAGAAAGGGGAAATTAGATTTTAGAATAGCCAAATGGATTTTAGAAAGGGAAAATTGGATTTTAGAAATGTCGATTTGATTTTAGAAAAGGGAAATTGGACTTTAGAAATAATAATTATTAATTTATACTTTCATACGCAATAAAGAATTTCTATTCGAAAAATTCTGTGTAAAATTTATTTTAAACGCACATTCTGAAATCCAATTCACGCTTTCAAAAATCCAATTTTGTTTTCTAAAATCCTTTTAACGCTTTCTAAAATCCAATTGACATTTCTAAAATCCAATTTCCCCTTTCTAAAATCCAATTGACATTTCTAAAATCCAATTTCCCCTTTCTAAAATCCAGTTAACGCTTTCTAAAATCCAATTTCCCCTTTCTAAAATCCAGTTAACGCTTTCTAAAATCCATCTGGAAATGGTGTAGTTAATAAGAAACGAACCTTTTGTTTTTAAACATTTTGAAAATATTAATTGAAATATTCAATCTCTACAATTTACCAAAAGTGAAATAAAAGTAGTGCTGTCAGCATGGCAACTCTTTCCACTACGAATATCACTGTTGCTGTTGTAGTCGTTCGACTAAATTGTCTCAAGTGTGAATACGTAGAAGGGCGCCTTGCTGATCAAGCAGTTGTACAACTGTTTCAGTTGGAATGAAATTGGGCTGCAAATCCAACTGTTTCAGTTGTACAACTAATTGAATGTAGTGTGAATGCTTCCATACATTCCCATGCAAATCAACATTCGACTAAATCGATTGAGTCGCAAGTGTGTATAGGCTCTAAGAATGCAATTCTGGTTTGAAGATTGGAGAAACTTAAATTTTATAAATTTTTCCTTAATTTCAATAGTTCTTAAAACAAGTACGACATAGCTTGATTTTAGCCCGGAACTTTTCTCTGAGTGTACGCAAAGGTTAATTATTATAGCGCTAAATACCATAAATCAAGACATAATGTAGGTATAACTGCAGCCCATGGGCATCTTCTACATCTACTCCACAATCAACATTCACACCGCGTTTATACATCCCTGCAAAAAATGCGATCACTCCGGGATACATCCGGGACAACTCGCAAGGGAGCATGCGATTACTACCCATTTGTATCTCTTTATATGGGTTGAAGTGTTCTCTTTTGTTTGAGCATGTCCTATGAAGAGACTAATTGTACCCAGTTTGTACCCGAACGGGTAGCAAAAGCGCACAATTGTACCCGTTTTGTACCCGAACAGGTAGCAAATGCGACACATCCATTTGTGCGACTAATTGTACCCGTTTGATACCCTTTCGGGTACAATTAGTATACATATGTACCCGTTCGGGTACAATTGGGAACAATTGTAGACTAATTGTACCCGAAAGAGAGCGCTCCCGGACAAATCTTTTTAGAGACTCGTCGCACACTTTTTTGCAGGGATATTCAACATACAAATACATATATAAGCACAGACGACACGATCGTGTCTGATCCTCGTCGTTATCAGTAAAGGGCAAAAAAAAGCTTAGTCGCACGCAACAAACAAAATATCTATCACAGACACACACACACAACCCAAACCAATTCACTTCCCTGCAGCGAACTCAATAACTAGTGAGCAAAGTTTCTAGTTCCGAACTAGCGAAAAGGTGTCAAAGGGGAACTAGATCAATTGTAGTTAGACCCTCACCAGTTCAGAAGGAGTGAATTATAAGACACACTTTGATTTGTATGCAATTTCGAAGTAACAAAAATTCAATGAAAATTTTTCATTCGTTCAATTGCCGTCGGATTTATATGTTTCTGCAATTCTCAGATGTTTAGTGAAGCATTTTATATAAAGAGTTTTCTATTTGCATCTTGTATGAAATGAAATGTTCCCCTAATTATGCTTTTCCGATCCCTCAGGCTTATTTTTATTTTTTTTTTATTTTATTACTTTTTAAATATTATTGTAAATTTTTACTAAATAAATAAATAAAAAATATTAGTTAAAAAAAAATTTTTTTTTAAATTATCATCCACCTTGACACCGACAGGATTCGAACCCGCGCCCCTCAGATTGAAAGGCACATGCGTTAGCCAGTCAGCCATCGCGCGACTTGCATGAAGTGTGTCAAATGCTTCACTTAAACGGCAGATGTAAAACTGTAGAATTTGTAGGTACTTGTAGATAGTTCAGAGCTATTGAAATTGTGCCAATAAACGAACTAGTGTAAACTGTAGAATTTAGTACTAGTTTGGAACTATCGAAAATGCAATGTAGAGGGTGACATTTGACACCGCCTAGGACATCGCCGTGTTAAATTCGCCAGTTGATAACATGCAAAAGAGATTTAGCTCGCACTAGTAGTGTAGAAAAATGCACTAGAAACGACCTAGTTCGGAACTAGAGATTTTCCCTACAGGGTCACTTCAGTTGGAAATCAAAATGATCGAGTGTGTTTGACAATTCGAACGATCATAGATCGTGTACAACGGTACATACACACTTACATACATACATACATATAACTTTCAAAATGCAATCGAAAGCACAAGACAGTCACAAACACCAATCCACCAATCCAACGATCCATAGATTGTTGTTAATGGTTGAGTCTTACTTCGTCGATCATCGTTGATTGACGATCTTCGTTGATTGACGATGGTCGCCTGTGTTGTTGACTTTCGTCTTCAACGTCGTTGTTGCTGTCGATCATCGTTGTCTTGTCGTCTTTTGCTGCCGATGTCGTTGGTGCTTTTTCGATTAAAACATTTGTTTACATTTTTCATTTCGTACATACATATCTACATCCACGCACGCACTACTTTATAAATCTCCTGCTATAATATTCGTCCAACTTTAATATTACTGACTTAATTCACGTTTAAACGCGTAGCTGAAAATATCGTTGGTGCTGATCGGTTGTCGCCGCGCCGTGACTCCGTGCGGTGTTGTTAATCGTTTTGTTGAGCTTACAGAGTTGTACGGTTTCGTTGGCTCATTAGTGTTGTTGCTGTTGTCGTTGGTGCTGCTAAACAAGTGGAAATTTGTGCATTCATTACCACTTCCTCTTTGACATTTTTTGTAATACTTGATCTTAAATGAACCAAAAAAAAAATCAGTGAAACTCATTTAACAGTTGAAAGTAAGTAAAAAACGCAAGTGATCACCATTGCAGCGAAGATTGATTTGCCGTTTGAAAATGTTGTTTTATGTACTACATCTGTTTTGTTGTTTTTGAGAGGAATAGTTTTGATGGGTTAGGTTAAGTTAGGTTTGGCTGGGATACAGCGACTGTTGGCGCAAAAGGTTTTCATCTCTCTCTACTCAAGCCAACACGTCGCTTTAGCATATAATAGGATTTTCCTAGCTTCACTGAGATCAACGAAATGGGTGTACTCCAATAATTTTAGCCTCTATATTATAGAGTCTATAACATTAAATTCTATATTCGTTCTGGCTTCTTCTCAACTCTACAACTCTAACAGAAGTCGTTAGGATGGAATGTCTAGCCTTGTTGTGTGTTTACAGATTGTCAGGTGACCAGCAGCTCCTCGCTTCTCACTCCTTCACATTTTGGCCGAACGAGTCTTGAGCGTTTGCAGGTACTAGTTAAGTCAGCTCCATTTGGTACCAGCTTCTTCGAGAAAAAACCTCTCAGCGATGATGATTACCCATTATATAAAGGTGTCCAGGCACCAATAGTTACCAGTGTAATAGAAGACTGCTTTACCAACTAGACAAGAGCAATAGCTATTCTATGTAGTATAGCCAAGCGAATACTCCTTCCTGTAGGAAGGTGATCCACGGTCACTTGAATATCAGCAACTCCACCTGGAAGACGCTACAATTCAAGTCCGTTAGGTTAAAGGAAAGTTTTAGCTCCATCCGCAAAGATGCCTCCAAATTTCCCATTCGGCTTAGAACCGCCATTTGTGTAGGTCTGAAGAGAACCTAACGGTGCCGATGGCCCATCAGAACAATATGCTCTATTCGGAATGAAAAATGCATAGCTTCTTCCGGAGTGAGCAGCATGCATCACGCCATAGTTGTTTACCCACAAGATCAATAGATCATCCAGTACAGTGACTCTCTCGGTGTTGTGCCAAACAAATTTTATGTTTAAAAAAATAAAAAATAATAAACAATGCAAATTTGAATTTTTTCGTTATCAAAGGTAATTCAACTGTGATGTCAGCAACGGACTCTAAATGAAAAAAAAAGCACAAAAAATTTTAAAGCAAACCGCACTAAATGGTTGTGAATGTATTTTACGAAAAAGCAATAAAATTTAATATTAAATACTGTCTACAAAGAGAACAATGAAAACTTAAAAAGAAATGTTTAAAACATAAAAAAAATCAAAAATGAAGTAAAAAAATAAATTTAAATACTTGTGTATATAAAAATTTAAAAGTAAGTGTTTAAAAAAATTTATTTAAATATTTATATAGAAATTTAAAGGTAAATGTTTAAAAATTAAAAAAAAAACTAAATAAAAAAATAAATTTATTTTATATAAAAATTTGAGTGCCAAAAATAAAGTGAAAACACAAAAAAAAAATTCTGTTATGTAAAATAAAATTGTAAAAGTAAACAACAAATCCGCCCAAAGCAAAAAAAAAATGAAATTCAAAAATACAAATTCCGCCCAAATGGAGTCACCACTGCTCAACGTGCCCCCCTTGATGGGCCACGTTCGGGTGCATCCGGTGCGCACCTACTCAAATGCATCATCGATCAGTCGATCAACGATCAATGGTGGCGTCATATGCGACGAACAGCCGGATGTGGTACATGACGAAAGCGGTTTGGGGTATACGCATACATTGGTAAGTTTGATGAACATTTGCTTTTTATTATTTTTTTTAAATTAAATTTCTTTATTAAAATAATTTTTTTAAATTAATTGTATACAGTATTTATATAGTATCTTAAGGTAACATCATAGCAGCTTAAACGTACTAGAACTTTTCTAATTCATTGGCTCTTTAAGAAAGAAGTCGGTTTGTGTTGTGTAGTGGAATTATATTCCGTCATCAGTTGTCAAATTTGGTTTAGAAACAGCCCGGTTTCGGCGATCTGTCTTTTTTCGTGAGATGCTCCAAACAAAAATTGAGAGGGATGACGGAAAATCGTTCCACTAAACATATTATTCCGGTGCAGTGAAATAACGCCCGTGGAATTAACGCCCGCGGGCGTTATTTCCCAAAAAAGGAAATAACACCCGCGGGCGTTTTTTCCTTTCTTGAAAAAGAAATAATTCCCGCGGGCGTTATTTCGTTTGATCCACGGGCTTTATTTCTCTTTCGAAAGGGCAATTAAGCCCGCAGAAGGGCTTTTTTAAATATGGTGTATTAGGGAAAAAATCGCCGCAGGCGAAAAATTGGAATAAAAAATCGCGCGATTTTTAATTCCAATTTTTGGTTTTTTTTTAAATATGGTGTATTATTATTGGAAAAAGCGCCGCAGGCGAAAAATTGGAATAAAAAATCTCGCAATTTTTAATTCCAATTTTTCGTTTTATCTGAATATGGTGTGTTGTTATTGGAAAAAGCGCCGCAGGCGAAAAATTGGAATAAAAAATAGCGCGATTTTTAATTCCAATTTTTGTTTTTTTTTTTTTTTAAATACGGTGTATTATTATTGAAAAAAGCGCCGCAGGCGAAAAATTGGAATAAAAAATCGCGCGATTTTTAATTCCAATTTTTCCTTTTATCTGAATATGGTGTATTGTTATTGGAAAAAGCGCCGCAGGCGAAAAATTGGAATAAAAAATCGCGTGATTTTTAATTCCAATTTTTCGATTCTTTATATTTTTTTTAAATCCCCTTCTAAATATTCAAATACTCAATCAAAATAAACAAAGCTTCAGTAAATTTCTATAATAATTTATTAGTAACAATTTTCAAGGTCTGTAAGTAAGTAAATATTTAAATACTCAATCAAAATAAATAAAACTTCATTACATACATATTGGCACTTTCAGACCACAATCTAAACAAATACTCATATAGAGTTTTCAACAATTTGACGACAAACCGGGTACAAAATATTTATATTGCCATTTACAATTGCAACCATAGATAACTAGATACGAAACTCTTCATTTCGTGAGAGCGCTGTCAAAATGCGCATTTTTTATAACATTTTTCATTAGTGCCACTCTGTTCGAAAACTGAAAATGGGTATTTTAGATATTATTTCTAGGAATTTTTCGGCTTCCTTATGTTATTGAAGACTATAGCAATAATAAAATTTTGTTTATACCAAATTAAGATAAGGATATAACCACAAATGTGATACACAGGATAGTATGATTTTCCCACATTCCGAATATTCGTGTTCGAAACCCGATCTCAGACAAATTAAGAATAACGCACAAAAAGTGGTGAACGATAATACATGTAGTTGGGTGGTATTTTTTAAGAAATATTTTACTCTGTTTTGCAATTCTATTAAAATGTGAATATATTAGAACTAAAATATAATAATTTTTAACCGGATATATATATAAATCTACCGAAGAACCGCTGCCCGCGTTCCATCTCATTAACATATTTTTTATAATTTTAATTGAAATACAATTTTTTTTCAGTAGAAACAATAAACTGCATTGCATATTACACACAAGCAATACAACTACCTCTGTATTTTTTATAATTGTTTATTATTTCAACCAAATTGGGCACATATAACAAAACATCAAAATCCACCGAATGTGACAATTTATTTTGGCGTGTTTTGCTTTCTGGCACCTGCAATTTGTACAAACAGCTGATCGGCCGGGTTTTCTGTTGTGTTGATGCTGGCAACAAAGCCACAGAAAACCCGTGGGAAAATCATAAAAGTGAGAGAGTAAAAAAGAGTTTCGTATCAAGTCATCTTTGATTGCAACCTTACTGTGCTCTCCAAAGCAATCCGCACACAATTTAAGGTGATTGCATGGGCTTAAGAGAACATCGCGTGGCTTGATAAAACAAATAACACACAACAACATGCTTAGACTCTCCCAAAATTCTCTGCCATTTCTTCACAGTCAGAACAATCCATTTCGGATACATCAATGTCTTCTGTGTCACATGTCGTATTTTCGGGATTACTTATTTGATTCGCCTGCGGCGCTTTTTCCAATAATAATACACTATATTTAAAAAAAAACGAAAAATTGGAATTAAAAATCGCGCGATTCTTTATTCCAATTTTTCGCCTGCGGCGCTTTTTCCAATAATAATACACCATATTTAAAAAAAAAAACAGAAAATTGGAATTAAAAATCGCGCGATTTTTTATTCCAATTTTTCGCCTGCGGCGCTTTTCCCACTAATACACCATATTTAAAAAAAAAAAAACAGAAAAATTGGAATTAAAAATCGCGCGATTTTTAATTCCAATTTTTCGATTCTTTCAATTTTTCTTAAATCCCCTTCTAAATATTCAAATACTCAATCAAAATAAACAAAGCTTCATTACATACACATTGGCACTTTCAGACCACAATCTAAACAAATACTCATATAGAGTTTTCAACAATTTGACGACTAACCGGGCACAAAATATTTCTATTGCCATTTACAATTGCAACCTTACTGTGCTCTCCAAAGCAATCCGCACACAATTTCAAGTGATTGCATGGGCTTAAGAGAACATCGCGTGGCTTGATAAAACAAATAACACACAACAACATGCTTAGACTCTCCCAAAATTCTCTGCCGTTTCTTCATAGTCAGAACAATCCATTTCGGATACATCAATGTCTTCTGTGTCACATGTCGTATTTTCGGGATTACTTATTTGATTCGCCTGCGGCGCTTTTTCCAATAATAATACACTATATTTAAAAAAAAACGAAAAATTGGAATTAAAAATCGCGCGATTCTTTATTCCAATTTTTCGCCTGCGGCGCTTTTTCCAATAATAATACACCATATTTAAAAAAAAAAACAGAAAATTGGAATTAAAAATCGCGCGATTTTTTATTCCAATTTTTCGCCTGCGGCGCTTTTCCCACTAATACACCATATTTAAAAAAAAAAAAACAGAAAAATTGGAATTAAAAATCGCGCGATTTTTAATTCCAATTTTTCGATTCTTTCAATTTTTCTTAAATCCCCTTCTAAATATTCAAATACTCAATCAAAATAAACAAAGCTTCATTACATACACATTGGCACTTTCAGACCACAATCTAAACAAATACTCATATAGAGTTTTCAACAATTTGACGACTAACCGGGCACAAAATATTTCTATTGCCATTTACGATTGCAACCTTACTGTGCTCTCCAAAGCAATCCGCACACAATTTAAGGTGATTGCATGGGCTTAAGAGAACATCGCGTGGCTTGATAAAACAAATAACACACAACAACATGCTTAGACTCTCCCAAAATTCTCTGCCGTTTCTTCATAGTCAGAACAATCCATTTCGGATACATCAATGTCTTCTGTGTCACATGTCGTATTTTCGGGATTACTTATTTGATTCGCCTGCGGCGCTTTTTCCAATAATAATACACTATATTTAAAAAAAAACGAAAAATTGGAATTAAAAATCGCGCGATTCTTTATTCCAATTTTTCGCCTGCGGCGCTTTTTCCAATAATAATACACTATATTTAAAAAAAACAACGAAAAATTGGAATTAAAAATCGAGCGATTCTTTATTCCAATTTTTCGCCTGCGGCACTTTTTCCAATAATAATACACCATATTTAAAAAAAAAAACAGAAAAATTGGAATTAAAAATCGCGCGATTTTTTATTCCAATTTTTCGCTTGCGGCGCTTTTTCCAATAATAATACACCATATTTAAAAAAAAAAACAGAAAAATTGGAATTAAAAATCGCGCGATTTTTTATTCCAATTTTTCGCCTGCGGCGCTTTTCCCACTAATACACCATATTTTAAAAAAAAACCCCGTCTGCGGGCTTAATTGCCCTTTCGAAAGGGAAATAAAGCCCATATCGCCGAATAGGGCGCGCGGGCGTTCTTTCCCTTTGTGAATGGAAATAAAACCCACGGGTTTAATTTCGTTTTATTCGCAGGCGCTATTTCTTTTTCAAGTAAGGAAAAAGCGCCCACGGGCGTTATTTCACTGCACCTATTATTCCTACCCCGTAGGAAAAACGAGCAAACGAAAAGGTCGGGATTTCCTTAGTTTCTTTGATTGTGTTTTATTTAGTTTGATTTCCTCAATTCCTAGGGCATTTAATGCTAAAAATAATTGGCAACCCTTCCCATTAGCTGTTTTGCTTTTTCGTGTGATAAGATGTGTTTCAAAACGCTTTAGCGTTCATTATTTTTCTAATTAAAGACAAAAACAACAGAAAATGAAATCAGACCTAGTAACATAAAAATAAAATTTACGTTTGAGTGCTTATCGAAATCGCATTTGTACATACATACATATGTAAAGTTTGTATATTTGCATATGTATGCGGATCAGCACTCGACGAGTTCATAAGTCAATAAGAGATTTTGGTCCGTAATCTTTATGAAAATAAACAAATATACGTGCATGCGTATGTTTGTTACGAAAAAGAATAATAATAGGTTCTTTTCTTTTGATTCCAGCAAAACATTAACTAGCATTTCTTGCTAATCTCTTTTAACGAAATTTGTGAGAGTAAAGTGACATTTTCTCTCAGTGAGAGATGTTAGCAAAATAGATAAGGAAACTTCAATTAGCAAATGTTAGTGACATATCACCGTTTAAACTTATAACTGCCTAAGTGAGACTTTAATAACCGCTTAACTCTCCGACTTCAGACCTGAAAAGAACGTTAGAAGAAAATATAGAGCTTCCCAAAGACAAAAAGTATGGTATAAATCGATAGAGCTGGACGCCGGGAGTTAAAGTTTGGCAAATCTCAATTTTGGCATAGGCGGTTATGAAAGGTTCACTTAGGCGGTTATGCAGGTTAAACGACGATATGATTGTTTGGTGCGTGAAAAGGGATAAAAGACACGCCCGAAAATTTAAGAAAACATTTAAATCATCATCAGAAAAGGAGAATATGGATTTAAATATTACCCTTTAAGCGTTCTATTGCCTTAGAAAAAATTTCGACTGACATACTGGCTCGAGGGGGTTCAATGCTTTCAAGCAAGCTTCTGGAAATTCGAAAATTATGAGGATAGCTCGGAACTACAATTTCAATATAATGAAGTAAACAATTCCTGGTATTTCGATTGGTTAGAAACAAGCCGATGTCGACTGACCTTAAACTTTCTACAGCTACTTGTTCAATCTCATCATCGCTTTCAATAGGCTCCATAAGCTTGTTACAGTTCTTGAAAATCTCTGCATGTATGAATATGAATTTGTCTAATAGCAAAGAGTGAAAAGTAAGAGTGAATTGTAAGAATAAAATTTCTTACTTCTTCCATTACAGCCGATCCGTCGGAAGATGCACTCTCATAGTGGTTCTTGTTTTGAGCCGCTGTCTAATGTATATATATTTCAATATAGGACTAGTTTGCCTGCATCCATACATTATAAATAACTTCCCGTGTCGATATTAAACCTTTTTTTAAATAAAAATAGCTATATAACTTGATTTACTACGTATGTATTTACTTTTGTATTTTCCAATACAAATTTGAATTCCTTTTTCCACATTTGACATTTCTTCTTCTTCTTGCTAGTATCTTGCTAGTGGAAATTTGTCCAGTAAAAAAGTTAGTAGAACTATCATTGTCGCTCTCACCAGTTTCGTTCAGTGCTCTCTAAATTTTCGTTCAGTTCGCTCTCTTTTACTGGAGAGAAACCAAAGAAACACAAATTATATGTCAAATCTAGAAATTAGTGTTTATTAACGTTAATTAGTGGATAAAGAAACAAAGCTAATATTAGCAAGTTGAGATTAGTTTGCCATATATGTATGTACATATGTATGTACATTAGGCCGTTTCGCCTTATATGGAGCAAAAAAAAAGTACACCCTAAAACATTTCCAAAAAAAAAAAATATTCTTTCTGAGCAGACCCCCATTGAAATTTTATAGTGAATAATTTTCTACATTTTAACCCCCTAGTACCTCCACGAAAGTGTTATTTTGACCCTTTTTTTAAATACAGGAAAAATAATATTTTTAAGGTGGCTAGTGGCTTCAAATATTCTAGAAAATTATTCGCCATAAAATTTTAGTAGGGGTCTCCTCAGAAAAAATTTGTCTAAAAAATAAACCTAAAAGGACACAGGAAGAGAAAAATATATACATACGTACTTATTCTTCGGAATATTGACCGTGTTTTTTTTGGGTTCTGTTTAAGCGATCGGAATATGTACTTCTTATTGCAAGAGATTAATGATTTTCGAAGACGTTTAACATGCTAACAAAAAAAGGTACATTAAGTTAGTATGAAATATGTAAGTACTGGGTGTCAGTGACCCCAATGGCGCACATAGGGTTAATACGTTTATTTAGTCCAAACCTTTCCCTCAGGCCAAAGGCATTTATGTGATCGGACTATAAAAACCGAAGATACATATAAAAGTGGAATATATGGAATAGAATACAAACCCATACATCTTGCACAGAAACATAATAATATAAACTTTTTTTTCGAATTATAAACTTATGTTATGTTCAGACACAACCTTAATTGAACATTAAGAGACTTCATTCAATTTTCAAGCCCAATGATTCTCAATTTACCATACAAAAATTGACCAAGTTAATGCTTCATTAGAAATTAATGAGTTGTTAATGAAGAACAATTCTGCATGCAACCCTGTTAAAAGGCTTGTTTCATAAGTAAAATGAAATGTCATGAAAAGAGAAATGTGATTAGCGTCAGTGTCCACTAAACAGGTTGGTTCGTCAGATCAGCTGCATTCTTGTTCTTCTTCATCACCTATCAAATTTGTTTTTATTTCTGCTTATTTTATACATGCATTCGTGTTTACGATTGGTAAAAATTGTGAGATGAATGTCAAATTATTTCGTCCTCCTTGCAATTTTGACATTTAGGTCACGAGAGTTTGATACTCAGCTCACGGCGTGTATGTGTGTATGTATCTTGAGCCGACCTGTTAAATGGGCCAAGTAAATTAAATATGTCTGAACACCAAATCTAAAGATGTTCAATCAACCCCAATTGACTTAATTAATTTTTATGTCTGAACATGATATTAAAGCTTTCTTAATTAAATATATTTATGTATTTCCACTTTTACTTTTCAGTGTGTCGCATATTAGGGTGGTCCTTAAAATCAAATTAGCAATTTTATTCGGTCTCACCCCCTAGATCGGTAACAACATAGTCAAAGATATCACACATAAATTTTGGTCCCGATCGGAGATGGTTAAGGGGTGTCGCACAGGGATAAAAGTTCAGAAAGCTCTATGGAGATTCGAAAATAAATTATATATCTAATGCCCGAAATCGATAGTTCTGAACTCAAGGTTATTAAATATAAATTTTGGTCCCGATCGGGGACGGTTAAAGCGTGTCGCACAAGGGTCGTTCAGACCAAAGTAGGCACCAAACAATTTCATAACATTTTTTTTTATATCTAATGCCCAAAATCGATAGTGCTGTATTCGAGGATACCAAATATAAATTTTGGCCAGGATTGGAGACGATTAAGGCATGTCGCACATATGGTAATATGAATTTTAACCCCTGAGCGACACCCCTTAACCATATCCGATCGGGACCAAAATTTATATGTGATCTCTGAGACTATATTAGCATCGACCTAGAGGAGGTTCACGAAATATGATATTCAACAATTTGTCTCCATACATTTGGGGACCACCCTAATACACATACATATCTATATGTATGCCTATCTTCTTTTACATATAATAATTAACGAAAATCAATGAACGTCTATACCCGTTTGTACCGGATCTTTGAAAATCATGACATAAAAGGCCTTTAATCGTATTAATCAATTATTTTTATTAAATTTGCTCTTTTTTTCTTTTTCCGATTAATAAATTGCGTTGCTTTAGCCAGAGGGAAATCCCCAAAAATAATCTATTAATAGCAACACGAAAAAAAATACATATTAATCAAAAAATTGCCTAATTCGACTAAATTTTATTTTCTATCTTTTCTTTTCTGTCTGTCAGTTTTAAAAAGAATGATTAATGACCAGTGATCTCTATGCATAACAAAAAAAAGGAAAAGAAAAAGAAAATCATAAATGATTTGTGCTTTTTTACATTTGAATTAGGGTGGTGGTGTTAAAAGCTTTCAGAAGAAATTAATTTCATTAAACTTGACGACAAAAAAGAATGTCAAACAAGATGGGATTTTGCTCATTTGCAATGGCAGGCGGTGCAAATATTCTGCTGTTTAGGCGCGTCATTTCCTTTCGCTTATGGTGCCTCGTAACGTCAAAAAGAAATGCTTTTATTCGAACTCGATTTAGTTTCTCATTTTTCAAAAAATTTACCTCATCTTTCAAACCATTTTCCAGTTGATCCTTTAGTGAATCTGAATTTTGTACACAACTTTCGCAAAGTTTTGGCTATGTGAGACCCACAAGCCACACTAAAGTTGACAGATTCATTAAATAAAAGGTACCTCAAAATGGTACCACTTCAAGAATGAGTTGGATTGCGAACTTACATATATGTATGTATGTATATAGCGCAGGGCAAGTACATCGTATAACTAGGGACACGATATCGAATCAAAAGCATCGATCTGGTACTCATTTAAAATATCGGTTAAAAAGAATCGCGAACCCGATAATATCGAAACTAAACTACTCGATACTCAAAGTATCGGTATCGAAAGTGGTAATATTCTAGAAGGTGCAACCTTAAAATTTTCTGTAAAATAGTTAAAAAAGGTACCAATCGACGCGTTCTGACCTCTCAGTACAACAATTAAATGGTTATCTTAATGAAATAAATCCTTATACTTCATCAATTATTTTTCAAGGCAAAATGTTATAAATTTGTATTAATGAACAATGAATGTGATTTTTTATCTATTCCCTACGGGAAGTGCATGTAACTTAAAACTGACTTTAAACTGTTTACAAAGACACTAGTGGTCACTTTTAATTGTATATTTTCTTTGAAAAAAGCTAACTACTTTTGTATGGGAATGGCGATAAAAAAGTCAGCCCTGTGTACTTCTGCATTACTTGGAGGGTAACTATAAACTAACTTTTTTTGGGTGAAAACTAATTGATCCCAAAATATAACCTCATTCACATTTAGAAAATTATACAAAAAATACAAGGGAACTGGTTGCAGATGTACCTGTTACATATGTACATACATGTTTCCATTCATGGAATTCGCAAAATATTCGATATTATTCCATTGCTTCGCTTCCCAAATCCAAAAAGGGGATTTTTCACAGCATAATTCTATCAGTTTAAATATTTTTGAATAAAAATATTTTCATCAGGCATTTGAAAGCTTTTGTCAATGCACACTTTCTCCTTTTTTTGGATTTTTCTGCATGACAAAGCAACTAATTAAAAATGGGTTTCTTGCTGTTTGATACAAATTGATTATTTTTTTCAATTGTCTCAAAATAACCAGTTAAAACTCAACTACTTTTAGCAATTGATTTTTTTCTTCCTGCAGGGTTATATAAAAATGAATGTGTGTGTGTGTGTGTGTGTGTGTGTGTGTCCTTTATGGACTCCCAAAGTAATCAACCGATCTTTTTGAAATTTTCACAGTAGATTCACGTGGTACTAGCGCACATAATAGGGTATATATAATTTCGAAAAAGTGGGAACTTCCCGGAATATAGGCCCAAATATGGACCCAGAGTGACCCAGCAAGTGTTTGAGCAATATGGGTATCAAACGAAAGGTGCTGAGCAGGCCTTCAACATAGAGGTATTTTCATTGCGCTGCCTAGGCGGGGCCCCAAATATGGGTCTAAACGTGGATCCGGATGACCCTCGAATGCTTCTAGGCGATATTGGTATCAAATGAAAGGTGTCGAGCAGGGCTTCAACATACAGATATTTTCATTGTTATTTTTTGAGTCGGTTTCCCAGAAATGGTTCAAGTAGTGAGCTCGGATGGTGATGGGTGGTCCCGATAAAGGTAAATGTAAAGGTAAAGGTAAAGGTAAAGGTAAAGGTAAAGGTAAAGGTAAAGGTAAAGGTAAGGGTAAGGGTAAAGGTGAAGGTAAAGGTAAAGGTAAAGGTAAAGGTAAAGGTAAAGGTAAAGGTAAAGGTAAGGGTAAGGGTAAAGGTGAAGGTAAAGGTAAAGGTAAAGGTAAAGGTAAAGGTAAAGGTAAAGGTAAAGGTAAAGGTAAAGGTAAAGGTAAAGGTAAAGGTAAAGGTAAAGGTAAAGGTAAAGGTAAAGGTAAAGGTAAAGGTAAAAGTAAAGGTAAAGGTAAAGGTAAAGGGAGAGACCCATTATAACATAAAAGCTTTTGTTTGTCGCTGCGAAGCGGGACGGGTATTTGCTAGTATTATATAAGCGCAATGTTTAGATATGTAAATATGTAAGCTTTTTTTTCTAAATTTATACGAATTTGTATGAATTCCTATCTCTTTAAAATTGTTTTTGAAAAATTTTCCCCCCGAAAAAATGGTTTTTCAGGAGATAGAGAGGCTCTCACAAGATTTCGAACTGAAATCCAAACTTGCCGGAGGCTTACATATGCATATGTGTTTAGAAAAATTTTCTGCAATGGCGGCCCTCGGCCGCGTTAAAAAAAAATAACCCTCAGCTGACAGAATTCTCTTTCTGGGGTAATATCTATGGACCCATCCAACTTTTGATTTCAGTTTTGTGATCTGTGAGAGGTCCTTAACCCTGAAAAGTTATTTCTCGCGGAGCATTCCTTTAGAAAAATGAATTTTTTGGGAATTTGAATTTAAATTATCGAAACAAAAAAATGATGAAACTCAAGTGGCAGAATAGCTGCGCATTCCATGTTATAAAGAGAAGCCAGTGCGCAGTATGATTTTTCTTTCGGACTTCTTCTTTCCCCTTACGGCCAAAACAGAAGCTTACAAGAGGCAAATTTGTATTTCCAAAGATTTTATATTTTAAAAATAATTTATTTTATAGTTGTCAAATTGAAACAATTGTTAGAAAAAAGTGCCGAATGTCAAAAAACCTATCGAACTACAAGCTGGCTCATTGGGTTTTAACCGCCTAGATGATATTTCGTTGGTTTTTTCCAACATAGCTTACTCCCTTGCACCAACACAAAACTGTATTTGACCACCTCTTTCACACAAAAAACCTTGTAGAATACCAGCAAAAAACGTAGTGTCATATGGGCATTAATGGAAAACAGACCTTGTTTTTGTTTATAACGTGTTTTTAGTAAAGTGAAAAAGAAAAAAGATATTGACGATTTTTTCGCTGAAATGAAGATTTTTTATTTGCAAACGTCAAATTATCGTATGAAAATGAAAAATATATAATCTTATATCTCCCGTTATCATTATTTCTATCGCATGGTAATCGACCGATTTTCGGCACTATTTTGCGTTGCACAATTTTTTGGACAAATATGACACAATTTTAATTTTCCATCACTGAATGTACTCATTTGTTCGATACCGTGGTTGAAGTACTCGATACCAAAAAATATCGTTGCAAAAGAATCGAGTAAAAAGTATCGGTATCAAATGCAAAAAATATCGATTTGGTATCGTATCGTATCGAAATTCGTGTCCCTACGTATAACCAAGCTTTTGTTTTGCTATGGAATATTCTAGTCCTCCAATCGAATACCAAGCTAATGTTTTTCAAAATTCGTTATCGAAGTTAACACATGAAAAGAGATTCGTATAGCAATCGCTTTAGATTTGTTTAATTTCTCATTTTAAATTCTTCGAGCAATTTTATTTCCATAAGCGCTCTACCCTAATACAACTAACACGTTAATGTCGCGCGTGTCGTTACGTCTGCGTAATCGAGTAATTTGATACGCCAACGGCAACGGACTTGTGTATTTTGCCGGTTCTTTTTTCTATACACACATTTTTTGGTAGTTTTTAAATTTGTGTTCAAATATACAGACATTTTTATTCAAAACAAGAAGATTACTTTGTTGCCTTTCGTTGGGTTTTTTCTTGCTTATTAATATCACATCTCCATATTAATTCAGTCACGCGAATTTAGTGTGTTGGAACAATTTTTGGTTTTATTTTAAATCGATTAAAAAAAGTAGACATTGATTTTTTTTTTAACTAGCTGACCCGGCAAACTTCGTTCTGCCCAAAATAGATTTTTTTATTAATTTCATTTCAAAAATTGTTATTACACCGGTATTGTTTTTAATAGAAAATTAACGATTTTTCACTACTTCATTGTGTATACAACTTCAAAAATATATAATTTTAGTATTCAGTTTAAGGCTGCACGATACACAACATTTTTAGTTTTCTGTTCCGGATATTTATTTTCACTGAGTATTGGCTATTTTAACCAAGTAAGTAAGAGTATTGGTACGTATAGTATACCTCCATAATGGTTTTCAGGCCCTTCCTCCAACCCTTATAGATATATTCAGCCTCAAAAGTTTAGTACGTATGGGAGGTGCAATGCCCCATTTTTCGACAAATCTTTTCTTTTTTTGGGTGAACATGGTATTGATATCGTATATCTGCATAGTGATTTCTATGTACATGCCATGAACGCTTTTAGGGATATTTAGCCTTAAAAATTAAGAACGCATGGGAAGTGCCACGCCCCCTTTTCCCAAAACTACTGTTTTTTTCATAAGCATGCTATTGATATCGTTAATCTCCTGATCAATTTTCAGGTCCCAACCTTAAACGCTTTTATAGATATTCAGCTTGAAAAATTAAGTTTGTATGGGAGGTGCCACGCCCCCTTTTCCGATAACCTACACTTTTATGCGCAAAAATTGTTTTGATATCATATAGCTCTGTACCAATTTCTAGGTCCCTGACTTAAATCCTTTTAAAGATATTCAGCTAAAAAAATTAAGCGTTGTTGGGAGGAGCCACGCCCCATTTTCGTATAACTCCTATTATTTTGCGTTAATATGGAATTGTTATCGTTTATCTCCACACCAATTTCCAAGTCCCTAGCGTAAACAATTTTAGAGATATTCAGCATGAAAAATTAAGTTTGTATGGGAGGTGCCACGCCCCTTTTTCCGATAACCCCCACTTATATGCGTGGAAATGGTTTTGATATCATTTATCTCTATACCAATTTTCAGCTCCCTACCTTGAAATGTTTTAGAGATAATCAGCTTTCAAAATTAAGGTTGTATGGGAGGTGCCACGCCCCCTTTTCTGATAACCCCCACTTTTCTGAGTGAGAAGGGTTTTAATATTACCTACCTCTATACCAATTTTCAGCTCCCTACCTTAAACTGTTTTAGAGATAATCAGCTTTAAAAATTAAGGTTGTATGGGAGGTGCCACGCCCCCTTTTCTGATAACCCCCACTTTTCTGATTGAGAAGGGTTTTGATATCAACTACCTCTATACCAATTTTCAGCTCCCTACCTTAAACTGTTTTAGAGATAATCAGCTTTTAAAATTAAGGTTGTATGGGAGGTGCCACGCCCCCTTTTCTGATAACCCCCACTTTTCTGAGTGAGAAAGGTTTTGATATCACCTACCTCTATACCAATTTTCAGCTCCCTACCTTAAACTGTTTTAGAGATAATCAGCTTTAAAAAATAAGGTCGTATGGGAGGTGCCTCGCCCCCTTTTCTGATAACCCCCACTTTTCTGAGTGAGAAGGGTTTTGATATCACCTACCTCTATACCAATTTTCAGCTCCCTACCTTGAACTGTTTTAGAGATAATCAGCTTTAAAAATTAAGGTTGTATGGGAGGTGCCACGCCCCCCTAACATTTTTAACTTTTTTCTTCGACTAAACCTTCGCGAGGTAACAACAAACAAACCCCCCTAAGGAGGTATTTGATTTGGTTCAGCCTTTTTCAAGTTTTAGCGTTTCAATTAAATACCAAATCATTTTTATATATATAGATAACTGTTGTTGTTATTTTTTGCTGACGTGGTTGGTATTGCTGTTGATGATTGATTGTTGATTGTTGATGATGATGATGATCTTGCACTAACAAACATTTCGTTTACAAGCTTTCACACTCCATGACGGAAGCTAAGATTTCGATACATTACACTCCAATTCGAGTCCAATGTGTGAGATATGTACATATTATTAAGTATTTTTTTTATTTTTTATGCAGATACATATCTACATACATACATATTTACTTATTTATGTACATAGCTCTGACGTCATAACATCTCGATTATCAGACACTATGTAATAATTCATACATATGTAGGTATGTATGTCTTTAATTGTTGTGTGAAGTGATTTTCAGCTGATAAGATATTCTTAAAGATAATGAATTTCGAGTTGTTTGCACATTCTTGTCTTTTTATTTAACGCAATACGTACATATGTATGTACATACATACGTTACATAATATGTACATAAATACCTGTCTTTATACATAAATATATGAATATATGTATATATTTAACAATACACGCGTGTGTTTCATGTTCATCAATGTCGCAAAGTCCAAATCTCTGCCGACAACATCAAGTTCAATGAACTTTGCAAAAGAGATCATTGCCCAAATTTGGCATCTGTAGCAAAATAAAAAAGGAGGGTACTTAGAATGAGAGGAATGAGCTTTTTTTGTATTTGTTAAAAAGGGTCCTCGTTATTGATAAAAATCGATTTTATTTGAGATTTGCCAAAATTAAGTTTTGTTTCGGTTCATGGGATAGTTTAATAGATTAATAGCTCTGTTAGTACCATTGCAAGCAGCGCATGATAATCTGGCGGAAGTTTTTTAGGTCCTAAGAACCTATGAGAAGAAGAACCTTCACAAGAGTTTACAGATAAAGATACATACTTTCGAAACTCGACTACATTTCCAGTTTTGTTTGTGAATTCCCTCAAATTCCGTCAAACATTATTGATGGTGAGATTGGAAGTAGAGTATGTAGTTGTCTTTCAAACATTTTGGAATTGATAACCAATGCTAAGGTTTATTGGGTAGTAAATGATACTAATGTGTACAAATTAACTTACGTACATATATAAATATTTTAGGGACCCATAATAATCATTATTCGTTATATTTTCAGTGAAAAAAATCAAATACTTGCAAACATCGTAGAAGAGTATTGAGTTTGTGTATGTGCATTAGGGCGGGTCAATTTGTACTGACGGGAAAACCCCTACTTTGTTTCGGCCACAGCTGCATTCTCTGGTCAATTCTGAACAAAAAAGTCCAAAGGAGACTAGTTCTAAAATGAAGTTTGACCCTCCGCAATTTTGATTTTAGATAGTCATCCCTAAAAAAATTTTTTATATTTGTTAAAAAAATGTAGTTGAAGATACTTAAATTAAATTTTGAGGTTTACTTGAATTGAGCTCATCCGTCGGCCGAAACATCATAGCAAAATTTAATCAATTTGGTTGTTTTTTAGGGAAATATATTCATTTTCCTAACCC
Organism: Urophora cardui; assembly: GCA_960531455.1. NCBI lineage: Eukaryota > Metazoa > Arthropoda > Insecta > Diptera > Tephritidae > Urophora > Urophora cardui. The sequence goes on from OY482672.1 coordinate 131,585,069, forward strand.
CTTTTTAAGAACTTCTCCCAATTATTTTATGTTACAACAGGTATATCTTAAAAATTTGAAATATCTAAGTGAAACGCCGAAACACGTCAACTTAATTTTTGCCTGTAGAATACAACGACGTGTCCAGAATATCCGTATTAAATCTTGATTTCGAGATATTTAGGAAAGAAGTTTCAGATTTCTGAAAGTGAATTCTTCGTCGTTTGTAAACTTTACCCAGGCTTTGCACTTTTTTCCGCGAAAAGATTTTAATAGCTGTCTACTTAATTGGGATATTATAAATTCAATGCCACCTCCAGTTTTCCGAAATTGCATTCGGTTTTCGAGATAACTGTAGATAATTAAAATTTACCATACCCCATTTACCCCTGGTAATAACTCATTCAGTTTTCGAGCTAATATATCAAAACTTTGCACGTGACTGTATCCTACTATTACCTTAACTATTTCTAAAAATAATCGAAATCGGGTCACTATGGCATATAGTCCCCGTACAACTGATTGTTCAGATATATGGTTTTGATCTTTTATTTGTTCCTAACTCCGAAAATACTCCTTCCACGCAGAAAGTATTATAATAACTTTCATTCAAAATTAATACATAAACAACTTCTTCATATACGATTTCGACATATATGCAACAGTTAATGCACTTTTGTGCAACCAAAGTCGAAATTTCACAATAAAAATTTTTTCTAAGGTCGTTAGCACATGTATCATATTAAATGAATTAGATGAGTTTTATATCATCTTATAGAAAATTAAAAGAAGTATTATCCAGTTTTAAAATCGTGAAAATACATGCACTTATAAGGATTTTATACCTATTTGATTAAATTTTTCTTTGTTAATGTTTGATACAATTTTCGTACAAAACAATCACGGCGAGGTAGAACAAATTTTAATACGAAGGTCAGACCACCCACGAGGTTATTGCAGAATATCAAAGTTCAATGCTTCACTAACAAGTATCTGTCAAAAACAAAATCGCAAAGTGGTAACTTTTTGAGAAAACCGCAATTTTATATATTTCATGTTTTCGCGGAATCTAATATCCGCCACAGTCCGAATTTTTTCGATTGGTATACCTTTTCGGATACCTTGAGGATGATAAAGAAAGCATCAAATAAAAAAGGATACCTGTGATGGGAACATTTCACGTAAACAAGATATAAAGGATAACACCTGTCATGTAAAAGATACCTACATTAATTCACTTATAATTCCGAAAATGTTAGTTCCTCGTGAAAAACTTATATTGCACGTTCATTTAGAATTAATACGAAAATATTTCTTTGATATATGGTTTTGACGTACCTGCAGTTTTTAATGCACTTTTGTGCAACCAAAGTCAAAATTTCGATAAAAAAAAAATCGTTTTTTCCATGTTCCTACTTTGGGGTCAAATATTTTGTTTGTGGACATTGTTATCTTTGAAATTTTGACCATTTATAAAAACATGAAATATTCAGTACGTACACTAGTAATCTGTAAATGATTCAATCGCATCGTGCAAATTATGTTGGGCATATAAATTAAGCACGAATCTGTTATATTGAAAAGTGTTAATTTTATTATACGATCTCCCATGCAGGTTCCCATTAGTTTTAATACATTCCTTACAATTTAGTACAATTTACCGCGTGATCGCGTGTGTGATTTAATACAGTTCTTTCCTTTTCAAAATAGTTTTAAAATTTACTACTCTCAAAAAAATGATTAATTTATATGCCCACGATAATTTCCACGATACGATTGAATCATTTACAGATTACTAGTGTACGTACTGAATATGTCATGTTTTTATAAATGGTCAAAATTTCAAAGATAACTATGTCCACAAACAAAATGTTTGACCCCAAAGTAGGAACATGGAAAAAACGATTTTTTTATCGAAATTTTGACTGGTTGCACAAATGTGCATTAACTGTTGCATATATGTCGAAATCGTATATGAAGAAGTTGTTTATGTATTAATTTTGAATGAAAGTTATTATAATACTTTCTGCGTGGAAGGAGTATTTTCGGAGTTAGGAACAAATAAAAGATCAAAACCATATATCTGAACAATCAGTTGTACGGGGACTATATGCCATAGTGACCCGATTTCGATTATTTTTAGAAATAGTTAAGGTAATAGTAGGATACAGTCACGTGCAAAGTTTTGATATATTAGCTCGAAAACTGAATGAGTTATTACCAGGGGTAAATGGGGTATGGTAAATTTTAATTATCTACCGTTATCTCGAAAACCGAATGCAATTTCGGAAAACTGGAGGTGGCATTGAATTTATAATATCCCAATTAAGTAGACAGCTATTAAAATCTTTTCGCGGAAAAAGTGCAAAGCCTGGGTAAAGTTTACAAACGACGAAGAATTCACTTCCAGAAATCTGAAACTTCTTTCCTAAATATCTCGAAATCAAGATTTAATACGGATATTCTGAACACGTCGTTGTATTCTACAGGCAAAAATTAAGTTGACGTGTTTCGGCGTTTCACTTAGATATTTCAAATTTTTAAGATATACCTGTTGTAACATAAAATAATTGGGAGAAGTTCTTAAAAAGGGGTTAGGAAAATGAATGTATTTCCCTAAAAAACAACCAAATTGATTAAATTTTGCTATGATGTGTCGGCCGACGGATGGGCTCAACTCAAGTAAACCTCAAAATTTAATTTAAGTATCTTCAACTACATTTTTTTAACAAATATAAAAAATTTTTTTAGGGATGACTATCTAAAATCAAAATTGCGGAGGGTCAAACTTCATTTTAGAACTAGTCTCCTTTGGACTTTTTTGTTCAGAATTGACCAGAGAATGCAGCTGTGGCCGAAACAAAAGTGCAAAATAAATTGACCCGCCCTAGTGTGCATGTCTGAAAGAGCACTATCCGAATCTACTATGATCGAAAAATTTTAAGCGATATCCATAAAAATCAAAAATAATCATTAGCTCAGCAGGACCATCGGTAGCCGCAGTGCTTAGCGTTTCGCTAATATTCGACTACTGATGGTTGGAGCGTAGGTTCAATGCCTGGTGTGCTCCCGAGAAGATGTCTGATGATGAAGAAAGTGGTTTTTCTTCGAAATAGCTATCACATCTACCATCGCTGTATGAGCTAATTGGATTTCTCCGCCTATTCAGTTCAAGCCCTTTCATATGGTACCTGAAATTTAAAAATCAATAAAACTCTACAGGAGAATTAAATTTTTAAACAGGTGGCAACCCTTTTCAGAACTTCCTGCACATCTACAGGTCAAACCCTTTCATGTGACACCCCATTTTCGAAAATCGGTATAAAGGTGTAAAACTTATGGTGCGTACAAAAGATCGATTAGCGTAATATATATAAAGATTTCTGATCAAAAAAATAAAATTCACACAATAATGATTATTTCTGAAAGATTGAATATCGCTCAAGGAATAAGTGTTATTTCTGATAAAAAAAAAAAATAAAACTCAAAAACTAATGATTATTTTTGATGAAATATAAAAAACTCAACATATAATGATTAAATGGCGATTTTTATTATAAAACACATAATGATTACGGTCCCTGAAATATGTAAGTTCTAGTCTAATTACGCATTTTTAATTTAAATAAAATCACAAATAAAGACGAACTGTGATCAGTAACGAAATCAGTGTCAGTGCAGGAAAATTTCAAAGTCAAGGCGGTTTGACAAATTATGTACAAACATAAGCAAATTTATTTATGCACATACATATTTACATATCGAGGCTTCCAAACAATACTGTACTAAGTCGACTTAGTACGTTTTCCCGTTTTTAGTGTTTTTAAGAAGAGCGTGTCTTAATTTAGATGCTGTCAAATTTTGGTATCAATCGGACAATCCAATCAAAAGTTATAAGCAAAAGTGTACATATAATACAACTAGAGATTTTTACAGAATAAAAACTTTGAGAGCTTGCCATGAAAAACCATGTAGCAAATTTTTATTTCTTCTTACGGTTTTATATAAAGCGTACACTAGCTTCGATATTGTCGAGTTTTGGTGTTGATCGTTCAATCCAAACAGAAGTTACAAGTGAAAATATACTTAGCATACAACCGAAGTTTCATATCGAGTTTAAACTTTGAGAGCTTCTCCTGCAAAACACAGTTTTCAGACTTAGTACAGTTTTGTTTGGAAGCGTCGATATGTATTTGCAAAACATGTCTCATTGAACGATTGCCAATATTTCATTATGATAATCATATATATAGTACTTCTATATTGATAGTATTCTATCTGTGCAATGTGTATGAATTCATCCAAAAATTTTGTGCAACTGGCAGTTCTGCGCATGCGCCTCAATTACATTTAATGTCATCTGTGAATATGTGTGACAAATACATTCAATTGAGTTCAGAGGCGTTTGAAAAAAAAATTGAAAGGCATCATTGTGTTCTAGGTGACTTATTCCCCTTTGATTTTAGTTTTTGAATTTGTTTATAATTAATATAAGAAATTTGCCACATTTATTTTGAGATGCAAACTTTTGTGAATTTTTTTATGAAAATTAGTGGAAATGTTCTAGAAAAATCTATTTTCTATGCACTCATATTTTTAAGAATCGCGACGGAAAGGGTTCCATGTTAAAATACTGTGGTCCGATCCATGGGCATTATATCAAAAAGTAGAACTTTGCCGTTTGAGGGTTATGTTTGTAATGTATGTACGTTCCAAGGTCGCCAGCACGGTGATCTAAGCAAAAGTACTGCGAATTTCTAAACTGAATAACAGAAAAATTTAGACAACGAACTTTTGGACACAGCAACATATGAGGACCAAAGTTCAGACTACGTTACTCTCCAAACCGACCTCAACAGGGGACTACAGGTAATAATATAACAAGACGGATGAAAGAAAGGACTACGAACCAATCGCTATATGCTCCACATATTTACAGCCGATAAAAGGTGGACGGGTGGGAGCTGCAGTGTTTTTTTCCTGGAGCAGACTGGCGGTCACATACTAACAGGGCACTGTCATCCCATCTCAAGATGGGACTGGTGCAAAGTCAGGCGTACACGGCATGCATCGAACCCGATGCTGACTATAAAGCCAAAAATACCAGCAAGCTAAAATACTATAATTAAAATTTTATCTGTATTATTATATGATTTTTAAAAGTATATATGTATACATACATATTTATGTAAGAAATCTATCTATCTATCTATTACGTATGTAAAGATATTTTATTTATTTTATCCCTTTTATTGTCACAAATATAGCACCGCTTCGACATTTTTTAATTTTTTAATACGAGAATCAAATAATAAATATGTAAATTCCCTATAATTTTTTTTATGTGCCGTCACTGCGATTTATTTTGAATTCATATGTCATTTTTCAAATTTGATTGCTCGGTTTTCTCTTTCTTTTTTTCTATATGTCTGTACTGTAATGTTGGCTGATGGAACTCGTAGGTATTACGAATATAGGAGTACTATATATAATATATATTATATATGATGATAATGCTGAGTTTATTTACGCACTGATTTAATTAATAAAAAATCAATTTGGAATTTTGAAAAAAAAAAAATAAATAAATAAAAATGTAGTAAACACAGACTTTTAATTAAATGCGAATGCACACGAATCACGAATGTTATACATTAGTACATATGTATGGTGCATACATATGTTTGTAGAAAAATATGACATTCTAAGAACACGTGTCTGCGGTGATAACTAATTTTAATCAACAGCATGTCATCGAGTGTTTTTCCTTATCAAACATAAGTTGTACATACCTACACATAGTAGAGTACATGCACAAAGTGTGCCATATGTATGTACATACATTAGGCCGTCTCGCTTTATATGGACCAAAAAAAGTCCACCGTACGCCTCCCTCTCCCCCCCCCCCTCATATGATTCCTTTTTCGAAAAAATTTCTGGAAAATTTTTTTATTTTATTTTGGCCGCCGCTAGATGTCGCTAAAATTAATTTTTTCATATCTTCGGTATTTATGATCCGATTGGTTAAAATGTTCTAGAAAATTATTCGGCATAAAGTTTCAGTAGGAGTCTCATCAAAAAAGATCTTTGTAAAATTAACATAAAAGACCACAGGAAGCGAAAAACTTATATTTCTCGGAATGTTAAATTTGTTTTATTTCCCGTTATACTGAATCGATCGAAATACTTCTTTTGCAAAAGATTAATGTTTTTTCACGACGTTTAACATGCCGGCAAAAAAACTTACAGTAAGGTGGTATAAAGTAAGTACTGGGTGGAAGTGACCCCAATGACGTACATATGGTTAATACAATTATAAATTAGAAACCCTCCTCTCAACCCAAAGAATTTGGTGTATCGAACTTAGGGATCGGACCATAAATACTGAAGATAAAATTTTCCAGAAATGTTTTCGAAAGAGAAATCATATGGGGGCGTGCGGTGGACTTTTTTGCGATACGCTCTAATGTACATACATATGTATGTATGTATGTAGATTGATATATCGATAAAGAAAATCAAATTACCAGAAAACACGATTTATAATGACGAATTTTTGAATTTAATCGATCATCTAGACATGTATGTATCTATCGGCTTTCAGTTTATTTTAAACATATGTATGTATGTATATTCTTCTGCTATAAAGTTCACGATTTAACACTGGGCATACCCATTACGATTAGTAGTGGGTTTTTACTGCCTCATTTGGCTGAATTTTGAATTATTGTTATGTGTGTGTGTGTGTGCAACCGAAATGATCAATAATTTGGCGCATTCCATCGCTTCTGTTTTTTGACTTTGATTTGCGATCGCCGATCGAGATAAGCCGCATCGCATCGGTCGATCGTTCGATAAGGCGGTTGTGGAGGACGATTCGTCGTGCGCTTGGTTATGTCGACGTTGCCATTGGCAATTAAATGTATTTAATGCTATGGCTAATGAAATTAAATACATTTTTTGTCACGCTTATTGACTTTTGTTATTATTAATTTTATCAAACATCTTTTATCATTTCACTGTGTATTTGCAGCTTTAGTTTTATTTGTTTAATATTTCACTTAATTATTTATTTATTTACATACCTATTAACAACGATTCAATTAAAAGCGGCCGGCCTAATTAACAAAATGTTAAGGTAAAACATTTTGTGACATAAATTTAATGAGGTTGTTTTTGCTGTTGTAGTACATTAATATGTTATCTTTTACTCCCTGACATCTGTACATATGTATGTATGTATATTGGTACATATATGAACATGCTATTTTCAATTATGCAGTTAACCGTACAATTAATACACATGTATTTTTTTGTTATTGCAATTTTAATTAGCTTTATATGAGTACTTTACTTTGTTTTCTATTTACCGAGACAATTGGCCGCCAACAACTGCTTTTCAGCCGATTGCCGTGTATTATCACCACGCACAGACAAAACAATTCCAATTTGGCGTAGTTGTTGGAATGTCTTGCTCATTTTGAACGCACAGTGGGATGATTTGGTGAGAATTATGGAGTGTTCCCGCTTCAATTGCGATTCGCTTTCTAGTGCTCGGAGGCTGTTATGAGGCATTTTTCAATTTGTTGCAGAATGTCGAAATTCTCTAACATCCATTACCGATACTCAGCTTTCTCAACACCAAATAATTTTATTTATTTTTATTATTTTTTATATTTTTAAATTTATTTTTATTATATTTCATTTTATTTTATTTTAATTTAATTTTATTTTATATTTTTTAATTTAATTTATTTTATTTTAATTTATTTTATTTTTTATTTTATTTTATTTTTATTTTATTTCATTTTATTTTATTCCAATTCATTCCATTTTATTTTTTTTTATTTTATTTCATTTCATTTCATTTCATTTCATTTCATTTCATTTCATTTCAGTTCATTTCATTTCATTTCATTTCATTTCATTACATTTCATTTCATTTCATTTCATTACATTTCATTTCATTTTATTTTATTTTATTTTATTTTATTTTATTTTATTTTTATTTTATATAATTTTATTTTATTTCAATTCATTAAATCTTATTTTTTTATTTTAATTTATTTTATTTTATTTTATTTTATTTTACTTTGTTTTATTTTATTTTATTTTATTTTATTTTAATTTATTTTTTATTTTATTTTATTTTACTTTGTTTTATTTCATTTTATTTTATTTTATTTTATTTTATTTTATTTTATTTTATTTTGCTTTTTATTTCATTTTATTCATTCCATTTGATATTTTTTAATTTATTTTATTTAATTTTAATTTATTTTTTATTTTATTTTATTTTTATTTTATTTTATTTTATTTTATTTTATTTTATTTTATTTTATTTTATTTTATATTTATTTTATTTCATTTTATTTTGATTTATTATATTTTGTATTTTACTTATTTTTATTTTATTTTATTTCATTTTATTTTATTTCAATTTCATTTTATTTTATTTTTTTCTGTTTTATGTTATTTTGTTTTGTTTTATTTTGTTCTATTTTATTTTATTGTGTTTTATTTTATTTTATTTTTTTATTTTTTATTTTATTTTATTTTATTCTATTTTATTTTTTTAATTTTATTTTTTTATTTTTTATTTTTTTTATTTTATTATTATTTTTACTTTATTCCATTTAATTTAATTTTATTTTATTTATTATTTTATATTCCTTGTCCTAACTAAGCCACTGTGTGTCTGTGATGCCGTACGATATAAAGACATTTATTTGCATAGCGACTTTGTGATTTTTTATTATTTTTTGTTGTCTCTTAAAACTTTGTTGCACCTTTTATTTTCAGTGCATCTCACTTTTATCTTCTCAATTATTTTTGGGATTACCCTCAATGCTCTCCTTTATTAATATGTACCTTTTATCCGGAGCACTCACTTAGAAATAATTCGTAACTTATCTGGGTCGCGTAAAAAATCGAATAATGCCTTGCCACTTATTTGCTGTTCTCGCTTCGTTTTTTGTCGCCTTATATATATGGTTTTGCTTGCTTGAATTCACCTTGTACCTGTGCACTTGTAATTATTAATTAATACATATTTTTTTGTGTCGTTTTTATTTATTTGGTTTTTTTGTTCGGTTTTTTGGTTTGTTTTCTGGTTTTGCTTAATGTGATCTTTTGTGTATGTCTAGGTCTGGCTTATTGTTAATGTTATTTAATCGTTTTTAATTAGCATCTTTATTTATCTTCAATAAAAGGAGTTCAAATATGTGTTTGCTTCGGATGGCTTTTTGCTTTCGTTATCTATGCAATTTTTAGATTCTTGGCTGATATCGAATTGTGGGTTTTTTTGCTTTCTTTGTTTAATCAGTTTGGAATTTGTTTTTTGGCCAAAGTGTCCATAGTTTGCGAATTTCGCTCAGAACATAGTTAACTTACGAGCGTAACGAATCGTTGGCTCCTGACAGGAGTTCTAAGTTGTCTCAGCGATTGTGCTGTCTATCGAAATTGTGTTATCAATCAAGTTAAAACCTCCTAAATAGTATAAGTAAATTCCGAAAGAAGAGCTGAATTTGATTACTTCTTCAGAAAAATGACAAACCTTCAAGGAAGAGCAAAGGTTAGTGGTTTCTTATATGTGCAGTCTTGTGTGTCTAAAAATTTAAAAAACTAAAATGCTAACTGTAGATATCGTCTAGACCCAGGAACAGTAATCATTATGATTTGTGTAAAAAAAAACTGAAAAATTAATATTGTGGCGAAAATGCTCTTCGATATGCACTGCATGAATATCGCGAATGAATTTTGGAATGCTTTACTTAGTTGCTTACTTAATTGGCACGCCACCGTCCATACGATTCTGTCCGAGTCCAATAAAGCGCGCCAGCTGTTTCTGCTTCGTGCAGATGGCGCCACTTGGGAGCACCTAGGGAGTCAGAATCGCTGCCCACCTGATCTTCCCATGATTCTTCGTTAGACTTCGGCGCTGACACTTTTTTTTGATGTTAATGATGGCTCCCAAATAGGCGAAGATTTGTAGCTATCAACAGTGACGTGGCTGTCAAGGCGTGCTGTTTCTTTGTGTGATGACAGGAGGTACTTCGTATTGTCCTCGTTGACTGCCAAACCCATTTTCGTAGCCTCTTTATCCAGCTTGGAGAAGGCAGAACATATGGCGCTATGTCGATATCATCGGCGTACGCCAGCAGTTGCACACTCTTGTGGTATAAGATGCTTCCTGTATGGTTAAGTTCTGCAGCTCGTATTATCTTTTCCAGCATCAAGTTGAAGAAGTCACATGAAAGAGAGTCACCTTGTCCGAATCTTCGTTTGGTCTCGAAGGGCTCGGAGTGGTTCCTCACAATTCTGACGGTGCTGGTGGTGTTATTCAGCGTCATTTGTCATAGCCGTATAAGTTTAGCAGGGAAATGAAATCCATACAAAAATGAGAACAATTAATTCAAAAGTCACTGACTTATCGTACTACCCTATTATACGACGAAGACATACTACTTATGATAGTCACAGCAAGCTTATAATAAATGAATTATCACCGAATACCGGCTTGAAAATGCTGTAGGGTAGTCTGGCTACAAATCGCAGAACTTATAATACAAATTTAGGTATGTACATTGTACATTAGACCGCCTCGCATAAAAAATTCGCCGGAGTCCAACTCATATAATGTGTTTTTGAAAATATAACAATAATAATAATCTGGCGCGCATATAACTATAACGAGTTTCAGGGCCGAGCTTCTCTGCCAATTCGACGCGTGGTCCTTGATCTTAGTATTTCCTACTAATTTGGTGGACCTATAGTTTTGTGCTGGCTCCGACGGCGAATGCATTATTTTGTGAAAAGCTTATTCATGGCAGAAATACACTCGGAGGGTATGCCGCACAGTGGTCGGAATGAGAATTCTAGGTGGACAAAAGTCTCAAACTCGAACTTAGAAAACCGGCCTAATTCTGTCGCCCAACTATTATAGAATGTCCAGTGACAATACTGTCCAATCCGTAACTCATTCTATGACTCTACCTGGTAATTACGCGTCTTCAAAAGTTGCCTACCTTACACAGTAAAAATTTTAGTTTAATTTTAATACCATTTTGGTATTTATATATAACAATGCCAAAAAGTATAAAATTAAAACCATTCTGGTTTAAAAAAAAGAAGAGAATATGAGAGAAAAATTATTCTTGGTGTCAAATTAATACTTTTTTGGAATTAAATCAAAACCAAATTTTCATTATTTTTGGAATATTTTTGGTATTAAAAATAGTTGAAATGGTATAAGATCTATCCGAAAATTGGAATAAATTCTATACTGTTTTGAAATTAAATCAAAACCAAAAACATGTAGAAATTCTCATTTTATTTCATATAATATATGTAATATTACAATGATAGGAATTATCACATAGTCTTTGTTGATTGTATTCCTCGATAATAGGGTGGCCTGCTCCCTTGTCGAATTGTACCACCGTCAGTAAAAAGACTGCTACAGCTACTTTGCCAGTGAAATTTCGGCACCGTCGCGGTCTTGCAGGGATATTGTGGTATCACGAGAGACCATCAGCTGCCTCAGACTGCAAAAACAAATAAATAAAACAAAATTTACCCTCAAAATATTCACTTAATCTCCTGTATTACTTACTTGATACAATTGTTCCACCAGGCCGTAAAATTCGCTTTGCGGGTAATTTGTTTCAATAAATTTAATTTCTCCATTGTACCTATTTCACTTTAAAAAACATTTTGTATTTACATATTTACATATTTTGACAAATTGTTTCTAATATTTTTTTGGGTTTGATTTCAAACCAAAAGTGAGAAAGAGAGAAATTTAATACTTTTCAAAACTTTATTTTTAAACTATTTTGTATTAAATAAAATTGTAAAACTTCTCATAGTTTTAAAATAAGAATTTTTGGCATTAAAATTCGTATTTAATTCCAAGAATGATTAAATTAAGTACCAAATGATATTAGAAATAAACTATCATTTTTTACTGTGTAAAGATATAATTTTTTCTTAAAGCAAAGAGTTTGAATACTCTTTGCGTAGCAGGCCAGTGTTTTAGTGTAACTACTTTTTTTCTTTTTCGAACTATTGTCACAGGTCATTAGAAGCTTATAAATTGTTCAATTAGGCCAGTCAAAATACCAATTTAAGTAAGTATAAAAAAATGTTATTTTTAGCATTTAACAGTGTGCCAAAATTTAGTGCCACATTCGTCCAAAAATAAAATTATTTGTCCCAATCAAGAAATTTATGTACTAAACGTGTACTAAATCTTAAGCATTACTTTTTCTTACTTTGCCAGATATTTTAGTTTATATAATGGATCTATGGTATGATTTTTTATGTTTCCCCTTGTTTTATATGGTTTGTTTTAGAACAATGAACTCAGCAAATTATAATAAAATGTGTTACTTACTATTCAGTAATTTAGTATTCTGTCAATTGATTTCATATTTTTAGGACTTCGTTAAATCTACTTACATACATATATATTTCTAACTCAGATAAAAATACTTCAAATAATTTTCTGCACTTCATGACACAAAAACCTGAAATTTTTTGAACGTAGCAACCAATTCGATATCAACAACCGAAAACTAGTTGGAAAGCACATTTGTGACCATTTGGACGTAAGAAATAATTTTGTCCACCGAGGGGTGATCGCTATTTTTAAAAATTCAATAATTGGGTTTTAATTAAATAGATATCTAATTAAATTACTTTTTTTGGTGTTTGTCCGAACTGGGGTTTGAATCCGAGACCCCGGTTCGGCTATTATAGCAGGAACTTAATATTTTATACCACAAGGTTGTTGTCTTGGGAAGGGAATAGGGGAGTGGCTTTTCGCGACTTAAATCATAGTTTATATTTTTCCGTTCTCGTTTTCCAACTAAAATTAAAAGTACGGGAAGTACGGTGAACTTTTTGCTCGATGCGGTCTAATGTATCTACATAGTATGTGTATGTGTGAAAAATAAGTCACTACAGATCAGTTCGTGGATAACAATTCAACTTGTAAGAGTACATAAATTAAATTACATATATATAGATATATTTTTGTATATATAGATACTCATATACATATGTGTACATATATACTACGTTTCATTTGGAAAGTTAACTTGATAATTTGAACACACTCGAGTTTAAACCAAACCGCAGACTGTCAATGAAATAAGGAGATATAGTTTTTCTGACTAAAATACTAAAAGGGACCTCGTACACTGCTGACGACTATTAACATTACAAAGGTGAAAGTGTGAACGTTTGTTTGTCTGAATGTCCAGGTCTTTCTATCTAATATTCAATTACGTAAAAACGGCTGCACCGATAACAAAAATCCAAAAACCCCATAAAGTAAACCATCTTGAATGGGAGACTATTTGTGAATGTGCCAATTTATGCACAGTATTTTGTGGAATGTTATGGACAATGATAGACATTGCATTATAGCATAGACTAGTCAGCCTAAGTGCTCTCAATGGGTTTGAGGAGGTTCCCAAATGCTGCAAATATGTATAAGAAACGTGACTAGTAATGCTAATAATAATGCCATTCACGTGAAACACACTGTCTGCTCAACACATACATGCAGGCAAACTTGCTTGAAAGAATGTGCGGCTTAAGTAGAAAATTATTAAATTTATGAAATTGAAACTAAGATCTACTTCAGACGCTTTGGTTTACAGCAAATATATTCACATATCTACACACATGCTATGAATACTTATAAATTTATAGTAGGTATACGCTTGGTGACAATTGCCGCAAAAGTCGCTGATCCCTAATAAACTATGAGAAATCGTACTTTGATATATGTATATTCAGGGGCGGATTTACCTCTAGAAGCGCCCTGGGCAAACAAATCAAGCCGCGCCCCAATATTTCCAAAAAAAACCGTACCTGCCTTCGTGTAGTGACATTTCATTACTGATATATTTTACGGATTGAAAAAATTTGATTCGATTCTTATATAGGTACCACATTTTTTCCATTTTCTAACCTTCAAAATGATCTGATCTTAAACCCTAATTATTAGGTGGCACAGATTTCGCAATATCATTAAATTGCAGTTCATCATACGAATCTGAAAAACAATTTTATAGTGAAAATGTTTCGTCCTGAAACTAAACTCACAATTTTTGACACTAGGATGCCTCCCAGGTAGCGAAATCTGGCTTTCTGGCCCAGAATCTACCTGGGCTAACCTAGCTGTCGATCAATTGATTTATGCATTTTTACCTTTTTGGTTATGATCAACAATGGAGTCATTTTCTTTTCGAGGAGTTTGAAAAAAAAAAACAATCAAGTTTAGGGATTTTCGACAGTTTTTTTTTTTTTGAAAAAATCTTTCATTTTCTTTCATCTTTCTTTTTTTGGTAAATAAAAAAATTTTTTTGCTTTGCCTTAGTTTTGGCGCCCCTACTGAAACGGCGCCCTGGACAGCTGCCCATGTTGCCCCTATGTAAATCCGCTCCTGTGTATATTAAATATGTATGTATGTATGTACATAAAGCAGTGGCGGATCCACGGGGGGGATTTTGGGGGTTAAAACCCCCCTTGTGGTTTAGCATAGATCCCAAATTAATGCCCTTATAGATTCTGCGCCCAAATTTCCCAAACTGATCAAGGAAAACTATCATTCCAAAAGCAATGGTTGGACCACATAACATCCAAAATATGTACCTACATGCGAAAAAAGTTCATGTAGGTACCTTTGGACGCACGTGCATAAAATCAAATTTGTCAAATGCTATTCGCAAATTGCCAAATCGCAAATTTATTTTCTTTTTTTTCTTATCCCTATTTTTATCGGGATTGTACAGAATTAATTTGGTCAGAAATGTCTGAATCGTTGGAGAAATTGCCTTTTTCAGAGGCATTTCGCAATTCTTGTTTAAATTAATCTTTTAAAAATTTGAGTATATAAAAACAAGAACAAGAAAAATTCTATTAAAAATATAAATATAACCAAAAAGTACTACATACATATATTCTTATTTATTTTGGCTTTAAATGCAAGGGTAAGTGAAATTGATGATCAATTTGCCACCAATACCATACGATACTCATTCGCACGTACCAATGCAAAAATATACATACATACGTTATACATGTTATTTAGAACTTCAATTGAAATCTCCTGCACTTTATGTGATGACATACATATTGTTAATTTGGAGGGTTTTGATTTTGTTGTGTTTAAGGTGCGGGAAATGGCGCAACTAGTATATAGAATAATAATAGTAGGTGGTATTAGTCCATATTTTCACCAGCGCACATAGGTAGATTTTCAAGTTTTATGCGGCCAAAAATATTTTATTGTCTACATCTATTCCAAATTGCTTGTTTAATGCAAAATTTTAATAATTTGAGTTAAAAGTCGATTTTATTGAAAAATATATACAGTGACTCAAAAAAAAATCATACGCCAAAGTTTTTAAATTTATTTCAAAGAGTTCTGTCGAAAATTTTACTTTCTTATTTTAGTTTAAAAATATTGAAAATTTTTCAATAAAAATCGTTTTAAACAGGATTTCTGAGCTTATGGAAAAAATCTGAAAAATCGTAGAAATTTCTGAAAGTGGATTAAAAATTTCAAAGCAAGGCCATAATTTATAGAAGATTTTGAGGAAATTTCTAAGAGTACTGTTATGTAGCCAACCCATTTTAGTGTAAAAAGTGAAATTCTCAATGCTGTGAAAAATTCCGTCAATCTTAGAAGTTTTTTTCTGTAGGGTGTAGGGTGAGACCGTTCCAATTAAAATTTCCGAAAAGCCAATGAAAATTTTCAAAAAGTTGAATGTTGCATATTGTTATATTAAAATTGAATGAGCTGCAAAATTGCATACTCAAAACTCTTCTAAAAAATGTAGCTTTGGGATTCTTAGCCCCTTTTTATGATAAGTGTTTCCTTGACTTTGAAAAATTGGAAACACTAAAAATACGAAAGCAGGTAATTTTCCAAATAGGCCAATTTTTAATCCATTGTTGATAATTTCTGGCTTTGCATTTTTCCGTAGAGAAATTGACGGGTAATCGATCGGAGGCGATAATATAACTAAATTGCTTTTGAATTAAAAAATTAACAATATTTTTTCAAGAAAGGCCGATATGCTTAAAAGCTTCAAAATGGTGGGTCTTTTATTATGCTAGGTTGACGATTTCTTCAATAAATAATGATATTTACCTGAAGCACCCGAATCCATGATGTTTACTTTGATAACTGTCTTAAAACTGAAAATATTGACGTTTAAAAATGGGTAACTTAAAATACGTAAAAAAAAAATCGAAAAAGTGAGAGAATAATAAGTTTCGACTAGCGGCAGGGACACCTCGTTGTCTATAAAAGCCGAGAAGACCGGTTTATTATCGCCCGGTCTATTATAAACGTAGAGCGATTTTGGATTTTGTATTTGCACCAATTTTAAAATTTTCAATTTTGGCCGCATAAATTCGTAAAATCTACCTATGTGCAGCGTCTGCCCTTAAAAAACATCTTCCAAAAAAAGAAATTTTCAAAACTCCCCCCTTGCCGAAATCCTGGATCCGCGCCTGACATAAAGATACTATGTATGTACATATGTATATGACTTTTTGCTTAAATTGTTAGGCGCTTCTTCTTCTTGAGCTTTTTTCATAAAATGTATCGAGTTTCTTGAGCTCATCCCCCATTCAACGATCTTGCTGATGACAATGATCATTTATACATATAGGCATGATCACTTTAATGCTCATTTATATAGTGAATGATTGCCTTTTCGTGTCATGATTGAGTATATCATGTTGCAAATGTATTTGTATCTGAATGAGTCTGAATGCGAATATGTTGCAAGACTTGATTAAGGTTAGTTTAAGAAAGAATTTAATTTAAATTAATTTTTCGCCAAAAGGCGTCGTCGTTGTGCCATGATGCCTTTTAGTGATGAATCGCTTCATTGAGCTTACATTTCATCATCAGTTGAGCGCAAAACGTCGTGTCTTACGGGCTCTTCGCGCAAATTTCGCACAATTCGCTTGGACAGATCTTCATGTAGCTTCTTGATCAGTGATCAGTGATCTTAGTGGTGGAAGACTGTAGCTTGCTACTTGGAAAAAGCTTCTTGCTGAAGCCAAAGCGCAAGACCGTTTGCTGAATTGCTTTGGCAATTTTTTGGAAGTTTTTACTGTATATGGTTGAGTAATCAGTGATCTTGCTGGTCATAGCTGCTGAACTCCAGTGAATGATAAAGGATTTCAATAGAATACTTGCTTTTTTTTGATTGCTTATGAAATTTGCGCTTCTGGTCTCATATTTTCTATAGAAAGAAAAAGGAAGTCACTCACGTCTCGATTTTCACTTGATCTTGATTGTGATCTTGACTCTGGTACGCTGCATTCGGCGTGTTAATTAGCGCTTTTTCTTTTAACGAAAATTGCCGGAAGTGTTTAATGTAAAAAAATTAATGCAACGAACGAAGCGAAAAAATGAAATAAAGAACACAAAGAATACAAAAAAAAAACAGTCAATTGTAAAACGAACTCGTTACACTTGAGTAAATCAGCGAGTGATCGCGGTTGCTTGTTTTTTTTGTTTTAAATTTTTTTGCTATAAATTGACAAATTTGCTTTCTGATTCATCTCACACATTTACCCCTAAATTATTGTCAATTATGATAAGATAGGGCGATAAAATTAGTTGTCGTAATTTATAATCGAAAATAATGTGCCTTTTGTTTTTATCTTGTACACGGTGTTAGGCTTTGATTTTTTTAACACGTCATAAAAGTTTATAAAGAAATTAAATTTTTTTGCATAGATATAAAGATTGATTTTTAAAAAAAAGAATTAATGCATTAGAAAATAATAAGCAGTCAATAACAATCTAAAAAAACAAATACCTAAATGCTCTCGGCTACAATTTATAAAAAAGTCATTGGATTTAATCATTTCATTGATGATTTCCATTTTCCGCTATAACAATAATCGCTTAATCTTGAATGAATGTTTCGATTAGGAATAGAAATGATTACCAATTAGATTTTTGTGATTATGCTAAGGGATTAATGATCATGATTTAGTCAACAACTTATGATTATGATTAGAAAATCTATAAAAACAATAAATACCTAAATGCTTTACTTAATTTTCTCGGCCATGATTTAAATAAAAGTAATTCGATTTAATAATTTAATTTAGGGATTAACATTTTTCTGCTTTAAAAATGATCGGTTAATCTTGCTTAAAAGTTTCGACTAAGAACAGAAATGATTACCGATTATATTTTTATGATTGTGCTAAGAGATTAATGATTGTGGCTTAGTCAACAATTAACGCTTACGATTAAAAATCAAAAAATCAGAAATAAAATAAAATTGAGCTATTTTTGATCTTTGGAAGCAGTATTCAGAAACAAGCGGAAGATTATTATTGCACTTAAACTAATCGTGTTATTAAACTAGTTTATATTTGATTATTTAAAAAAAATTTATTAAATTAAATTTAATTAATTTTTTTTGGAGTTTTAATCATTTGTTTAATTAATTTTTTCCTAGAATCTTTCATAATAATTAATGACTGTTATTTCAATTTAGTCAACAAACACCGATTACAATAACTATTAAATTTTTACTGCATCTACTGTTTATTTAACAACTAATGATTGCATTTTATTTAAAAATTTATTTTTGCTTTTTAGTTGAAAATTTATGATTGCCTTTAAAAAATTAAAAAATATTCATTCTTAATGAATTTTTATTATGAATAGTTTTGTTGTTTAATTTAATCATTTCATTTAATATTGCAATTAATTAAATAATGAATTATTTTTTTGGAATCTCTTGATAAACTAACATTAAATTGGCAATTACAACATGCTTTTTATTTAAAAAATTTCCTGTTGCCTATAAAAAATTAAAAAAATATTTATTCTTAATGAATTATTATGAATGGTTTTGGTGTTTAATGTAATCGTTTCATTTAAGATTGCAATCAATTAAATAATGAACTATTTTTTTAAGAATCTCTTTACCTTACTATCTCTATCTATCTCTTTTAATTACTATTACTATTAAATTGGCAATTACAGTATGCGAATAGGATCTTTAAACAATTAAAGCAAACCAATCAAAATAATCCCCAAAAAAATTAAATTAATTCAATTAATCGTTATGATTATTGATATTATGTTTGATTAGTAATCGTAATCCAAAGTAAAGATATCTGAGCATAATAAATCATTGTTACATAAATGTAACCAAAAAATTGAATAAAAAAATCCGTCCAAAACCTCCTTTGAAATCTTATTTTCGGTAACCTAACTTATCTGAGATCGATTTGTAATTTAATTAGATTAAAAAAAAAAAATTGGAGAATAACCCTAATTATTTTTGGATTTAGTTTTTTTCAACAATACTCATTCCTCAACCTAAATTTAGTGTACCTACAGACTGATCAAGTAAATAAGCTCTATACGGTTTATGAAAACAAAATAATCGACTTAATAATCACCAAGTGACTACGAATTTACATACATAACACAAAAAATTATAAAGAAAAATTCGAAAACTGTCTCGAAAAGAACTAAAAAAAATCTTTCAAACTCTCAAACACACGATGGTTTACTTTGCCGCCAGACGTGACACAGAGTCGTCGCGTGATCGCGATCGCTTACGTGACCATCCACGCGAACCGCGCTACGACGAAGAATTCGGCGAGGAGAATGTCGAAGTGGTCGATTCGGAATGGGCTGATTTTGAAAAGTTCTTGCGACAATTTCGTCAGCGACGCAACAGCGCCACCTCAATGGAAGCGGAACTGCGACGCGTGCAAAAGCAGCCGAAAGTGAAGTCGCAAGCATTTTATCCGTGTCCACCGCCAGCAGAGCATGGACGTGATTCGGATTCGTCGTCGGACGAAGATGATCCATTTGGCTATATTGATACATTAGTAAGCGTGAACTGTTTTTTGCATGAAATATGTGCATGTTTTTCTTTTTTTTTCTTGTTTAATCTTATTATTTATTTATTTAGTGATTAGTATAAAAAGAAAAATCTTTGAAAAAGCTTCGTAAGCTTATTAAAACTAATTATGCTTATTATCATATTATTAGTACATCACAAAACACCTTGCCCCAATTGCCTTTCAAATTTCTATTTCAGTTGATTGAGTTTCCATATTAACGCCTTTGAAACAAATAAATCTGACATTTGTATTGACAGCTAAAGTGACTGACAGACAGAAAGCTAGACAGCGCGGCAAGCGCATGCAAAAAGCTACGTGCAATAAAGTGGCTTGCTGACATATTACATACATTCACGCAGATTTTTATATTTATATTTTTTCGCGTTTTTCGCGCGCATTCACTTGGAAGTGCCGACAATCTTTTTGCACTAGGCGAAGAGTTTTTTTTCTCACCTGTCTTTTTTGACGTATTTTTTATATGCCTTAGTTGACGTAAAAGCTTCTCAAGGAAAGCACAAAGAAATAAGAAAGATAGATTTACAAAATAATCTTTGTTCTACTCTAGAACCAAAACTAACATTCAAGGCTATTTTCAAGGATCGTTCCACTAGTATTAATTTTTGCCGTTTTGGTACTTATTTTTCAGGCCCTTAAAGCATGTAATAGATAATTTTGTGAGTTGTTCAGATCCACATTTGTACTACCTATTTTAATACCCTCTTTCTGTGTTCGTTATACTATTTTTTTTTTTTTTTGGAATATTTCGGTTTTGATTTATTCTGAAACAATTTTAACACTATTTTTCGGAAGCATATTTCCACAATTCATTAAAATTGTCTTGGGCCCACCTACGATACTATCATTCAGACTTTTATGAATGGAACTTGGGCATTTTTGCAGTTAGTAATAAGAGTTTGTAAACACCGCTTCCGACAAAATTTTTTAACCATTTTCTGGTCATCAGCTTGGGAAAAGTTTTGAAACTGAAGCGCACTCAAAATAGTCTGAAGACTGAGCTGCTTCCAAACTAACCTGAAATGTTTGAAAAAAAAAGCAATAAATCGTTACGCAATATTCGCAATGATTCTGAAATACACTTAGCTTGTCTTTAACGTTTTCTCTACGTTCTTTGCTTGCTTTTTCTTTGCTATCCTACGTTTAATGGTCATTGTTCCGCTTGAATCCCCAATATAAATCAAATCAAATGCTGATCTGCAATTTTTTTTTCTTTCTTTGCGCGATTTCTGTTCTTTAGCACAGCTACTCATATCCGTTACATTTTTTTTTCATATTTTTTCCTCTCCTAACATTTTCATCAATTTCGGCCAATCAATTTCATACCAAACGTCCATCAATCTTCGCATCGAAATGCATCTGGTTTCGAACTTTGATTTTGATTTTTTTGGCGCGATATCGTTACTTACTTTTAAGCTATTCGGCGCTGCTTCCTCATTTCAACGCCTCCTCTTTTATTTGCTTTTAATACACGCCTTTTTTGCAACACTTGTGTACACAAATGCTTTTGTGTTAAATACGAGTATTTAAAAAAAAATAGATGTATGAATGACGATTTACCTTTCATAAAGTGTTATTTATAATCGGATTATGTACATAGTTCTACTGTACAAAAATATTTACAAATGTAAATATATGTAGGTATGTATATTAGGGTGGAGCGATTTGGGGCTTTTTTTAAATCACTACACTTTGGACGCCACTATCCTATCTATATGTAAAATCGATCGCTGATTCCGAAAATCGAGTTTATTTTTAAGGAACGGAAGGTTTTTGAGATGTCGGCATTTTCCGTTATTTGGCCAATGACTCCACTTAATCCTGTATATCTCTTGGAGTGACACCAAACGAAACAAAACACACAATCGCACCAACATACTAGGTAGCAAAGACAGAGTGTCATTAAGCTACAGTTGTTGGTATGTGGATTGTAATAAAAGGAAAATTGAGAATTAAGCGAAACAAAGCTGACGGCGCACAGTGGGGGCACCTCCATACAAACGCGGCCAAAAATAGTAATAATTAAGCTAGAATCTTGAAACTCGGAACTTAAGCTTTTTTGGTTGAAATTAGTAAACTGTGAAAATTTGAACAAAATCCACCCACAAATACGCCCACCTCCCATATAACGGTATTTATGAAATTTCAGCATTTTCCTAACTGCTATTATAGCTAAAATGCTCAATTTTGATTAGTGTATACATTTTTGAAATATAAATCAAATGCGGTAATCATTTTGGAAAAGGGGTAAAGCACTTCACCGTTTTTAAATTAAAAATATATGCACTTTTAAGTATGTTATAAGCATTTATCATAAAACTTTCATACAAAAAAACGCAGTTCAAAAAAATTTTATACCAGAAATGAAATTACACTTTTCTAAAGGATTTCAGTTTGCTAAACCTGAATCTGGAGTCAGATTTTCCAAATTGGTTCTAGTTTCTGAGATATTCATGCCCAAATAGGCAAAAAACACGTTTTTTGTCTCTATTCCCTGCTTAATATCTTTTATGTAATTACTTTCCACTCAAATTCGATTAAGCCAGTTGAAAGCACAATCATTACCCTTGAAAATAGCGTTTAGTTTCTTCGAATATCTTAATTAGAATTGGAAATATCGATATTTAATGGCGTTTTCTTTTCTCGAAATAATGTTGCCCTGTTTAATTTTTTTTAGCCATTTTATAGCTTTGTTTGGTCATTTCAACGAATATTAAGCTCTAACAAAGTGAGAGGATACCGTTAGCAACAAATTCAGCCATTTTATAGAAAGTCAAGTTACGTATTTCAATAATTGGAATATAGGAGGGCAGCATTTTTTCGTAGAAAAGAAAACGCCATAAGTTTCACCATTTTAACAAATATTCCCCATAAAAAAAATTTAAACTTTTTGAAGCATACTTCTGGGCATTTTGTATGGGAAAAATGTATGAAAACTCAAAAAACACAGCAAACGAATTTTTACGATTTTTTCTCCTGTTTATAAAAGACATTTAGGACTATGAAATATTAAAAATTGAGGTCATATTTTTTGTTTTTTTTTTTTAATTTCATTTTAAAGTTTTACAATTTTTACACATTTTTTTTTTATATTCCAAAAGAAAAAAGCTGTGAAAGATATGAATTAACGCTGTTAAAAAAGATTGCCTCATAATTTGAAAGTATGCACCACTTACTGCTACACCATTTCCAGGTGGATTTTAGAAAGCATCAACTGGATTTTAGAAAGAGTCAATTGGATTTTGGAAAATTTAAATTGTTTTTCCAATCAACTTTTCTAAAATCCAATTTTCACTTTCTAAAATCCAGTTGACGTTTTCTAAAATCCATCTGGAAATGGTGTAGACGATAAAGAAATATTCGATTATTCGCGTAAATATAAACGTTTTTCATAATGTCAAAACTAACATAATTAATGCGTTTACAAAAACGCAATTTTAGGCCAATGGGAAAAAAATTATAAAAGCAAATGGAGCAAGTGGATTTTTAAAATGAAAATGTAGTTTGATTAAGAATATATTATTTCAAAGCATAATAAAATTTGAGGAGGTCATATTTTTTGTTTTTTTAATTTTTTTATTCAAAGTCGAGCAACATTTTTTTCTTATCGACATTTTTTGTCAATATTTTAAAATTCATATAAATTCAATAGTGAACGGTATTTACAACTACGTTATAATTTCTGAAAGAGAAAATCATTATCTATGTAATGATGTGTTACTCGAGTTCGTATGTTACCAATTAAATGAGATAGAGCATTTTGTACGAGGTGTGTTCATTGAGAAAAAAGAGAACCTATTTTTTGCTCAACTTTGGGCACCCTGTACGGCTAAACGAAAAGAGACTCAAAAATTTTTATATAAGCTTTTTTATTACAATTTGATGTATCTGTCGATCTCTATTAAAAAAAATTGTTTTACTCATACTTTAATTTTGAATTTATTTTTGGCCGCAATCACCCATTGTGCGGCGGTGGTAGCTCAATGGGATTGTCATTGGACTACCAATCGAAAAGACTTAAATTCGATTCTCGGTTGAGGCCGCCTGAAGAAGTCTGATGAGGGGATGTGGTGGTCTCCGAATTGGATCCATAACTTCTAACAAAATTTTTTTTTTCAATTTTCCTTAATTAAAAACTGGCCAATATCTCATATAAAATTCACGAGAGAAAATTAAATTTCCTATACATTGCTCCTATAAGATTTTTCTCTAGGCCTTATACATAGCATCTGAAATATAGATGAGTCAATTTGAAAATTTTAAATTTTTTACGAACATTTGAAGAAAAAATTGAATTTGTACGGCAAGATCTTAAAAACAAACGTTTTTATCTTTAGTTTTACTCCCTTACGTGAAGCGGCATTCTATTGGCAAAAAGATAAGCTATCAACGAAGAAAATCCGTGGTAAAATGGAAAAGTTATAGGCGATCACTGCAAAAAATTTTTCTCGAATTTTCAGAATTTTTTAATAAATTTTTCCATTGAAAAATTATGTATGTATACTTTTATGATAAATTAGCAAATTAATTTTATCTAGCTAATGAATTTTATGCATCTGGAGCATTTTGTCCATTTTTAATGGAATTGAGGCACCTCTAAATAAAGGAATAGGGCAATAATATTTTGCAGTCTTCATTCTGTGTTAGAAAGGCAACTTTCTACAGGTATGCCAATAATGATTTAAACAAAAAAAGCACCAACTCGCTCCACCCTAATGTATATATATACACAGATATGTACGCGCGCTTCTTTCTCGCAAATGCCACTCAAAGAATATCACACAAATAGTTTTGCGAACATGCATGATTTTCGAAATAAATATGTACATATGCGCCTAGAAGGTTAAGGGCATACAATGGACGCACTTGAAGAAATATGGTATATTCACATAGCATTATATTACATGAAGACAACGCAGAAAGGTGACCAGGTCTTCAAAAAAATTTAAATAATTATAATTGGTGGGATACAAATTTCGGTTGTACCGCTACTTACAAAAACAACATAAATAAAAATCAATGAATGCATTTCTGCGATGAAAACGCTTCTCACAGGAACTTCATCTGACCTTCGGTGTCGGCACAAAACTGTCGATCCACTCAATTTGCTGAAAAAAAGAAGGAGCACGTCTCGAATTGGGGTAAAAGATCGTCCTAAAACAAGTTAAAGTTATATTCTTTGAAAGGTCCGTGATTTTGGCCGTAACATCTGATTCTGTAATATCTTTTTATGAAAGTTAGAAATATGTATGTATGTATATTGTCTGTAGGGCTAATTAGTTAAGATTAGCTATGCTATGAATGCATTCATGGTAGGACTGCGTCAAAGTACTCTCAATATTTATTTTCATTATTCTAATTCTGGCCACCTTAACTAACACCACTTCACCTCAAGAAACAACCATCAATAAACTAGAGAATAAATACATAAGTACTCTTCTATGCAAATAAAAATCCCATACAAAAGTAAAAAGCTTTCTTCTCCCCCATTCAGTTTTTAAAAATATTTTCGCGAATATTGATGTGGCGATCAATTGTGGGTCACTTGCCATTGAGCGCGCGGCGGTTGTTGAGTACTTAATTTTTAATAATTTCAAACGTTCGATGATTGATTGCGTTTTTGTAATGTAATATATTAATTAATATATTGATTAGCATATATAATAATATGAAAAAAGTGTAATAATTAAAAAATAATTAAAAATAAAATGTGAATATTGTGAAATGAAAAGAAAATTTGTGCAGCAATGTCATAAGTGCTGCGAAAAAGGAGAACAAATGAAAAAATCTATAATGCGAGCGAATGCAAGAAAATCTATATTTTCTTCAGAGCACAAGCGAAAGTGTATTGTGTTTAATTTTAGTATTAGAGATTTTGGCAAAATAGAAATTTTAGAAATTTCGAAAAAGTATTCGAAAAGCGAAAAATTTTGCAAAAAATAATTAAACTTTAATGAAATAGCGTTATGAATTAATAATTGCATGTGAAAGGCCTGAAAAAGTTGTAAGAGTTCTGAACGAAAAGAAAAACTAATACTAAAAGAAGGATGTAAAAAAAATGAAAGAAGAAAAAATTGTCGGATAAAAGAAGGTGCCATAAATGGAATGTAAAAAAAAATATATTTCTTTATAATTCTGTGGCAATTTGCAATAATCGCTTAAGTCGAAAAATATGATTTCGAGATAAATTGAGTTTTATATTCGAAGGCGTTTGTTAACAAATCATAAAAGTGGATTAAAAACGATGGACGTAAAATCAGTGAGCCATCAACAATGTTACGATCAAATTTTGTAAATAAAACTAAATGTCATGAAGAAATTTGATTAAGTATATACATCTACTTTGGCAGTTATAGCAAGTTTAATATACCCCTATTGTAAGTTAAGCCTAAACGTTTTTATTTATATCTTTTGATTGAATTAAGTTATAAGCATGGGGGTTTTACAGAAATGTTGAGTTTTAAAAGAAGAATAACGTGGTATATATAACTCGAAATCTTCCTAAGTCGACTCAAGCGATTATTGCTTGTGACCATAGAATTTTTAGTGTGATAAAATAACCATTGTAAAAAGAAAGTAGAAACAAGTTGTCAGCAAACTTTTCTAGTATATAGAAAGGTTTTAGTAAAATATATTTTACTTATGTAAATGCTGACGTTTAATTATTTAAAAAATAGCATAGAAAGTTAAAAAAAGAGCATGAGTGAAAATTTTATTAAAAAACTAGCTGAACCCTGCCATGCTTTGCGCTAGAAACGCAAAACGGCACACTTTAAAATAAATGGAAGTACCTGGAAGCCGAGCTTTCCTCGGGCTGGCAAAAGTCAAATAAGTTAAAAAAACTTATGGCAAAAATTTATATTTTCAAAAGATCGCCCCTTTTCATGTCCTTAGCCCTTTCTTTCTCGTATTAGTCTCCCACTTCCTTTCCCTATACTATTTTCTTTCCCTTTTATTTTCATTTTCATTTCCATTTTCTTTTCCATTTTCCATCCTTTCCCTTCTCTTCCATTCCATGCCCTTCCCTTCCATTCTATTCCATTCCATTCCATTCCATTCCATTCCCTTCTCATCCCTTTCTCTACCGCTCTCTCTTACCTCTAATTTTCTGTCCTTTTCCCTTTCCATCCCCCTCCTATTCCTTGTCTCATTCTCTCTCCATTACTATCAATCCCATTTTCTTTTCCTTTCCCTCCTTCTTTTCCACCCCTTTCCAATTCTCATTAACATTCCCCGTTTCCTTTTCCCTTTTCTCTTTCCCTTTCCCGCGGGAAACGGGTTGAGCATAACATCAAAGAGAGCTCTATATTGAAGCCCTAATTTTGAATTTTCATTTGATACCAATATTAGAAGGACTCCGGGGCATCCGGTTTAAGTTTTTTACCCATAGCTGGGTACCCGGCCTAAAAATTATAATGAAAATATCTCTATGTGGCAGCCTTTCATTTGATATCAGCATTGCTCAGCAGTGTTCCGGGATCCACATTTTACCCGATTTTTGGGAAACTGACCTAGGAGTCATAGTGAATAGAGCCCTATGTAGAGGCCTTGATTTCTACCTTTTCTTTGATACCAATATCGCTGAGAAATATTCCGGGTTCATTCGGGTTCACGTTTTGACCCATATTTGGGGACCCGTTCTAGGAATCATATGGCAAATTCGACTCGTTTAGATAATACAGAGAGCCTATTCCAAAATTAATAAGACATACATAACTAAAACTAAACTCATAAGCAGCCTTGGGCAAAACCTTAGCACCTGCTAAATGAGAGTAAGCGCCCGTGTACGTATACACACCGATTGTCACTACTACAGACAAATAAAGAGCGTAAAACGTGCGCTTACGATGGGACTTGGCGATCGTCGCTTAGGAAAAATAATCAGTTTGCCTTCGACTGGCGTGAAAGCAAGTGGTCGCTAGGTGATCGTTGCTTGAAATTCTTTTATTCTATTTGCAGATGCCAAACAACAAGCAAAACTACGAGAAGTTTGCATATAACGTGGGTACACAAAAACACATGTAGGTATGTGTATACCCTGTAAAAAAGTGTGCGACGAGTCTCTAAAAAGATTTGTCCGGGAGCGCTCTCTTTCGGGTACAATTAGTCTACAATTGTTCCCAATTGTACCCGAACGGGTACATATGTATACTAATTGTAGACGAATTTGCTGCCTGTTCGGGTACAAAACGGGTACAATTGTGCGCTTTTGCTACCCGTTCGGGTACAAACTGGGTACAATTAGTCTCTTCATAGGACATGCTCAAACAAAAGAGAACACTTCAACCCATATAAAGAGATACAAATGGGTAGTAATCGCATGCTCCCTTGCGAGTTGTCCCGGATGTATCCCGGAGTGATCGCATTTTTTGCAGGGTACGTACGTTGTTTCATAATTTCGCGAAGCGTGCGCGCATGACCCTGCTCGCTCAACATCTGCATGCAGACTGATTATTTTTAGTAATTTTTCACTTTATTCTACAGTAGGCGCACCAACACACACTAATTTTTTAGTAATGGCTTGAGTGTAGTGGTGCCCAAGGCTGCTCATAAGGCTGCGGATTCTAGCTCTACTAGAAACTCAAATATATGCCTTTGATAATAGCGATACAAAGGGTCGCTATAGAAGAAAAAAGACGCAAACTGTTTTGTTGAGGAAGAAAGACGCAAACTTTTTTTCTTTCAAAGAAAGACGCATTAAAAATATTTTTCGAAAGAAAGACTCTTTATTTTTTTTTTGATAACGAAGAAAGACGCTTTATTTTTTTTTTACTATAAAGAAAGACGCATTTAAATATTTTTCGAAAGAAAGACTCTTTATTTTTTTTTGATAACGAAGAAAGACGCTTTATTTTTTTTTTACTATAAAGAAAGACGCATTTAAATATTTTTTAGGAAAGAAAGACGTATTCGATTTTTTATTTTTATTTGTCAATATTAATGCTAATGCGTCTTTCTTCGCAGTTAATATTGTTAATTCGTCTTTCTTCGTCGAAATATTTTATAATGCGTCTCTGTTCGTCGAAATATTTTTTAATGCGTCTATCATCGTCGACATGTTTTGTAAAGCGTCTTTTTTCCCCTACATATTTTTAATGCGCCTTTTTTCGTCGACAAATTACTGGCATGCGCCTTTCTTCTTCCGGAGCGACGATATGTACATAATATAATAATGAAAGTTGACAATTTTATGTCTTTTCCAGTTTAGAATAATTTTTTGCTGATAAAATGAAAAAGAAATAATAATAAAAAGGAATATTTCATGAAATAATAAAACAAAATCAAACAACTGAAGAAATTATATAGAAAATTATTGCAATGCTAATGATGAGGATTTAAACACTTGTGTGGCACTTGGTGTTAAAATTTAATACAAATATGTACTTTTAAATTTTGAGTGAATCTTAAAAACACTAATAAAACAAAACGTCATCACTATTGCTGCAATTAAATACATAAATACAACTAAAAGGCCTCGGCGCGCCGAACAGGTGCAGCAGCAAAGCATGTTATGGCCACAGCCAAGACAGGGATAACGTCGAAATGACAAGCCATACATAAGTGCAGATAGACACTGTTGACCATGGATGCAGCAGAGCTGGCGGCGGCGTCAGTGCATGTTCTGCGCTAGCGTGCCTATGGCGGAGGCGGAGGATTTAACGTGATGCTTTTGGTGGCCGCCAAATGCGCATTTAACATTGAAGCAGAGCAACGCTAAGTGCATTATACATACATATGTGTGTGCCAAAAGAGGCAACAGCAAAAAGGAAAGCAGAAAAATAAATATATAAACTAAACAAACATAAAACTAAAACAACAACAAAAAACTTCAAATTGCAAAATATGAAAAATATTATGATTGTTTGTTCGCGAACAAAAACACGTTAAAAGTAGTGTAGAAAAAAAAAAAATAAAAATAACAAACAAAAACGTCTAAAAAAAAACAAAAAAGTAAAAAAAAAATAAGGAAGAAAAACCATAAGCAAAATACAAGAAAATTCGTGATAATCACCGTGAAACAACTTGCATATTTTCAAAAGCAAAATAAGTGAATAGTTTATAAACACAAAAACACAAAAAGAAAGGAATCAAACAACGCGAGTTCCAATAATTCCTCGCGCCCACCGAGCATTTGTCATTTGTTGTCACACAAACGTGTTTGATTTCTAGTTTTTTCATTCCTCTAGGGCACTTTCCAACTCCTACCTCGTATTTCCTTCCTCCTTTTTTAACAAATTCCCTCATTTCCACCAAATGTCTTACATTCTCTTGCATTGCCCCGTTTCCCGGAATACCACTGACCTCCATTCCACAGCAACTTTTTCCCCGCCAACATTCCTCTGATTGCTAGCAACGCCCAGCGCATACACTTCCACTCCGTCCAATCAGCGCATGCGCTGTAGCCTCCATCACACACAGCACACTGATCGCCCCATCAACACATGTACGAAACCGATATCGATGATGAATACATCCGTGAATATGCCTTTGAGCCGGAATTGCTGATCAATCGCGATGATTACCTCAAGCAAGTGGAGCAAAAGGACAAGGATAAGATACAACAGCGTGCCGAGGCAGTTAAGCGTCGTCGTTCCACGTTGCGACGCAAAGCGGTGCGCAAAAATAGTGTGGATAGTTGTGATAGCGATGGTGGCGAAAAGAGTCAGATTGATGTTGAAATTGAGGCGTTCTATTATGTAAGTGGTATTTTTTTTGAAAGATTATCTCTCGGAAAAATATATTATCTTACTTACTTATACGAAAATAACAGTAATTTTTTCGGAAAGGTGTTACAAGAGTGCCCCAAAGTGATAATTATTTTGACGTAGAGAGTTTTTACCTTGTTCCATACTTTATTCAAAGTATTCCTACATACTGCAAGGTCTTGTCTAATTACTTGCAATTAAATAATTTATTTATATGTCTTTATACTCTAAGGGCCGTTTTCTCAATCTTTGGTTAAACGCTAGCCGGAGGTCTAAGGAGCGGTTTCACCAACTACGGTTAATGCTAACAAGAGGTCCAAGTGCCGGTTAAGTGTCAAATGCATTCTCGATCAGGTTTTAAACGAATATAGTCGATAATGCAGTGAATATTTTAACAGGCACTTGGACCTTCGGTTAGCATTAACCGGAGTTGGTGAAAGCGGCCGTTTCCTCAACCTCTGACTAACGCTAACCACGGATAAAGCTCGGTTAAACATCATTATCGACTTTATCAAACCAAACATTTAACATGTGGTCGATAAAGCAGTCCATATCTTAACCGGTCCTTTATCCTCCGGTTAGCGTTAATCAGAGGTTGAGTAAACGGCCTTAAGAATGCTTTTGGGTAATTATAAAAATTTAACCTCATTTAAATAGATAAATAAGCGTCCAAACTTACGAAGACCCAATAACCCAAGAACATTAATATTTCTGTTATTCCAACCAGTGGTGCCAGATTGAGGGAAATTTCCCTTTTTGAGGGATATTTCATTGCACAATTTTTAAAGAGGGGAAAAAGGGACATTTTGTTGTCGTCCATATAAAAAAAGGGATTTTTTGGTTGCAGAACTGTTTACAACCTACATATGTATAATTTATAGTATAACTTAAAATAAGCACATCTCACACGGAAAAACTCCCATTCAGTGTATGAATACACATGCTTTCGCGATAACTTATGCAATGCAAAAAGGAGTCGGTTACATACATGCGTACAAGTAAACATACAGTGAACTATACAGCGTATATGTGATTTGTTTACATAAATACATACATACATACATACAGGTGAAAGTAATAAAAGCGTGTTAATATACGCTCTTAGGTAATTCATTTTTCATTGTGCACCTTCGTACTGTATTGTTAATAATTGAAAGAATTTTGGAGAATTGGGAGCCACTTAAAAGCTATTTTCGCCTGGCCTCATTTGAAGATAATCGTAAGAAAGCAGAAACTATTTATGAAGAATCGGAAAGAATTCAAAACAAGGCTTATTTTAGATCTTTGAAGTAAGTTCTTGACTTTTTCAACGAATTTAACGCATGGTTCCAAAGCCAAAATGTACGTATACATCGACTAGGGCAAGAAGCTAAGACACTTGTGTTGAAAACTGCAAGAAATTTCTTAAAACCCGACTTTTTTACAATTCCGTGGGAATTACAGCTAAAAGTTTTAGAACTTCCAACACCAGATAATATCACGATTTCCATTTGACGGTTTTTCGAAGAATTGCAGTTCTTAGATCCCGATATTGTTTTTGATTTCTCTAAAAACAATCGTGTATCACTTGCTGCTCTAACTAAAAAATTAAATCTTAATCCTGATCTCACAGAATCGGAATACAAGAGTATTTGTTTGTTTTTAACCGAAACACAAAAAGACGATTTAAAAAAATTACCTGTTGATGTAATGTGGAGTAAAATAATAAACTTTAAAAACTATATTGACAATTTTTTGTTTCACAATCTTAAGCAATTGGTTGAAATTGTACTCACGTTAACCCATTCAAACGCTGAATCAGAAAGAATATTTTCAATTGTAACGGATGTTAAATGTAAAAAGCGAAACAAACTAAAGTAAGAGTTGCCTTTCAATCCAAAAATATCAATTGCTTCAGCTCTAAAATCAACAAAAATCATATCCACTTGCACAATGCAAATAATTTGTACAACTGATACTTTTAGCTATTAAAAAAGCTGTATTTGCCTGTTATATATTCTTATATTACTGAAATAAATGCTTTAAATTTGGTGGGAATTTTGTGGGATTTTTTTTTATTTAAAATGTGGGAAATTAGCGATTTTTTTCCAATTTCTGAGGGAATTTTAGTGGAGATTATCTGGCATCACTGATTCCAACCAATCAAAGTGGATATGACACCATACCATTCCACAGCTGGGCGGCTTCTGCAGTCTCTGCACTGAAATCTGCTTAAAACATACAAAAAACGCTCATTATATTTTATCTTCTTCTTCTCCCTATACTGCACCATTTTCTTATTTTTCTTCTGTGGTTTCAACTACCTCATTGATTACTTATTTTTATTACTTTGAAATTGTAAAAAGACCTTCGACTTCCTTTTCAATTCTTCATTTTTTCTACGTGCTCTTTGCAATTATGCGCTTCCAATTAAAGCATCGTTTAAAGTGGCTTAAGAAACCACTAATTTTTTTTCGTAGTGCGTCATCGAAGTGGAAAGAGTACAAATGAGTAGTCGTCTTTCTAACAGGGCTATGTGAATTTTTCATATTAATACAAAAATTAGAAATCTATATATATAAAAATGGTGTAAAAAATGTTACTAACCTCATCAGATGAGAACGGCTTGGTCGATTTCTGTAAAACTTTTTGTCAATTGTTCGTATTCTCGAGGAGATGGTTAGTACGGAAGAAAATTTTGGAAAATCCCTCCGGAAAAGTCCGAAAATTGGAAAAATCGGTGTGTATGTGCGTATGTGTGCATCTGTGGATGTGTGTCCTCTATAAATTCCCAAAGTAACCAACCGTTCTTTATGAAATTTTCACAGTAGATTCATGTGGTGTTAGTGCACATAGTAGGGTATATAGAATTTCGAAAAATTGGGAGCTTCCCGGAATACAGGCCTAAATGAGGACCCAGATCGATCCACCAAGCCTTCGAGCAATATTGGTATCAAATGAAAGGTGTTTAACAGGCCTTCAACATAAAGTTATTTTTATTGCGATACCTAGGCCGGGTTCCCAGATATGGGTTAAAACGTGGGACCAAGTGACCCTGGAAAGTTTCTGAGCGATATTGGTATCAAATGAAAGCTGTTGAGGAGGACTTCAGCAAAGAGCTTTTTAAATAGTGATGCCTAGGCCGGGTTCCAAGATTTGGGTCAAAGCGTGGACCCGGATAACCCCTGAATGTTTTCGAGCGATATTGGTAGAAAATGAAAAGCGTTGAGCAGGCTTCCACATACAGCTATTTTCATTGTGATTTCTAAGGCTGTTTCCCAGAGATGGCTAAAGTAGTGGGCCCGGATGGTGATGGACGGTCCCGGTAAGGTAAAGGTAGGTAGCTATAGGGATAGGGATTGGGATAGGGATAGGGATAGGGATATGGATAGGGATAGGGATAGGGATAGGGATAGGGATAGGGATAGGGATAGGGATAGGGATAGGGATAGGGATAGGGATAGGGATAGGCATAAGCATATGCATAGGGATAGAGATAGGGATGGGGATAGGGATAAGGAAGGGATAGGGATAGGGATAGGGATGGGGATAGGGATGGGGATAGGGATAGGGATAGGGATAGGGATGGGGATAGGGATAGGGATAGGGATAGGGATAGGGATAGGGATAGGGATAGGGATAGGGATAGGGATAGGGATAGGGATAGGGATGGGGATAGGGATAGGGATAGGGATAGGGATAGGGATAGGGATAGGGATAGGGATAGGGATAGGGATAGGGATAGGGATAGGGATAGGGATAGGGATAGGGATAGGGATAGGGATAGGGATAGCGATGGGGATAGGGATAGGGATAGGGATAGGGTTAGGGATAGGGAAAGGGATAGGGATTGAGATAGTGATAGGGATCGGGGGAAGTAGGTTTGTCGCGGCTAATATAACTATAACTTTTATTCAGAGAATAGACAATTTTTTGTTATTCGCAGTCATTAAGATGGACTCTAAGATAATGGTTAGCAATACGGTAATCAAAGACTTTTCTTTAGGCTTCATAGGAATAAGTTTTAGCAGAACAACGTCTGCCGGGTCAGCTAGTTTTATTTAAATATTGTTTGTTATTACCTGAAAGCTTAGCCCATAACTATATAAATAAATTAAACTGCAGATTTTTGCAAATTCAATGTTAAATATTTAACATAGCTAGTTTTGAAAGAGAATTTTTTAGTTTTGAAATTGAAACACATAATAATTACACCAATGTCTGTGCCTAGGCGTATGAGTAACACTGCGCAGCTAGAGACTTTTGAAAGTGTATTCGTATTCAGAATACATAAGGATTTTGCAATAATTTCTTAATGAACATTATACACCTTTAAATGCTGATACAAAATCCATCAAAAACTCAAAATCGAAAAAATTTCACATAGCCCTGTTTGAACGTCGACTACTCAAATGTATATTGTAAGTGCCCTGCCGGCAAGTTTCATTCAAGTTGATGGACTACAATAAATGGATGCACTACTGAGAGCAATCCATACATGCCCACCAAGTTTATTAAGTCATTATTAATTACTAATTACTTTTAACAAACCACAAAATTGTTAGATGTATTTTATTTATACAGTTGGCAAAATATATTGGATGCTAAAAAAAAAAGTGCTTAAAAGCAAGTAAGCAACAGAATAGTCAATTAATGTGTGTGTGTGAAATACATATTTGAGGACGAAATATATATGTCAAGATCAAAAACTTAACCCAAAAGAATATGTCTACATAAGTCGTCCAATGACTGCTTTTATTTAATATATATAAATACATAAAGAGTATATTGTATACTGTCTAAAAAAATTTATGTGCATACTTGTGCCAGCAGACTTGACTAGACATACATACTTGACAGAATTTATAGAATAAAAACAAATTGCAAAGAATATAATAATAATACAATGGCGCTATTATAACTCTGACGAGTCTTATGGCCGATCTTCTCTCCCAATTTTTGTTTTTTCTACTAATTGGGTGGACCTACAGTTTTATGCCGGCTCCGAACGGCGAATACATTTTTTGTGAGAAGCTTTTTCATGGCAGAAATACACTCGGAGGGTATGCCGTCCACTGCCGAGAGGTGAGCGCTGCTCTTAAAAACCCAATAATTGGATTTTTACTAATAAGAAAATTTTTTTTGGTATTTGCTCGGACTGGGGGTTGAACCCGAGACTTCTGGCATAGCAGGCGAGCACTCTACCCACTGCAACACAGCGGCCACTGCAAAGAATACATAATAATAAAAAAATAATGCAAAAATAAACCAATTGCAAAAAAAAAAGAAACAGCAAAATCAAAGTAAATTTGAAAAAAAAAAAAAAAACAAAAACCAACTGAAGAAAGTTCAATAACACATGGTAATAATTTTAAATAAAAGAAACGGAGAGAGAACTAAAAGGCAGGGATGGAAATTAATTGTTACTTTTGAACTCAACTGAAAAAAAATGTGTTGCTCCATACCAAAAGACAGTCAAAATCGAATGTTATTTTTAACACGCTTTTATTAGCTTCACCTGTATGTATGTATGTATGTATGTATGTATGTATGTATGTATGTATGTATGTATGTATGTATGTATGTAACTTCATCCCATCCTAAAAGTTGCAACATTTAACTAAATTATTATATCTTTCAAACATTCACTTTTATTGTGTTCTCTCTATTATTTCTATTCTCCTCCTCGAAACATGACATCAACAGCCCAACGGCATCATATAGTAGGACATTCAACATTACACTTTATGCTTCATTGTGGCTTTTATGTTACCTTTCTTCAAAATAGCCTCTACGAATTTCAATTCACTCCCGTATACAAGCCAATAAGTAACAAGCTTTCAGGGTACGGAAAAACTCACTCATGAACGCTCAAAAATACATTCTTCTCAAATCACAAATGTTCAAAGAAAAACGTATAACCACTCAAATAGCTAGCGAACTAACGCACAACAGCCAGCGACCGCTCATAGCGTTGGCGATAAACTCAATGCATAAATTCACTCAAATATGCAGCTTGAAGCTTTCTGTTTTGTTGTTGTTGTATTTGCAATGAAATCAACCGCATGTACATACATACGTATGCAAAGCAAGAACCGGGTTTGTTTGTAATTCATTTAATAGTAAGTGCTGAATCAACGAAAAGGAACCCTAATTCTATACAATATACAATATATTTCTATATTTTTATACAATGTTTTGTAAACGTGAGGTGAAAAAAATTTCTCTAAAAATAAAAAAATAAAAAAAAAAAAATGCGCCACTCGGGACTCGAACCTGAGCTCCTTGGTCCGTAGGCAGCATACCTCACCATTACGCTACAAACGTATTCGGAGCTTTATTGTCTAGATTCGAATTTATTCAATCAGGTTTTGTTTTTTTTGTTCTTTTCAAATGCTTCACCTCAACTTCTCTTCACTTTCTGATTGTAAAATATAACAAAACGTTTGGGAAATTTTGTATTTCCAAACTAGTTTGGAAAACCTTGAATAAAAGGGTTTGGAAAATATTGCATAATAAGCTAGTTTACTTCACTGCATATTGGGATTTTTGGTAGAAGTTATAAATACATATGTATGTAGATCTATTTCGGAGAACACCACATCCCATCAGACTTCTTTTTACTTTTATTCTTGCGTCCGCATAAAACATCCTTTAATGAAAAATTTCACGAAAAAGTCAAAAATAAATAATAGCTTAAAAAACTAAAAACACGCTTTAATCTTAAAAATCGTACTAAAAATTGAGAAATAATTTAATTAGAAACAAAATGATGAACGAAAATATAAGTATTTAAGGAAAAGCGTGGGGGTTCTCAATAATATTTGAACATGAAAATATTCGATTCGTACAACTAGTACAAAAATATACCTAGTTGCGAAATTAAAGAGTACGATATATGAAATCTCAAAAAAGTCAAAATAAAATTATTAGTAAAAAAACACCGATTTTAAATATTTTTTGACATACTGAGCACCCCACGCTTTTCCTTAAATACTTATATTTTCGTTCATCATTTTGTTTCTAATTAAATTATTTCTCAATTTTTAGTACGATTTTTAAGATTAAAGCGTGTTTTTTAGTGTTTTTGAGCTATTATTTTTATTTATGTAACTTTCATCATTTTGACTCTTACTTTTGGCTTAAAAATGGTTTACACCAATGATATTTGGTATCGAGGTCTAGAGTATTTTAGAAAACACAAACATGACGATGACTATGCCGAACTGCCCCAATTTATGATGCGGCGGGCGGTCTATGCCACAGTTACAGTATGTAAAAGAAACAAAAATACGGAAATGCGCTCTAAGTACATTGACAAATGAAAAATTGTGGGCGGTGACGTATACGTAACATTTTATGTACTGGGAAACGATACTCAATGACTAGCATTAAAAATAGATACATACATCAATACATATGTATGCATTGGCGCACACAAGGGGGGGCGGTTTTGGGGTTAAAACCCCCCCCCCCAAAATTTGACAACACCATAAAAAAAAATTATTTTATAAAAGATGGTACATGCACAAATATTTGTGTAAATACATGTTGAAAAATCTATGAATATTCGTGGATGTACATAGGCTTGCCATAATTTTTTCACCCCAATGCCTGGCTAAAGCGAAATGAAAACAGCCTAAAGTTAGAAAACCATAAAATTCATTCAAGTATATTTAGCAGTCTAAAAATTACAAGTTTATTTACAAGTTTTATTACATTTAAAAAACAATTCACAATTCACTGATATTTTTTTGTCAATTATGGGCTATGAATTTGTCTTTTTATGCTTATTAATTCTATTAGATTCTTCTGTTGATGACTTATCTAAATTATGTTGAAGGAAATAGTACGAAAAGCACAAGTATAAATTACAAATAATTGTGACAATTCGAACAAACAGGGTTATATATTGCACCAGAAATTTATCTGCTTTTATTTTCCTAAAATCGTAGTTATTGCATTCGCATGTAAAATTTTTTATCTGGCACAGGATCGGCGTTAAATGAAACACGGCTAAAATAAATTACTCAAAAGCGTGTGTGAACGCACGTAATTTCGGAAAGTAATTTCGGCTAATGAACGTAATTTAAAATGTAGTCTGAATGTGCCTTTATGACACGGAAAAAGAGATATCTAGTGAGACGTTATCGATAATCGCACAAGACTTAAACTTACGATTAAAAGGTTTATAAGCCATAACTCAGAAACCGTAGAAGATATATTGATGAAATTTGGTACGCGTAATTTACTTACTTAGGACAATGTTTGGTCGAAAAATTGCCAAAATCGGTAGACGACCACGCCCACTTTTATATATGGGAACTATAAAGGGGCCTAATAAAAACATTTTAAGCGATATCTCTGTCAAATATAAAGATAATTCATTGAAATTTTGTGGCATGAGTTCTACAATAGATCGGAAACAAAAAATAGAAAAATTTTGGGAAAATGGGCGTGGCACCGCCTCTTTTCAGACAAAGGAATCTACGAGTTTTCGGAACCCATAACTCTACAAATAATTGAGATGTTAGGACGAAAATCAGTCTGTACACTTTAATAAGTTGTGGTAATACATGCTCAAAAATTTAGCGAAATCGTTTTAAGACCACGCCTACTTTTTAACAAAGATAATTCTGGAAAACCCTGAGTATCTAATGTTCGATTCCACTCGAACTTAGGCTACCTTACTTGTTAGTTTTAGTTTAAATACCGAGAAAATGCAATGAATTGAGATTTAAAAGGTGTCTTTGTTTAATGTGTGCATACGTAGGTCCACTCCCCAAACATAAATTTAAGTAAAAATTGCCTGGACGAGTTTTAAGTATTTTTTTTTAATTTTCGGTTGGATATTGAAAACCCCCCCAAAATATTTTTCTGTGTGCGCCACTGTATGTATGTATATATTTACTACATATGTAAGTATGTATATAATTACTGATGCAACTAGCGTTTTGAATTGCAAATAGACAAACAACTATAATAAGAAATGACAAGAGTTTTTATATTACAACAACAATAAAGTTTGCTACCAAGAATTTTGTCGATCAAGTTTTATGTGAAAGAAAACCTCAAACAGCCTTCAGAAAAAAAAAATTGTCAAAAATCAACGTAATGTGTTAGTAAAATAAAAATGGCACATTGTTAACTGTTTACCTACTAAACTTGAACTATTTAGGCCACAAAACTGCATTCTTAGAAATTTTTTTTTTAATTTTCGATAGACTTTTTAAGCGTTCTTTCTAAGCAGTCCCTCTACAAAAGTAGTACATAGTATCATAAACTTTACCTTTGTTCAAAGCATATTTAATTGCCTTTCATTAGCTTTTTTCCATCATACATAATTCTAATTGTTGTTTATGGCTTTGCCATCATATATTCACATATATACATACACATATGAATATGTATGTGTACCTACATGTGTTTTTTATTTTCTTTTGGAATCGAGTGCCTCACATTTTAGGTAGCAATATAATTAGCAGCAATAAATGTAAATATTTGCAAATAATGTTAATTATATTTTTTCCATTGATTTGCAGTCTCATTTAATTTGTTTTGTTTGTATTTCGCATTTGTACACATTTATCAATGTACATACATATGTATTTGTTCCTTATTTAAAGTGTTGTACTAAGTATTTAAAGATATAATTTTGCTGTACTAATTTTACTCGAAATAAATACAAAATACAAATACAAATATGTAAATTTGTATGATTGCGATTTAATATTCAATATTTGGTCAGGGCGTATGAGTAATATTAAAAAGATGTAAACAATGAAGAATCTTTTGCTGATTTCCTTCCTAATGCGCATAAATGCAAAGAGTTTGTACATATACATATATGTATATGTATGTACATATATATGTATATTTTGATTCAATTATTATGTATTTTTTGTTTTTGCTTACTTGTCATTGACATTTAATAAAGAGAAGAAGAGCGTGTATGCCAAGGGAATCGCCAAAAATACATACATATGTATGTATGTATATGTAATGCCAATTTAAAAATAGCAAATTTCGTCTAGCAGCAAGTCTAGCGGGCAGTAAATTAAGTAGAATAATAAATATGTACATACATACATACATATGTATGTGAAATAAAGTAAAAACGCAAAGCAAAAATAAAAGCGTGGCGACAACAAAGAAGGCCATTGTTTAGGATGCAGACACAGTTTGCTCTCTTTTTTTAAAAACAGACAGCAATGAACCCACATAGCATTTTATGAATTTTTTGATCATATTCAAGTCTTTTTCGATCCCTACCCACATAGCATTCTATGAATTTTTTGATCATATTCCAATCTTTTTCAATCCCTATGCACGTTTAAAATAATGGAAAATGCGTTCATTTTCTGATCATAAAAGAGCCTCTCGTCTGTAGAAAATGGTACCCTACGTCCAACTCTTCTTGGGAAGTCGTTTTCGATTCTTATTTTAATCGTATTTTAATCATTTTCGAGTCCCTTTCGATTTTATTTTTTTCGATTTTGAATCTTATTTTGGTCATTTTTGAATCGTTTTCTGATCGTTTTTGAATCTTTTTAGGGTAATTATACCTTTCATGAGAATGAAATGGTATTATAACTTAGTGCCAAAAAATTTTTGTCGAAAGTACCAGAAGGAAGCGTGGGGGACCCACCAAAATATATACCGATATGATCAGAATCACGAGCTGAGTCGATTAAGCCATGCCCGTCGGTCCGTCTGTCCGTCCGTCCGTCTGTGTGAACGCAAACTAGTCCCTCAGTTTTTGCGATATCTGAATGAAATTCGGAATACAGGTATGTTGTTATATGCAGCTGATCATTTGTCGGAACCGGCCGAATCGGACCACTATAACATATAGAATACAACCGATTATTCAGATATACATGAAATTTTTGGATGTAATTTGTGCATAACTTCCCCATTTAAACAGCTAAGGACATGAAACTTTGAAGTAGACGTGCCCATTTTGGCCCAAATGAGGTTAGCGAAAATTGTCAAAATCGGACCACTATAACATATAGTTCCACAACATCCGATTATTCAGATATACACATTTTGGTGTATAACTCCTCCATTTTAACAGCTAACGGCCTGAAATTTTGAAGTATTTGTACCCATATGGACCCAAACGGGATTGCCGAAAATCGTTAAGATCGGACCACTATAACCTATAGCTCCCCTACAACCGATTGTTCAGATATACACATTTTGGTGTATAACTCCTCCATTTTAACAGCTAAAGGCGTAAAATTTTGAAGTATTTGTACCCATATGGGCCCAAACAGGGTTACCGAAAATTGTCAAGATCGGACCACTATAACATATAGCTCCCCTACAACCGATTGTTCAGATATGGACATTTTGGTGTATAACTCCTCCATTTTAACAGCTAACGGCCTGAAATTTTGAAGTATTTGTACCCATATGGACCCAAACGGGATTGCCGAAAATCGTTAAGATCGGACCACTATAACCTATAGCTCCCCTACAACCGATTGTTCAGATATACACATTTTGGTGTATAACTCCTCCATTTTAACAGCTAAAGGCGTAAAATTTTGAAGTATTTGTACCCATATGGGCCCAAACAGGGTTACCGAAAATTGTCAAGATCGGACCACTATTATATAGCTCCCCTACAACCGATTGTTCAAATATGAACATTTTGGTGTATAACTCCTCCATTTAAATAGCCAAGACACCATTTTTTTTAATAAATCTTTCCATAAATAACCCACAGAATTAAAATTATAAATTAAACTTAATCCGGCTATGTACATACATACATAGGTAACTTTTCATTTCCCCACTCATGAAAGGTATGAAGTCTTCGGTACGGCCGAAGACAGCCGCGCTTTTACTTGTTTTTCTTCGTTTTTCTGATCATTTTCGATTGGCTTTCCAATCTTTTTTGGGTAATTTTTCAATCGTTTTTCTGGTCATTTTCGAATCTTTTTTGGGTCATTTTACAGTAACTTTCTGATCAATTTATAATCATTTTCTAATGCTTTTTTGGATCAGTTTACAACCGCATTTCTTTCCCATCTTTTATCCTTATACATATTTTACCAATATCGCAAAAAGAACTTCCACGGTCACCCTCAGTCCATATTGATTGCAACTTTTGAAACAGATTTTTAGCCTACAATAATATTAAGCAAATACGGAGTTTAAGATATATGTAAAAATTTCAATCCATAAATGAATTCCTATGAAAATGCATATAATTTGGAGCATCGTTTTGTAAATTTTTTTTTTGCTTTTTTATGATTTGTTTCTTTGTTCTTAGTATGGTTTCTTATTAAGCGTGTTTTTTCTACTGATCCCTCTAACTTCACCCAGCGATTTCCGATTTAGTAAGCCCAACTTACTAAGCAGATCTTACTTAAAAATGAATAAAAGTGTAAATAAGTAGCTAGTTTATCTTAGTGCACCATTGAGAGATCCATTAGTTGGCCTCATACTCGTATCGTTTCACTGTCTTTAAGCGTATCTATAGCACTCATACATATGTATATGGGCCTTGACAAAAGTGTCGAAAACTTTTTGAATTTTCGTCGATTTTAAAGTTAGGTAAGAAGATGTTCGAAG
This sequence comes from Urophora cardui, assembly GCA_960531455.1. Taxonomy (NCBI): domain Eukaryota; kingdom Metazoa; phylum Arthropoda; class Insecta; order Diptera; family Tephritidae; genus Urophora; species Urophora cardui. Next base: position 131,628,259 of record OY482672.1, read on the forward strand.
GAAATTTTACTGGTTACCGAGTTTTGAGAATTCTTTAACATGTTAGCATTTGCCTAATAAGCATAAGCAAATGTTTAAATTCATCAAGCCTTTCTGGAAGGAGATCTGTTTGCAGGTAAGACTCTTACCCTTTACCTTTACATATTTTACATATAGACCTTTAGTTAGGAATGAGGAATAAGTTATGATTTTCAATTTTATATATATATTTGTATTTACATTTTATATATTATATTTTATCATAAATAATTATGCATATATGACTTCTCATAACTCTCTTTTTTCTTCGTTTTGCTTCACAGATGTATGGCCGCTATACCAAAGATTTAGGAGAATTTGCCAAAGATGAAGCGCGAAAGCTTAAATTACTCGAGAAACGCAGAAAACAAGAAGACAAACAAAGGAACAAGGTAAATGAACAAAAGAGACAAAATATTTACAAATGTAGAGTGTAACTATTAAAAAGAAATTATCAACATAAATTAATATTTCTGTTCATTAAATTTAATATTAAATATATACTTCTTTGCATGCAATCTGCTTTTCATTAATAAAATAAATATTTTAATGAGCATTGATTTTTGAAAAGGTAATGTACATACATAACTAAGTGTAAATATTTATTAGATTTCAACTTACCCCCAACATTTATTAGATAAATTGCATATTATATATGTATGTACATACATCAAGCAGCAACAATCGTCATCAATCATTAGCATCAAGCCTGATCTATTATCATCAATCGTCATCAATGATCGTTGCTAAACTTCAGTCACCAGACAAATTCATCAAGCATCATTAATCATTATCACCAATCAGCATATATGTATGTATATATGTACTATCAGTAGTCCACTTTCAAACAGTGCTAGCTGATATTTTTTTGACTTTGATTTTTCTATCGATTGTATATCAGTATTTAAAAGCGTATAATATCCATTAAGAATTTATTGGAAAACCATCCGTCCTTATTCTGAAAAAATAACATTAAATACGAATATACTTTCAAGAGTCTCTATGATTTTATTTATACATTTTCAAGTCTCCACCTGAAAAAAGTTGCTCATACGCCTAGGCGCACATTAGCGTAATTATTATGCATTTCCATTTCAAAACTAAAAAATACCATTTTAAAACTAGCTATGTGAAGTGTCTAACATTAAATTTTATATCGTTAAACTCCTTATGGGCTAAGTATTCAGGAAATAAAAAAATCTATATATTTATGTATATAAAAATGGATCACTATTTTCGTTGTCATCGCATCACGCCTGAACGGATGGACCGATTTCGAAAATTCTTTTTTGTTGTCTTTAGTATTACCTGGAGAAGGTTCTATTGAAAAAAAATTTCGAAAAAGTAAAAAGGGCCTGGCACCTCCCATACAAACGAAAGGTTTCATACTGTATATCTCTGGAGCTAAGCGTTGTAAATGCTTGGAATTTGATGGGGAGATATATGAACCTGATGCCAAGCTCACGAAGAAAAATGGGCGTTATTGCAAAATGGGGCGTGGCACCTCCCATACAACACAAATTTTTTATACGCAGTATCTCTGGAAGTGTTCATGGTTGGACACTGGGAATTGGTACGGAGATAAATAATATCACTACCATACTTACAAAAGAAAAAAATTGGAAGGATAAGGATAGGAATGGGGATAGGTATAGGAATAGGAATAAGAATAAGAATAGGGATAGGGATATCGAAATAAGGAGATATAGATATAGAGATAGAGAGAGAAGTAGAGATAGAGAACAAGATAGATATAAGGACAGAGAAGGATACATATAAATCAGGCATTTTCAGAACCTATGCACGCGGTACAAGCTTTTTAGAGCTTTCACACCGACAGCCTCACACCGACACTACAGAACTCTTCGTGCACGAAAAGAAATTTTGCAAATTTCTGTTCAGTCAGCATTGAGCTGTTGAGCTAGCAGGTAGTGCTGCTCGAGCAGTCTCTGAATGCTTGTAAATGATTGTGTGTTGGGGGTGGTTTTTTTGTTTGGATTTTTTTACGTAATATTTTTATTAGGAATCATGATTTTGCATTTCGTCTCATATTTTTTTATTTTAATTTTTTTGTTTGTGGTTTTTTGTGAAGTTAGGAATAAAAATACTATCCATTTCCAATTTAAAAATTTTAATTTTCGACAATGGTTGAGTTTCTTTTGAGTGTAGCCAAGAGCTTTTGCGCTTTTAACACATGCACAATGTTTGAAAGTATTGGTGTGGTAATCCCTGATATAAATAGAGGTAGAGATAGAGATAGCGAGAAATAGAGATAAAGATAAAGATAGAGTTAGAGATAGTGATAAAAATGGAGATAGAGATAGGGAAACGTATAAGAAGAGGTAGAGATAGAGAAAGTAATAGATGTATGGATAGTTATAGAAATAGAGATAAAGATAGAGATACAGGTAGAGAAAGAGATGGAGATAGAGATAAGGATAAATATAGAAAGAGGTAGAGATAGAGAAAGGGATAGATATAGATATAGAGAGATAGAAAAAGAGATAGAGATAAGGATAAAGATCGGGAAGTAGATTTGTCGCGGCAAATCCTTTTCTTATTATTCGCAGTCATTCAGCTGGACTATAAAACTTTATAGGACCAACTTTTAGGCAGAACAAGGTCTGTCGGGTCAGCTAGTATTCAAATAAAATAAGTTTGTTGATTACACTGGATCACAAAATGAAATTTTTTGTCTGTACTTTGGACGTGACTATCCTATCTATATGTAAATTCGGTCGCTGATTCCGAAAATCGAGTTCATTTTTAATTCTATGGGAATGTTTTTGAGATAACGGCAATTTACCGTTATTTGGCCAATGGCTCCACTTAATACTGTATATCTCTTTAACGCAGTCAGCTAATTTCCTTGGGATGACATAAAACGAAAAAAATTAAATTTGCTTTTTATGGCTCCTATAACATTTTTCTCTAACTCTCATAGTTTCTGAAATATTGACGATTCAATTTGAATTTTTTCGATTTTTTACGATTTTTTTAAGAAAAAATTGACTTTGTCAGGCAATATCTTTAAAACCAATGTTTTCACCTTCGGTTTTACTCCTTTACATGAAGCTCCAATCCATCAGCAAAAAAATAAGCTATCAACGAAGAAAATCCATGGTAAAATGGAAAATTTATAGGCGATCAAGTAAATACAGCCAAGTCGCGCAATGCTCCTACACGGGTATATTTTCTGCACGTTATACCCGTAAATGGGCTCGTATCTACTGCGCTGCCAATACGCTGCTACTGCAGATGTGTAGGTATTGGTAAAATATGCATAGAATGTACCGTATAGTGGCATTGCGAGACTTGGCTGTATTTACTTCATCGCCTATAACTTTTCCATTTTACCATAGATTTTCTTCGTTTATAGCTTATTTTTTTGCTGATGGATTGGAGCTTCACGTAAAGGAGTAAAACCGAAGGTGAAAACATTGGTTTTAAAGATATTGCCTGACAAAGTCAATTTTTTCGTAAAAAAATCGAAAAAATTCAAATTGAATCATCAATATTTCAAAAGCTATAAGAGTTAGAGAAAAATGTTATAGAAGCCATGAAAAGTTAATTTAATTTTCTTTCGGTTAGTGTCACCCCAAGGAAGATAGCTTATTGCGTTAATGAGATATACAGGATTAAGTGGAGCCATTGGCCAAATAACGGTAAATTGCCGATTTCTCAAAAACCTTCCCATAGAATTAAAAATGAACCAGATTTTCGGAATCAGCGACCGATTTTACATATAGATAGGATGGTCGCGTTTAGAGTATTTTTTTTTGGCTGTAGACCAGTGTTATTAGTAGTGATTTTTTCTAACTTGTGACTTATCTAATATCAAAAATTCACATAGCCCTGTTTGAAATGAACAATCATAATTATCATTTTAAATCATCCTTATTATACGAGTAGATAATAACCGTACTTAATTTTCATAGCTAAGGTCCGTATTGTTATGTTAAAATTCAAGTCTTCAAAATATACATGATATGATATATGTATATGATTTTCAATAATTTCGAATTGATATAGCGTACTCAAAAATGTTCAGATTACAAATCTGAGAAAGATAAATATAAGCATATCAATCTATATATACATATATAAAAATGGTGTAAAAAATGTTACTAACCTCATCAGATGAGAACGGCTGGGCCGATTTCTGTAAAATTTTTTGTCAGTTGTTCGTATTCTCGAGGAGATGGTTCGTACGGAAGAAAATTTTGGGAAATCCCTCCGGAAAAGTTCGAAAATTGGAAAAATCGGTGTATATGTGTGTATGTGTGCATCTGTGGATGTGTGTCCTTTACAAACTCCCAAAGTAACCAGCCGTTCTTTATGAAATTTTCACAGTATATTCATGTGGTGTTAGTGCACATAGTAGTGTATAGAGAATTTCTAAAAAGAGGAAGCTTCTCGGAATACAGGCCTAAATGAGGACCCAGATCGATCCAGCAAGTCTTCGAGCAATATTGGTATCAAATGAAAGGTGTTGAACAGGCCTTCAACATAAAGTTATTTTCATTGCGATACCTAGGCCGGGTTCCCAGATATGGGTTAAAACGTGGGACCGAGTGACCATGGAAAGTTTCTAAGCGATATTGGTATCAAATGAAAGCTGTTGAGGAGTACTTCAACAAAGAGCTTTTTAAATAGTGATGCCTAGGTCGGGTTCCAAGATTTGGGTCAAAGCGTGAACCCCTGAATGTTTTCGAACGATATTGGTAGCAAATGAAAAGCGTTAAGCAGGCTTCCACATACAGCTATTTTCATTGTGATATCTAAGGCTGTTTCCAAGAGATGGCTAAAGTAGTGGGCCCGGATGTTGATGGAAGGTCCCGGTAGGTAGCTATAGGGATAGGGGTAGGGATAGGGATAGGGATATGGATAAAGATAGGGATAAGGATAGGGATAGGGATAGTGATAATGATAGTGATAGGCATAGGGATAGGGATAGGGATGGGGATAGGGATAAAGATTGAGATTGAGATTAAGATTGAGATTGAGACTGAAATAGAGATAGGGATTGGATAGAGATAGGGATCGGGGGAAGTAGGTTTGTCGCGGCGAATATAACTATAACTTTTATTCAGAGAATAGACAATTTTTCATTATTCGCAGTCATTAAGATGGACTCTAAGATAATGGTTAGCAATACGGTAATCAAAGACTTTTCTTTAGGCTTCATAGGAATAAATTTTAGCAGAACAACGTCTGCCGGGTCAGCTAGTTTATAATATACTAGCTGACCCGGCAGACGTTGTTCTGCTAAAATTTATTCCTATGAAGCCTAAAGAAAAGTCTTTGATTACCGTATTGCTAACCATTATCTTGTCTATTCTCTGAATAAAAGTTATAGTTATATTCGCCGAGACAAACCTACTTCCCCCGATCCCTATCTCAATCCCTATCTCTATTTCGGTCTCAATCTCAATCTTAATCTCAATCTCAATCTTTACCCCTATCACCATCCCTATCCCTATCCCTATCCCAATACCCCATCCCTATCACTATCCCTATCCCTATCTCTATCTCTATCTCTATCCCTATCCCTATCCCTATCCCTATCCCTATCCCTATCCCTATCCCTATCCTTATCCCTATCCCTATCTCTATCTCTATCCTTATCCTTATCCTTATCCTTATCCCTATCTCTATCCCTATCCCTATCCCTATCCCTATCCCTATCCTTATCCCTATCCCTATGTCTATCTCTATCTCTATCTCTATCTCTATCTCTATCTCTATCTCTATCTTTAGCTCTATCTCTATCTCTATCTCTATCTCTATCTCTATCTCTATCTCTATCTCTATCTCTATCTCTATCTCTATCCCTATCCCTATCCTTATCCTTATCCTTATCCCTATCTCTATCCCTATCTCTATCCCTATCCCTATCCCTATCCTTATCGCTATCCCTATCTCTATCTCTATCTCTATCTCTATCTCTATCTCTATCCCTATCACTATCCTTATCCTTATCCCCATCTCTATCCCTATCCCTATCTCTATCTCTATCCTTATCCTTATCCCTATCCCTATCCCTATCTCTATCTCTATCCCTATCCCTATCCCCATCCCTACCCCTATCTCTATCTCTATCCCTATCCCTATACCTATACCTATCCCTATCACTATCTCTATCCCTATCCCTATCTCTATTCCTATTCCTATCCCTATCTCTATCCCTATCCCTATCCCTATCCCTATCCCTATCGCTATCCCTATCCCTATCTCTATCTCTATCTCTATCTCTATCTCTATCTCTATCTCTATCTCTATCTCTATCTCTATCTCTATCTCTATCTCTATCTCTATCTCTATCTCTATCTCTATCCCTATCCCTATCCCTATCCCCATCCCTATCACTATCCCTATCTCTATCCTTATCCCTATCCCTATCCCTACCCCTATCCCTATAGCTACCTACCTTTACCTTACTGGGACCGTCCATCACCATCCGGGCCCACTACTTTAGCCATCTCTGGGAAACAGCCTTAGAAATCACAATGACAATAACTGTATGTATGTGGAAGCCTGCTCAACGCTTTTCATTTGCTACCAATATTGCTCGAAAACATTCAGGGGTTATCCGAGTCCACGCTTTGACCCAAATCTTGGAACCCGGCCTAGGAATCACTATTTAAAAAGCTCTTTGTTGAAGTCCTCCTCAACAGCTTTCATTTGATACCAATATCGCTCAGAAACTTTCCAGGGTCACTCGGTCCCACGTTTTAACCCATATCTGGGAACCCGGCCTAGGTATCGCAATGAAAATAACTTTATGTTGAAGGCCTGTTCAACTTCTTTCATTTGATACCAATATTGCTCGAAGACTTGCTGGATCGATCTGGGTCCTCATTTAGGCCTGTATTCCGGGAAGCTTCCTTTTTTCGAAATTCTATATACCCTACTATGTGCACTAACACCACATGAATCTACTGTGAAAATTTCATAAAGAACGGTTGGTTACTTTGGGAGTTTATAAAGGACACACATCCACAGATGCACACATACACACATACACACCGATTTTTCCAATTTTCGGACTTTTCCGGAGGGATTTTCCAAAATTTTCTTGCGTACGAACCATCTCCTCGAGAATACGAACAACTGACAAAAAATTTTACAGAAATCGGCCCAGCCGTTCTCATCTGATGAGGTTAGTAACATTTTTTACACCATTTTTATATATATAGATTTTATTTAAGTACATATATTTATTATATGTATGTATGTACATTTCTAATTTTTTGGCTTTAATTTAAGCATAATAATTCGAACCCTAGTCATAACATTAGCTGCCTTTTATATTGCATGCTTTAACGCGCTAGTTTATTTTTAATCATACTAAAAGCATATATATTTGTATTATACGATTATATTATATTTTTTTAATTTACCAAAATTTGAACGAATCGTTTGTAAAAGCTCTCAGTTCTGGGAAATATTTACAGGAATTGCTGGGCAAACGTTCGTCGCGCATGCTAAAAGTCTCATCATGGATATGGAAGCATACATTTGCGCGCTTGGGCGAGGATTGGGTATTTTTAGCGTTACTAGGTGTTATAATGGCATTTGTTTCGTATATAGTAGACAAAGGCATCAATGTTTGTACGAATGGTGAGTTGCGAATATTGATACTCGTATTTATTTCACTTACACAAAAGACTGTGCTCAATCAAAAAAACGATTGATTTGTTAATAAAAGTATAAGCAACTTAATTACAGTTTCTACATATATGTAACAAAAACTTTTTCTTCCCCTCACACACAGCGCGCGTTTGGCTGTATCGCGATCTAACATCACAGCCAATTACACAGTATTTTGCCTGGGTCTCATTGCCGGTCTGTTTAATACTCTTCTCAGCCGGCTTTGTGCATCTAATTGCGCCGCAAAGTATAGGTGAGTGAGTATCGGTGTTTGGAAAATGAAAGGGGAGCAAAATTATACTATGTTTTTTTTTTATTGAATTTACATTTAATACTCGTAATATATAATTAATTTGATTAATACCTTTTTGTATTTCTTTGCATTAAATATAACCACAACACTGTAAATTTAATTAACATATTAAACTCTTTAAATGAAAAAAAAAAACTAACCACAGCACCTTCACACACTGCCATTTAATATTTGTTATCGCTAATTTTTTCGCAGTTTTTTTTTTTTTTGCAAGCCGTGTTTTTTTAATTAGCAACTAGCGTTTAACCTTAAGCTATCTGTAGTGAGAAGAGCGCCTTGTAATCTATATAATTATAATTTTCATAACTGCATGCATTAGCGTCATTGAAGTAAAGTACATTGTAAAGCTTGTTTAATAACGTTCACTTTTATGTACTTAGACTTTTTTACATAAGTCTAAGTGTATTTTTGAAATAATTTTTTCACCGCTTTCTCTAATTCAATTTCATATTTCACTTGCTTGTTTAATTTTCGTACTTACTTACTTTACTTCAATGGTATAACTAACAAACAAGCAAATAGAAAATAAAAAATAGGTTAAAAAATTAATATATGAGCGAGAGAATATTAAAAATTAGATAGGAGGACATTTAACAGTAGACCTACGCAAAAAACTTCAGAACTCTGCGTTTCGGGCCGTTTTCCAGCCGAATATATTTTGCATTAAGAGCAAACACAAGGTCGTAAATCTTAGCAAAAACTCGAAAAAAAAATTTATCAATTCATTTACTTCAAAATAATGGCGTTTTCTTTTCTACAAAAAAATGTTGCCCTCCTATATCCTAATTATCGAATTACGTAACGTGACTTTCTCTAAAATGGCTGATTTTGTAGATAATGTTAATCTCTTACTTAGTTAGAAGTAAATATTCGGTGAAATTACTAGACAGACATACAAAATGGCTAAGAAAGTCAAAGAGGGCAACATTATTTCGAGAAAAGAAAACGCCATAAATTAAAATTAAAGGAAAAACCTGCCCAATAAACATTGATACCAAAGTTCTAAACTGGCTTCTATTAAGGCATGAATATCGAGCTCTCCTTATCTCTTATTATAACTTCCGTTCAAGAATTGCCTAAATTTCGCGTTCTTAGTGAAAGTAAAAAACAATTACATTGTGGCATATTTTCTAATTTGACCTGAATATCGAATTGAGTACGAACTTAGAGCCAACCATAATTTTTAATGGTTTATATGATTATTTATTTTATTAGAATAAGTAATCTAAAAAATTATAAGCTATAAGTTGCTATAGTAAGAAAAGTAAAAGTGGCCTGCATCGAAAGACAACCACACACTCTTTCTATCTTATTAAAATTGTCCCTCGAAAATGGCTGAAGAATTTCGAGTTCTTAATAAAAGCAAAAAACTTAATATTACGTTTTCCTGAAGAATCATTTAATTCTCGAATTGTGACGCAACCCTCTTGACATCCATTATAGAAAGTAACTCGAAAATTAGACTCGTTTTAAATTCGTGTTTCAATTGTTAACCAAGGTTTATAAGGCTATTGGGTAGTGTTTGCAAACGAAAAAAAAGATGCTGAAAAAAGTCCTTATAGGACCGTAAAAATGAATACTTTTCCGTCAATCCAGCAATCCATTTAACTGGCAACAGAGTGGAACTAAATGTATTTGAATGACAATCAACACATGCAGTACTTCAACTTTGCCGTAACAAATACATGTAATTCAACTACGTACGGATTCGGATTGCAGGAAAGGTATACATTCTGACGGGTCCTCTACTCTATTTTTCTTTTTTCGAATCAGAAAGTTCATTTGCGAAATTTCGCATTAAATAAAATTCAATGCGTTGTAAAATTATGGCGCAACATTACCTGGCTTTTGTAATAAAGATTTTTAATGTAAAACACAATGATAAATTTGATAGAAAAAAATTTAAACAATTAAATTTAAAATTCCAAAATTATAAATGTTTTAACAATAAGTTTTTATACAAAAATCATAAACGCTACGATTTTTAATAAATAAGAAGTTTATGCTTGTCATTCAATACAGCATTTTATTAAATAAAATTTATTTACAAAACTTTTTACACGCTGGCATTTCGCCAAAAAGTGATCTCGTAACAAATAAACTAATTCGTAATGAATAAGTATTTTCTAATAGCAAATTTGCACATTCTTCTCGTTCCAATTATGATTGTGTAGGCACTTGTCATGCTGTGCTCGCCATAACAATAGTTAAGTATAAATAGGCTCTTACTTAGCGATCGATGTTAAACTCGGATTCAAGCGGACAGCGGTATTGGAATAATTTTTTCTTTTTTTAAAGCAAGCAGTTTTACTGCTGCTGTTTAACCCCAGCGGGTTAAGGGGCTTAGAATATACTCGTGGTATGGTCGTAAGAGGCGAAGGCCTAGAAGGTTGATAATGGCCAAAACAAAAAAATCGTTCGCACGACAGTCGGCCTTGTGTCAGAAGGGACTAGTACCCGAACCAAGGTCGTATTTAGGTGGGGTTTTGGGTGTTTGAACCCCCCACGAAATTCTGGTAGATAAATTTTACTTCTATCATATTCAAAGCTATATGTTCAAAATACTAGTTTACAAATAATTAATTTGAGAAAATACCAAGAATTTCAGGTACAGGGGAAGACTGGCATGAACCTGCTGAGGTCAAAACCATTTTTTTATGGTTAGGGTTTTGAGATAACGTAATTTAGGGTTTTTTTGGTTACAAATTCAATCAAAAATTCTTCTCGCTGAAGTTACAAATACCCGAAAACCGTATCTACTCCGTTCGAAAGATAATTAAAGTACGCTTCTAACGACATACCACTTATAAATTAAATTATGTTACATACATACATTTTCTAAAATTTTAGTATATTTCCTTATAACCGCATAAAGTCATTGCATGGCTGAAAATTCATTACTCGGGTTATATGTGTTAGTGTCTGATTTATAACATTTTGTGTGTTTTTGTGTGAAAGATCCCATATATGGGATGGTTGCGTTGTTATAGTCCGATTTCACGGTACCCCGAAATAAGTCCCAAATGAAATAAGTCCCAATGAAATAACTCCCAAATATTTTCCATACAAATTATTGAAAATAGGTGAAATCGGACTATAACAACGCAACCATCCCATATATGTCAAAGTCAACATTTTATTGATTTTTTGCAATTATTGAAAAAATTAGGTTTTTATAAAATTAGGTTTTTATAAGAAGTTGTAAAAATCAGGAAAGTTTTATTCTTTTTAAAATTATTCTGTTTTATTGCAAACATTTTAAGCGTAATATTAAAAAGATTCGATGAATACTTTATTTTTGGCGATTTTTTCCAAGTGAAACAAAAAGGATGTTCCCAACTATATGAAAACCACTTCACAGATAAAAGGACATTAGAGGGAAATATAAAGCTTCCCAAGCACTGTTTGCCAGCATAACACCAACAGTCTCAAAAAATAAGCTTTTGCTGTTCTGCGAAAGTTATCATACTTTTTTGAGAACTTTTGAATTTCGATTTCCTTTGAAAATATCTGAAGTCGAAGCACAGAGCAGTCGAATATATTTCGCTAGCTTAGAGTGCAAACTGTGTATGTCCATTTTTAAGAAAAAGTGTATTTTTATGTAGAACGCTAGAAAAATCAAATACGCACCGCGCTAAACAAGTCTGGGACTCTTGTCATATTTCTACTCGTTGTTATTCAGGGATACGCATATTGTGTAAGTCCAAAAAGCGAAGAAAATTGTGCAAGTCCATAATATTTACATGAACAGAAATTTTTTTTTCATTTTGAAATTTTTTTGTTTTTTGTTTTTTGTCTCTCCTACAAAGTTTGAAAAAAGGACTTACACAATTTGCACTCTAAGCTAGCGATTTGTATGCTTATTTTTGCTGTTGCTTTACTGTGTAATTTCAAACAGATCAGTCGACAGCAAAGCACAGATAAACAGAATTTTAAATTTAAAATTGTTTTTTTTTTGTACATTACAATTTCGATTGTGTTCCCATTAATTAAAAAAAAACAATAACAACAGTGCTGTAAAAACTCGAAATTATGTTTGCCCTTTGCTGTGCTGTAAAAATTTCCACAATACAGCAACAGTCGACTATAATTTTTTGAAACTTATAGGGGCGTCAGAATGAATACTTTTCCGTCAATCCAGCAATCCGTTTAACTGACAGCAGAGTGGAATTACATGTATTTGAATGAAGATCGACACAATCAGTACTTCAACTTTGCCGTAACAAATATATGAAATTGAAGTATGTGTCAGTTAAACGCTGCTGGATTGCCGGAAAAGTATTCATTCTGACGGGCCCATTAAGGCTGCGCAGTTGCATTACAGTATAACTTTTTATTTTTTATACTTCTGCTGCGCTGTTTATTTTTTAATTTTTGCAGCTAAAATTCTGCAATTTTGTATTTAGAGCATTTATTGTACACAAAGCGCTGTCGGCGAAAATCATCGGTATCAAATGACTATAACATAGAGAACCCATACCGCGATTTTGGGCCAAGGAAGAAAGAGTGCATTCTAGTTTTCCTATACCGGAAGATAAATTAATACATATTTTAAAATACTGTTCACTTATTGTATTGACTTCTCTTTAAGAAATTTGTAAAAAAAAAATTAAGATATATTGTACACAACAAGAGATAATCGTGAAAATATGCGATTTTGGGCATTCAGCCTCCATAACCGGAAATCAGGGTATATCTCGAAAACGGATCATCCGATTTTAATTCGAATTTCATATCTGGATTCAGCATAAAATTCTGCTTCAATTCGATGTGCATATTGGCCTGGATATTTTTTTGTCGATTTTTGCCGATTTTCATTTTCAAAAATTCGTCTTGGTCTATAAAAACCAAATTCCGGAACATCAAAATTAATTTTAGACAATTGTAGTGGAAGAGTTTTCTACTCAGAAAAATGAGAGGAATCCAAATTTCTATGGCGCGATATAGGTTAGTAAATCGCCCCACCCATACATATAAAAAAAAAGTTTATTTGCAAATAATATTTTTAAACTGCATACATATGTATGTATGTATGGACACCCAGTGAGCATCATGCTTGGTTAACAGTTTGAAAACTATTAGCAAAGGAATCTCTTTTTGAAGTCTCATCTTCGATAATGAGTATTTGATTCGAGAGCTACATTCTGCAGCAAAACGGAACCTTTATTATTTGATGTATTTTCCTGTTTAATTCCTTCAGTGAGTTGAGCTAGGCAAATGTGTTTCAGACCCGCTTTATTTTGAGGTATAAAAATTCAATTAACTTAAGTTATTTAGTTTTAAGTTTAAATATAAAAATGTTATACAAAATTACTACTGCTTAGAAACGAAGTTGCCTTAACTTAACGACACTTGGTATATATTCGATAGATACTTCCTTATCGCAAAACTCTACAATTACATTTAATAACAAAATTAATCAAAATTTGCTAACAAATCCTCGACTAATCACAATTTTTTTTTTAATAAAAAATCAATAATGTAATTTCTTCAAAAATATTATTGTCACTCTTAATTATTATACATAAATATTTTAGGTTCGGGTATACCTGAAATGAAAACAATACTGCGCGGCGTTGCGCTCAAAGAGTATCTCACATTTAAGACATTAGTGGCGAAGGTTGTTGGTTTAACGGCAACTTTGGGCAGTGGTATGCCATTAGGAAAGGAAGTAAGTATCAAAATTGTCATTGACAACGAACGCTAAATAAATTTTTTAGTTGTGTGTTTTGACTAACGTCAGCTGAGCTCGTCGCACTGTCCGCTCGTTCATGCGGCAGCGCTTGCCAGTTGAGAAAAACACACATAAGCAAAATTTAAATTGTGTTTCATATTAATTTTATTTATTTTATACTTTTATTTTTATCTTTAATTTCCCTTCATTTTAATTGTTTATTCTTTTCTTTTTTTGTAAACGCTCCTTAAAATTGGCTTGTTACTCGCTATTCGCTACACGCTACTTACACCTCACTCGTTCGTTCTCGTTGTTGTTGTAGGGTCCTTTCTGTCACATAGCAAGTATTGTAGCACAATTATTAAGTAAACTCGTCACATCATTCCAAGGCATCTATGAGAATGAATCTCGCAATTCGGAAATGTTGGCCGCTGCGTGTGCGGTTGGCGTGGGTTCGTGTTTTGCTGCGCCTGTGGGCGGTAAGTATCCATCATACTTCTGCTAAATACTTTATATGTATAATAACCTCTACAAATTTGAAATTTCTTTCATCTTCTGCCCTTTCTGCACTTCGTCATCGCAGGCGTTCTCTTCAGCATCGAGGTAACAACAACATATTTTGCTGTACGCAATTACTGGCGCGGCTTTTTTGCGGCGGTTTGTGGCGCAACGGTGTTTCGCTTGTTGGCCGTTTGGTTTCATAACGCCGATACGGTGCGTGCGATATTTCTTACAAATTTCACCACCGAATTTCCGTTCGATCCGCAAGAGTTGTTCGTATTTGCGCTGATGGGGTGAGTTTTGGATATTTGAATGTTTTTCTGCCATGAAATTTAAGGATTTAAGTAAAATATTGTTCATCCACACCACTTGTCACACTCAGCATAGATTTTGTGAGCGCTTAATCCAAATGACAGTTTAGAGGATTGTGTGCTAAGAGTTTCTAGTTTTCAAGCTCCGAGCATATATGTATCAAGCATTCAGCGTTTTAATCTTTCATCTCTCGATCACGGTGATGTTCAAATTACTATTTTTTTGCACTGAATATTCGTGGACTATTTTTAGTACTCAATTTTAGTGTGCTAATTTTTTGTACTACGATTACCTATACAAACTTTTAGGACTAAATTCGTGTTCTAATTTTTAGTACAAAATTGTTTGGTATATCCATTATTTTTTATTAAGTCGTATTCAAAATTTTATTAAAAACTACTCGCAATAAACTTTTTATTAATTTTTAATTTAAATTCGTGTTCGAATTTTTAGTACAAAATTTTTTGGTATACCTATTATTTTTATTAAATCTATTAATGTTATTAAGTTTCGTATTCAAAATTTTTTTAAAAATTTCTTGAAATAAACCTTTTATTAATTTAAATTCATGTTCTAATTTTTAGTACAAAATTGTTTGGTATATTTTTTTTTAGTAAAGTTCGTATTCAAAATTTTATTAAAAATTTCTTGCAATATACTTTTTATTAATTTTTAGTACTGACTTTACACCAAGTTTGTGTGCAATAAAAAAATTTTTTTACTAAATTTTCGTGTATAAATTTTGAACGCTATTTTTTGTACTAAATTTCATTGTACATACTTATTTTTAGTACGGACATGTACGCAGCTTTTTGTACAAATTTTTCGTGGTCCAACTTTTAGTGCCTACAAATCTATATAGATGACTGATATAATACAAATCTTATAGTTCAGAAAAGCGGGGAAAATTAGTCAGAGACAAAACTATTTATAGGCTTCGCTAGCTTTTGAAAGTACTTAATATGGTAAGGCGTGTCCAACACCGAAGAATGGTTAATTAACGTCACATCGTTCCTATCAAGTCTTGATCTGCGGTCTAACTTAAGATACTATATGCAAAAACAAAGTTATAGAACATTTCCTTAAGGTTGCTTCACACTCTTCTGAGTTCCTCTTACAATCGGTTTTCTTTTTTAACATTTGCCATTGTCTCTTGGAAGTTACGCAACTCTTATAGTTTCATAATATGTTATAATTCTAAGATATTTTTATCAAATAATTTTTTAATTTAAAATTGTTTGCTTATCCTTTTTAACAGTACGTTAATCATAAACCTTTGCAAATTCTTCTCTCCATCCTAGTGTCATATCGGGCATCGGTGGCGCGTCCTACGTTTGGGTTCACCGCCGTTATGTGCTTTTCATGCGCTCAAACAAGAAAATGAATAAGTTTTTACAAAAGAAGTAAGTATAGTATGTCCCTACATTCAGTTTCTAAACCACATATCTTTTTCTCCTCTTTCATTTTTCTTATCTTATCTCTCACTCTCTCCACAGTCGCTTTCTCTATCCGGGCTTTCTGGCATTGCTCGTCTCATCGCTCTCATTTCCGCTCGGCCCCGGCCAATTTATTGCCGGCGAATTGAGCACACACGAACAAGTTACACAATTATTTAGTAATTTTACGTGGTCCAGGGATGATCTCACTGTGGAACAAGCGGCAATTGTAACGCATTGGGTCACCAGCTATACAAATATATTCATTAATCTCTCCATATACATTGTGTTCACCGTAAGTTAATGATGACGCACATACATACATATAATGGGGTTTTGAAGAATAATTTCAAATTTATGTTCACTTCTTTTCCCCTTCTTTCTTCTTCTCTTCTTTTTTTTCAAATGCAGTTCTTCCTCTCCATTGTCGCTTCAACCATACCAGTGCCATCTGGTATATTTATACCGGTTTTCAAAATTGGCGCTAGTTTGGGCCGTTTAATCGGTGAGAGTATGCATTTGTGGTTTCCGAGTGGTGTGCGTTACGGCGGTCGTTTATCGCCCATCATACCCGGCGGTTATGCGGTGGTGGGTGCGGCAGCATTTTCAGGCGCTGTCACGCACACCGTTTCGGTGGCGGTTATCATTTTCGAGATGACCGGCCAGATAACGCACGTTGTGCCGGTAATGATTGCCGTGCTTATAGCGAATGCGATTGCAGCCCTCCTCCAGCCGTCCATGTACGACAGTATTATATTGATTAAGAAACTGCCGTATCTGCCCGATTTGCTGCCATCGAGTTCGGCGATGTACAGCATCTATGTGGAAGATTTTATGGTGCGAGATGTGAAATATATTTGGCATGGCATTTCGTATCAAAAACTCAAGGAGGTGCTGAAGGCGAATAAAACGTTGCGATCGCTGCCTCTGGTCGATAGTCACGAGAATATGATACTGCTCGGTTCGGTGCAGCGTTACGAGCTGATCAAAATGATTGAGAAGCACATTGGCAGGGAGAAGCGCATGGAGGTGGCACAAAAGTGGCAGAAGGAGGCGGAAGAGCGGTAAGTGTAATAATTTTAAATGTCACAAAATTTTAGTATTAAATTTTTTGGTACATACTAAATTTTCATATTCCAAATTTTAGTAATAATTATTTTGCACTGAATATTTAAAAAAAAATGAGTACTCATTTTCTCACTAAGTTTTGTGCACTAATTTTAATAAAATTTTTTTAATACAAATTTTCGTGTATACATTTTTAGTAATTATTTTTTTGTACTAAACTTCATTGTATTCATTTTTAGTACGAATATTTTTCAGTGTTTTGTACAAAATTTTCATATTCCAACTTTTAATACCAAATTTTTTGCACAATTTTTTTTTTTTTACTAATTTTTAGTACTAATATCTTTGTGCTAAATTTTTTGTATTATTTTTTAGTATGTACTAATTTTTTCACTAAATATTCGTGTACTATGTATTTTTGGTACTAAATTTTAGTGTATTAAACCTTTTTTGTACTACACTTTCTTATAAAAACTTTGAGCACTAAATTTTCGTGTACTAAAATTTTTTTTTATATTTTTTTATTAAATTTTTATATTAAAAAGTTTAGTAATAATTTTTTGCAATCAAATTTTTTTAGTACTGACTTTCATTAAGTTTTTACATTAAGTTTTTTGTACTAATTATAGTACAAAATTTTCTTTTAAATAAATTTGCGCATATAAATTTTTGTACTCATTTTAGTACAAAAATTTATGTAGCGTTTTTTGTACAAAATTTTCGTTTTCTAACTTTTACTACTAAATTTTTTGCACAAAATCTGTGTGTACTAGTTATTAGTCCTAATATTTTTGTATTAAATTTTCGTGTCCTACTTTTTATGTGTACCTACTTGCTTAATTCGTTTACTTGCTAAAATTTTTTTGGTCTACATTTTCTTATAACAAATTTAGAACTAAATTTTTGTGTACTAATATTTTTTGGTATTTTAGTTTTTTAATGTAATATTTTTTTTTAATTTTTAGAATTTTTTTTATAAAATTTTTGTGTGCTAAATTTTAGTACCAAATTTTTGGTAATAAAACCTTTTTTGGACATACAATTTCTTATGGTAACCTTTAGCACCAAGTTTTTTGCACAAAAACTTTGTGTACTAGTTATTTCATTTCATTTTCATTGGTCTACATTTTCTTATAACAAATTTAGCACTAAATTTTCGTGTATTAATATTTTTTGGTATTTTAGTTTTTTAATGTAATTATTTTTTTAAATTTTTAGAATAATTTTTTTTTACAGTTTTTGTGTACTAAATGTTAGTACTGAATTCTTGGTAATAAAACCTTTTAGAACTAAAATTTCGTGTGCTAGTTTTTAGTACTAAACTTTTTGGTATTTTATTTTTTTATTAATAGAAATGAGGGGATGTGGTGGTCTCCGAAATGGATCCATAACGTAAATATTTTATGTGAATTTTATATGAGCTATTGGCCAGTTTATAATTAAGAAAAATTGAAAAAATTTTTTTGGTAGAAGTTATGGATCCATTTCAGAGACCACCATATCTCCTCATCAGACTTCTTCCAGCGGCCTCAACCGAGAATCGAACTTAGGTCGTTTCGATTGGTAGTCCAATGTCTATCCCATTGAGCTACCACCGCCGTCAGCTTTGTTTCGCTTAATTCTCAATTTTCCTTATAAATAAGTAAATATTTTTATTTTTTTTTTTGGAACAATTACAAAATTTTTTTGTACTAAATTTTAGTGCATAATATTTCGTAAGAAAATCTCTTTTGTGACATATTTTTAAATATATATTTACATTTTATTATTCAATTGTATTGCATTAAATTTGATTCTTTAATTTTTCTTATTTTATAATTGTTTTTTTTTTTTTTTTTGTTTGTAGCGCCCGCGAAGAGGAGAAAATGAAACTAGAGGCTGAAATGAAAATGCGTCGTCCATCGCGTTTCGAAGTACTGCCCGCACCCGATATACTCCATTTACGGCAAATTGCCAACGATGAAATGTTGCCGCCCAAACAGCGACAGGAGGCGCTCAATATGAACAACAACAACAACAATAATAACAATAATGTGGCACCACGCAAATCCATTTTAAAAAAGACAAATTCATTTAATTTAAAAACTTACGCACCTACCTCACCGCACAGCCCGAACATCACACCCTACACAACAATAACCGGCACAGAACATCGCATACGTTCGGCATTCGAGGCGATCTTTCGCAAATCGAATACGTTGCAAGATGTCCATCCGGATCCGGATACCAGTGGCGGTGTGACGCCTGCGCTGAGCACCAATGAAGTGCAACAGAGTATTTTACAGCGAGCGCCGAGCATATCGAAAAGAGTTCAATTGGTATGTTCACACACAAATATGTTGGAAAATATTTTTGGTGTTTTTATACTCAGCTGTACTAGTACACAGAGTATTATAGTTTTGATTTCCTAACGGTGCATTGTAACAGAACGAAATAATCGAGATAGATATAGACTTATATAATTTGGTATCTCAGTCACTAATGGAGCTGGGATGACAAAATTTCACCCACGTGTAGAGCTCAGGCCCCTAGGAAGAAATTTGATGAAATTTTGGAAAATGGGCGGTGCCACACCCACTTATTAAGGGCCAAACATTGAAAGTTGTACAAGCCATAACTCAGAAACCGTAGCAGATATATCGATGAAATTTGGCACGCTTGATTTACTTACTCAGGCAAATGTTTGGACGAAAAATTGTCGAAATCGGTTGACGACCACGCCCACTTTTATATATGGGTATTATAAAGTGACCTAATAAAAACATTTTAAGCGATATCTCTGTCAAATATAAAGATATATCATTGAAATTTTATGGCAGGAGTCCAACTATGGACACAAAACAAAAAACACAAACATTTTGGAAAATGGGCGTGGCACCGCCTCCTTTTAGAAGCAGGAATATACGAGATTTCTTAGCCTATAACTCGACAAATAATTGATATATTATGACGAAACTTGGTGTATACACTTTCATTACTTGTAGTAATACACGTTCAAAATTTTAGCGAAATCGGTTGACGACCACGCCCACTTTTAAATATGGGAACTATAAAGGGGCCTAATAAAAACATTTTAAGCGATATCTCTGTCAAATATAAAGATAATTCATTGAAATTTTGTGGCATGAGTTCTACAATAGACCGGAAACAAAAAATAGAAAAATTTTGGAAAATGGGCGTGGCACCGCCCCTTTTTAGACAAAGGAATCTACGAGATTTCGGAGCCCATAACTCGACAAATAATTGAGATATTATGACGAAACTTGGTTTATAAACTTTTATAACTTGTGTCAATAGACACGCAAAAATTTATTCAAATCGGTTTATGACCACGCCTACTTTTTAACAGATATTTCTGGAACACCCTTTTGGAATTTGTAACGTGACATCTTTGTAACTAGAAGTCAAAAAGGAATGAAATTTTGCACAAAGAATAATATTCATATGCTTAGTTGGATGACTGATAAAAATGTTGAAAATGGGCCCACTTTATGCGGCACTCGCTTTATATAAAATACGCCGTGTTTCCATCAAACGCAAACAAACAATGAAAGCATACAGCTGAGTATCTAATGTTCGATTCCACTCGAACTTAGGCTTCCTTACTTGTTTGTTTGTGTTTTTGTTTTTCGCTGCAATTTAGCTGCGCTTTCTTGTTTGAGTGCGATTTCTAAATTTTTTTTTTGTTTTTCGTCTTTCATATGACCTTATGTTCTATTTTTTTTTTTGTTTATTGTATTGGTTTTAGTTATGTGTTTGTTTTATACCAATGAACATCCAAACATTTGTTTATATTGGTAAACTTTACACTTACATATTAACGTGTTGCATGGTTTTGTGTTCCCTACAAGCAAGCACAAAATACCCCGGAATCTACGAATAATAATACCAAGGTAAAGACGATTTGCTAATTTTCTAGTAATGAAAATAAAGACAATGATTTTCAACAAAAGTGCAATCATTTCATGGCATGATTTTGTGAACCTTTTTATTTTGTTAATACTACAAGATTTGGTTGAAGGTGTCTAGTACCTAATAATTGTACTAAAACACAAACTCAAGTATTCATATCCAGCACTTCATTTATCGACTTTGTACAAGGATTTGTTTTACCCATTTATAGTACTAATTTTTTTTATGCTAAGTATTTACATATTCGGGTAACATTTATTAGTACTAAACCATTATGTTACTTACTTTTAGTACTAAAATTTCGGATACAAAATTCCTTGGCACTAATTTGGAAAGTACTAAAGAGAACAGATAATAGTTATAATAACCCGCATCCTTCTCCCGCTCCCGCATGACGTACGGATAACGAATTAAATAATTTTTTAGTACAGATTAATTCTTCATGAAAAAAATCGTATATATTATTTTGGAAAAAAATTTTCGTACTAGTTTTTAGTACAGCACTTTTTGTACTACTGTTTAGTACTAAATTAGTATTAATTTTTAGCACTACATGTATCGACTTAGTATACATATTTCTTATACCCATTTATAGTACTAAATTTTTTTTGGTGCTTAGCACATGGTTGAGGACTAAATACTAGTACTAAAACATTATTTTTTTATTTTTAGTATTACAATTTAGGAAACAATGTTTTATTACTAGTTGTTAGTACTAAATTTTGCGTGCTACATTTTATTACTAAATTTATTTGGATATTTTTTGTGCTAAATTTGATATAAAATGCTTATTTATTGCTTATGCAATTTTTTAGTACATATTCAGTTTTCATAAAAAAAGATCGTAATATAATTTTTTGAAAATAAAATAATATTACTAGTTTTTAGTAAAAAAATTTCTCTAATACACCTTAAACTAATTTATTTTGGGCATTTTTTTTACGTACATATTAATTTTTCATAAAAAAATATCATAATATAATTTTTTGAAAAGAAAAAAAAATATTACTAGTTTTTAGTACTAAATTTTTTCTAATACACTTTTAAACTAAATTAGTTTGGGCATTTCTCGTGCTAAATCTTTATACAACTTGCTTATTAATACTTATTTGAAGTGCTAGAGAGAGGAAATAACGAATGGAATGGAAAAAATAATTTTTTAGTACATATTAATTTTTATAAAAAAACATCGAAGAAAATAATTTTTTAGTACAAATTATTTTTCATAAAAAATATCGTATATAATTTTTTGGAAAAAAGTTTTAGTAATACTAGTTTTTAGTAATAAATCTTTAGTAATGTATTTTTTCGTGCTAGATTTTTAAACGAAGTTATTTTGCCAAATACTTATATAATAATATTCTTTTTAATTTTAGTACAGAATAGACTATTTATACACATCCATATGTACCTACATATAGAGGGATTTCAGCTGCTCATCTTTAGTACTAATAGTACCAAAAATATTACTAGATACATATTATTAGAACAAGAGTTTTTGGTGAAATTTCTAAAACAGTTTAACCCTCTAACGACCTCTCAAATACCAGTCATTTCAAAAACTCTTCGATGAAGGCCCGTTGGTTCCTTCTATGTCTAGGGCTATTCCTCATTACGTTCTACCTTTTCCCTATCAGAAATGCATAACATTTTACTTGAAATTAGCACGTTAGAATAATTTTAAAATTTCAAATAAATTTTTCCAAATATGCTCACAAGCCAACAACTCCAATTGCCATGGAGAGCATACAAGCCAATAAAATGGTAAGTATATACACATGTACATACTTCTACAAACTGTTTGTAAATGTAAAATGTTGAAATGTTTTAATTTTATTGTTCAAAGTTCCAATGCATGCCCAATTCGCCAGCAGCGGCAAAGAAAGATTACAAAAGACATCACTTTGTAAGTAAATGAAATTTCCAATTTTTTCTTTTTTTTTTAAACAACAACACATTTCAAAAAATTACCTATTCATAATTTTTACTTTAAAATTTAAAGAAAAAGCTTTCACGAAGTTTAAGCTCCTCACCACTTCACATCAATAAAGTTAACACGGAATTAGCAAATACGAGATGGGATCTCAGTGAATTCTCAATGCGTCCCGAGAAAGCCGAGACAGGTTTCCTGCGCAAATCACACTCTATTACAGATTTTACAAATACAAAAACAAGTTCGTTGATTAGATGGAATACAATTTTCGATACGTATACAACTAAAGCGAATGCAATAAGTGATGGAAAAGTAAAGAGACAAAATAATAAAATGATTGTAGCGGCTAGACTTGTAGACTTAATTTGCGGTATAGTTGGCAGTATCGTGGTGTATCGATATTGTGTAGCTTCTATCTTTGGTTGTGATCTTTACATCAGGCGATATTTTAACATCTACAAGGTCTCCTATCTGAAGGCTGCACCTTTCTTGGTTCATTAGTTTCTTAATTTCCCTATATCTCTCTTGTGGCCTAGAATTCAGTAAAAGTGAAAATCCTCTTACAAATTCGCTCTGGAGAAAAGGTACTTGGCTGTCTGATAGCTATCTTGATGGCTGGAAGGTAAATGTAGGTGGTCATGCTGGGATCTTAATTAAATATCTCTTCAATGAGTGCGAGGAACTATTGTGCACCGACCGCCATGTTCGAGAGGAACTTCAATGCCGTCATTCCGGATAGACATCGATCGGGTGTTTTGCACATCTATACCGATGTATCTAAATGAAATGATAAGGTGGCTGGGAAAGAAACTCTCCTTCAACCTTTCGGATCATTGTAGCGTTATGACGGGGGTTGCGGCTACTCAAGAGGCATTGGAATATCTTCGTAAAGGAGTGCTCATGCATGAGAAAATTTGTATCTGACCGTCAGGCTGCGCTGAAGGCGATCGGGTCTGCCAGCTGGAAATCCGGAACAGTTGACGGTTGCCACAAATGTCTTGATGAGATGACTACGTAGGCTTTTTCAACACTGATATGGCTGCCTGGACACTGTAATATAACAAGCAATAAGATGGCAGACGAACTTGCAATAGTGGGCACATCCGCTCTGCTTTCGTCACCTTGGAAGAATTTAAGTATGCCGCTCGCCGCATGCAAGCTCACACTTAAATGATTTTTCCTTGCAGAAGCGGATAGTAGATGGAAATGCTTCAGTACTTGCATTTACTTAAGACTTGTGTGGCCGCACTGGGATTTGAGACGTAATGAGGGGCAAATCTATCTTATTGTTGGCCTGATTACTGGTCATATTACTATCGGCAGACATGCTGAGAGACTAAGCGCTCTTTTTAATGACTTCTGTAGGGGCTGCAGGGACGAGGAGGAGCTTGGCACTTTATTGTGTCAATGTTCCGCACTATCATTTAAGAGGCTCGAATTTCTGAGATCCTCCCACTTTTCTGACAGCCACTTCTACCTGACCTAACTTAAGATCGAAATGTCACTGAAATTTGACGTTCACTACGCACGGTGGGCAGGAAGCGGTTGCATGAAAATGTCGAGAAAAAAGGAAAGTGGGGTTGTGTTATGTGATGTTTATAGATGAAACATCCATTGAAATTAAAATCCGAGCTTCTCCTTTTTCAAAGATATCCACATTTTTTGTTTTTTTTTGTGAAAGGATCAAATCGCACGTTTTATTCAATAGGGATTTAACTCAAAAAAAATTTTTTTTGGGAAAACGCAAACAAACTTTTATAATTTCAAATAGTTTCCTTCTACGGCTAACTACAACATCACTTTTATTTCCGCCATTTTTATCTTTTTGAGTATTTTATAAACCTAGACTCAAAGGCACGACCCAGTTATTGAAATATATGGCGAAATATTGACGAAATCGAAAATTCGCCAAAGTCCAAATTTTTCCGATTTCAGTACATTATCTGGTAGCTAAAGAATACAAAAAAAAGGTATTAAAAAGGAAACAGGACACCTATAGTGGAAAACTCCAATATGAACAGGTCCTAAAGGATAACCACTGAAATATAAAATAACACAAAAAGTACCCACTTTAATTTGCGTATAGCTCCTAAAATGTTAACTCTACGTGAAAATTCCTTATGATATGTTTCATTCAGAATAAATAAAGAAATATTCCTTTAATATACAATTGGGGGATTCACAACCTGTCGTATTGCGTCATATCGTCATAAGTCATAATATTTTGTTGTTGCATTCTATGCTATATGTGTACTAAATAAATACAACTCTGCACGATATGTTTTTGGGTCGTCGTATTTGATCAGCTGTTTTTGTTTACTTCTTTACAGGGCTTCGGAAAAGTCTTTTATAACTATTTCCGTACAATATTTTAATATGGCATATGACTTTATGACACTTTGTGAATCACCTAAATATATATACTGAAAATTTCAAAAAAAAAGTACGTTTTTTTATGGTGCTATTTTAAGTTCAAATATTTTGATAGTTTATGTAAATATTTTAATCTAATGATCCAACTCTCATTCTTACATATCTATACGTTAATACTAAATAAGCGCATCTCACACTGAAAAACCCCCATTCAGTGTATGAATACACACGCTTTTGCGTTAACTTATGCTACGTAATGCGTACAAGCAAACATACAGTGAACTACACTGCGTATACGTAACTTGTTTACATATATACATACATACATACATACATACAGGTGAAACTAATAAAAGCGTGTTAAAAAAGTTAGAGCTGAGATACGCGCTAGCTGTGCACGGTGGGCGGGAAGCAACAATAGGTTACATGGAAATATTTTACTTACGTTCACTACGCTTTACGCACACATAATCAGCTTTTAAGGGATAATGGGACCTCTGTATATTACGAGTATTCGTTCATGCGTTTAATAAATTATAAGTTATTTATTACTTGTTCGTAATTCATTTTTGTTTTGCATGTCTTTTATACTAATTATTGCCATGTAATTCATGTTGTAAAAATTGTTTATGCTTTCATTGTTAATTTTATGCTGTAAATAAGTATTTGCTTGAAAAATATAGCGATATATGTATAAACTCTCCAAAATATATGTAAAATCTGACTAAAATCATCAAATCTTTCTTTCTCTTTTCTATGTACTTAAATGCATATGCCACCACACCTTCATGCACATACTACGCTTCTTTTCACACCTTTAATAAATAAATTTCCGCAACAAATGTATGCACCTCTATATAAAACAAAAAAAAAAAATATTTAAATACACCACTGTACATTACAAAAACAAAAACAAAACCAAAAAATAATTAAAACCAGACAATGAGCATGAAAAAGACGAAATCGGTGACATTGGTATGTTGTGTGAATATACATAAATATGTACATATGTATGTAATCTAATTTAAGTTATAGCAAATAGAGTATTAAACGTTTTTTTTAAACTTAATCTAATTAAGGTCAGTAAAAAAAATATATAAAAAAAATCTTTAAAAAGAAACATTTTAAAAAAATTTTAAATATTTTTTTACTTAAATTTTTTAGTCCTTTAATTTTAATTTTATTATTTTTTTTCTCAAATTTCTAAATATTTTTATCAACATATCATCTCATCATCCACACTCGCTTTTTAGCCGCGTGAACGCGTCATCGACATGTCACCCGAAGATCAAAAACAATGGGAAATGGAGGAAATGTCGAAGCCAATCGATTTGGAACAAGCGAATGTCAATATCGATCCATCGCCATTTCAATTGGTCGAACGCACTTCCATACTCAAAGTGCATTCGCTATTCTCCATGGTCGGCATTAATCATGCGTATGTGACGAAAATTGGACGATTGGTGGGTGTGGTGGGCTTGAAGGAGGTAAGTTCAAGGACGTGAAATTTCTTTCTCTTCATCTTTTTTTTTTTTTGATATTTTCGGCCATAAAGAATAGGTGTTAAAGTTATCATAATCGCATTTCTCTTCTCTTTCTACTACCATTTTCTTTCTTTCTTTCTTTTTACTACATTTTTCACAATTTTCTTTTCTTCCAGCTACGCAAAGCAATCGAAGATATCAATAGCAATAATTTCGTAGTACAAAATCAAACAACAGCAACAACAATAAAAGACGATATTGAGGCCGTCATCGATCATCGCTCGGCTGTTGAGAAACCGTTACTTTTACAAATACCACACGCCGAAAGCGACAAAGCGGTGAATACGACGGTGACATCGATGGATTCGGCGCTATCGCATTCGGATAATTGTTCCGATATTGAAATGGAGCCGTTACAGAACAACAACAACGATAACAATAATAATGGTGATAGTAATCAGTTAGTAAGAGCTAGTTACATAGCAACAACAACAACAGGAACAACGGCAATACCCACAAAAACAACAATAAATGAACAATAGCAAAGACACAGTAGCAGATAATTAGACAAACACCATGAATTATATAAAATATACATGTACATATGTATGTATACGGATATGTTTGTAGATAGTATTAGTAAAAAGTGTATTATAATTTTAATTATAAAAACAGTCAACTGAATTGAGTTAAATATTTTATTTTTATGTTTTTTTTTTGTTTAAAAAAACAAATTTATATTATTAGTAATTTAAAAAAAATATTAATGTAAGCAAAAATATTATTAGCTCTGTATTTTTATAATATAATAATAAATTTTTAAATCTAAATATTTTATATCTAAATAAGCAACCGGAAAAAATGTGGAGCAGAAAATAATTTTTAAAATGTTTAAAATTATTTAACTGTTTCATTTTAATTTTTTATTTTCTTAAGAAAAATTTGACGTGACAAGCCGATCTAATTTATTTTTAACATAAAACGTTATATTTTTTTAATTGCTACAAATATTTTTTTAAATTTTTTTTCCTTTTTTCTACCAAATTTTTTGCATACAAAGTTACATTTTCGTAACTTTTTTAAACCTATTTTTTTTTTTAATTTTGTAACTTGATAAATTTTTTTTATATATTTCTGCTCTTCTCAGCGTAGAAAAAAAAATATTAGTAATAATTGCCAAAGTTGTAGTTTTTAAGTTTGATAGTAAATATTTATGTATGTATTCTTATAAAAGAAATTCGTTGAAAAAAAACAAAATAATAAAATCGAAATGCTTAGTTATAAAAAACATTTTAGATTAGAAAAAAAGGAAAGAAAAACAGCTATAATACGCGAATGTCAACAATGTGAATAAATATAAACTAAAGTATACACAGATAAAAATATTAGCCCAAAATTGTTTAATAGTACTAATTTCACGCTTGAAAAGCAATCAACCAGAGTTTTGTGTTAAACCTAAATTTTGTATTTTATGCGATATTTCGTTCTACACCATTTTAGAATAGCCAACTGGATTTTAGAAAGGGAAAATTGGATTTTAGAATGTATCAACTGGATTTTAGAAAAGGGAAATTGGACTTTAGAAACTGCAAATTGGATTTTCGAAAATGTATATAATTACGTGTATATCGACGGCTGAGAATAAGATCGCCCTATTTCAAAAATTGTTTCAAAAACGCCCTATTCCAAAAATTGTTTGAATAACGTCCTATTTCAGATTTTGCTTCAAGAACGCCCTATTTCAGAATTTGTTTCAATAACGTCCTATTTCAGACAATTATTCAAAAACGCCCTATTTCAGAGAAATATATATGGAATTTTCTCTGAAATAGGGCGTTTTTGAAGCAAAATCTGAAATAGGACGTTATTGAAACAAATTTTCAAATAGGGCGTTCTTGAAGCAAAATCTGAAATAGGATGTTATTGAAACATTTTTTCAAATAGGGCGTTCTTGAAACAATTTTTGAAATAGGGCGATCTTATTCTCAGCCGTCGATATGTACATTATACTCTCATGCGCAATAAAGAATTTCTATGCGAAAAATTCTGTGTAAAATTTACTTTATACACACATTCTGAAATCCAATACACTCTTTCGAAAATCCAATTTACGTTTTCTAAAATACATTTAATGCTTTTGAAAATCCAATTGGCATTTCTAAAATCCAATTCTCTCTTTCTAAAATCCAGTTGCTGCTTTCTAATCTCCATCTGAAAATGGTGTAGAAAGAAAAAAATAACCAAAAATTGGTCGATTGGTTTATTCCGCAATTTGAATTTTGTTAAATATGTCATAACATTATCATGTAGATCGTTTTTTCAATATGTTGTTTTTAATACAAAAAAAATTCCCATTGTAATACTTAGCAACCAAAACTCTGGTTGATTCCTTTTCATGGTTGTTTTTTCTCTGTGTATATGTATGTACATAATTTATCTGAAACCTACGACTAGCGTTTTGGTCAATATAATATGATCAAGCGCATTTAAAGTCATCAGTGGTCGTAGGGGTAAATATGTATGTGTATTGTATTCGTAAATTTTATAATTAAGCGTGCGAGTGCCTACGTTGTACGTATATATATAACGGAATATAAATGTAAATATACATATACATATGTATATAGTTTAAGGCAATATTTATAATTTTACAAGAATTCATAATTGAATTAAAATTATTATGTGTAGATATGTAAGTAAATTTTAGAAAGAATAAAATTGTTGATCAAAATCTAGTTTTACTATTACAAATGAAAATATCAAATTTAAATAAAATAAATTATAAAAGAAACATATTTTAGCGTTATTTATGTAAATATTAATGTTTTGCCTTTTGCTTTAACGGCGGACGGTGCGTATGAGTAACATTGGTTAAGTTCTGATTACACTGGATCACAAAATGAAATTTTTTGTCTGTACTTTGGACGTGACTATCCTATCCAGTGGCGGGCCTAGCATAAATTGCCTGGGCAAGCCTATGTGTGAAGGATAACCATTAGCCATTTATGTAATTTCCTTTGCTGTATTATTTAAAAGTCTGATTGCGTTCCGTCATTGACTTTGATTTAGAGTTCTCGATTTCTTTTTAACATTTTCGAGTGGCCCGAATAAATGCTTTTCAATGCTCGAACGCTCGTTTGTTTGTTTATTACGCGTATGTTTGTACGGGCATTTCAACAATTCGGGTATTTGAAGATCGTTTTTTCTCGTTTATTTATTTTTTTTTTTTTCATATGTTTTTTTATTTTTGTTTTCCTGATACACATTTTTTTGTTTGTATACTCAGAGAAAAGGAATCAAAAATAAAATTTTTATTTTTATAATGCACGTTTTAAACCAAGTCATTTTTATTTTGTAAATGAAAATTTTTAAATTAAAAATTAAATTTTTTAAATTAAAACGAAAGTTTTTCCTTCAAAATGCTTAAAATAAAAATAAACATTTTTAAATTAAAATTGTTTTTTCTTGATTTTGCAATTTTACTCTGAACATTTTTAAAATAAGAAATTTCGTATTTACATAATTCTTAAATATAAAAATGTGCGCCAGGGAAATCTTACACGAATGCGCAGAGGTATTTTTAGTTTCCTTATACCGACGGAAATTTCAGCAGTAGCAAGTGTATTTGCCTATTGCCTAAAAAATGGGCGCTTTAGTGTTTGAAAAACTGAGGTCCAATTTGATTTCCACCGCTTTTTAAAATTATCTTGATATTGTGCCAATAGTCGCCAAAAATCACAATCAACCCTTTTATAATCTGATATTTATGTTTGCATGCACATGCAGATGTAAGAAATTATGTGCATAAGTATGTACCTACATGCAAACGAAAATCAAATCAAATATACATATGGCTGTGAATACTGAACTTTTGAATGCCGAAGCCAGCTTCATATTCGCATACAAATTTGATGTGAAAAATAAAAAAAGTGCTTTGCTAGTTTTTTTTTTCAATTTAAGTCTGAAAATAAGCAATTAGTTTCTCCTTAGCGAAAGCGAGAAAAAAAGCTATGTTATTCTGTTTTGAAAGCCTCGTAAAAGCTAATGTGTGGAAACGTTGAAGCATGCTCACTGTGCTGTGATTGGCTGTACAAACAAAATACACATTGTGAGGTGGATTGGTGGTGTATTTGCGCTATTTTCTTAGCAGGCTTTTAGGGGCATTTACAGTGGAGGCTATATTATTGAGATCTTAAATAGTAAACACATTTAAAACGTAAAATAACCAGATTTTAAAGAATTTCGTTTGAAATGAACGAAAATGTGTACGCAAGCCGGGCTTCTCGGCTTGTATGAAGCAACCGCCTCTGATCCTATCTATATGTAAAATCGGTCTCTGATTCCGAAAATCGGGTTCATTTTTAATTCTATGGGAAGGTTTTTGAGATATCGGCAATTTACCGTTATTTGGCCAATGGCTCCACTTAATTCTGTATATCTCTTTGACGCAGTGAGCTATCTTCCTTGGGGTGACAGCAAACGAAAGAAAATTAAATTTACTTTTCACAGCTCCTATAACATTTTTCTCTAACTATTATAGTTTCTGAAATATTGATTCAATTTGAATTTTTTCAATTTTTTACGATTTTTTCAAGAAAAAATTGATTTTGTCAGGCAATACATAATAATAATAATACAATGGCGCTATTATAACTCTGACGAGTTTTATGGCCGAGCTTCTCTCCCAATTCGAGGTGTACTCCTTTTTGTTTTTCCTACTAATTGGGTGGACCTACAGTTTTATGCCGGCTCCGAACGGCGAATGCATTTTTTGTGAGAAGCTTTTTCATGGCAGAAATACTCTCGGAGGGTATGCCGCCCACTGCCGAAAGGTGACCGCTGCTCTTAAAAAACCCAATAATTGGATTTTTACTAATTAGAAAAATTTGTTTGGCTCGGACCGTGGTTTGAATCCGAGACCTCTGGCATAGCAGGCGAGCACTCTACCCACTGCACCACAGCGACCAGGCAATACATGTAAAGGAGTAAAACCGAAGGTGCAGATATTGGTTTTAAAGATAGAGATATACAGGATTAAGTGCAGCCATTGGCCAAATAACGGTAAATTGCCGATATCTCAAAAACCTTCCCATAGATTTAAAAATGAACTCGATTTTCGGAATCAGCAACCGATTTTATTTATTTATTTATTTATTTATTTCAATTATTCATCAATTAGAGTACAACTCAATTAGATTACTATATACTAAAGCTTAAATATAAACAATTTGTATCAATTACAATTCAAAAAGTGTACAACTAGATTAAGTTCTGATTTAAAAGTATCACGTGAGTTTGAAAATATATCTAAATTTTTACAGAATTGGTTGGACTGCCTTAAACAACGTGTAAGTGGTTCATTACGACTAAAATTTGTCTTATGACACGGTAAATAGAACATATTGCTGAGTCTAAGATTACGAATAGGACAAATAAAAAGTATTTGCTCCAGTAGGAAGTGGCATTTTATATGATTCGTGACTATATCCCTTATGAACATTACCGAGGCAGTTTGTCTACGCATTTCTAACGTCGGCAATGCTAACAAAAGGCATCTACTTTTATACTGAGGCAAACTACCGGGCCAACGAAGGGAATGAAAGGCAAATCTTGTGAAACGTTTTTGAATTTTCTCAATTCTTAGAGATGCACCCATATAGAATGGATCCCAAATGATGCTGCAGTATTCGAGGTTTGATCTAACCAGAGAAAAATATAAATTCTTTAATGTAAAAAGATCCCGAAATTCCTTTGAATTCCTCACTACAAAACCAAGCATAGATCTAGCCTTGGCAATCATAAAGTCTATATGTTTAGAAAACGACATTTTCGATGTAAATATGACCCCCAAATCCTTTTTTTCGTAAATTTTTGAAAGAGTAGTAGTGCCTAACTTGTAATCGAAATCGATCAAAGCTTTCCGCCTACTGAAGGACATATGCTGGCATTTACCAACATTAAGAGGTAAGAAGTTAACGTCACACCAAGCTTCCAATCTAGTTAAGTCCTCCTGAAGTCTTATGCAATCAGTTACGTTCTCTATACAACTGTAGATTTTCAAGTCATCTGCATACATCAGACAACGAGATGTCAGGAAAACATCTGGAATATTATTTACAAATATTAAGAAAAATAGTGGCCCAAGATGACTGCCTTGTGGTACACCTGACGTAACTTTAATGACATCTGACTTTATATTGTTAATACGAACAAATTGACTTCTGCCTGTGAGATAAGATGCAAACCACCTCAGTAAGCTTGGGTGAATACCAATCGAACCTAGCTTTTTAATAAGAATACTATGGCTGACTCTATCGAACGCTTTCGAAAAGTCGGTGAATATGACATCGCATTGTTGGCCTACATCAAGTTGTTTTAAGACAGAATTTGCGAATAAAGCTAAGTTCGTGACAGTAGATCTACCTTTTACAAAGCCGTGCTGATACGGCGATATAAGATCTGAAATTTGGAAGAGAATTAAATCATGAACTAGTTTTTCAAAAAGTTTAGGTATAGCAGAGATTTTGCAAATCGGGCGATAATTTTGGACATCCGACTTGCTTCCAGACTTATGTATCGGTATGATAAAAGATTTTTTCCAATTATGTAAAAATTCACCAGAAGACAGCGATTTATTAAAGATTATTGTTAACGGTTGGGCTAACGACGCAGCACATTTTTTTAATAAAACAGGAGGGAAGCCATCTTCTCCAGGAGTTGCGTCATTTGCCAAGGCCGAGAGGCCTCCCAACACGTCGCTAACGGAGAGCTGAAAACCTTTAAACGTCCGCGATTCAGTAAAGGTTGTATTATCTATTACTGTACCAGATTGGAAAACATACACAGAGCGAAAAAAGTCTGCGAAAAGGTTACTAATTTTGTGTACGTCCGACGACGATTCCCCCAAGTAATGCATCATATCCGGAATGTCAGTACTTTTCTTTTTACCGTTTATAAACTGCCAAAAAAATTTACCATTTCCTCTTATTCCACTTTCAATTTTAGAAATATATTTATGATAAAGAAATTTGTTCAAGACTTCAAACTCTTTTTGCAACTGATTGTATTTTAAATAAAGATCCGCGTTATTTTTAGATTTGCGATATAGCTTATACCCTGCTAGAATTGTGTGACCGAAAGTACTAACACTATTACAAAAATATAATATTACCACCAAATTTGCACTCGTATGTGTTTCTAGCCAAGTTCAAAACCAATGAGATAGATAAGGATGAAATCGAATTTGAAAATACACATAAGGGAACATGATGAATGAAACGGTCACAAAAGTTCCCGATGCCCTTAAGAATGTGATAGGAAATATCCCAAAACTTTTGGTCATGCCTGCTGGTCATATGACCTGTCAAATGACCTGCACAGTTCTTGCAGGGTATGCTTTGGTTTTTTTTATTGTTAATATTGATAAGCCTAGCATTATACCAGGCCGGTTTGGACTGATTTTTAATAGGCACTATAGGGACGAACGTATTAATTGCCACTTCCAGCCTTCCTACAAAAACATCATAGACTTGTTCCAATTTCGGTTGGTTTAGAATAGATTCCCAATCTACCAAATCTAGAGACTGGGATATCTGATCGAAGTTGGCTTTATAGAAGTTATAGTTTTTGGAAGTACTAGATACCGATTTGATATAACTTATAAGATTAAAGCGTATACATAATGCTTTGTGGTGTATGGAGTTCGGAAGAGGGGGTGAAGGGAGGGGCTCCACATCAGATGTTAAATCATTGTTAATGAAAACTAAATCCAGTATGCGATTTATGTCATTGTGAACTCTATT
The DNA here is from genome assembly GCA_960531455.1 of Urophora cardui. Lineage (NCBI taxonomy): Eukaryota > Metazoa > Arthropoda > Insecta > Diptera > Tephritidae > Urophora > Urophora cardui. The sequence continues at coordinate 131,662,738 of OY482672.1, forward strand.
AATCTGACAGAGATTATATTCTGCAAAAGTGTCAAGTACCTCACATTCACTCTCGCTTGATACTCCATATGGTATTAATTTCTTAAGGTCTTCGTCAAAACACCAGTTTACATTGGGTAAGTTGAAGTCGCCCAAAATAATTATGTTTTGAACATCAGTTAGGCTATTCAATATAGTACAACAGTTCTCTATATGCATTTTATATAATTCAATTGGGCTAGATGGTGGTATGTAACTTACACTAATAAATAAATCGTGCAATTGTCCTAAACCAATTTTAACTATTATTTGATCAATATCAAAACAACGATTGTCGGGACTCATATCTGATGATAAAGTGATTTGTCTACTGGGTAGTCTCGAACTTACAGCAACAAGTACACCACCGCCTTTGGAGAGACCAGTAGTACGTGAGCATCTGTCTTTACGAAATACATTGTACAGCTGACTGTCAAATAGCTCCGCAGTATAATGGCATTCAGAGAGCCAAGTTTCTGTTAACACTATGATATCATAGACAGACGAAGAAGAGAATAAGAACAAAGGTAGTATTTTGGTTCTTATGCCTCCAGCATTCTGATAATACAGTAAGAGTTCTGCCTTATTTGATGTTTCATTAACAGCATTCGTACGCGCTAGGAGAGCAACGGTTTGTCTCCTTCTTTTCGAAAATTTTTAAATGGACGTACTCTTATGTTTTTTTGAAAAAGAGAAGCGTCAAAGAGTTTATTGTAGTGACTTTCTGATACGCCAAGCTTAAACGGTATTCTTTTCAGCTCTTTAATTTGAGCGTCCTTCTTTACTAACATATAGCATGAAATGTCGCTTTTATCGATAGCAGTATGATTGTGTACATATTCGATTATGCTTTCAGCAGTCACTGTGTGGTTGAAATAAGACAAGTGTACCCATTTCGTAGCTATAACTACGTCGAGTTCTCGGCTTACATTGCAGCCAACAACAGTGTTATTCACTTTACGTTTTGGTAATTTACATATATAGACGTTTGTTTCAAGCCCTATAAGACATATATGCGATTAATCGAATTAAATATGCATCTACCCCGAAGGGCGTTAAAGATACGAGAATTTACATTTTTATTAAATCTTCAAACAAATGCATACAATTTTCCTACAATGGAGATACCAGGGCGTATGAGTAACTTTTCTGAACTTCAATTGTAATTTTCTGAACTTCAATTGTAACTTTCTGAACTTCAATTGTAATTTTCTGAACTTCAATTGTAATTTTCTGAAATTCAATTGTAATTTTCTGAACTTCAATTGTAACTTCCTGAACTTCAATTGGAAATTCTGAACTTCAATTGTAATTTTCTGAACTTCAATTGGAATTTTCTGAACTTCAATTGTAATTTTCTGAACTTCAATTGTAACTTTCTGAACTTCAATTGGAAATTCTGAACTTCAATTGTAATTTTCTGAACTTCAATTGGAAATTCCGAACTTCAATTGTAACTTTCTGAACTTAAACTGGAAAAGGTGTAGATAGGATGGTCGCTAAGGTGGAGTGAAATCATATGGAGATTTTTTGTTTGTTCTTTTTTTGAACGTACCAGCAATGAAAAGTTGCCTTTATACGAGTTAATGAACCCCACAAAATTTTATCGTGATAGGATGACGTTTTGAACTGCCCCCAGCCCCGCAAAGTTGAAAGCAATAAGCACGATCTGGTACAAATATGAAATTTTGAAAATTATAAAATCAAAAAACTAAGTATGAGGATTGATAAAGATGGCTAAGCTGAGTATTAAAGTGAATTTTTTTTTTTTGGAAACAACAACAACAAAAGTTATTAAAGGTCAAAGTTTATATTATGCATTTTTTAAATTGCAATTACTTAAAAAATAGTGAACCGATTTTTTATTTATACATTTTATATATGAAAAGTAAGGGGGGTAAAAGGGGGGTTGACCCCCGCAGGGGGGTGTTATGGAACCCACATAAAAAGTATATCAAATTAAAGGGAATCAACATACCTATCGAATCGTATAAAAATATTCGAAATCGGTTGAGAAGTTTTTAAGTAATTGCAATTTAAAAATGCACAATATAAACTTTGACCTTTAATAACTTTTGTTGTTGTTGTTTCCAAAAAAAATAAATTCACTTTAATACTCAGCTTAACCATCCTTATCAATCCCCATACTTCGTTTTTTTATTTTATAATTTTCAAAGTTTCATATTTGTACCAGATCGTGCTATTTTTTCAACTTTGTGGGGCTGGGGGCACCTCTAAACATGCGAGTAGGTCAATAAAATTTTACAGGATTACTGGGCTAGAAAGCTTCCGTTCTGGCTTTGGAACAAATTGAATTTCCAAAAAAAAGTTTCACTCCACCTGAATGGTCGCGTTTAGAGTATTTTTTGGCTGTAGAGCAGTGTTATTGAGCGAAAAAAAAATCAGAATAATGGACCCGCCAGAATTAATACTTTTCCGGCACTCCGGCTCCGTTCAACTGGCAGCATATTTCAATTTCATATATTTGTTACGGCGAAATTAAAGTATTGAATGTGTCGAATCGACACGAATTGACACTGTCGATCGTCATTCAAATACATGTAATTTTACTCTGTTGTCAGTTAAACGGATTGCTGGATTGCCGGAAAAGTATTCATTCTGACGGCCTTTTAATTGATCATTTGCATGGAGTAGCGAACAACGAAACAGCTGATTTCGTGACGTATTAACCGCAAGTTCATCCAATTTGGTTTCCCAGAACAGTAGGGGATGTGAAATTTGCACAAATGGCAAACACGAAAAAAAAAATGAATTCTCTAAATAGTTCGCTATTTTCGTTACTTAGAAGAATTTTCCGAAAAATGTTCTCAATTCAATGATCTTTCGTCTATTTCGACGGAGTATGTACTGTGAGGGGCGAAACAGGCCCTCCGAATGTTAAGTCTATATAAATATCGTCGTTTAAAGTGCAAAACTGCGTAAGTGCACAAAAATGAGAGTTCCCCAAAAACACATTCCTGGGGGCCGAACCCATCCATCCATACAAGAATTTTAACATTGGAACAACGCCTCAAAATTCTTGTATGAATGGGTGGGATCGGACCCCAGGAATGTGTTTTTGGGGAAACTTCATTTTGGGCAAAAATGTCAGGACGATATAACATGTACTTGTTTTCCTGAAAAGCCTGGGCTGATATAAATAAGAGGCGATTTAAATTTATATAATAGGGTACGTTCGCGACGGCAATCAGAACAGCAGTGTTACAAATCATGCAAAGTATCACCTTCTTCGCGTCTTTGTGGCAACACCTGCAAAAGTCAAGCGTTCGTTTGTCACAACAACTGCGCAGTTTGCTCTACAGCCAAAAAATACTCTGAACGCCACTATCGAATCTTTATGTAAAATCGGTCCAAAAATCGGGTTCATTTTTAATTCTTTGGGAAGGGTTTTGAAATATCGGCAATTTACCGTTATTTGGCCAATGGCTTCACTTAATCCTGTATATCTCTTTAACGCATAACGCAGATATGTATCTACGTTGGAGTGGCATCAAACGAAACAAAATTAAATTTCCTATACATGGCTCCCATAACATTTTTCTAAAGATCTTATAGTTTCTGAAATATAGATGAGCCAATTTGAAAATGTTCAATTTTTTACGAAAATTTGAATAAAAAATTGATTTTTACCTTTAGTTTTACTCCAACGTAGATATCTCAATGCGTTAAAGAGATATATAGGATTAAGTGGAGCCATTGGCCAAATAACGGTAAATTGCCGATATTTCAAAAACCTTCCCATAGAATTAAAAATGTACTCGATTTTCGGAATCAGCGAACGATTTTACATATAGATAGAATAGTGGCGTCTAAAGTACAGACAAACAATTTCATTTTGTGATCCAGTGTAATCGCCAAAAGAAAATTTGTGTCTGCAATACATCAGCTGAGTATCAGCAGGCAAGTGTAAAATAAGCAAGAGGGTTGCTGTACTGCTGCAATTATACATTTTCACGAACGTACTCATAATGAAATTTAAGGCTTCTCATGTTAAGAACGAGGGCATATGAGTAACGTCAGTAAATACATATAGTCGTTTAAATTTAACTAGTAAACCCTGCCACGCGATGCTGTGGCTTTCGATTACAATGTGAGACAATTTGAGGGTGGAAGACCACATATTGCCACATTTGACAATTTTTTTGATTGTCATTTTAAATTTGACTTCCCCTTAAAATTGGCAGAATATGAATGGTCTGTAAGCCCATAGAATCTTATTAATAAAATATAAAATGAATCATAGTTACTGGTTATTTTTATTTTCTGTGGACCTAGATTTTTTATACAAAGATTCTGTGCGAGGAGCCTCATAGTGAAGTTTTATGCCGAATAATTTTCTAGAATATGTTAACCTTAAAGCGACCTCCAAAAGGCCATTTGTCACAGTCTTCTCTTTCTAGTTTTCTTTCATATGACATCTCAATCAAACAAACTATAGCGTAAACCTGAATTTATGAACAGGTGGCAACCCTTTTTGTAAAAATTTTAATAAATTACCAGTGTTTAAAAAACTGGCATAAGTTTCATTTCTATTGATTTTGATTTTGATTCCGCTTTTAAAAAATCAGAAGTCGCAGTTAATCAATATGCAAAAATATGAAAATGAACGATTTTGCCTGATTTTGATTTTGCGCTGATTTCATATTGCTCACAATCAAAAGCGGCCTGATTTCAAAATGAACAATTTTGCCTGATTTTGATTTTGTGCTGATTTCATATTGCTCAAAATCAAAAGCGGCCTGATTTCAAAATGAACGATTTTGCCTGATTTTGATTTTGCGTTGATTTCATATTGCTCAAAATGAAAAGCAGCCAAATATCAAAATTAGCGATTTTGCCTGATTTTCATTTTCTGCTAATTTTGATTTTGTGCTAATTTCATATTGCTAAAATCAAAAGCAGCCAAATATCAAAATCAATGCTTTCACAGTTTTGCTATTTACGCTTACATGCGCATACATACATATGTATGTATACAAACGTAATACAGAGGGTAAGAAATTACGTATGTACATACACACATGTGTTCATGTAAGCGTAAATAGCAAAACTGTGAAAGCATTGATTTTGATATTTGGCTGATTTTGATTAATATGAAATTAGCACAAAATCAAAATTAGCACAAAATGAAAATCAGGCAAAATCGCTAATTTTGATATTTGGCTGCTTTAATTTTGAGCAATATGAAATCAGCGCAAAATCAAAATCAGGCAAAATCGTTCATTTTGAAATCAGGCCGCTTTTGATTTTGAGCAATATGAAATCAGCACAAAATGAAAATCAGGCAAAATTGTTCATTTTGAGCAATATGAAATCAGCGCAAAATCAAAATCAGGCAAAATCGTCATTTTAAAAAGCGACGAATATCAAAATCAAATAAAATCAAACATTTCACGACTTTTGCTAATTCCGACTGCAGTTTTTTAAACACTGTAAATTACTCATTTTAACGTAAAGCCCTTTCATATGGTACCTGAAATTTAAAAATCAATCAAACTATACAGAAGAAATTTCATTCGGGCATAAACTGGTGATTTTGGCGAATTTACGATGAAGGTAAAATATGTACATTGAAAAGAAATTAATTTCCAAATAGTTTTGGGTTTGTTAGCCAACAATAAAGTTTATTAGGATAGTTCTTAGTTGAGCTTTTCAAAATTTCCCTGGCCTACAAAAAATAGCGCCACTTACCTTTAGTTTTATTCCAACATTCATTCATCCGATTCAAAATAAATGTTTCTCCTTTTTTCGTTTTGCTTGATTCTCGATTTTTTTATTAAATTTTTTCTTAATTTTTCACATTTTTTTTTTGTTTCTTGTTTTTCTTTTTCATTGTTATCGCATATGGTTTTCTTGTGTTAATATTGTAATGTTTTTGTTTTTTCCTCTTCATCTTCTCCCATTGTTTTCAACATCCATTCCCACAATAGTTAATTTCGTTCCAGCTAAGCTGAATTGAGCTGAAAGTGTTGTCTACTAAAAAAAAAAAGAAACAAAACAAAATATAAAGTAAAAAAAAATTAAAATAAAAAAATATACAAAATTAAAAAAAAAAAAAAAATTATAAAAGGAAAAATATACAAAATTAAAAAAAAAAATTATAAAAGAAAAAAGAAAGAAAATTAAAAAAAAAAATGTAAAAAAATAAAAAATTTTATAACCGAAAATATTTTCAAACAAAGCAGCTGCTAATTATTTCAGTATCCATTTTTTTCTTATTCTTAAGCCGTATTCATCGTTGGAGTTCAGAACTTTTCTGCCATGTGGTTGTTGTTGTGTTTTCGTAGTTTGAGAGAAATTGCGAAAAGTTCTGAACTCTTTTTTTATTAGTTAACTCAACTTCAACTTTAGTGCTGAACTCGTACGATGAATCCGCCTTACGGGAATTTTTCTTAATTTTTTCTCCTACTACCTCTCTTCGTACATTACTCTTACACACGCTCTTTTATTATAGTTTATATAATGCATTTATTTTAAAAATGATTGAATTCAAAAATGTTCCATAAACGCCATAAACATCATCATTAACTTTCTTTCTCTCTCTCTCTCCCTCTCTCTTTGCGTCACTCGCCTTTTCACTCATACAGAGTTGCAAAAATATATGTATGTATGTATGTATACATTTTATATAAAAACTTTTTTTTTCTTCAATGGTACTTTTTTACAATTTTTTTTTGTTTACCTTTGTTTTTCTTTAGTGTTGATGTGTTTGCGTGTAGTTTTTTGTGTTTTATTTTTATAATTTAAACGGAATTTTTTCGCGTTCGCTTTTACTACAATATGTAGCAAATCTCTTAGCGCTTCGTTTTTTATTTTTGTTTTTTTTTTTGGAATTTTCTTTTCGATAACACGAAATTTTCAATATTTTCGTTTACGAAAAAAGTAGATATATGTAGAATTCATTAAAAGAAAAAGTAGTTTTAATAAAAGAAATCAACACTTGCTTTAAATTATTATTTTTTCATTGCAATGTTTTTTTGTTTATTGTTGTTTTTTTCGTTTTTGTTCTTTCTTATTTAACAAATAAAACAACTTTGGCATCATGATTGAGCGCAAGTTCAAATTTAATTTTTTTTCATAAGTATTGATTTTTCTTAAACTAAAAAGTATCTTCTTTTTTATCACTGGTTTAATTTTTATTTTCTTCGCATTAAATCATTTAAGTCTGATGATTTTATTACTGATATATCTCTTTTTTATATTTTAAATTCATTATTAATTTCGTGCAACAGAACGATATACCTTTTACGTTTATACTTTTTTTTTTTTGTAATTTTTAACAAATCGCGCTTACGTTACTAAAGGTAAAGCTGCTCTCTTGGAGATCGAGCGCTATTATTAGGTAGGTATTTTAATTAGGCCAGTAGATAGGAATAACAAATGTTTTTTTTATGTATTTCTTTGTGCCAAGTTAAAAAGCGATAAAAAAGTAAATAAAAAACGAAAAAAATATAAAAAATAAACGAAATAAAATAAACAAAAAAAAAAAAATAAACGAAAAAAAAAATTTACGAAAAAAATAAATAAAAAACGAAAAAATGGAAACCAAAAAAACCAAAAAAATAAAAAAAAAAAAATTAAACCTGTCTACAAAACAAAGGCCAGCTGCAACAAATATTTTTGTGGCATATAAAAGTATTTTCCCAACTCGCACTAACCAAAAAAAAAATAAAAAATTATATTTCAGAATCCAAAAGCCTATTTTAAAGTGGAGAAATTTTCATATTCATTTTTAAAATGTGTATGAAATTTATTTAAATTCGTTGAAATATAAAAAAATATACATTTTTTTGCTTTAACACACACTTCTGACTGAAAATGGATTTTAGCGCCTAAAACTATGCTACAATTTGAAGAAAAAGACAAAGCGATAAAGTTTCTGTGTGTTTAATTTTTTCGGAAAAAGTCTAAGCTATAAAAAAATTTAAAATTGCAACTTTTTTAGACCTTGAGGGACGGAAAGATAAGCTAAAAACGACTGTTTAGCAAAAACATGCGATTGTAAGAAAAACTAAGTATTCAAAAAAAAAGTGTACAATTTCAATTCGATTATATAACACAATTTTTGAAATCTCATTTCTCCACCTCAATCTGAAACTCAAACTCTCACTCTGTATCACTTTTCCATGGCCTTCTATCAATTCATCACACACTTTCTCTCCTTTCAACAAAAGCACAAAAACTATATACTTTGTTCAGAGTTGGGCAAAATTTATTCGAATAACGAATAATAGATGAATAAATTTTTTTTTATCTTTATTTGAATAATAAATAATTTCGTTTATTCAGAAACCAAATTATTCGAATAACAGATAATTTTCATTTACATAACATACAAAAAAAAGTAAAAAAAATAATAAAATTTTTTTTTACTATTACTGTTGTTTTTTTTTTATTGTACCTTGAGTTTTTATTTATTATTTGAAATAAAAAATAAATTTCCGAATAATTTATTCGTAGGGAATTGATGTAAATAAAAATTTTAGAAATACAAATTTTAAAAATTTTTATTTGAATGATTATCTAAATAAAAATTTATTCGAATAATGCCCAAGTCTGACTCTGTTTAATTAAAAAATAATAAAATAATCAATTTTAAATATGTGTATCAAATAATCAAACTTTTATTTTTCTTTTTTTTATGCAAAAATGATTTCGTTTTACAATTATCATTGTTTAAAAAAAAATATATATCTTTTTTATAAAAAAAAGGCGAACGACTTTTCTGCATGGTAATTGCGTAAAAGATTTTTTATTGCTTTTTTTTTTGCTGGTTGTTGTTGGTTATGCATACATACTTTTATTGTTGATTGAAGTAATGTAATTATGTACATATGTATGTTTTTGCCCATTATATACCGAAAGTACCTACACAGTAATAAAGCTTTTGCTATATAATTATGTAGGCATGTAGGTCTATTCGCAACTAATTTTCTATGACATGAAAATAATTGAAATGCCATGCGCTTAAGAAAATCTACCAAAATCACAATTTTATGTTTAATGTGCTTAAAACATACATACATGCATACATATTTACATACTTACACACATATGTGCATACTATATTTATATTTAAAAGCATTGCAGAAACAAGTTCTTTGGATATAAATAATTTTTTTTTGCATTTTTGAAATCAACAACCTTTCTTTAAGTCAACATTTCACATTAAATTGCATTTTATTACAAATTACATACATACATACATACAGTGCTGGTTATAGGCTTGAGAAAGAAGTTGGCTGAAATGAATACTCGTATTAAGATTGCTAGAGTTGTATGGAATAAATGTATGCTAGCCTATTATAGACATTCGGCGGTTGATACGCTTTGCGATCTGTGTCTATTGTGCACTTGTTTATGCTAGCTTAGCAAGTGTGCTTGTGCGAAGAGTATAGTCAATAGTCAACACGAAATAAGCAGAAAAATGCTATAATGCTGCTATTCAAAACTTGCAGCGAAACGGCAATGCTTTGCAATTTGGCTTGTTTCAGATAAAATAAGCTCATCTCACACTGAAAAACTGCCATTCAGTGCATGAAAATATACGCTTTCGCCTAAAAGTATGCAATGTTTACATACAAACATGCAGCTGAAGCTAGTGAAAGCGTCTTAAAAATAATGTAAACGAAATTTTTCTTCCAGATGGCAAGTAAGGCCCTCTAGACGCTGGAGAAAAGCTGCTGTAAATGTTGCTACCGCCTGTCATTTTCCTACTGCGTTGCGGTAAATATGTACTACATACATATATAAAAAATAAGCATTGTATTTAAATAAAGTTAAGACGCCACATATACCAAAAAAAAAGGAAGAAATTTATACTTATTAATTTAACGCGCACAGTGCGCGTTTATTTTTTAAATTTATATTTTTTTGAAGCTAGAAAAAATGCTAAACTTATTGAACGGCTGAAAGCGGCAAAGTTGTGCGATGAGTCTTAGAGGCATCCAAGCTGCTTCAATAAGTTGTTTAGCATTTTTTTCTAGTTTAAAAAAAAAATGAAAAGAGAAATTTATAATTAAATTAATTTTTTTTTTAATTACTTTTAATACTAACTTTCTTAATTTTCCATTGGGAAATTTCAGTCACAGTTTGGCACTGCCTAAAGAATTTAGCCTCTACAATTTGTATATTCTTTAATATATCATTATAAGCAAACAAAAAAGCATAACTCTTAAATAAATTTGTAAAATGTTTCAAAATCAAGCAAGAATTGGCTTTACAAAAGCCATATAAAGCTAACCAAAGCAAAACAAAAATCCAGCTCAGGATAATTAAAGCAAAACACAAAAAAAACCAACTAAAAGAAACTAACACCCCTATTGCGAGTGTCGACTGTTGATCGATCCCGGAGCATTATATTTACATGCTCTTTGGTCGATCAATAATCGATTATCTATCACAATCGACACTCGCAATACGGGTGTAAAGCAAAATCCAAGTTTATAAGAAATTTTTTTTACGACTAAAGTTCGAAAAATTAAGACGATTAAAATCAAATTTTTGGTATAGTATTAAAAACTGGCACGTATGTTGATGTATACGCATAAAACTTTAACGACTTTTAGGCTAAGTCTCTTATACTCCAAAATATGCTCAAACACTTTAATGGCAGAGTAGGAAAATACAGACACTTTTTTGCAAAATTACTTCTTGGCCTCTCTCGACGTTTGACACAGACAAAACGAAAAGAAAAAAAGAAGCAACGCTGCCAAAAGCGTTTTAAAGCTCAAAAAATAAACAACGCCACCAAAAGCATTTCAAAGCTATGCAAATTTTGCAGAAATAAACATGTTTGCATGTTAATTAGGCTGCACTTTTTTATGTATGTATGTATGTATGTAATATTGTAGTATATTCTATGCTTTTCGTTTGCTTAGAAAAATTTTGATGTTTAACCACTAGCCGTTGCCGATTGATAAAAATCACCCACACCGCCTACGCCACCAACAACAACAAAACCACCACCATCATGATGATGATTGGCCGTATGTGGTACGACGGTTACGGCGCCTGCGCCATGTTGCATTTGCATGACGCGCATGCGTTGTTGCATTAATAAACTCTCGCTCGACGGTGAGAGTGCAATGCCGTATGAACCACCAACGCCTTCATCGTCCAGTGATGATGAGCCACCAATACCAGCAGCGCCGCCGCCGCCGCCGCCGCCATTGCCATATATACCACCACCTTGCTGTGCTGCTCCTGCTTGCGGTATATAAATACTGCCCGTGGGTGAATGCATAAAACGTCCCGAACCAATGCGTTGCTGTTGCTTATGATTGTTGTTGTAGCTGCTGCCGATGAATTGTGTAGCCGAACGCATTAACGTATGACCAGCAACACCAGCACCGCCACCGCCACCACCAGCATTGCCACCATCAAATGTTGGCGAGTGTCGCTGCTGATAATAGCTGCGCCACTGTTGCATACCACAGCTGCGCGGTCCGGTATAAATGCAATCATTGCGCCAATTATGTATGGTGTTTGTTGGTGCACTGGTACCACTGCCATTGCCGCTGTCATCGGATGGTGGCGAAGCGCCCGTTATGGTGATGGCATGTGATTGGTGGTGGTGGTGGTGGTGATGATTGTTGCGTGCATTGTTGCCATGATGGTAGCCATTACGTTGACCGCCACGATCAGCCGCTCCTGCTCCTCCTCCTCCTCCAGCACCACCTCCTGCGGCATTCCAACCTGCGCCAGCTGGGCGATATTTGTTGTTGTTATTGTTGTTGTTAGCAGCATTACCATTTATCAAAATGCCACCACGATTGCGCCAATTCTCTGTGGCGTTTGCTTGACCAACGGCGGCTTTTTGCTGCTGCTGCTGTTGCTGCTTGTTGTTGTTGCTGTTGTTGTTATGATTGTTGTGGTTGTTGCCGCCAGCCATTGACAACGGTTGCGAATAGCGTCTTTGCTTGTTGTTGTATTGCTGTTGTTGGCGCCGTGCGCTATTGCCATTGTTGATGGTGTAGGCGCGTGTTCGGCCATAGCGCGACGCGTGCTGCTCCTCCTCATCGGCATCATCCTCCACTTCGGCATCGTAATTATCAAAGGCAAAGCAAACATTGCGCTGTGTTTTGTTGGTGTTGCGTGGTGAACGTTGCTTCGATTTTAAAATGTTTTGTGTTGCCGGTTGTTGTGATGGTTGCTGTTGTTCTTTCTGATTTTGCTTCTGCTGCTTTTGCTTATTGTGTTGCTGTGCTTGTGATTGTTGTTGTTGTTTATTTACTGCTTGATGGTACTGTTTACCATCAAAAGTCGTTCGCATTGTCGTCAGCGCCACCGCTCCTCCGCCAGCTTTTGCAGCGCCTGGCTCTGCGCCAGCAACAACAACAACACCTGCATCAGTGACATTTACTCCACCTCTGTCTCTCTTGGCGACCAGCCTTGCAGTCCTTGCTTCATCAATATCATCATCATCATTCCCGTATGCAGCTTCGTCAGTTGTTGTTGTTGTTTTTTCGTTTGCTTTTGCTTTTGCTGTTTTTGTAGCGGCGCTGCCAACAATTTTGTTTACAGTCTTATTAATTTCAGGTAGCGTTTCCTTAACATCACTAATACTAGTAGCTTTTTTAACATTTGATTTTGTTGCTGTTGTTGTTGTTGTTGTAACATTATCATCATCAACATTTTTAAGCATGCCCTGCTGCTTTGTTGCCTCGTTTTCTGCTGCTTCTGCTGCTGCTGCTGCTTCCATTGATGAAACATCATTTTTATTATCATTGCTATTGTTGGTTTTGTTGTTATTGCTGCTGATGTTAAGTAGTGTTGTTGCTGCTGTAAGTTCTGCATCGAATGTTGTTGCTGTTGCTGCTGTTGTTGTTGCTTTCTTTTCATCACTTATTGGGCGCTGCTTTGTATCATCAGCAGCATCATTAGCTTTGTCAGCTTTAATTCCCAAAAGCAAATCGCTTGCTTTGTTACTGTTGTTGTTGTAGCGGTAGTTTTTATTAAAACTTACAGTTAACTTATTATCAACTTCATTATTAGTAGCATCATTATTATTTGTGTTATTTTGTTTGGAATTTTGTTGTTTGAATGTTTCAACATTTGCATTCATCAAATTGCATTGCATTTCTTCGTTAGCAAATTTATCGTTTTGCTTTTGCTGCTGTTGTTGTTGCTGTTGCTGTTGTTTTACAACAATTTTCGATTTTCCATAATCATCAACATTAACATTATCATTATTAACATCATTATCATAAATTTTAGCCTTACAATTCTTCTGCTCAATATTAACGTTATGATCATGCTCAAATACTCGCTGCTGCTTCAGCTCATACTCCTGCTCCTGCTTCTCCTCCTCCCTGTCCACATCTACAAACTTTTGCTTCCTCAACTCAAATTCCTCCTTCTTCTTCTTCTGCTCCTTCTCCTTCTCCTCCTCATCATCATCAACATCATTATTGATTTGCATGGCACCCTGTGTTAGTAATGCTTTCATACTGCATTGCTTGTCACCATTGTCTCGCTCATTCATAGAGGAACTATCGTCTGCATCACTAGTTATTATATTATTATGATTATCACCATAAACACCATGACGTGCATGACTTTGACGTGGCTGATAATCTAACGTAGTATTCTTTGCAACACCGTAACTACGCTCTTGATTCCTAATATCAACATCATCATCATCGTAGCGTTTGTTGCATGACTTCATACGTCTGTTGTAATAATCTGCGCGATCATCATCATCAACATCAACATCATCATGGCGTGTTTTATTATTATCACTGCACTGTGATTTATAAGTGCTGCTTGCTGCTGCTACCTCCTCCTCCTCCTTATCATCATCATCATCCAAATCACGCCAATTTTTATAGCGTTTCTCCTCATTTTCACGCTCATTATCATCATCATCATCCGCTTCTCTTCCTCCTCCTTCTCCTCCTCCTCCACCCTTTTCGGCATTCTCCTCCAAATGCTTTAACCTTAAACCTAATTCCTCCTCATCATTCATGGTTAAATAATGATTATTACCACGCTGTTGATAACCGCCTGCATGCGCCCATTCTTCATCTTCATCGAGTCGTCCGAATGCCTCTAAAGCCTCATCGTCGTCATCCTCTTCGTGTATGTTTAAGGTTTTGAAAGATGATGCACGCGATTGAAAGATGTTCGAAGATCTGCCACTGCCACCGCCAGCGCTGCCATTTGGACTACCACCACGACTAAAGCGATTTGATAGTGGTGCCGAACCGGCGCCGATACCGATACCGATACCAGTACCGGCAGCGTGCGATGCAACACACAACAAATTGCTATTGCGTCCAGCATAACCAAATGAACGATTATTAACGCCCAAAGCCATTGTATTATTCATCGAGCGTGAACGTAATGGTGGCGGCGGCGGTTGTAGGAATACTGGTGGAGCCGCAGGTGGGCAACTGCTTCTATCCTCTTTATTGGCGTTGGCATTTTGCGCTTGAGCGTCGGCCAATTGCATTTGGGAGGGTTGATAGATGTTGGGACGCTCTTTCATGTAGTCATAGCGCATGGAGAAATGCTGCAGTATCACGCGTTTCACAGCCATTGCCGATTCGGCAAATTGAGATATTTCGCGCGCAGATTGATTGCTGCAAATGGAGGAAAATAAAAGAATAAATTAGATGAAAAACTGTCAAAAAGTGAGGAAAGTAAAATGTATTAGAGAACGAAACAACATACTGAAGATGGCACATGTTGTTGTTGTTGTCATAGCAGTATTAAGCCCTACCTAGCCGGCACGACTGGCTCACAAATTGTCGTCAGGCTCAGTTAACTTAACGGGAGGCCCAGGTATGAGTCGGCGTTTTTTTGGAGCTAGTCCAGAAGGACCGGGGGGGAGGCGGGATTAAGCGAGTTGGTTTGAGGGGGCATGTGAAGAGATGCGCTGTGTGTCATGCGGCGTCTCTCCACATGCCGGGCATATATTAGGTATGTCAGGCTCTATTCTGGCCCCATATGAATTTGAGACGGCTGCAGTTGGGCTTCCCTCGGTACCTTCAATTCCTCCTCTGCTATGGGGGAGTGGTTGGTCTTTGAGTATTAGATATGTATGACGGACGGACTGAAACAAAGGTGATGAGGGTGTCGGTATGGATCTCCTTTAGGGCCTGCCTGTAAGCGGTTGGGTCTAGAGTTTATTTGATGTATTTTTCTATCTCTGGCGAGAGGTTGAAAAGGTGGTTGCTGATGTGCCGGGGGAAGGTTCGGACTGTAGCGCATGGCGCTGACGATGTATAGTTGAGGACGACCCATTCGTATGCCTAACTCCAGTCCTACCTCCTTCGTTCATGTTGTAAATATTCGTCACGGAGGACTTCGAGGGTTGTAGCTCTAGGAATCAGGATGAGAAGTAACAGTAGAGATCAGTGAGATATCTATTCGTGAGCACATGTCGTCTATGTCGGTGCCAGAGGACATAATCGTACAGTCGTCGGCGTAGGAGATCAAGCCGACTCCTTCAGGTGGAGATGGGCAGGCGGGAGAGATAGTAGTTGAGAAGCAAAGGTGAAAGGACACCACCCTGTGGGACTAATTGCTCTATCCCGCCAGCGCGTTAGGGGGCTTAGAATATAGCCGTGGTAAGGAATGCCTGTCGTAAGAGGCGACTAAGATCCACCGGTCTAGAAGGTTGATAACATACCTGGGTAATACTGAGTAGTAATTGGACTATTACGTACTTAAATACTTTATATTTTCATCTTGAAGTAATGAGTCCGTACCAAGCACTTTCAGAATATTCAAGACTAGTACAAGTACAATTACAAGGAATTGAAAAAGATTTGAATTTTTAGCAAATACTTAAAAGTAATTGAAAAGAATTGAAAGTACATTTTTCAAGTACCTTCAATTCTTTTCAATTACTTTGAAGTATTTGCTAAAAATTCAATTCTTTTTCAATTCTTTGAAGTACTTGAAAATAATTGAAAAATCGGTTCAAGTACATTTTTCAATTCTTTTCAAGTACTTTCAATTCTTTTCAATTACTTTGAAGTATTTGCTAAAAATTCAATTCTTTTCAATTACTTTGAAGTATTTGCTAAAACTTCAATTCTTTTTCAATTCCTTGTACTTGTACTTGTACTAGTACTTGAAAATTTGGGAATGTAAGTAGCAGTACTAGTACAATTCTTTTAAAATGTACTTGTCACAAGTCGTACTGGTACTTGATATTACCCAGGTCTGGTTGATAATGGCAAAAAAAAAAAGTCGCTAACACGACAGTCGGGCTAGTGTCAGAAGGGACTAGTACCCGAGCGTAACGGATTTATTCGGCAAAGGACTGAGTCAAGTTTTCTCAAGTGGGCCACCTAAAATCGACTTTTCGATATTGTATGGTTTATGGATCAATTTTGAAAGCTAACAAACATTGTAATATGATCGCAAAAGCGTTTTTGATAGTTTTGATTTTTCAGCGAGTTATTCGCGGTCAAAGTTTTCTTAACGGTTTTTAATTTTTTTGAATAACTCGGTAACCAATTCTTTGATTCTATTGATTTTTCGGCATTAGTTAGGAAACTTATTTAGCGACAAGATGTAGTGGTCAGTTTTTGAAATTTCAAAAATGGCATATCTCAAAAATAAATTTTTTGAAAATAATCGCGCTTTTTCTCCGTTTTTTCCACGTTCTCATATGTTTAGGAAAAAACACCAATCAGCAGTCTATGCGCTTAATATCAGGCTTCATTTTGCAGAAAAGAAATTTTGGTAACTCCCTACCAAAAAAAAGTTACACCGTTTTTAGTGAAGGCAGATTGGGGTTAAAATCATTTTTTTTATATTTTTATTTTTTTTCTACTTTACAGCTCAAAAGCACGTTAGGGGGAAATATAGAGCATCACAAGACTACAATAATGACATATCAATTTTAAAAATCGGATGTAAGGTAACAGAGTTACAATGAAAAAACTATTTCCGCGGTATTTCGCGTGATAAAAAAAAAAGTGTCCCGAAACCCTATCAACCACAAGCTTCAAATTTAAGGGCGGACTTTTACAAATTTTTCCCGTTTTAACGCGGTCGGGTCAATTAACCGAGTTTTTCGTTCACAAATATCCTTTTGTTTCACCTGAAAAAAATTACCAAAAATAAAGTATTCAACAGATCCTAGTAATATTAAGCTTAAAATGTATGCAATTTAACAGGCTAATTTTTGGAAAAATAAAACTTTCCTAATTCTTATAAAAAACCTACTTTTTAAACCAAAGTTTTTGCTTTCGATCGCAAAAAATTAACAAATCTTTTAATTTGACGAGCTATAGTTCACCAAGTTTTTGCTCTACCACCGCAAGTTGTATGTCTTTGCAAGCGTATTTTGATTGTCTTTCGAACAGGGTATAGCTTGTGGTTATCGCTTGTAACTTTAGCGCAAAATATTTTTGAATGCAATGAAACCCAAAAAACACAAAAATAAATTTTTTTTCAGGTGAGACAAAGGGACATTTTAGGGACGAAAAGCTCGATTAGATGACCCGACCATGTTAAATAGAAAAAATTTGCAAAAGTCAGCCTCTAAATTGAAGTTTATGGTGGAGGGGGTTAAGGGACGAATTTTGGTTTTGTTTTATCACGCCAAATTCCGCGCAAATAGTTTTTTCACTCTAACTATTTTATTTTACATCCTATTTTTAAAATTGATACGTCATTATTTTAGTGTTGGGATGCTCTATATTTCCCCCTTACGTGCTTTTGAGCTGTAAAGTAGAGAAAAAATAAAAATATAAAAAAATTGATTTTAACCCCAATCGGCCTTCACTAAAAACGGTGTAACTTTTTTTGGTAGGGAGTTACCAAAATTTCTTTTCTGCAAAATGAAGCCTGATATTAAGCGCATAGACTGCTGATTGGTGTTTTTTCCTAAACATATGCGAACGTGGAAAAAACGGAGAAAAAGCGCGATTATTTTCAAAAAATGTAAATTTGAGATATGCCATTTTTGAAATTTCAAAAACTGACCACTACATCTTGTCGCTAAATCAGTTTCCTAACTAATGCAGAAAAAATCAATAGAATCGAAGCATTGGTTACCGAGTTATTCAAAAAAATTAAAAACCGTTAAGAAAACTTTGACCGCGAATAACTCGCTGAAAAATCAAAACTAGCAAAAACGCATTTGCGATCATATTACAATGTTTGTTAGCTTTCAAAATTGATCCATAAACCATACAATATCGAAAAGTCGATTTTAGGTGGCCCACTTGAGAAAACTTGACTCACTGTCATTTCCCCTACACTACCCAAAACCTTGGAGGAATGTCTTGCTGGATACAACAACCACAACAACAACAACAACTGCTTGCTTTATTATTGGTTTTGATACTTGATTCCTAAAATCCACCGCTCGCCTGCCGACCACTCAGATAGTTTACGGTCCACCTTTCTTAGTCGCTGTGAGAAGCTCGAGTTATCAAGGTCCTCCAGTAGGGTGGCGTGGTTGACTGTGTCGAATGCTTTCTTCGACAGGTCAAGCGCCACGAGGACC
Organism: Urophora cardui; assembly: GCA_960531455.1. Taxonomy (NCBI): domain Eukaryota; kingdom Metazoa; phylum Arthropoda; class Insecta; order Diptera; family Tephritidae; genus Urophora; species Urophora cardui. The sequence goes on from OY482672.1 coordinate 131,681,252, forward strand.
GTTCTCTCGCAGCGACGCTTTTGGTTGAGGCCACGAACTATCCGGGTGTTTATGGCGTTCAGTGCTGTTGTTGTGCTATGCATTTTGCATCGCCGGAACTGCTTAATAACCCAATCAAACTTGACAAGCGATAACGGAAATTCGTTCCACAATACATATTAGAGCTTTAAGTTGAATTAGTTTACTAACCGCCTTATATTGCCCGGAGTACGCAATGCTTTACGCCGAGTTTCCATTTTCTTCGTATCCGCTGGATTCTCCTCCTCCGAGAACTTAATCCATGGATGATTTAGTACAGCTTCGGCGCTTAAACGTTTTGGCGCTTCCTTAACGAGCAGACCGCATATCAAATCTTTGGCCTCGTCGCTAACGTCCGTCCATTCAGCGTCGGGAAATGAAAAACGTCCTAGAGAGCAAGACGAGCCAAAAAAAGGCAACCTTTCAATAATAAACTCTTTGGCTCTAATTTAATCTACACATTTACCTTCTTGTATGGACTCGAAGAGCAACTCCTGACAGGTGCGACAGTTCTCACCACGATTCCAGCCGCAATCCATTTCGCAATTGCCCGAAAATGGTGGATAGCCGCATAATAAAATGTATGCAATAACACCAAGCGACCACAGATCGCAACGCTTGTCATAGTAATTGGCCTCGCCAACAAACAATTCAACAACCTCGGGCGCCATAAATTCGGCGCTGCCAACCTAAAAAATGATGCAAAGAAGTTAACAGAGATTAAGCAAAGTTTTTCAGTATATTCAAAAAAGCGAAAGTTTATGCAATTATATATGTATCTACGCACTGGTGTCAATAGTTGTGGCGTTGCCGATGGCGATGACACATCTGTGGTGAATTTAATGCCCGAACCCAAATCGAAATCGCAAATTTTAATCGGGCACAATTTATCCGGATAAACACATAAAATATTTTCCGGCTTTAGATCACGATGAGCAATGCCTTTCTTATGCAAAAAATCCAAGCCCGAAGCGATTTCTTTTATAATCTGTGCGGCTTCGTGTTCGGAGAAACAGAATTGCTCTTGAATGCGTCGCAAAAGCGGGCCGCCATTGATCTGAAAATGTTGTAGAAAAACAAATTTAATTGACTGAAACGCATTTTAACACTAACAAAAAAAAAAAACCAAAAACAATTTCATTGCCATACATACCTTTTCAAAAACCAAATAAAATTTTTCATCATCTTCGAAGAATTCGATTAATTGTAAAATGCCCGGATGTCCCTGACAATGATGGAATGTCTCCACTTCGCGAAAAACACGCGCACGCGCATGTCCTGGTATCTTATCGATCACTTTAACCGCATACTCCAAATCGGTGTAGATGTTAACGCACGTTTGTACCGAAGCGTAAGCGCCCTCGCCAAGTATCTCGCCCGTCAGCTTGTACAATTCTATTGTTGAGTGGGGGGAGGGGTGGGGGGAAAACCGAAATAAAAGCGAGAAAATTAGTTTAAAACACAGACCGGCAAAAGTAGCCCGCACGGGCAATCGAGAAGCAACACACATATTCTAACCAATTTAACGCCCCCAAAAACACCAGCAAAAACGCTCTTACAATTTTGCCATGCTGTGCTTTAATACAAAAACAAATTGCATTGAGTTCATTATGCAAACAAATTTCAAGGTAACGACATTTTCAAACGCAAATTTAAATGAAATGACTTGCAACAGGTAGATTACCTAGATGATGAAAAATGCGGGTGCTAATACCCAGCTATTTTTATGCGCAGTGGTGAATATTTTAGGTGGTGAGTTGAAAGTTATCATTCTCAATGAAACCACAACGAAACAATAAGACCAGCAACAGCAATACTGTGGCGAATATAATCGGTTCTCCACTTACATCACTAAAATGATTGAACACATCTCTAGGGAAAGTGCTAGAACTAGAAGAAGATACCAGATAATTTCCAGTGTTGCCAGAATTTTCCAGATTGCGTTTGACAGACTATATAAGGCGGCGAGCAGGCGCTCCAGAGTCAGTCGTAATTTAACCGTAGAAGTGTTAACATCAAGTCAAGTAAAACAAGTGTAGACTTTTTAGTCGTGAAATAAAGCAGTGTGAATTAAGAAGTAAATAAAGACTTTTATTTAACAATTCAGCGATACGAACCCTATAGAAATAATCGAGCTATCGACAAATACGTAACAATTGGTGTCAGAATTGGAATTGTTAAATAAATTCCAGGACCAAGGATAACGAAGCAAGGATAACGAATCAAGGATAACGAATCAAGGATAAGGAAACAAGGATAACGAGACAAGGATAACGAAATAAGAATAATGGCAAAGTTAAATGATCTGAAAATCCAAGAACTTAAAAGGGAGTTAGAAAAGAGAAACCTGAGTACCACCGGCAATAAAATTGAACTACAGGCAAGGTTAAGAGTAGCTATGGAACCATATAACATTAATGTAGATGAGTTTGATTTCAACGATGATGTGGAAGAGGTGCAAAAGGAAGAAACCCAGAAGGAAGAGGCTCCACAGTCACTAGCAAACGTAGACATGAACTCGATATTGGCTGTGCTGACACAAATGTCGAAAAAAATGGAAGAACAACAGGCACAGATATCGGCAAAAATGGAAGATCAACAGGCACAGATGTCGACAAAAATCGAAGAACAACAGGCACAGATATCGGCAAAAATGGAAGATCAACAGGCACAGATGTCGACAAAAATCGAAGAACAACAGGCACAGATAACGTCAAAGATGGAATTGCAACAGTCAGTACTTTCATCACAGGTGTCCGGCATTGCGGCTCAGTTGGAGGCACAAGAAGAACGCATGTCCTTACAATCCAAGGCACAGGATGCAAAAATTATACAAGTTAAGGAGGTCCTTGAAGAAAGACAAGAAAAATTAGAGGACGATGTAAAAGCATTGAAAGCCCGTCTTCAGGATATTCAACTAAGTCGTCCAGACGCTTCAACTGCTACACAGAAGATAAAACCTCCGTCGTTTGATGGAAGTGGTCCATTTCAAGTATTCAAGCTACAATTTGAGAAAACGGCAGTTGTAAATAATTGGAGTGCGGAGGACAAAGTCGCTGCCCTGTTCGTAGCATTGAAAGGACCTGCAGCAGAAATATTACAGACTGTTAGCGAGGGCGAAAGGAACAGCTATGACGCAATTATGGGTGCCGTTGAAAGACGTTATGGTAGCGAACACAGGAAGCAGATATATCAAATGGAATTGCAAAATCGCTTCCAGAAACCAAATGAGACGTTACAGGAGTTTTCTTCTGAGATTGAGAAGCTAGCTCATTTGGCAAACGCAGGAGCACCTCAAGAATTCATCGAAAGAATGAAAATTCAAAGCTTCGTCAATGGAATACGAGATATTGAAACGAAGCGGGCTACCTATGCAAATCCAAAGGAAACTTTCGCTGAAACGGTCTCATATGCCTTGATGCAGGAAACAGCATCTCTGTTGAGCAAGCCCACTTACAAGGCTCATCGGGTGGAAGTGGATGCGTCAGACTTGCTAACTAAGATATTGGAGGTGTTGAATGAATTGCAGAAAAAGAGTAATAGAGCTGTGAGATGCTTCAGGTGCAGGAAAACAGGACATATAGCACGTCATTGTAGCAAGGGCTCCAGTAATTTCAGCACTGTGGACGAGCGAAAGCGCAAGGCTGACGGGCATGAGCAGATGTCCAGATCAATAGATCGCAAAAAAGGAACCATACAAGGAAATACTGATGCAATATTGCGAAAACCATGTAACCGCGAACAAAAGAATTCCTCCAGAGCTGAGCGAAAGGAAGTCATCGTAAATGTTCGGCGAATGACAATAACATCCACAGACGAATGGGATGTGGAACAACTAAGGAAGTGTCAGCTAGAAGATCCAGATCTGGCACGTGTAATGATTGGTTTGGAGCAAAATGAACGACCATCAAAAGAAGAAATGTCAGCAGAGAGTCCTGTTGCCAAATCATATTGGGCACAGTGGAATAGTTTGCAATTGGTAAATGGTTGCCTACATCGTGTTTGGGAGAGTGAAGATGGTCAAAGTTCTAAAACATTGATAGTTGTTCCAAGGAAAAGAATACCGGATGTGCTAAATGAACTACACAATGGTCCAAGGGGAGGTCATCTTGGAGTAACAAAGACGGTAGAGAAAATCAAGAAGAGGTTTTATTGGGTCGGGTGCCGTCAGACAGTTGTTGAGTGGATTGCGAACTGCGATGTGTGCATAAAGGCTAAGGGTCCCAAATCCAGGAGTCATGGGCTGATGAAACAATACAATTCAGGTGCACCATTTGAGAGAATTGCCATGGATATAGCTGGGCCATTTCCTACTAGCAAACTTGGAAACAAATATGTACTGGTGGTCATGGATTACTTTAGCAAATGGCCGGAGGTGTACCCGATTCCAAATCAAGAAGCAGAAACTATAGCCGAAGTATTCACCAACAATTGGGTGGCGAGATATGGTGCACCTATAGAGCTACATTCTGACCAAGGAAGGAACTTCGAATCAGTTGTGTTCCAGGAGATGTGCAAGACACTGGGTATTAGGAAAACCCGAACAACTGCGTTGCATCCACAATCAGACGGCATGGTAGAAAGATTTAACAGAACATTAGAGGAACATTTACGAAAAGTGGTGCACAAGTTCCAGAGAGATTGGGATACTCATATTCCTCTGTTCCTGATGGCATATCGATCGGCAGTACACGATACAACAGGTCAGACTCCTGCAAAAGTAATCTTTGGTAGTGATCTTCGACTGCCAGCTGACTTGAAATTTGGGATAAGTGCTGATGCGGGAATAAATGCCAGACAATCTAACAACGTTCTGGAAGAGGAAATGAGAGAAATACATGAACTTGTGAGACAGCGAACAAAGATCATGAGTGACAAGATGAAGGCCAGATACGACAAGGCGATGAACTCAGAAGGTTTTCTTGAGGGAGATCTAGTTTTGCTATACAACCCGCAGCGAAAGAAAGGTTTGTCCCCGAAATTGCAGTGTACTTGGGAAGGGCCCTACAAAGTGATTAAACGGCTCAACGATGTTGTGTATCGCATACAAACGATTGGAAGACCAAGGAATAAAATGAAAGTGGTTCATCTGGAAAGGCTAGCAGCATTTGGGACAAGTAATGTGTCAGATCGGGACGATCAGACTTAGGTGGAGGGCAGTGTGGCGAATATAATCGGTTCTCCACTTACATCACTAAAATGATTGAACACATCTCTAGGGAAAGTGCCAGAACTAGAAGAAGATACCAGATAATTTCCAGTGTTGCCAGAATTTTCCAGATTGCGTTTGACAGACTATATAAGGCGGCGAGCAGGCGCTCCAGAGTCAGTCGTAATTTAACCGTAGAAGTGTTAACATCAAGTCAAGTAAAACAAGTGTAGACTTTTTAGTCGTGAAATAAAGCAGTGTGAATTAAGAAGTAAATAAAGACTTTTATTTAACAATTCAGCGATACGAACCCTATAGAAATAATCGAGCTATCGACAAATACGTAACAATACTAATAAAATCAAAACCAAAAAAGTTTGAAACCGCCTAGGAAAAGTGGAAAAAAACAAAAGAAAAGGCAAGGCAGAAAAAAACAAAAAGGTAATAGCCCCGTCACAATGAAATTTTGACGGAGCAGCATGCCAAAGAACGTAAATCTATTATATTAGATTTACGTTCTTTGAGCATGCATTGACAGCTGAGTGGAATGTATGTATTTGCATGGGGATCGACACATCCAGCAGCACTAGCGCCATCTACCATAAAAAAGTTCCCAACTTTCAACTTTTGCTGCATGGTAGGCACAAGAAGAAGCATTTGACATTTGTTCGGGGCAATGGAGCGCAGCGCTGCGAAGAGCAAGGAGCTAAAATCATTGGAAATAGCGGAGTTGGAGCTAAAATCACTTACATATTTGTAGATATGTATGTATCAGAGTTGAGCAAAATTGTTTCGAATAACGAATAATAGGTAGATCAATAATTTTTTTTTATCTTTATTTGAATAATAAATAATTTCGCTTACTACAAAAAGAATTATTCGAATAATACATAAATACTTTTTATTTACATACATTTTTGTGATAAAATCGATACCATGTACACATGTATGTATCTATATGTTCTTCAAATGCTGTTCTTTTCTACCCAGAATTTTTATTTATTGGGTCGTATTCACAAAAATATAGCAAATGCTTTTACTCAAGATTTCGGAAATTTGACATTAATTTGTATGAACCAAATTTCAAAATGTGAGTAAAAGGTCTGAAATCTGAAGCAAAATCAAATGCTTGGTTTTTATTAATATAACCCATTATTTGAAATAGCCTATAAAGTTCCGAATAATTTATTCGTAACTAATTTATCTAAATAAAAATTTTAAAATTAAATTTTTATTCAAATAATTATTTAAATAAAAATTTATTCGAATAATGCCTAAGTCTGGTAGACATGCATCACTATTAATTTTTGTTTGTGTTATTTATTTAGTTTTAATAAGTTTTTTTCTTTTAACCGATTTAGCACATTGTAAGAGGAGGACAAATTTCATATGGGCTCGTCATTTATTGATACATCTCGTAAGATGACAGCGAATAGTTTTTTATTATCGCATTTATTTTAAAAATCATCGCCCACCGGAAATACTATATATATTTTTGAATTTCCATTACAACATGAAAATTTCACTTTATATGTATCACATCCGCATTTTCTCTACTAACAGTTTTTATACATTTGGTATAAACTTACTTCCTATACTAGTTTGGTAAGAAATTCCCACAAACAGCATCCCTGATCACCGCAAAAAAGAAAAATTGGGAGCTAAGAGCGGAGCCAACAAAAAAATTTTTGTGAGCGGAACTAACAAAAAAAAAAAAACTTTCGCTACGATGCCCTGATAGCAAAGAAACGCAATATGATTGTGACGATGCACCTACATGCAGCAAAATGCAACTACATCCAGCAGTTGATTGTGACGGGGCTATAAGAGGAGCAAGATGAATATACATATGTAGCCTACAGCTGTCTACTGCTTGTTGTTGTTGTTGTAGTAGCCACCAAGACACTCCACGAAGGTTTTGAGCTACTTATACATACATACATATACTGGTCTACTGTTATACTGTCAAACTTTAATACTGTTAAATTGTTATACACTGTTTTACTGTCATGCTGTTATACTGAAAAACTGTTATCAGGAAAACTGTTATACTGGAAAACTGTTATACTGGAAACTGTTATACTGTAAAACTGTTATACTGTAAAACTTTTATACTGCAAAACTGTTATACTGGAAAACTGTTATACTCTTCTACTATGATACTGCAGTACTGTTAAATTGTTATACTGTATCACTGTTATACTTTTACACTGTTCCACTATCTGCTGTTATACTGTTCTGTCATACTGTCAAACTTTAATACTGTTAAAATGTTATACAATGTTCTATTGTCATACTGTTATACTGGAAAACTTTTATACTGTTATACTCTTCTACTATGATACAGCAGTACTGTTAAATTGTTATACTGTAACACTGTTATACTTTGACACTGTTCTACGGTCACAATTTTATACTGTTATATACCATTAACTGTTGTAGTGCTGTTATAATTATTTTCTAGTATACTGTTCTAAAATTTTCTCCTCTGCACAATTTAAAAAAAAAAAGAACACACTACTGGGTATACAAATTTAGCATGCCAGCCGGTCCACACGCCGCTTAGCGCCATGAAATTTACTCAGTCAAACGGGAATTTCTGATTTAGTGCTTTTCGCTGTTCGCGCAATTCTAGCCACAGAGCAAACAGGCGTGGAAAATTCACACATGTATATACATACATAACTAAATGCATACCAAACTCAAAATTCTCTAAACAAAGTGTATCTATGCAAGAGTTAAAAAAAACACCGGCATTTTAAATTATGTATTCTACTGGCAAAATAAATATGTACAGAAAGAAATATTTAGTATGCGGCCATGCCATGCCTAAACTTTATTTGCGTTTCAACGAACTTTTGTTTTAGTTGCCGTATTTTTCATCGCATCTTGCAATAATTTGGCTGCCCAAAATATTTATGTATGTATGTATGTATGTACATTAAATGAGTTTTTTTTGTATGGGTTTCTTTAAACCTTCTCAGATCCTCCCTCCGGCACCGGAATATGAAAATAGGATGTTTTAGAGTAAGTAAACTGAAAGAAAAATTTCACTTTTCCGAAAACTAGATGGAGCTACACCAAAAACCTCGCAAAATCCCAGAATTCCAAGGTATGTTTAGATTTATGTATGGAAAAAGTTGGACTTTTCCACAAGAAAAAAAATTGATATGTATCCATACGTAGAATTAACCGCGTATTCAGTTTTTTAGTGCACTACCCAGGGAAGGTAATATTGCGGCCCAAAGTGATCATTTTCTTTTTTTTCTCATGAATCTTCAATTTCTTGCCCTATACTCTTTCCGAAAACGGACATTTGTTTTTTAATTAAATCACACGGTAGGCTGCTTATTTAATGCGCTTTCCAGAAATGTATAGCTATTAAAAATCGAATAATATTTGGATGAGTTCATCAAGTTTAAGTGAAGTAAAGTGGGGTATAAAAGGGAACATACCTTAAAATTTCTTAAATTTTTTAACAATTTTGCTCTTGATGGCGAGTTTTTGGTTTAGTGATTGTTTTATGGGTTTGGATAACTCCACAAATGTTAAAAAAAATTCGAAAGATCGAGACCGTGGATAGCGGAAAAAACATGGACCCGGATGACCCCAAAATATTATTGGGCAATATTGGTATCAAATTAAAGGTCTTATTATATGTCAATTTCTTAGCCAATTTTCGATATACTGGCCGATAAGTGGTCCAGGATGACTACAGAAGATTTTAAAGAATAGCGGTGACATTTGAGTCTAATTTTTGGCGTGTATGTGTCGAAACGGTGGACAGAGAAAAATGGAATGGCTTCACATTGAAGTCCTAGGTAAAATATTTATTTTGATACCCATATTGCCCACAAATATTCTGGTGCCATCCGGCTCCACTTTTTGTCCGTTATCCGCGGTCTCGACTTTCTATTTTTTTTTTTTTTTTTTGCATTTGTGGAGTTGTCCATCCACATAAAAATAGCACTAACAACCCAAAAAACCGCCTTCAAGAGCAAAATTGTTAAAAAATTTAAGAAATTTTAAGGTATGCTACCCTTTTATACCCGACTTTACTTCACTTAAACTTGATGAACTCATCCAAATATTATTCGATTTTTAATAGCTATACATTTCTGGAAAGCGCATTAAATAACGCAGCCTACCGTGTGATTTAATTAAAAAACAAGTAAGGAAGCCTAAGTTCGAGTGGAATCGAACATTAGATACTCAGCTGTATGCTTTCATTGTTTGTTTGCGTTTGATGGAAACACGGTGTAGGTACTTTATATAAATCGAGTGCTGCATAAAGTGGGCGTAGCCACGCCCATTTTCTAAATTTTTATCAGTCATCCAACTAAGCTTATGAATATTATTCTTTGTGCAAAATTTCATCCCTTTATGAGTTACAAAGATGTCACGTTACAAATTCCCAAAGGGTGTTCCAGAAATATCTTTGTTAAAAAGTAGGCGTGGTCATAAACCGATTTCAATAAATTTTTGCGTGTCCATTAACAAGTTATAAAAGTGTATAAACCAAGTTTCGTCATAATATCTCAATTATTTGTCGAGTTATGAGCTCCGAAATCTCGTTGATTCCTTTGTCTGAAGAGGCGGTGCCACGCCCATTTTCCGAAATTTTTCTATTTTTTGTTTCCCATCTATTGTAGAACTCATGCCACAAAATTTCAATGAATTATCTTTATATTTGACAAAGATATCGCTTAAAATGTTTTTATTAGGCGACTTTATAATACCCATATATATAAGTGGGCGTGGTCGTCAACCGATTTCGCTAAAATTTTGAACATGTATTACTACAAGTAGTGAAAGTGTATACACCAAGTTTCGTCATAATATATCGATTATTTGTCGAGTTATGGGCTCAGAAATCTCGTATATTCCTGCTTCTAAGAGGAGGCGGTGCCACGCCCATTTTCCAACATTTTTGTATTTTTTGTTATATGTCCATAGTTGGACACCTTCCATAAAATTTCAATGATATATCTTTATATTTGACAGAGATATCGCTTAAAATGTTTTTATTAGGTCACTTTATAAGACCCATATATAAAAGTGGGCGTGGTCGTCAACCGATTTTGGCAATTTTTCGTCAAAACATTTGCCTAAGTAAGTATATCACGCCTACCAAAATTCATCGATATATCTTCAACGGTTTCTGAGTTATGACTCATAAAACTTTCAATGTTTGCCCTTAATAAGTGGGCGTGGCACCGCCCATTTTCCAAAATTTCATCATATTTCTTCATAAGGGCCTGAGCTCAATACGTGTGTGAAATTTTATCACTCTAGCTCTATTAGTGACTGAGATACAAAATTTCCGATTTTTACTATATAGGGGAGGTGGGCGTGGTCATGGTCCGATTTCGCCCATTTTCAATACCATCCATTCCTGTCTTGATACCAACTTACATTTCAAATTTCATCAAAATATCTCAATTTTTGCGCGAGTTATCGTGCGTACAGACGGACAGACGGACGGACATGGCTCAATCGATTTCTCTTTTCACCCTGATCATTTTGATATATATAAGTCTATATCTATCTCGATTATTTCATTCTGTTACAATCCACCGTTAGGAAATCAAAACTATAATACTCTGTGTACTAGTACAGCTGAGTATAATAATGTCCGCTTTCGGGAAGAGTATAGGGCAGGGCTGCTCACCTCATAGGCACTCAAAGCACAATTGTTTTTGTTTTGTACCGAATCATAGGCACAGATACATATTTTCACTTCAAATATGAAAATAAAATTTTCTTTGCACTGCCATAAGCACTGAGATATAAAAAAAACCCGCGTGTAGCATAGTACGCGTGATAGAAGTTAACTTCTTACATCTTGTTCAATATTTCAAATAATTGTATTTTCAATTTATATTGGCTCGAACGCAACAAGTAACAAGTTTCATATACATATCATATGAGAAGCGAATTTGAAAATACATCCCTGAAAAAATGAGATTAATCGTAAGGGAGAATGCGAATACACCACAATTTTACATCCCTTTATATGGAGCGAATTGATCGCATTTGTTCGAGAGACTAATTGTTCAGCTTGTATACCCGAACGGGTACAAATGTAGATTAATCACTAACATACCGAACGGGTGCAAATGTAGATCAATCTCTTTTATCTCGAACGGGTACAAATGTAGATTAATCGCTTTCATCCAAAGTTGTAAGCCAAGGCTATTTTTTATGAAAATGTCTAAAAATTATAAATTGTTATATATATTAGAAGAGTTTATTCGATTAGATTTCATCTTGTAGTGAAATCTTTTAAAAAATTAAGTATTTTCTCCAAATATTTATTGTTTTGAGAATGCATTATGCGAGTGTAAAATATATGTGAGGAATTTTTCAAAGTTGCTAGCCAAGGCTATTTTTTATAACAATCTTTAAAAATTATAAATATTCATGCCTATTTAAATAAAGATTATACAATAAGTTTTACTTTTGTAAAAGAATCTATTCAATAAATTAAAATTTTTTAAATAGTCATTTTCAGTGTATAATCGTAATTGATTTTTCAATGGATATTTTTGGTAAAATTGTGTCAAAATTATTATTCATCATTGTTATTAAAAGAAAGCATGTTCAATTAGTTTTACCTATTGTTTTTTCAATACATACCTACATTGAATATTTTTGTAAAATTTCTACATATAATCAATCTAGATTTATACCCGTTCGGGAACAATTGGTCCACAATTAGTCTACATTTATACCCGTTCGGGAACAATCGGGGACTAATTGTGGACCGATTGTTCCCGAAAGAAATCAATCCGGGACAAATCTATGTATATCGGGAATAATCGCACATTTTTTTGCAGGGATATTGCAATGAAAACTATCGCATGTACATACATGTGGTTGTGTGTTTTTGTTTGTACAAATTCTATTTATAGAAAAGGCAATGCTTGTTCTTGTTATTAGATTTTGTTTATCCGCAGGCTCATCCGATAATTTTTATATTGGTTGTTTGGTCGTTTTTATTTTAATAATTAACTAGTTTGTAATTCCCGATATTCGGGTGGTCTTTTATTTAATAAAAAATTATAAAGAAAATTATTTAATAGAAAAAAAAGGAATAGAAAAATTGGCTCGACCTGGACTTGAACCACCTTCACTTAAATTGGAAGCCAAGCATCTTACAGCTGAGCTACTGCGCTAGTTACGCGAGTTGTGTCAAACGCAGGGACCGTAACGATTATCATTTTTATAAAAAAAATCATTTTTAATCGTTATAATTTGATTTTTTTTTTTCGATGAAATTTTATCGATATTTTATGATTTTTATTTTTTCGATCAAAAATAATTGTTATTACTGGATTTAAATTTTTCCTATGAAACTTGATCGATATTTTATGATTTTTATTTTTTCGATCAAAAATAATTTTTATTATTGGATTTAAATTTTTCCGATCATAATAAACTCTAAAAACTTTTTTCTTTTTTGCAAATTTTGTTCTCAAATAGAACTGCGCCAATGTTGGCACAATCGTCAACTACAAGCCATCAAATATAGGATTCACTAACGTTTGAAAAAGTTTACTATGATCGGAGAAAAAATAAAAAAATATTGATTAAAGTTGATCGGAAAAATTTAAATCCAATTATAACAATTATTTTTGATCGAAAAAATAAAAATTATAAAATATCGATCAAGTTTCATCGGAAAAATTTAAATCCAATAATAAAAATTATTTTTGATCGAAAAAATAAAAATCGTAAATAATGGTTATTTAAAAATTTAAAAAATAAAAATCTTTAGAATAAAGATGAGCTCATATTTGGATAGAATGTGCTAAAATCATTATGTCGGCATACTTACATTTTATTGTTAAAGAAGTTTTCATAATGATTTTTTCATCTGAAGAAATGAAAATAACGATCAAAATCGGTCCCTGGTCAAACGGTGTACTTTAATTTCTGGTTGTGTTATTAACATTCTCACCACGCTTATTTCACCACAGCGCTGTTATGTACTTGCACGTATATGTACACACGTGAGTGAGTTGTACTTGGTAGCAGGGTTGCCACTTTGAAATTTTTCTTCCGACCAAATTCGTCTCAAAAACCTACCAAAATTGGTTTCAGCCGACCAAAATTTTTTTTTCACAAAATTCGTCATTTAAGCTGGTTTTTGAAAATTTATGTATTTTTATTTATTCATTTAACTGGTACATATATAGGAACTTATACATACATATCACTCTTCAAGTATTTTCACATGTTTTAGCTTAAAATAATAAGGTACGAATGCGTTTGTACATATGTATGTACATTAATTTGTGTATGTAATTTATGTTAACATTTTAAAATAGTTACGACTATGGTTTAACAGGTCTCCAAGTAGGTATACAAATGAGATCAGAACTTTAATTAAATATCGAAATTGAATCTAAGATCTTTTTTAGTGCATAGTGCTTTTTCATCAAACTAAAAAATGAAGAAAGGGTTTTCATGCGTATGCGTTCACCTTCTTTTATCCACTTTACACAAAACCAGTGATGGTAGACACTTTTTTGGAAATTCCCTACAAAGCAAGAAAAAAAACCCTACTTTTCCCTACGCCTGTTTCCCCACGAAATTCCCTACACTTTTTTTTGTTATTTCCATGTTATAACAATGAATTAAATGCATGGCAGTAAATGAAGGATTTACGAAAGTTTCGGGATATAAAGACTCCATTTCTTCAAGTGTACCTGCACCATTTTCATAAAATTTTTGCAATTTAACAGTTCTATAATATGTATAATAAAAAAATCTTTTGCTCCGATGCACAGATAAAAAGTATCGTGTTATCCGATAGTTCAATAAAAGATCTCAAAGCTTGTCTTCACGATACGGCAGCTTGTCTCCAATTACGCCATTAAAGGATTCGCGATTAACTCGTCTTCACAGCGTTTTCATTATTCAGATCGACAGTTTTGCCAAAAAATCCCTACATTTACCTATTTTATAAAAATCTGTCCTTTTTCCCCACGGTCACTTTTTTCCTACTAATGTCCCTACATGTAGGGAATTTTCCCTACGTATCACATCACTGCACAAAACTCTGCCGAAGAGAAACACAAAAAGTATTCAAGCAAACTGTTGCTGTGAGAAAGAGACATGAATACATGAACTTTCAAACGTTCTTTCAACAGTGTTGTGGCAAAATCTAGCAAATCAGTGATGTTACTTGAAGGAAGGTGAAAACCTACCAAAATTCAAATCGTCCGACCATCCGACCAACAGGAAAAAAACCGACCAGTTTTGGTAGGAAAAGCCCACTTATCACATCCCTGCTTGGTAGTTCAATTTAAGTTCAGCATTTGACATATTCAACGCAAGTGGTGTGGTGGCGCAGAGGTTTTGTGTCTGGTCTGGAAGCGAGGGGTTTTGAGTTCGAAACACCACGCGATATCAAGGTTGATTTTTTTAAAAATTAAAAATCAACTAAAATGGCTGCTATTTCCGGGGGCAACTTCCGTTGCATCAAATTTCAAATTTCACTCTCCATAAAAACTCTGTATCGCCGCCTAAGAAGTTAACTTCAAAAAAATTTTATATGCATGTGCCTATGATTCATATTGAATGTGCGGAGCAAAGGCACTTTGTATAGGAGCTCGAGCACTGCCGTAAGAAATCGAAATTTACAATAACAAATGTGTAATGAAAAAAAAAATTCAAAAAATGAAAGCACTGTAAAAAATTAATAATAATAATACAATGGCGCTATTATAACTCTGACGAGTTTTATGGCCGAGCTTCTCTCCCAATTCGAGGTGTGCTCCTTTTTGTTTTTCCTACTAATTGGGTGGACCTACAGTTTTATGCCGGCTCCGAACGGCGAATGCATTTTTTGTGAGAAGCTTTTTCATGGCAGAAATACACTCGGAGGGTATGCCGTCCACTACCGAGAGGTGACCGCTGCTCTTAAAAAACCCAATAATTGGATTTTTACTAATTAGAAAAATTTTTTGGTGTTTTTCTCGGACCGTGGTTTGAACCCGAGACCTCTGGCATAGCAGGCGAGCACTCTACCCACTGCACCACAGCGGCCACACTGTAAAAAATTAGTATTCAAAAAATTTTCATATAAAAAATAAAAAAATTTGTATGTATGTGATACTACCATTTGAAAATAAATTCCAAAATAATATTTTATTGGAATTCATAAAAAAATTTAAATGAGCAAACAAATTTTTCAGTGCATATACAAAATTTGTAGATGTATTGAGCTTTGTACTTTCAATACAAGAGCGTTGAGCAGCCCTGGTATAGGGCAAGAAATTAAAGATTCATGAGAAAAAAAGAAAACGATCACTTTGGGGCGCGATATTACCTTCCCTGGGTAGTGCACCAAAAAACTGAATACGCCATTCGATTTAGCGGTTAATTCTACGTATGGATGCATATCAATTTTTCTTGTGGAAAAGTCCAACTTTTTTCATACATAAATCTAAACATACCTTGGAATTCTGGGAATTTGCGCGGTTTTTGGTGTAGCTCCATCTAGTTTTTGGAAAAATCAACTTTTTTTTTCAGTTTACTAAAACACTCTATTTTCATATTCCGGTGCCAGAGGGAATATTTAAAAAAAACGCATCTAATGTACATATGTATGTAGGTAAATATAAAATTTTGAATTATGCCCAATGAATATTATGTATGTACATATCGCACGTTTTATGCAATAGGGATTTAACTCAAAAAAATTTTTTTTTGGGAAAACGCAAATAAAGTTTTATGATTTCAAATAGTTTCCTTCTACGGCTAACTACAAAATCACTTTTATTTCCGCCATTTTTATCTTTTTGAGTATTTTATAAGACTAGACTCAAAGGCACTACCCAGTTATTGAAATATATGGCAAAATCCCAGAAATCGAAAATTTCGAGTTAAATCCCTATTCCATAAAACGGGCGATATGAATGTATGCATTCGCCTTGTGCCATTTTTACCAAACTGCGCACACACTTCATCAAAACCATAATAAAAGTGTAGTGTGCAAAGGGAAAGGGAAAGTAAAAAGCAAAAAGCGGTCACTCAAACTATTTCACCCAGATTTTATAGCGTTTGCTTTTATTTGATTTTTTTTTATATTTTCATGTTTTTATTTTATGACTTTTTAAATTTATTTTAAAACTTATACTTATTACGTTCTTTATATTAAATATCATGTGACTTTTAAATTATTTTTAGCCATGCTAACACACTTTTCGACATAATTGTATTTATATATTGTATGTACATACATAAGTATGTATGTCGATAGCAAAGTTCATCAGCAGAACGTGAAGGTGAAAACATTGGTTTTAAAGATATTGCCTGACAAAGTCAGTTTTTTCTTAAAAAATCTAAAATATTCAAATTGAATCATCAATATTTCAGAAGCTATAAGAGTTAGAGAAAAATGTTATAGGAGCCATGAAAAGTAAATTTAATTTCGTTTGTGTCATCCCAAGGAAATTAGCTCACTGCGTTAAAGAGATATACAGGATTAAGTGGAGATATTGGCCAAATAACGGTAAATTGCCGATATCTCAAAAACCTTCCCATAGAATTAAAAATGAACCCGATTTTCGGAATCAGCGACCCGATTTTACATATAGATAGGATGGTCGCGTTTAGAGTATTTTTTGGCTGTAGAGCAGTGTTATCGAATAAAAAACGAAGTTACATATAATTAATTTACATTTAATCTCAAGCTCATAACAAGAGTTTGTTGATAAGTAGGGAAGCTAAAAATATGCAAGAAAAATTTCAAAAAATATGCATGCTAGTATGCCTGAAAAATAACTGAAATATGCTCGTAAATATGCACGTAAAAATCTCATTATATGCATATATGCCTAAAAAATACCTGAAATATGCTCAAAAAATGTATGTATTCCATTTCAAGCTTACATTTTTATTTAACGAATTTTACAAAATAATAGTAATATAAGAACTGAAACCTACAATTCACATTTTCCCCATTTAAAAAATTTGTTTTTAAATACTATAAAATACTTTAAATTAATTTTAGATTTGTATTTATGTAAATACATGAGATCTTTTTAAAAAGCAAACGAAACCATTCCATTAATATTGCGCAGGGTTGCATTGAACTATCGTATGTTTTACTATATTTTCCAGTGTGAATTTTTGGCGGTTTTCCGAGAAAAAGCTCTTGTATTGGAAAACGATTAATATTGACCGTTTAGCATCGAGTATTGATGGATCGCGATTCTGGATCGCAAAATATTTAGAAATTTTGAAATCCGCGATCCGGATCACAATATTGACAAGACTGTGTAGCATGTAAATTTTGCAACCCATCAAAATGCGTGTATATTTAGATATTTTGAAATCCGTGATCTGGAAGGAAATATTGGCAATAAGCGAATTGAAAGTGAAAGTGTGAAAAGTATGGAAGTAAAATATTTTAAACCTCAGAGCGAGAAAAATATCGCAATATTCATATTGAACGGGTAGCACTAGTCTGCGATTGATCAGACCATCGCGATTCATATTGACAGTGTAGCGTATGCCTATGTATGTCGATACATATTGCATATTATTGTTCCCTTCAAATTTTCACGCTACAACTGTTTTCTATCAATAACAGGGCATCGGAGAATAGTTTTTTTTTTTACTCTGGGTTTGCTTCGAGGCTCTGTGGGCCTATTCTGTAACCAATTTGCAACAATTTTCGCATCGGTATCGTAAATTTGCGATCATTTTTGCTATTATGCTTTTCTGTACAATTTTTCGGTCGAATTCTATAGTATATTTTGACAGATGTTTCCGATAATCATCGCAGAGGTATCGAGGGAAATTTTTGTGTCGGTAGATTTTGCGGTTATCGGTAGCAAAATAAGTTACAGAATTCCAGTACTGATCAGCATACAAGAACTTAGTGTTTGTCGTGGTGAATTTTTATAAGGGAAAATGCTCTGTTCCGGGGCCCAGATCAATAGTTGAATAGCCTTGTTTGTATAAGGTTGTTCTCTCTGTGTGATTTTGGCCTGGCAAATTTGCCGAGCACAACAACAAAATACACGTCTTGTCAAATTTGGAGCTTCGTGATATTTGATATCATGAGAAAAATATCACGGGAAATGCAATCATGTTATTACATTCACAATAGTCTTCTATGTGAAGCGAGTTTAAATTTATGTTTCTAGTTCTTTTTTTAAGTATTTTAATTAATAAATTCGAAATTGACGCAAGCAAAGCAAAGCGACAACAGTCGTATAAAGAGTGGAAAGAATATGACTAACATGCTAGTTCACAAAGAAGTCAGTTAGAATTTTATTTTCTTAAAGGTGCGCTCTGTGTGAGAAATTTCTCAAGATATGATATCTCGGCAAAAAGATTAGACAGAGAGAACAACCTTTATGTATACGCAACTATCTAAATTAACCACAGATAAGATGTTGCCAGCTTAATATTTTTCGATATTGCTCGATTAAGTGCCAAAATATGCTAAAATAAGCACGAAATGCATTTTGACCGTAAATATGCTTTTTAGGTCTAAATATGCATTTGCATATTTTTAGCTTCCCTATTGATAAGATAGGTCTATGGTGAGTTTTGGATGAGCTTACAATTCCCAACGCGGTGTTATACTCACCGAGCTTCACCACACTCACCACACAAACATTGCATACAAGTCAGCTTTATGATTGCACATATCGCACCCTAAATCATAAAGTGACACAACTCAAAATTTTCGAAATCGGGTTTATTAAATAAATAAACTTTATTTCATAAATCGGTACACAGAATATATCGCACACTAAATCAAAAAGCGTTACAACTCAAAATTCAAAAATTTTCAGGAGAGGCAAAAAACTTTTTAATTTTTGTAGGCAATGATATGGGAAAAGGCTACGTATAATAGTTATTTCTCAGTTAAAAAAGACTCTGATGGAAAAGATTTTTTGGCAGCCGCTAGATATATATTCCGTGTACCAATTTATGGAAGAAACCCGATTTCGAAAAATTTTGAGTTGTAACGCTTTTTGATTTAGGGTGCGATATATCTGTCGACTGCCAAAGGATCTTTTCCATCAATGTTTCTTTTAACTGAAAAATAACTATTATAGGTACGTTTCCTTTTTCCATATCATTGCCTATAAAAAAGAAAATCGTTGGCTTCGTGAGCAAATGTGCTAAGTTCATTTCTGGTAACTTTTCAGGAGAGACAAA
The DNA here is from genome assembly GCA_960531455.1 of Urophora cardui. Classification (NCBI taxonomy): domain Eukaryota; kingdom Metazoa; phylum Arthropoda; class Insecta; order Diptera; family Tephritidae; genus Urophora; species Urophora cardui. Next base: position 131,700,612 of record OY482672.1, read on the forward strand.
AAACCTCCTAACTTTTTTTGTTGTTACTATTTTAAAAATCTGAAAATGCAGTTTTCTTCCTCAGATGGTGGTGCTAAAATACTATCTTACTGTATTAAAATCTCAATTTTGAAAAAAATTGGACTTAGCGCATTTGCTCACGAAGCCAACGAAATGCTTTTTGACTCCTGAAAATTTTTGAATTTTGAGTTGTGTCACTTTATGATTTAGGGTGCGATATTTTAATTTCAGAGTAAAATTCTGATTTAAAAAAATGCTAAGTCGCCTACATGTAATTAGTTACACATCAGATCACACCACTCCCACCCCACCATACCTCACCACCCATACTACTCGACACCGCATAAAGGTCCCCACAAACAGAAGCGATACGATACAGCCCACATATGCAATTGTGCATGACGCGATACGATTTTGCATATGTGGGCGGTATCGTATCGCTTCTGTTTGTGGGGACCTTAAGAACATCCAAAATACGCTACACATCAAAAAACACCCAGAGCTGTAAAAAGCTGCAATCAGATTGTATTGCAATCATAAAAAGTGTATATTATTGTAAGCAGCTTTGATTGTAAATCATATTGCTAGTAAATTTTTTGATTGTCAAAATAAAAATTTCAAAAATTTAGAAGTATGTTATTGCAATCGACCTTCACCTTCAATCATTTTGATTTCAGAAATTAGAATTGCAATAATTTACAAAAGTTTCATTGCAATCAACTTTGACCGTAAATAATTTTAATTGTAAAAATTACAATTACAATAATTTAAAACAATTTCATTGCAATACACTTTTCTCGTAAATCATTTCATTACAATAATTTACAAAATTTTTCATTGCAATAAATTTCAAACGTAAATCATTTTCATTGTAAAAATTACAATGGCAATAATTGTATTGTAATAAATTTTCATCATAAATCAAATTTGATTGAAAAATGTTTGATTGCAAGGCTGGCAATAGCAATCATTTTCCTCATAACTTTATACGCATGCATTGGGACTGATGAAAGGCAAGCGCCTGGGTAATGCGAGTAATACCGGCATTTATATAACACGCTTAGTCGCGTAATAACCCATGTCCTGGGTACATACATATGTATGTACGTAGTTATGTACATATTGGATGCTGCCGGGTAGTGATGGGCGAGTCCGAGATGTTTTATTCGATTCTCTCGATTGTGAAACATCTCGAGTGCTCTCGATGGTTTTCATTCTTATTCGAGTCAAGTCGTAAATTGCCGTCAGTCGAAACAATCGCTAAAACATCTCGGACTCGCTGCAAAAAATACATAATATTTGTTGTTGCCGCTTGAATATTAAAATTGCTTTAAAAAACATACAGAGTGGTACAAATCTATTGCCGTTGTAGCTACTCGTAAAATTCATTTGTTTCATAAGCGTCTCACTTCAGAAAATTTATTAATGTTTAAATAATTAATTATTATTATTATGCACGACACTCTTTAGTTGTGATTGCAAAAATGCAGCGTCTATGTATAGCATATTTTTCAATTTGGTTAATTTATTTATGTATTTGCCTCACTTCCATTAAAAATCCTACTTTCTTTATCAACAAACCTCATTGAGTTTATTTTATCAACTAAAACATATCATCAAAACAACAGCCGGCCCGCCGACTCGGAACAATCGCAAAAACATCTCGCTTGTGTATTCGAGATGTCATCGGAACAACCTACGACTCTCCGACTCGGAACAATCGCAAAAACATCTCGCTTGTGTAGTCGAGATGTCATCGAAACAACCTCCGACTCGGCGACTCGGAACAATCGCAAAAACATCTGGATTGTGTAGTCGAGGAGCGAGTCAACTTTTGACTCGATTGTGATTTTGCAACGATGGCGATTCTCTCGATTGTCTAAACATCTCGGACTCGCCCATCACTACTGCCGGGCACACGGTACTGACAATATTTGCAGTCTTCAATATGTACATATACAGTCTGGATGATAAGATGATGAGAAAGAGGATGAGGGTGTGGATGGGGATAAGGATATGTATTTATTTTTGTACCATTTGCTTTTTAATTTACTCCCGGATATCTCATTACTGTCATACATATGTATGTATGGTTGTTTAACATAAATATATATATATATACTTATCCCCATCCTCATGTTCAATTTTATCCATATCTTTATCCTTATACCCATCCGCACCCTCAACCTCTTTCTCATCATCTAGACTTTATACAAATTGACGACTGCAAATATTACCAGTACCGTGTGCCAATATGCACATTAGGGTATATAGCATATTTTCTCAACCTCACCCCCTAGGTCGATGCTAAAATAGTCTAAGATTACTTACTTACTTAATTGGCACGTAACCGTATAGACGATTTTGGCCGAGTTCAATAAAGCGCGCCAGCTATTTCTGTTTCGTGCAGCATGGCGCCACTTGGGAATACCTAGGGAGTCAGCATCACTGTCCACCTGATCTTCCCAACGCAGTGGAGGCCTCCCTTTTCTTCTGCGTTCAGTGGGTTTCGACAGAAATCTTTCTTGGCTGGAGCACCTTCGTCCATTCTCACGACATGACCTGCCCAGCACAGCCGCTGGATCTTTATTCGCTGAACAATGTCGATGTCTGCGTACAGCTCGTATAGCTCGTCGTTAAATCTCCGTCGATACTCGCCCTCGCTAACGCACAAAGGTCCATAAATCCTCCGAAGAACTTTCATCTCGAATACTCCAAGCGCCATCTCATCTGCTTTTGATATAGTCTATGCTTCTGCGCCATATATGAGGACTGGAACGATGAGTGGCTGCTAAGGCGTGCTGTTTCTTTGTGTGTTGACAGGAGGTACTTCGTCTTGTCCTCGTTGACCGCCAAACCCATTTTCTTAGCCTCTTTATCCGGCTTGGAGAAGGCAGAACATACGGCGCGCGTGTTAGTACCAATGATGTCGATGCCGTCGGCGTACGCCAGCAGTTGCACACTCTTGTGATATAAGATGCTTCCTGTATGGTTAAGTTCTGCAGCTCGTATTACCTTTTCCAGCATCAAGTTGAAGAAGTCACACGAAAGGGAGTCACCTTGTCTGAAACCTCGTTTGGTCTCGAACGGCTCGGAGAGGTCCTTCCCAATTCTGATAGTCTAAGATACCACACATAAATCTTTGTCCCGATCGAAAACCGTTAAGGGGTGTCGCACAGGTGCCAAACTCCAGAAAACTCTATCGAGGCTCAAAAATTTAAGTTTAGTTTTTTGCATATCTAATGCGCAAATCGATTGTCCTGTACTCAAAAATACTAAATTCAAATTTTGGTCCCGATCGGAGGTGGTTAAGGGTTGTCGCAGAGGGGTCAAACTTCAGACTACCATATAAAAACCAAAAAATTTAATTAATTTTTTTTATCTAATGGCCAAACTCGATAGTCTTGTACTCAAGGATACCAAATATAAATTTTGGTCCTGATCGGAGAGGGTTAAAGGGTGTCGCCCGGGGTCCCATATGGTTATCTAAACTTTTACCCATTTGCGACACCCCTTAACCTTCTCCGATCGGGACCAAAATTTATTTATGGTATCTTTGATCATGCTGTTAACGATGTAGTGGGTGAGATCGAAGAAAATCGCTAACCTGATTTTAAGGACACCCTAATGTACATACATACATATGTACCCGGGAAATGGGTTATTACGCGCAAACCGTGTTATATGAATGCCGGGTATTGCTCGAATTACCCAAGCGCTTGCCTTTCATCAGTCCCAATACATTCGTATAAAGTTATGAGGAAAATGATTGCTATTGCCAGCCTTGCAATCAAACATTTTTCAATCAATATGATTTACGATGAAAATTTATTACAATACAATTATTGCTATTGTAATTTTTACAATGAAAATGATTTATGAGAAATGTTTATTGCAATGAAATTTTTGTAAAATTATTGTATTGAAAATTTGTTAAATCAAAAAATTTCAATAAATTTTATTGCAATGAACTTGATCCCCAAAAATTTCAATAGACATTTATTGCAATAAATGGAAGGTAAATTATTGCTGATTGTAGTTATTTTACAATCAAAAATTTTATATAAATGTTTATTGCAATCTATGGAACACAAATTTTTTCAAATTTCAATTTTTACAATCAAAAAACTGCAATAAATTTTCATTGCAATAAAATTGGAAGAACAATCAATGATTGCTGGGACGAATGATTGCAGCTTTTTACAGCTCTGAAAACACCACAATACACCATTTCACACCATACAAAGGCAGACCATACCCCACCATATCAACTGAAAGAATAGCAACACACCACGGCGCAATACGCTTTGCTACTATACATTCCACTACAGAAGGCACACCACACCACAACGCACCACTGCAAATTATATACACCTCACTTAAAAACACATTTCAACACATCACCACTCACTCACCTTGAAATGTTGACGAATGTAAAGAGGAACTGGTGCGTTTCTTCTTGCGCCGCTTCTTTTGCATTTCCTCCTTATGGCGATTCAATTCCGCCTGACGTTCGATTTCCGTCATTTTGGACGCTTCGCTTGATTCATTGCCCGAAACATCTTCACTGCTGTAGCGAGTGATCCCATTATGGCCGCCTGAAGATTAGAAAGGCAAAAGAAAAAAAATAAGAATTTAGTAAGATTTTTCTATATTTGAGGACTTTTTTTATTATGAAGCTTAATCTTAAATTAATGGCGTTTTCTTTTCTCGAAATAATGTTGCCCTTTTTGATTTTCTTAGCCATTTTGTAAGTTTGTATGGTCCTTTCACCAAATATTGACCTCTAACTAAGTAAGAGGGCACCCTTATCTACAAATTAAGCCATATTTTAGAAAGTCAGGATACGTAATTCGATAATTGGGATATAGGAGGGCAACATTTTTTCGTAGAAAAGAAAACGCCATAAGAATGAGTAGTTTTTAATATTTCTAACTTATTTTTAATTGTCATGTTATCAAATAAAAGGTGAAATCAAGCAGAATCTTGTTGAATGCCTAGAAATTACAACACACTGTCAAAAGTACTGAAAATTCCACCACACCGTGTAACAATGCAATTGCGTTTAATTTTATTTTATATAATTTTTATTGATGTGTAAACATCTTTGATGTAGCTACGAGTAATTTCGAAAAACATGTAAAGTTTACGCGTAAACCGTAATGACCTTTGTGTTAGTGCGCTGCTGTGTCCGTGTGAATCGCTTGGCATTGTCAGTGGTAGGTAGGTAGATAGACATGTACTTACAAATGCTTGCATGCATAGCCGTGCAAATGCAAATATCAACAACAACAGCAACGAAGCGAAGATGTTGTTGTTGTTTTCTGCAACAATGCGACAAATAGGCAAAATAAAAAGGACCAACCTGTTTGAACATGTATGCAAATATATGGATATGCATACCTACATCTACCTATCTAATTTTCTGAGCAATATTGGTATCAGATGAAAGGTTTTGAGCAGGACTTCGATATGAATCTCTTTTAATTGTAATCCCTAGGCCGGGTCTCCAGATATGGGTCAACACGAGGAGGCGGATGATCCTTGAATGTCTCTGAACAATTATAGTATCAAATGAAAGGTTTTGAGCAGGACTTCGATATGAAGCCCTTTTCATTGTGACCTCTAGGCCGGGTCTACAGATATAGGTCAAAACGAGGACCCGGATAATCCTTGAATGTTTCTGAGCAAAATTGGTATCAAATGAAAGGTTCTGCGCAGAAATTCTATACGGAGCTCTACTCTTTATGATTCCTATGTCGAGTCCCAAGATATGGGTCAAAACGATGACCCTGATGATCCTGGAATGTTTCTGAGCAATATTGGTATCAAATGAAAAGTGTTGAGCAGGACTTTTCCACGGAGCTCTACTCTTTATGATTCCTAGGCCGGGTCTCCAGATATGGGTCAAACGTGGACTCTGATGATCTTGCATGTTTCTGAGCAATACAAAACAAAACAAAATAAAAAATAAAAATTCAAAAACCAAAACAAACAACAAAATAGTAGCAGTCACAATGACAACAAAAAATTATAAAAACGATAGTCGCATTTTAATCCATAGAAAACCAGGAAAACAAGAATAAGGAAAAGGGAATAAATATCCGATTTCGAAACTGTTTACACATCAATGTTCATGAATACTCGCTATGCACGCTTTAATTTTTTTTTATTCTCTTTCATCTAGTTTTTTGTTTTGTTTCTATTTCTAAATGTTGTTCTATTTTTTTTTTAATTTTTTTAGTCGAAGGCGGACAGTTTTGAAGAGGCAAATGATCGGCACGGAATTTCGTTGGCAGACACAAGACAGGCGCGACAATCAAAGAATTTCAAATGTTTTTTTTTATTTATGTAATTGTTTGTAACATTTCTAGATTGCATTTTTCAATATTACATACATACACATAGTAGGTACAAAGTACATTTTGTGTCCACTTTCGATTTCACATAACGCTTAAAGTGCATGCATGTATGGACATGATAGCTCTTAATGCCTCGCGCCCGAAATCGCATTCTACATAAGAAGTGAAAAGTGGTACACATTTTGTAAATAGCTTTAAATGAGTACGAGCATATACAGCGGCTCTCAGAAGTATTTTGCATAATTCATTTATTAAGAAAACGTTAGAAATTCACCTTATTTTCGAATTCTTTTGAAATTTTTTTTAATATGGTATTATAGCTGAATTTTCATACTACAAAAACACATTCATTAAAAAGTTAAAATACATTTCATCTTTTTTATAAAATTAAAGAAACGAAAAAAGTAATACATTTTTGCTCACAAAAGTATTTTGCATATTGGTAATTTTGGTGAATAACTGTATCTACAACCTGTTTAATATTTTTTTATGATATCCCTTCTTTTTCGAAATGTCTTCCAAGAGTCTAGGGATGGGCTCTGCAAATTTTTGGCAAAATTCCGGAGGTTTTTTGTCCCATTCCTTGGCCAAAACCGCATTTTTGATAATTTTTTGGGGAAATCTTCAATTTTCTCACATGATCTTCAAGATAGGATCAAAAATTTTGAAAGGTTCTTATATCGGAGCTTTGAACACAAACTTGGAAGTGTTTTTTATTCGAAAGTGTTCACATTTTAACATCATGAGTGATATTTTTCTAAAAAAAAGTTGCTAGTACAGAGAAGAATGTCGCTAGAAGAACGTGACATATTGAGAGAAAACCAACTAAACCCCCAGACATAAGCTCCTACAATAAACAGAAAACTAAAACCAATACTCAATAATCAGGTATCGGACGAGGCAGTGCGCAGAGTACCGAGAAAAGCCATATTCACCGCCAAGTACTGCGCAACCAACTCTCTTTCTCAAAGAAAGTGTCTTATTTTCCCCAAGAAACACAAAATAAAAAAAATTTGACATTTCTAAATTCATAATTTTAAGTGCCGAAAGCAAATATAATATTTTTGAGTCGTATGTTATGGCGGAAGCCCAATTAAGAGCTTAAAATCAAAAATATTAAAGCGACTGTTAAGCACTGTAGGAGTTTGTAATCAATCGAGGCTGAGGGAGTTTGCATATCACCTCAGTGAGTTGTAAAACTTATTTTAGTGGATAGTACGATGGACGAGCATTCCAGATTTTCCATTTTCAGGGAAAACCTACGTTCTAGTGCAGAAAAAATGGGTATGATATACAATGGGTTTTTAATTCAACAAGATAATAATCCGAAAAATACAGCAAATGATGTTAAAATGTGAACACTTTCGAATAAGAAACACTTCCAAACTCTTTTTCAAAGCTCTGATATAAGAACCTTTCAAAATTTTTAGTCCTGTCCTGAGGATCATGTGAGAAAATCGAAGATTTCCCCAAAAAATAACCCAAATGCCGGTTTGACCGGGGAATGGGACAAAATACCTCCGGAAATTTTGCCAAAAATTAGCAGAGTCTATCACTAGACTCTTGGAAGCCATTTCGAAAAAGAACGGATATCATAAAAAATATTAAACAGGTTGTAGATGCATTTATTCACCAAAATTACCAATATGCAAAATACTTTTGTGAGCAAAAATGTATGACTTATTTCGTTTCTGTAATTTTATAAAAAAGATGCAATGCATTTTGGTTTTTTAATGAATGTGTTTTTGTAGTATGAAGATTCAGCTATAATACCATATTAAAAAAATTTGCAAAAGAATTCGAAAATAAGGCGAATTTCTAACGGTTTCTTAATAAATGAATTATGCAAAATACTTCTGAGAGCCACTGTATGTATATATATTTATCTACATATAAGCAAATTTAGCGAACCAGATAGAGAAAAAGTCGAAAGTTGTTTGCGGTTTTGTGATACCACAACTGCAGCTGTGGTGAGTTTAGCTTGAGCGATTTTAGAAACATTTTGATGCATAAAAGTGCAAAAATATGTAATTTTCTTATTATTTTAAGGAAAAAGAGAAACAGTATGAATAACTGAAATGCATGCTCAAAAGAGTGAAAAATCAAATTACATTAGTTATAGCTTTTGTATTGCTTTCAACTGCGTACAGGAAAATCTGACATGCAGGAGCTATGTATTACGCATAGAAATCGACGCTGAAAAGTATTCATTGATCAACTCAAAACAATATTTATTGATCAATATTATTTGCACAATATTCATTGATCAATATACATTGCACAATATATTTTGAACAACAAATGTTATATTGATTTTTTTTCAGATATATGTAGAAGCTATCTGTGTTAAATTTTAGGCGCAATCAATGAACATCAATCAATCAACGAGTACTTTAAGTACAGTGGAAGACTTAAAGCACTTGCTGATTAATTGCCTAATTGAAAAGGAGAATCCAGATGTACACATATCTATATGTATATATGTATGTATGTATTTACATGTATTAGCATACATATATATATATATGAAGGTAAGCAATTAAATAAATTTTAATGAATTCAGTGCTGATGGTCTCATTCAACAAAAACAGCGTGAAATGTAAAAGAAAAATATCAAATACAAACATCGGAAAAAAGTATCTACTTTTAAATATTTAACAAAAAAAAAATATAATAAATAAACTTCTATTGCCAAATTCAATTACAACAATAAAGCCAAAAAAGACAAAGGCACAGAACAGAACAAAGCAGAGACAATGTATGATGATGCACGCTCCTGCCAATGCTGACGTATTTCTGTACATGGATTGCCGCTATAAATAAGATGGCTTTTATATATTGTTTATTGGCGCCATTAAAAGATAAATTGAATTTTGTAGGTATAAAAGATTCATACAGACATTTACATACATATTTATGTATACGAGGGCTGCTCGATATATTTTTAGCCTAATAATGAAAATGCGAATATTAATCATCAAAAATGGTTTTATTGTTTTTCAAAGTATTCTCCAGCATGCGCTCAATCCAATTGTCGAAGCACTTTTTCCACTCCGATTGAGACACCTCTCAAAACATGGTTTTTGAACGCTGAACAGCATCTTCTGGCGATGAAAATCGTTGACCACGCATTTCTTTCTTGATGTGCGGGAAAATAAGAAGTCATTGGGTGCCAAGTCAGGGCTGTACGGCAGATGACCCATCAATTCGACGTTTTTGCCGGCGAAAAAGGCGTTGGTTTGAGCCGATGTGTGAGAGCTCGCATTGTCATGGTTAACAATGATTCGTCTTCTCTTGTTCGTTTTTCGAATTTCTCGAAGACTTCAGGCAAACAAATTGTGGTGTACCAGTCAGAATTGACCGTCTTCCGTTGCTCAAGCAGAACAGTCGCCACATGACCAGATTTGCCGAAGAAACAGGCGACCATTTGCTTCGAAGTGCTTCTTCCACGAACAACTTTCGTTGGATTTGGTTCACCTTCGAAGACCCATACGGTCGATTGTTGTTGTGTTTCCGGTTCATACGCATAGATCCATGATTCGTCACCTGTGACGATCTTATAAATGTCTTTTGAAGCACCGCGATGGTATTTTTGCAACATTTATTTGCACCAATCGACACGAGCCTTTTTTTTGAGCGAAAGTCAAATTGTGCGGGATCCAACGAGGACAAACCTTTTTTACGGCCAGGAGTTTATGCAATATCGAATGTATGCTGGTGGGAGAAATGTCCAAGGATGTCTCTATCTCACAGTATGTCACATGACGATCTTGCATTATGAGTTCACGCACGGCATCAACGTTCTCTGGCTCAACGGCCGTTTTTGGACGACCTTCACGGAATTGGTATTTGAGCGAGAGTCGGCCACCATTGAATTCATTATACCAATTTTTCACAGTGCTATAGGATGGTGCTTCATCGCCATATAAAGATATAAATTCATCAATGCACTCTTGTCGTGATAATCCACGTCGAAATTTGTGAAAAATGATCGCACGAAAATGTTCACTAGTTAAGTAATTCCATTTTTTTGCCAAATTAAATTTTTCAAGTCACTGTAAACAACACAAATGATGGTCGAACGCCAATGGAAATGTCAGACTTCACCTGGCAACACTTTTTCATTGTTGGGCTAAAAATATATCGAGCAGCCCTCGTATAAACATAGGTATATGTGAAAAATTGGAGAAATTGCAACGTGTTTTAGCAAATATTTGCTACGCAATACCAGCAGCTTTTATTTAGTATCAACCAAGCAAAAAAAGAAGAAGAAAAAAACACAGGAATTAACAAGTAAGGAAGCCTAAGTTCGAGTGAAATCGAACATTAGATACTCAGCTGTATGCTTTCATTGTTTGTTTGCGTTTGATGGAATCATGGTGTATTTTATATAAAGCGAGTGCCGCATAAAGTGGGCGTAGCCACGCCCATTTTCAAAATTTTTGTCAGTGATCCAACTAAGCATATGAATATTATTCTTTGTGCAAAATTTCATTCCTTTATGACTTCTAGTTACAAAGATGTCATGTTACAAATTCCCAAAGGGTGTTCCAGAAATATCTTTGTTAAAAAGTAGGCGTGGTCATAACCGATTTCACTAAATTTTTGCGTGTCTATTAACACAAGTTATAAAAGTGTATAAACCAAGTTTTGTCATAATATCTCAATTATTTGTCGACTTATGGGCTCCGAAATCTCGTAGATTCCTTTGTCTAAAAAGAGGCGGTGCCACGCCCATTTTCCCAACTTTTTCTATTTTTTGCTTCCGGTCTTCAATGAATTATCTTTATACTTGACAAAGATATCGCTTAAAATGTTTTTATTAGGCCCCTTTATGGTTCCCATATATAAAAGTGGGCGTGGTCGTCAACCGATTTTGGCAATTTTTCGTCCAAACATTTGCCTAAGTAAATGTACCACGCGTACCAAATTTCATCGATATATCTTCAACGGTTTCTGAGTTATTACTCATAAAACTTTCAATGTTTGCCCCTTAATAAGTGGGCGTGGCACCGCCCACTTTCCAAAACTTTTGTGCTTTTTGTTTTATGTACGTAGTTAGATTCCTGCCTCAAAATTTCAATGATATATCTTTATGTTTGACAGAGATATCGCTTAAAATGGTTTTATTAGGCCACTTTATAGTTCCCATATATAAAAGTGGGCGTGGCCACCAACCGATGTTGACAATTTTTCGTCCAAAGATTTGCTTAAGTAAGTACATCACGCCTACCAAATTTTATAGATAAATCTGCAACGGTTTCTGAGTTATGGCATATCCAACTTTCGATGTTTTACCCTTAATAAGTGGGCGTGGCACCGCCCATTTTCCTAACTTTCACCATATTTCTCCATTAGGGCCCGAGCTCATTATGTGTGTAAAATTTTATCACTCTAGCTATAATAGGGACTGAGATACGACATTTCCGATTTTTTCTATATATGAAAAGTGGGCGTGGCCATGATCCGATTTCGCCCATTTTCAATACCAACCGTGCCAGTCCTGATACCAAGTTACATTCCAAATTTCATCAAAATATTTCAATTTTTACGCAAGTTAGAGTGCGTACAGACAGACAGACGGACAGACGGACGGACGGACGGACGGACGGACAGACGGACCGACATAGCTCAATCGATTTCTTTTTTCACCCTGATCATTTTGATATATATAAGTCAATATCTATCTCGATTATTTTATGGTGTTACAATCAAACGTTATGTGATTAAAACTATAATACTCTGTGTACTACACCATTTCCAGATGGATTTTAGAAAGCGTTAACTGGATTTTAGAAATGTCAATTGGATTTTAGAAAGGGGAAATTGGATTTTAGAAAGGTCAATTGGATTTTAGAAAGGTCAATTGGATTTTAGAAAGGTCAATTGGATTTTAGAAAAGGGAAATTGGATTTTAGAAATGTCAATTTGATTTTAGAAAGGGGAAATTGGATTTTAGAAATGTCAGTTGGATTTTCGAAAGCGTGAATTGGATTTCAGAATGTGCGTGTAAAATAAATTTTACACAGAATTTTTCGAATAGAAATTCTTTATTGCGTATGAAATTATAATGTACATATACGTAATTATATAAATTTTCGAAAATCAAATTTACGGTTTCTAAAGTCCAATTTCCCTTTTCTAAAATCCAATTGACATTTCTAAAATCCAATTTTCCCTTTCTAAAATCCAATTGACATTTCTAAAATCCAATTTCCCTTTTCTAAAATCCAATTGGCATTTCCAAAATCCAATTTCCCTTTTCTAAAATCCAATTGACATTTCTAAAATCCAATTTTTCCTTTCTAAAATCCAGTTGACGCTTTCTAAAATCCATCTGGAAATGGTGTAGTACAGCTGAGTATAAAAATAGTAGCAGCCAGCCAATCACATTTACTTTGTCTGCATCTCCGCATTTGACAACGCATTTTTATTGCACACATACACATTAAAAACAACAAAATAAAGTATTTTAAACATCCGTAATACATATATATATACATACCTCAGTGAAATAGTTATATGTGCATGGAATAATATTTTATAAAAATTATAAAAAACTAAAGTTATATTTTTTTAAATATTATTTTTTACATATATGACTAGATATGAACTAATACAATAGCAAATCAATTTGTCTTATTTACTGGTGATTTTAGTTTAATTTTTATTTAATTTTCCCTTAGGAAAAAATTATATGTGCGTCAAAGGATTTTTAACATGTATGTGGCTAGATAACAATATTTTATAAATTCTAATAATTTATATGCTTCCCTTTCTTCAACTGAACCTGGGTCAATCTCCTTGGCATGGACTCTACCAATTTTTGTAAGGTTTGGATGCTTATTTCGTCCCATTCCTTTACCAACGTTTCTTTAAGCTGCTTCATGGTCTGAAACTGTCTACCATTCTTATAAACTTTAGCCGAGAGTATTCCCCACAGGTCCTCAATGGGGTTGAGGTCAGGACTGATGGCTGGCCAATCCAACAAAGGGATGTTTCTGGACGAAAAAAAATCTTTTGTTGTACGAGCGGTGTGGATTGGGGCGTTGTCCTGTTGAAATATCCACTCATTTCCATAAACTTCTTCAGCAAATTGAATAAGGACATTGTCCAATAACTCAATGTACATTTGGGAATTGGTTTTGCATGGGATGAAACAGAGTGGAGATTTTCCAGCATACCCAAAAGCCCCCTAAACCATTAACGAGCCGCCACCATGGTTTCGCTTAAGACGATTCTGCCTCGGGTGTCTTAAGTCGCGCCAATATTTTTGACAGCCATCGGGACCATCCAAATTAAACTTTTTCTCATCGCTGAATATAACTTTTTGGAACTCTGTATCCCAGAACTTATATTTATCGGCGAAGGCCAAACGGGATGTCATATGTCTTTTTAAAAGCATAGGTTGAGATACTCGCGCAGTATATGTGACATTTTTGTATTGGGATAATATTTGGTGGACTCGTCTCCTTGTTACCTTAAGATTAAGATGGGCTTGAATTTGACTGCAACTCATACCTTTTTCAACAGCTAGACGCCGAATTGTTCGCTTACAACGTTCATCAATCTCTGATTTTCTGCCACTGCGTTTGGTAGTCCCATATTTTTCCGGGTTTTTTAGGAAATTAGTAATCGTATTTCTATGGCGTCCCAATTTCGTTGCAATTTCGACCAATGGCACACCACCATCGCTTTGTCCAATTATAAAACCGCGCTCTGTTTCTGTCAAGGTGGATCCGCGTGGCATTTTTTCTAAAAGTTGGAAATCACTCAATATCTGTTTGCAAAAAAAATTTATATTTGCTTCACTTGCGATTTGTATGAATAAAGTTATTTTATCTTACTTATTGACATTTGAAGCAGGGAAAATGCGTTTTGCACATATAAATTTTTCCTAAGAAAGGTGGCATATACCACAAGTTTTTATATACCGTATACATTATCAGCGGATTAAAACTAATCATTATATATAAACGAATTACCAAATATGTAATATAATATTTACATGCCCAAAGATAACTAAATAGAGTCTTAAATTAGATAGATAAATTGAATTAATGAAGTGCACATATAAATATTTCACTGAGGTATATTATATTCCAATTACAACTAATCTTATATTATAAATGTGAAATGGAAATTGTGTTTAAACTCAATTGGCGAGAAAACCGCTGAACGGATCCTCACGAAACTTTGCACACCTAGGTATTTTCACCCGGTAATTGCTATAGGCATATTTTTAATCTGATTAAAAGTCAGGGATGGGCACCTCCCATACAAAATTTTCCTTTTTTTCGTAATATCTCTTGAATTATTTGTACTAGAATAATGAAAATTTTTGTGAAGGAATAATACAAAAATATATACTCAACGGATAAACAATTTAGGTCTTGGTAAAGCAGGAATGGGCACTCTCCTCCCATATAAACTAAAATTTTCACATCGAATATCTCTGGAAATATTGGTAGTAGGGTACTGAAAACTGGTGTGAGGGCATATGAGATAATTACGTACTCAACGGATAAAAACACTAGGTCTTGGTAAAGCAGGGATGGGCACCTCCCATACAAACTGAAACTTTCTCATCGAAATTCTCTTCAAATATTTATAGTAGGGAACTGAAAATTGGTGTGGGCGCATATGAGATAATTACGTACTCAAAGGATGAAAGCGATAGGTCTTGGTAAAGCAGGGATGGGCACCTCCCATACAAACTGAAACTTACACATCGAAAATATCTTGAAATATTTGTAGTAGAGTACTGAAAATTGGTGTGAGGGCATATGAGATAATTACGTACTCAACGGATAAAAACACTAGGTCTTGGTAAAGCAGGGATGGGCACCTCCCATACAAACTGAAACTTTCTCATCGAAAATCTCTTGAAATATTTATAGTAGGGAACTGAAAATTGGTGTGGGCGCATATGAGATAATTACGTACTCAAAGGATGAAAGCGATAGGTCTTGGTAAAGCAGGGATGGGCACCTCCCATACAAACTGAAACTTACACATCGAAAATATCTTGAAATATTTGTAGTAGAGTACTGAAAATTGGTGTGGGGGCATATGAGATAATTACGTACTCAAAGGATGAAAGCGATAGGTCTTGGTAAAGCAGGGATGGGCACCTCCCATACAAACTGAAATTTTCACAGCGAAAATCTCTGGAAATTTTGTTAGTAGAGTACTGAAAATTGTTGTGGGGGCATGTGAGATAATTACGTACTCAAAGGATGAAAGCGATAGGTCTTGGTAAAACAGGGATGGGCACCTCCCATGCAAACTGAAACTTTCACAGCGAAGATCTCTGGAAATATTTGTAGTAGAGTACTGAAAATTGGTGTGGGGGCATGTGAGATAATTACGTACTCAAAGGATGAAAGCGATAAGTCTTGGTAAAGCAGGGATGGGCAACTCCCATACAAATTGAAACTTTCACATCGAAAATCTCTGGAAATATTTGTAGTAGAGTACTGAAAATTGGTATGGGCGCATATGAGATAATAACGTACTCAAAGGATGAAAGCGATAGTTCTTGGTAAAGCAGGGATGGGCACCTCCCATACAAACTGAAACTTTCACAGCGAAAATCTCTGGAAATGTTTGTAGTAGAGTACTGAAAATTGGTGTGGGGGATGTGAGATAATTACGGACTCAAAGGATGAAAGCGACAGGTCTTGGTAAAGCAGGAATGGGCACCTCCCATACAAACTGAATCTTTCACAGCGAAAATCTCTGGAAATATTTGTAGTAGAGTACTGAAAATTGGTATGGGGGCATGTGAGATAATTACGTACTCAAAGGATGAAAGCGATAGGTCTTGGTAAAGCAGGGATGGGCAACTCCCATACAAATTGAGACTTTCACATCGAAAATCTCTTGAAATATTTATAGTAGGGTACTGAAGATTTGTGTGAGGGCATATGAGATAATTATATACTCAACGGACAAAAAAAAATAAGAAACCTATATTTGACGTCAATAATGATATCTTTTCTGTGTAACTTTTTAGAACAGACTCAATATGCTAATATTTTTAAAAGCACGTGGTGTGAAACCCGCGGGTAACCTCTAGTATAATATAATAGCCGCTTTCGATTCACAATTTCTCTGCTGGCTATAAATTTCCTTCTGTCAAATTTATATGTGAATGCTAGCGAGCAGAGGGAAATTTTTATCGACCAGTTAGCGAGTATAGCTACTACTCATTATTTTTATTTAATTAGTTGAGACTTTCCTTTACATATGTATGTATGTATGTACATTTTGCTCCTACTTTGTATGCACAAAAAGCCCATAAAGTATAAAAAAATATTGTAGTAAGAGTTTTTGTTTTTTGTTGTTTTGACTCAACGCAGTCGTTGTCCAGCAGTGAACTTTGCAAATGCACTTACGCACAAATATACGCATGGAAATTGCAGTGGTGCTTGCAAAAAATCGAGGTGAATACGGGAAGTGATCCCAAGAGTAGTCCTTTTGCAGCTCGCCCTAAACTTTTGGCATCATTTCTAAGGCAAAGAAAATAAAGTTAAACTAATTCTTCAATCATGCCTTCCAAATCATACCGAAAGGGATTAGTTTTGCGTTAGTTCGTGTTCAATTGTACCCTCGATGTGCATAGCGCTCAATCTTTTGCAGGGATGCATGCAAGCGAACTTACATATGTACATACGTACATACATACATATGTATGTAATATCACCAATGCGTTGAAACTTTGTTGTTAATTGAGGCTATCTTTTTTGAAAGAATTATGTGCGTTGATTATAAAATAAATTACGCAGTTCGTCGAACACACACGATACTGGCTGGCGAGTATAAAGACAATGCAATGAATGCCAACAGCCGGGCAAGAATGAAAAGATCAAAACAGAAAATGGGCTGATTAAATATGATTATGTACATACATATGTATGTATGTATGTACATATATAGGGTACATACAGTAGACCACAAAAAAATAGGGACAAAATGAAAAGACAAGTTTCACTAAATTTTACACTAAGAACATATTAAAATATTGAAATAAAAAATGAGCTAAAACTTTACACTTGTGTCAATACGAATCAGGTAAAACCTCACACCTTTTATATAGTACATAAAGGAAATTACCCAGTTGGAAAGTGCGGAATGCATTACCTTTTTCAAATATGAATTCATCAACTAATGGCAATATACGAAAACATGCATACCTATGTAAACGAAGAGGTAATTTCTCTGAACATGATTTGAAATAACTCAATTGTATTTTTGTCGCTTGAAGGTGACAGCTTAAAAAAATAATAAAAAAAATTAAATTGGTGAAAAATATGTACATATGTACATGCATAATTCTGAAAATGTATCCCAAACGCCATTGGCGATGAAAGATACAAGAAATAGTTGTGGTCCAAACATTAGTATGAGCAACGAGAGTCCTAATATGTATAGCAACTTAAATGTATAAATATTTCATGGAATTTAGGTATGATGTCTTTTCGTATACGAAGAGGTAATGTACAGGGCAATGTATTCTTTTATATACGAAGAGGTAATGCAAAAGGTAATGTATCTTTTTATATACGAATGGGTAATGCAAAAGGTAATGTGTCGCTTTACCTAAAGCGACATATTACTTTCGTAGGACATTTGCTGTGTTAGGAATCATGCATGTTGTAATGTATAAATGATGGTAGAGATAGATTACTTTGTGCATTACCAAACATTACCCTTTCCAACTGGGTAGTCATAAGAAATACATACCCTGCTAGAATTGTGTGACCGAAAGTACTAACACTATTCCAAAAATTAAAACTTTACCAACACACTTGCACTCGTATGTGTTTCTAGCCAAGTTCAAAACCAATGAGATAGATATGGATAGAATGGAATTTGAAAATACACATACGGGAACGTGATGAATGAAACGGTCACAAAAGTTACCGATGCCCTTAAGAATGTGATAGGAAATATCCCAAAACTTTTGGTCATGCCTGCCGGTCATATGACCGGTCAAATGACCTGCACAGTTCTTGCAGGGTACATACATACATGCATATATGTATACATATACACAAATATGTACGAGAGCACAGCTTTTTCATCAAAACTTTAATTTCACACTTGAGCACAAAGCAGGGAACACACGAGACTCGCTGAAAAATATGGGATTTACCCGGAAGCAACCAACAAAATAATAAACTCAGTTTTGTTTGACTTAAATTTTAATTGTTTTTTGTTTTTTTTTTTTTTTGTGATGCGAAACAAGAAAACAAGAGGGTTTAAAGGGCAGTAACCAGGCAAGAAGAAACAACCACAGCTATTCTACAATCCCTCGGAACTCCGATCGCGGCGACGCCGACTGCTACGACAAAACGAAAATTGGTATTCTGGTTTACGACGTTTCGAACATAGGTGTTGTTAAGTGTTAAACTATGTTCGAATCAGTGTTAGATAGTGTTTATGCGAAATAATATGTATTTTTTGACAGCACATTTGTATTTTTGACAGCAAATTTATATTTTCAGTAAATTTTAGATTAAATTTTCAGAAAGAATATATTAAATGGTTAAAAAATGAATTCCATTGCTGCAGCAGCTTTTTTAGTGGGAAAAAAAATGGAAGAACAAAGGAATTTAGACATTAATTTTAATTCAAATTTTTAATACATATATGAAAACGGCATTTATAGAATACTGTCACCAAGTTTCATGAGAGAATACCTTGTAATTCGGAAATTAACACCGGCTAAGCTTGGGTAGAATGAACCAATTTTATTTATTTACAAACTACTAGAAATTTTTCAGTGAAACTTTCAGGAAATATTCTTTGGATGATAATTCATCTACCTTTAACGCTTTCAACTATTATTAAATTATAATATTAAAGTTTTCCAAAAGGAGAATTCTGCCGGCTGAGGTTTTTTTGAAGCGCGGCCGAAGGCCGGTGACACAAAAAAGTCTTCTACATACACATTGCTTTAACAAGGAATATCTTTTTCACTATAATCGTCTGGCGAGAGCGACTTTTTTTATGATCTGTGATAGGATCGTGGTTCATTATAAAAAAATTTTCCTTTAACACCAGTGGTACATTATAGCGATTCCCACCTTAACTATTAGTAATTTTAAATTATGAAAAAACTGGACTCCATGAACTCAATGGCAATGAAAATGCCAACTTTAGTGAAAATAAGATTTACAGCTTATTCCCCCAAAGTTTCATGCGAAAACCTCTTGCAGTTTGTTTGTTTTACACTATTTATAGTACATAATATGTTATACTGATGCAATCTATGGATGACGCTCTACACTGTTCGCATATCAACAAGTTTTTATGGATCGCAAAATATAAAAGCAAATCTGGGATCCAGCTTGCGATCAATCAAATCATGAATATGTACATATCGTGTAGCAGCAATTTTGTGACTCGCCAGGACGCGTTGAGCATGAACGGATATAGAAAGTGAGCACGTTTCTTCGATTTGTTAGTTTCTCGTGCAAATGTTTGTAAATCATGTCGCTTGGCGATATTTTAAATCTTTAAAAAGACATAGTCAGGCAAAAATGCTTAAAGGAGTACATCTTGGCACAGAAATTATGCCCGAGTTGCGCTACCCACTCATCTTACATGATCGTAGTAATAATACACAATTAAAATTATTTTCAGAAGCTTTTATTAAACAATAATATATAAATATTGCTAAAAAGGATAATAAATTTTATTATTAAATAAAAGTTCAATACATTGAAACTCCTTGTACTTATTTTCCTCTATTCAGTCTATTGTACTAAAGCAGATTCCTTTTGTTCACTTATTTTGCAAAGAAAAGGCCAGTAGCATAGCTAGGTTAGGTTAGGTTGAAGTGGCTGCCGTAGGGGCACACTTAGGCCAGTGCAGAGACCCATTGTGATACCACAAGAAGAAAACCAGGTTACTCCTCCCTTTTGAACCAGTTTGATAACCTGATGAAGTTCATCAGGTCCTTTATTTCAACATCCGCGACTTTAGATAGGCTATCCAGGAAAGGTGCCCCAAGAAAGCGTTGTCTGGCGTTGTTAAGAGCCGGGCAGTGACAAATGAGGTGTTCGATTGTCTCCACTTCCTCATCATCTTTGCAGCTTCTGCAGCATCTACGGTAGGGTGCACCTAGCCTCTCTGCGTGTTTCCCGATAAGGCAGTGTCCTGTAAGCACTCTCACAAGGTTCGAGATTTCCTCTCCTTAGAGAACATGTTTGACGAGATCACTTGTGATCCCATTTCGGCCAGGTTAGTTTTGATATTCGACATACTGGGTTTTGTTGCCATCTATAGCTTGCCAGTTTATAGATGTGCTGTTTAAGCATTAGCCTGCATGTGGCAAAAGGCATACCTATGCGTTCTTTGTCAGGAAGAACCTGCTCGGTAGTGCCTTGCCTCGCAAGTTCATCTGCCATACAATTTCCATCGATATCCCTATGTCCCGGGACCCACGCGAGGTGTAGACGGGTCTGTTTGGCCATCTCCTGTAGAGATCGGCGACAGTCTAGTGTTAGTTTAGAATTGAAGGAGTGGGAGCCAAGAGACTTAATTGCTGCTTGGCTGTCGCTGAAGATGAATAAATCCCTGTGAATAGGTTCATGTCCTATGAGGTTAACAGCCTCCATTATAGCTGATATCTCAGCCTGGTGAACGCTGCAGTGGTCCGGTAGCCTAAAAGCTAGCTGTAGATTCAAGTCCTTTGAAAAGACTCCACCTCCAACTTTGTTGTTCAGCTTAGAGCCATCGGTGTAGATGGAAACGCCACCTGGGATTGGGTAACACCGATTTGGCTCTCCCCAATCATCCCTATTTGGAATCCTTGTTTCGAAGTTGCTATCTGCAACCATTATAGTGGTACAGCGGTCCGTACTACCAGGTAGAAAACTTAAATTGCTTAGAATGCTAGTGTCCTGTGGCTTTTGTGTGCCAACCGGATGACTCTCTTAGACGTAGGGCTGAAGTAGCCGCCACTTGAAAACCTGCTAAATCTAATGGCAGGATATCTAGAATGGCCTGCAGAGCTTCGCTGGGCGTCGTTCTGAGTGCACCACTTATGCTGATCATGCTAGATCTGTGGACCCGGCTCAGAATCTTAAGGTTAGACGCCTTACTCAGCGCAGGCCACCATACTACGACTAGTAGCATAGCTAAACCAAGCCCGTTTTGTATAATAATGTTGCATAAATTTAAAAATCATAGTTTAATTACATTAAATTGGAAATATTTCCAAAAATAATCAAAATTTATATTTCCTCCGACACACAAAAGCTGACGGAAAGAATCGCTCCGATAAACTGTCAAAAATCCGATCCATCGTGAACCAGAATGCCGATTTCCGAAATTCGAAAAAATCTGACGTTCATCGGACGTCAATCGAATTGCAGAATGCCATTTGATCCGATTCACCTCCGATGAAAGTGGATCGTAAACCGGAATAGATGTGAACAAAAAAAAAAAAAAACATTAAAAAGAGAAAAGACAAACAGAAAATTAAAAACTCAGAGAATAACATATAATAAAATATAAATAAAAGTACATACATACATACATATATCAACAGCTTAGTTTCCTGCTGTCCCTTATGTCAATGCACTACAGACAACAGACGACAGAGTCAATCATTCAACTTAATCAGGCAATCGATCGGTAGTAAATATGTCGCCAGTAAATCGGTCGATCGGTAGTAAATATGAGCGCCAGGCCAGTAATGCATACATATGTACATACATACATACATACATACATACATATACATTAGATGCGTTTTTTTCGGCAAAGTTTCTCAGATCTTCCCTCGCATTCCAAAATCACTTTCATATTGAACAACATTTTTTTTTTTTACATACTATGTAAATAATAAATTTTCGAATTTTGTACTTGCAACAATAAAAAATGTTTTTCAATATGAAAGTGATTTTGGAATGTTTCATTTAAGCCAAAGTAGCTTCGATAAAAAAAGCTCGATTTCGATCAAATAAACTTTTCTAAAAACTGCATTAATTTGCGCAGATTCCTGTATATTTTGATTAAAAAGAAATTTAAGCTATCTTGAAAATACCTGGTCCCAATCTTGAAAATCCGTGACTAAAAAAAAATAAAATTCCCTATGGCTCGCACTAAAAAACTGAGTACACCATTCGATTAAGCCGTTAATTTTACATGAGAATATATATCCTTTGTTTTTTTATTTTTAATTCTGTGGTTTTTTTCATATATGAATCTAAACCTATCATGGAATTTAAAAAAAAATCGTTGTTTTTGGTGTAGCCCACTCAGTTTTTTTTTTCTAAAAAAAAAAAAAATAAAAATCAGCTTAGTTATCCTACAACATCCTATTTTCATATTCTGTGGCCGGAGGGGTATGTTAGATCAAAAAAACACATCTAATATACATATTGATATATATCTAAGTATTACATGTAAGCAACGTTACAAACCAGTATGTGGACATGATTAGCATGCATAATGTAATAAATGCTAAAGTAATGACAAAAAATCAACAACAACAGATACAACTCTTAAGATTGACAGACCTTAAGGTGGATATCTTACATATTAATAAACAAACATATGAGACCCTTGGCGCCCTTCAATAGGTATTTATAAAAACAAGCAAGCAACATTTCGCTATCTATGCCTTTAGTTTACGACATAAACATAAGATTTTATTAGCCGCTTCACGAGTGTGATAATAAAGATACAGAGACGGAAAAATAAATAAGGCCAAAATTCAAAATTCGGAATTTATTATTTTTTATTATGGTTAATTAAAAAAAAATATTTATGTATAGAACTTAACAATAAAAAGGAAAATTTAAATTAATTTTCGGAATTTCTTTTTTTCTTCTTATTATAATTAAAAAAATTTTTAAATATGAAATTAATTTTTTGTTATTTACATATTTTTATGATGGTTAATTTAAAAAAAAAATTTTAAGTAGGTAAGTTTACAATAAAAAGATAAACTGAAATTAATTTTTTGTATTAAAAGAAACAAAAACAAAAATTTGATGTTTTCACTTTCTGAAAGTAATTTCTTGCGTCGTCTGGCTGTACCCTTATGGTCAAATTAAAAAAAAAAAACCTTAAGCACAGAACCCCACAATAAAAAGAAAATTTAAATTAATTATCGTATAATTTTTTTTTTTATTCTGGTTGATTGAAAAAAATCAGAGATGTAGAATAATTATTATTTCATTTTGAAATTATAAAAGTCTTACAAATTTTCTTCAGAATCATAAAAGTGTTTTGATAATATTTTTTTCCTGATGAAAATGATAAAAATCGTCTATAATTATTATTCAGAAACTTATATTTTAAAAATCTTTCAGTCTTCAAAGACTTTTATATTGAGACAAATTTGAAAAAAGTCTTTGCGTAATTATTATCAGTAACAAATTGATTTTATATTTTCAATGACTTTTTCATTGAGACAAAGTTCAAAAAAGTCTCAAAAATTTTCAATAACTTTCATATAAGTATAAAATAAGAATAACTTTCATATAGATACTTCAAAATTCAAGCAAATTTCCAATTTGAAATTGTATGAAAAATTTTTATCGTAGCTATAAAAAATAAATTTGTTACTCAAAATAATGACTTAAAGATATTTTTGAAATTCGTCTCAATGAAAAAGTATTTGAAGACTCAAAAAACAATTTGTTACGGATAATAATCACTCAAAGACTTTTTTCAAATTTGTCTCAATATAAAAGTCTTTGAAGATATAAAACAAAATTTCTCATTCATAATAATTACAAAAAGACTTAAAAAAATATCTCAGAAATAACTATTATGGAAAGACTTTTAAAATATGTTTCTTTCAATAATAATTATTTTTTTATTTTTATTTTTTCTCTTATAATAATTACAACTCTGAAAAAAATCTTTAAGTTAGGAACTACAATAAAAATTTAAATTAATTTTCGGAACACATTTTTGCTTTTATTTTTATTTAGGTTAATTTAAACAAAATCTTTATGTGTTAAGTCCACAATAAAAAGATAAATTCAAATTAATTTTCGGAATTAATTTTTTATATTATTTTTTTATTATAAATTAAAAATATACTTTCACCACAGAACCACAATAAAAAGAAAACTTGAAATTAGATTTCGGAATTAATTTTTTATTTTTTTTTTCATATTTCTTTAATATTGTCATATAAAGTTTTAAGTACCTGGATGACCGAGCTTATCTCGGGCTGCCATTTTTTCGCAGGTCCTCGCAAGCGAAATAAAAAGTGGAAAAATTAAACTTTTCAGAAGTTTGCGCACGAGACCCCTTGTATACTAAATTTCATGAAAATTGTTGAAGCCTTTTGTGCGATCCAGAACTAAAGTAAATCCGACTGGCTTGGCCGTGATACCTCTACCTCTTCATGTCCTTCTCCCTCTACTTTTCTTTTCCCTTTCTCTTTATCTTTCATCTCCGTTTCCTTTTCTTTTCCTTTCCTTTCCAAATCGCTCTCGCTAACCCCTCCTTTTCTCTCACCCTCCTATTCGTTCTCCCTTCCCCTCTCCCAATCTATCTCTCACCCCTTCCCTCTCCCGTTCTATATTGGTTTCCTTCCCTTCTCCCTTTCCCATTTCCATTACATTTCGACTTTCTTTTTACTTTTCATGTTCCCTTTACTTAGGAAACCAGGATGAGCATTACATCGAAGAGATCTCTATATTGAAGCCATGATTCCCAATTTTCGGAGTCATTTATGTTCAAGTCCCCACTAAGACCTTTAATTTGATACCAATATCGCTCAAAAATATTCGAGGGTCAACCGGGTCCACGTCTTGACCCATATCCGGGGACCCGGCCTAGGCATTACAATTAAAATAGTTCTATTTCAAAGTCCTCATCAAGACCTTTGATTCGATACCAAGGGCGCTCAAGAACATTCGAGGTTCAACCGGGCCTACTTTTTGACCCATATCTCGGGACCCGGCCTAGGCATCACAATTAAAAGAGTTCTGTGTTGAAGTCCTCATCAATACCTTCCACTTGATACCCATATCGCTCCGTGAAATTCGAGGTCATCCGGGTCCACGTTTTGATCCATATCTCGGGACCCGGCCTAGGCATCACAATTAAAAGAGTTCTATGTTGAAGTCCTCATCAACACCTTTCACCTGATATCCATATCGCTCAGAGACATTCGAGGTTCATCCGGGTCCACGTTTTAACCCATATCTCGGGACCCGGCCTAGGCACCACAATTAAAAGAGTTCTATGTTGAACACTGGTCACACTGGTCGCGCTGTGAAGTTGTCAAAAATTTTTTCCTCCGTACTTTTGTGCTAAAAAAAATATATAATTGATCAATTTAACTCAATAATATTGTGAAAAAGTGTCGGAAAAAGTGTCGCAATTTAGTGTGCTATCAAATTAATATAAAACTGCTTTATTTAAACTCTAAAGCGTAAATTAAGTGTTATTGCTGAGTGATTGTGCATATTGTTGTTGCATTGATCGCACAATAGCAAAAGCTCCCACACACAAAACTCCACCACAAACCTCTTTTTCACCACTAAGTGGTGAATTAGTGTGGACACAAACCATTCGTGTAAAGTTTATACATAAGTATCAGAGCTGTAAAAAGCTGCAACCACATTGTATTACAATCATAAAAAGTTGTACATATTACAAGCGCAGCCGGGTGCAAATGAATATAGACTAAAATATTCGTTTGCACCAGCGAGATGCCCCCCAACCATACTCCTCCTAAAGTAGGAGGTTCCCAACAAGTCGAAGTGCGAGATGCCCAACAAGCCCAAGTGCAACTACAGCACCAAACACCGAGATCCATAGGTACACCCCAACAAATGTCCCAACATCTAACCCCATCCCGCCTGCCTAGTACCAACGTACCAAACGTACAACAGCAGATCGAAACCCTCCAAAGGCAACTGGAAATTCTCTATGCCCAACAACAACAAGCCCAGAAACCCCAAACTGCAGGAAACTTGACAACTGCTACCCCAACCGACCAATGGAAGATCGTCAATCCCAAACGCCAACGCGAAAGCCCAAGTAAAAATACTGCCTCTAAAAAACAGGCTAAACTTGATAATTATTACTGGCTTGGAAGCCGCCAACCAAATGAAAATGAAAACGAAAACAGATTTGCCTCCCTTGAAGTTGAGGAAACTAACCAACCAACTGAAAAAATACCCAAGCCGCCGCCAATATTTATAGACAAAGTTCTAAACATTCCCCCCCTAATGAGTTTACTACAAGAAGTTGCTCCAAACTCCTATGATCTAAAGCTCACAGGCAAGGATCAAGTAAAAGTACAAGCATCATCCCTGGATGCTTACAAAACCATAGTGTCACAACTGGAACAGAAGGGCACAGAGTTCCACACTTATAAAACAAAACAAGAACGTACCTTCAGAGTTGTTCTCAGAAACATGCACTCCTCAATAGACACAAAAGAAATTGTGGATTCTCTAAAAGATCTCGGTCACTCAGTCACAAACATTTGGAACATAAAACACAGAGTCACAAAAAATCCTCTCCCAATGTTTATCATTGAACTCAAACCCGCCTCCAATAACAAGGAGATATATCAAATTAAAAGTCTCCTGCACTCAAGAATTGCTTTCGAGCCCCCACACCCGAAGCGTGAAATACCGCAATGCGCCAACTGTCAGCAATATGGCCACACAAAGTCCTACTGTCGTCGAAAATCAGTATGTATAAAATGTGCTGGAAACCACCTCTCCGCTGATTGCAAGCGAAAGACAAGATCTGAAGATGTCAAATGCGCTCTATGTGAAGGCAACCATCCAGCAAATTATAAAGGCTGTATGGTATATAAAAACATCCAAAGCGCCAAATACCCAACTCTGAGGAAAAAAGCTCCTGCACAGCCCCAAGAGAAACCACAACAGCCAATTCAAACCCCAATGCAGATTGAAACCCCAATTGAAATTGACCAATACCCAGCCACATATGCTCAAGCAGCAAAGAAAGGCGTAACACCCCGCTCGAACCCTAATAATGCCATTCCAAATAGTAATGAAACCCACACCCCAACGCAAAACACTAACGAAATGCGAGAAATGATAGACTTACTGAAACAAGTCATGCAACAAATGACATCAATGATGAGCCTCCTCGTCACCCTCACGACTAAAAACTGTGCATCTTCAACCCGTTGAAAATTATCATTTGGAATGCCAATGGCCTATCCAAACACTTACTTGAAGTTACAACTTTACTTCAGACCCACAATATAGATATACTCCTCATATCTGAGACCCACTTTACTGACAAAAGCTACTTTGAAGTACCCAACTACAAGTTTTACCACACAAAACACCCCAGTAACAACGCTCATGGAGGCTCAGGTATCTTGATACGGAAAAGTATTAAACATTACAGCACAAATTCATTCCGTACAAATGCTATACAAGCCACAAATATTGTCATTGAAGACCCGAGCGGCCAGCTTACACTCTCTGCTATCTATAGCCCGCCGAGGCACTCTATCAGCACTGCAGAATATGAAAATTTCTTCAAAACTCTTGGAAATCGATTTCTAGCTGGGGGCGATTACAATGCCAAACACACGTTCTGGGGCTCTCGTCTCATTACCCCTAAAGGAAGACAACTATATAATGCTATTAGCAATCTCAGTTTAACTCCATTCTCTACTGGAACTCCCACTTATTGGCCAACAGATACAAATAAAATACCCGACTTAATCGATTTCTGCGTGGTGAAAGGCGTGAATTCTTCAGATATAAATTGCAAATCGTGCTTTGAATTGTCTTCCGACCACTCTCCAATCCTGGTAACAATTGATAAAAATTTTACACCGGCAGCGGAACAATGCAGCCTTTACAATCGGAAGACTGATTGGGAATACTTCCGACACATCATCACGTCTAATCTTGACTTCAAATTAGCCCTGAAATCTGCTGAAGATATAGAGGCAGCAGTCGAACATTTTAACAGCTGCATCCAACAAGCTGCATGGAAATCAACTCCCACCCTCATCAGACAAAAAAGGACAAGCGTTACCCACAACATACAAGCTAAGCTCAAAGAAAAACGACTCGCAAGGAAAAAATGGCAACAAACCCGTCACCCCGACGACAAGAAAAGATTGAATGCTCTCACCAAAGAACTCAAAAACATCCTCAAAATTGAACACAACAGACAAGTTCAACAATATCTCAGTAATATTGATGCAACAGCTGCAACTGATTACTCCCTTTGGAAAGCTGCTAGTAAGCTAAAAAGGCCGATTTTCTACAATTCTCCAATACGAATGGAAAATAACGAATGGGCGAAAAGTGACGCAGAGAAAGCAAATACTTTTGCACGCCACCTAAAATCAGTATTCACCCCACATGATATTGAACCCCCACTAAGCACAACAACAGAAGTGAAAAATACTCTGAGTCATCCCTATCAAATGGACCTCCCCATAAAACGATTCGCAATATCGGAGGTAAAAACCGTAATAGCGATGCTCAACCCAAAGAAAGCTCCTGGGTACGATATTATTAATGGCAATGTACTAAAACACTTACCTTACGAAGGCATAAAATTTCTCACCCAACTTTTTAATGCAGTACTAATAACTGCATTCATACCCCCTCAATGGAAAGTCGCTCAGATGAAAATGATTCTGAAACCAGGAAAGCCCCCTGATACGGCAGCGTCTTACAGACCCATTAGTCTGCTGCCCATTGTCTCAAAAGTCTTGGAAGTTCTCTTCCTTAAAAGACTCCTACCCAAAATAGAAGAGCGTAACATTATACCTAATCACCAATTTGGCTTCAGAAGAGGACACGGAACAATTGAACAAGTACATAGACTTACCGAGAAAATCTACTCTGCCTTTGAGCAAAAAAAATTCTGTACAGCTGCCTTTCTAGATATATCCCAAGCTTTTGATCGCGTATGGCACGACGGCCTGCTCTATAAAATAAAAAATACTCTCCCTACAAGCTACTTTCTATTTATACAATCTTATCTAAAAAATCGTTACTTTTTCGTCAAAGAAGGAGCAGAGCAGTCTGAGCTTTACGAGAGCTTAGCAGGCGTCCCGCAAGGTAGTGTAATGGGCCCAATACTGTACCTACTTTACACATACGACCTCCCAATAGCAGAAGGAGTCACTATCGGCACTTTTGCCGATGACACTGCTGTACTGGCTTCAGACCTCAACCCTAACGTCGCCTCACTCAAGCTTCAAAGAAGTTTAAATAAAATTACCCATTGGCTGAAAGACTGGCGGATAAAGTCAAATGAATCAAAATCTGTTCAAGTGACGTTTACCACTAGACGCAACACTTGCCCACCCGTAAAACTCAATGGCATTGATATACCGCAAAGTGACGTAACAAAGTACCTGGGTATGCATCTCGACAGAAAACTAACATGGAGAACCCACATATTCACCAAACGAAAAGCTCTTGGTATAAAACTGAGAAATCTTTATTGGCTCATGAATCGAAACTCCCAACTATCAATCGACAACAAACTCCTGCTCTACTCAGCTATCTTAAAACCCATCTGGACCTATGGCATACAGCTATGGGGAACCGCAGCAAACTCAAATATAGAGATTCTCCAAAGATTCCAATCGAAAACCATTAGAATGATTGTAAATGCGCCCTACTACGTCACGAACGACCAACTACATCGTGACCTAAAGATACCTACTATATCTCAAGAAATCAGAAAGTATGCTGCATCATACAAAATGAGAATATTAGCTCACCCCAACCCACTCGTTCTAGCCCTGACGGCAAGACCAACCAATTTCGTACGCCTCAAAAGAAAATCATTTACAGATCTTTGCTGATGCACTATAATAAATGGATGCGCTACTGAGAGCAATCCATACATGCCCACCATGTTTATTAAGTCATTATTAATTACTAATTACTTTTAACGAAACACAAAATTGTTGGATGTATTTTATTTATACAGTTGGCAAAATATATTGGATGCTAAAAAAAAAAAAAAAAAAAAAAAAAAATGTTGAAGTCCTCATCACGACTTTTCAATTGATATCCATTTCGCTCAGAGACATACGACGGTCATCCGGGTCCACGTTTTAACCCATATCTCGGGACCCGGCCTAAGCATCACAATTAAAAGAGTTCTATGTTGAAGTCCTCATCAAGACCTTTCATTTGATACCCATACCGCTCAGAGGCATTCGAGGGTCATCCGGGTCCACGTTTTGACCCATATCTCGGGACCCGGGATAAAAGTTAGCAAAAAAATTAAATTTTTCGGGAGAACACCTCCGAAGCTCCCGGCATACCAAATTTCATGAAAATCGTTGGAGCCGTTTTCGAGATCCTGATTATATATATACATATATATATATACAAGAATTGCTCGTTTAAAGGTATTAGATAGATATTCCTAACCTATAATTTTTATATTTTAACTTTTTCACACATGTTGCCATGAAATTGATAGAACGATAAAAGGAAATATATGTACCTATAAATGCATTCGTATGCACATATCGTTGCTTGAATAATGAAACACCGTACAAGTAGTGCATAGAGGATACGTTGTTTCATTAGTTAAGCGACGATATATTTTTGCGCTTCTACTAAATTATTTGCTAGATGGTTCTACTTGCCACTACCGCATATTTTATTGTCATCCTTTCAACTATATTTCACATGTTCATCATCTGCTAAGTCCTAAAATATTAGGAGACACGAGCGCGCGACCCTGATAAGAAAAAATTCCTAATACGTTTATGTATATGCATATTTTTTTTTTTTAATGCTTTTCTTATTATTAAGCATTTTATCACTTTGGCACAGTTGGCAAACACAGCCAACCAATGAGAAAAAAGGCGAAATTGAGCCAACGGCGGATATAATATGTATGCATGTTAATGGTAAATGATCTGAGCTAACATTTTCTGCGGACATGCATACAAAAAAAATATATATGTATCTACAGATTCACACATGCATAAACACAAACATATGCATTGAAAAGCAAATGGTGTATCATATTTTAAAAAAAGAATAAATTTGTATAAACTGAACTAATGGCGATATACAGTGAGCGTCAAAAATATTCAAACAGCAGAAAAGTGAACATTATTGACTTAATTTTTCGTTGCAATCTTTTGTATTTTTTTTATTTGTTTCTTAATCGTTTATGATTTGATATATAGCTAGCTTAGAGTGCAAACTGTGTAAGTCCATTTTTATGAAAAAGTGTATTTTTATGTAGAACGCTAGAAAAATCAAATACGCACCACGCTAGAAAAGTCTATGATACTTGTCATATTTCTACTCGTTGTTATTCAGTGATACGCAAATTGTGTAAGTCCAAAAAACGAAGAAAATTGTGTAAGTCCAAAATTTTACATGAACAGAACACAATCGCACCAACATACTAGGTAGCAAAGGCAGAGTGTCATTAAGCTACTGTAGTTGGTATGTGGATTGTAATGGAGGGAAAACTGAAATTTAAGCGAAACAAAGCTGACGGCGGTGGTAGCTCAATGGGATAGACCTGTGACTACCAATCGAACGACTTAAGTTCGATACTCGGTTGAGGCCGCTTGAAGAAGTCTGATGAGGGGATGTGGTGGTCTCCGAAATGGATCCATAACTTCTACCAAAAAAATTTTTTCAATTTTTCTTCAATAAAAAAAATGGCCAATAGCTCATTTAAATTCACATAAAAGAATTTTTTTTTTTTTTTTTCACATCTAAATTGTTTTATTTTTTGTTTTTGTCTCTCCTACAAAGTTTGAAAAAAGGATTTACACAATTTGCACTCTAAGCTAGCGATATGTATGTACATATTTCAATAAATATTAATCTTGCTTAGAAATTCGTAAAGGATAGGAAAAATAATTTATTTTCCAGTCCCTCTTTTAATGTCGAAAGTAATTTTTGAACATTTAAAACAAGGTTTATTGGGTAGCAAATTTCTAAAATTACAAAGTTTATTTACACACATAGTGTAAGCACTTTTATGTTTGCCTTTGATTTTTGTTTCAGATGTTTGTTTTATGGACACTCATATTTCTTATAGAAGGTGATTGTTTCCAGTTCAGGGTTAAATAACTTGATTTCTGTAAAAAAAAAAACACAAATTGCGTGATTTCGTAAGAGAGAATATTTTTGCATATCTTCAAATCATATATATTATTTCTAATTGGTGTTTTATAAATATCCCTTTTTCTGCTCACATAATTTACCAAAATTAATAAGTAAGGCATCGTTTTAAAGGTATTAATTAGCTATGCATGCGAAATGGTGTTTTATTGGGCGTGGTACTTTTTTTAATAGTTTTTTTGTTTGTAAAATGTAAAATGTTTAAATTTAAAGTAAAAGATTTGCGCCTAAAACTATGCCTTCAGAATTATTTTATTTTAACAAGAGTGCAGAGTTAGATACAAATGTAGATGTCGCTCCAGTTGAGAAGTCGTGTATATTTTAAAACACTTT
Source organism: Urophora cardui (assembly GCA_960531455.1). Lineage (NCBI taxonomy): Eukaryota > Metazoa > Arthropoda > Insecta > Diptera > Tephritidae > Urophora > Urophora cardui. The sequence goes on from OY482672.1 coordinate 131,733,436, forward strand.
TATAAGCTTCAGCTGTATGTTTGTATGTAAACATTACACGTGTGTATTCATACCTACGCTGAATGGGGATTTTTTATACACAGCTGTACGTAGTACAATATATGTATATGTATGTATACTTTTGATCACATAACGGCTGTACGTAAGACCATAAAATAATTGAGATATAAATATATGGACTTACATATATATACGTATATATGAAAACGATCAGGATTAAAAACAATTGATTGAACCATGTCCGTTCGTTCGGCCGGCCACACTCTAAATTTTGAAAAATGAGCCAAGAGGGGCAAATTTTCAAAGATTTGTAAGTAAAAGCTCAGGAACTGTAGCAGATAAATCGATTAAGCTTGGGCCACTGATTTGCTTGCGCCACGTATGTTTTATTACTTTTTGCGCAAGATGCGCACGGGTCCAGCTAGTATGTATGTAAATTCTTTTAGCGAGAAATTTTGCGTCGCAATAAATGAACTCGCCCATGCAAATTTATCTATTTACCCATCTGCATATTTCATATATGACATATGTACATATGTATGTATGTATGCATGTATGTATGATAACCCTGTAGAGAAAATCTCTAGTTCCAAACTAGGTCGCTTCTAGTGCATTTTTCGACACTACTAGTGCGAGCTAAATCTCTTTTGCATGTTATCAACTGGCGAATTTAACACGGCGATGTCCTAGGCGGTGTCAATTGTCACCCTCTGCACTACATTTTCGATAGTTCCGAACTAGTACTAAATTCTACAGTTTACACTAGTTCGTTTATTGGCACATTTTCGATAGTTCTGAAATAGCTACAAGTACCTACAAATTCTATAGTTTTACATCTGCCGCTTAAGTGCAGACTTTGACACACTTCATGCACGTGGCGCGATGGCCGACGGGCTAACGCATGTGCCTTTCAATCTGAAGGGCGCGGGTTCGAATCCTGTCGGTGTCAAGGTGGATGATAATTTTTTTTATTTTGTTTTAACTAATATTTTTTTATTTATTTATTTAATAAAAATTTATAATAATATTTAAAAAGTAATAAAATAAAAAAAAAATTAAAAATAAGCCTGAGGGATCGGGAAAGCATAATTAGGAGAACATTTCATTTCATACAAGTTAAGATGCAAATAGAAAACTATTTATGTAAAATGCTTCACAAAACATCTGAGAATTGCAGAAATATAAAAAGCCGACGGCAATTGAACGAACGAAAAATTTTTATAGAATTTTTGTCACTTCGAAATTGCATACAAATCAAAGTGTGTTTTATAATGGTCACTCAATTCACTCCTTCTGAACTGTTGAGGGTCTAACTATAATTGATCTAGTTCCCGTTTGACACCTTTTCGCTAGTTCGCAACTAGAAATTTTGCTCACTAGTTATTGAGTTCCCTGCAGGGAAGTATCTATGTATGTATGTATGTGCATATGTGGCTATAATATACACTTTTACCATTTTTCGCGATCTCACATTTAGCAGACACGTGCTATTCTTACTTTTTCTTTTTCTATTTTGTCGGCTGTCGCTTGAAGTCAAGTGAGTGTCGATTGAGTAAGCGATCGTTTAAAGTTTATCTTTTTTGGACTGCCTATATATGTAAATATTTTCATACATTCATCGTAGTATAGCTGTCATAAGACTGACATGGATTAAATATCATACGATACATTTTCTGTATATGATGTAAGTTTGCCTAAACACCCACATGGTTAAATATCCAAAAACGACAGATCAAGCCAATCTCTGGTTAAAGAAATCCTTTTGTATCATAACCTCAAACTCTGACGAAATGACACTATGCTTCCGAATGAACAAAACATGGCCTGCAATGCAATGCAATATTCGAGCAGTTAAGCAGACGTAAGAGTTATCCTGTTTATAGTGTAAATTTATTTTAATTTTTATTTGTTTTTTTTTTAAGCCTATATGTAGTACATAAATATGAATATGTGTATACGTCCGTGAAAGCACACGTATGTATGTGTATATGTGCCCAAATCAACTTTGGCTGCCAATCGCTTAATGGCAAAAACAATAACAAAACGCAAGCAATAATTAAAATAAATTATTCAGACTTCCATGACGCATTTAACGAAGAATATATATTTAATTTAATCAATTTGCAAATATTGCACTAAAGTATATACAGTGGTGGTCAAAATAATAGCAGCGACTTTCCAACACAAGTAGGTAACTATCAGCTGTCTTTCTTCACTTTCCTTATTTAGTTCTATAATATGATTAAGATTGTTTTTATTATGGAAAAATTCTATGAAGATTTTTTTTTTTAACTAACAAAAATAACGAAAGTGAAGATTATAGGTACGATCACTACTTGTGTTTGAAATTCTGTTATTATGTATTTCGACCGCGACCGCACATATGTACGTACATATGTATGTATGTAGTACATACCCTGCAAAAATTTGTACGATTAGTCTCGAAAGAGATTTGTCCCGGACAACTCTCTTTCCTGTACACTTGGCTAAAATTACTTCCAATTGTACCCGGAACGGTAAAAATGTAGAGTAATTGTTGACAATTTTACTCAAAAGGTTATAAACATATTTTGAAATATGCTTTTGTAATTGCATTTTTTTTTGCAACTTCCATTTTATATCCGATTGACATCAAAGTGGAGTTCTCTACTTTCGTACTCGTTCAGGTATAAAAGGGTACAATTAGTCTCTCCATAGGACATGCTCAAACAAAAAGGAACACTTCGATCCATATAAAGAGATACAAAAAGGGAGTAGTCGCATGCTCCTTTGCGAGCGATCCCGATGTATCCCGGATTAGACGCATTTTTTGCAGGGTAGTCTTAAAGTACGTAGCCATATGTAATTTGTATAGACATATGTAACATACATACTTACATATGTACATATACAATAGTTCTAAATTTAGGATCGGCTGTTGTTATGACTGGCTCTTATTAAGACGCACAAACCCCCTTGTGTTGAAATTGAGTCGAGCCTTTTCTGGAAATAGTGTATAAATCCATACATATCGATATAGATCTATTTACATATATACATACATATGTGTACTTACATATGTATACGTAGATAGTACAAGTACATAAATATAGCAATAAAAGTTTAATTATTGTTGACCTAACGCTCAGACGTATTGTTCCAAGGAGAGATAATGAAATGAATTGAAATAGAGAATTCAGAAACAACAAAAAACAACTAAATATATACTTTCATACTTTGGAAACTGTTATAGCATTGACAGACGGCAGCGATAATCCGGAATATCTAGCTAATTCGGAGTTAACTTGAGAATTAACTGGATGTGATCTGGAATATCTCTTGAGTTAGTCCTCTGCCAAAATGATATTTCGCCTTGGTTGAAATCTGAATTCGCTTGGCACTCGCCCATTACTATTGACCATGATGCGAATTCGCTTTGATTTTGAGATTACACTCTACCTTTGGAAATTAAAAAAGAAGTTTTTGAATTCGCCGCTGCGCCTATCTACCTTCAGCTGTTTTGTTAATCCGCAATACATGACGTCTGTCAGGTTAAAATTTGAATCAAATTAATTGTGGCGGTAATCGGGATTATCGTTGCCGTCTGTCAAGCCTATTATGTATATTGCCTTTAATGTTTTTGTGTTACAACTATTTTACGATCATACTATTAAAGTGTTTAACTGTTATTGCTTAACTTTTACTATAGGCGCATTTCTGTCGTACCCAAGCATGAAAAGAATACTCGCTTATTCATAAAATTACATTCAAAGCAACAACACCAACTCGACTATTTTTAAAATAGCTTTGAAGGTAATTTGATGCATAAGCGAGTATTCTTTTCATGCTTGGGTACGACAGAAATGCGCCTTATGTTATTAGAGCTAAGACTAATCGATTAATCTATTAACCGAATTATTGGAATATGCCACCAGTTGACTACAGTTATTCGGTTAGCAATATTTGAGTAGTCGAAAACTGCCGAGCAATCGTTAGTGTTCGGTTAACCGAACATTTACGAATACTTAATTAAAATTTCATTACAACTTTTTTCTTTCTAACGGCTCTTGGACAAATGACGACAACATCGGCGTATCCGAATTCTCAGGCCAGTAACTTATCATTGGCAATTCGCGCATTTATTCGCTTACATATAATCATAATTTTTTATTAGGTAAATATTATTTAATAGGTTAGGACGATGACATACATATATACTTGCTTTTGAAGCACTGTATACCTGAGTACATACATATGTACATTAGACCGTATCGCAAAAAATAAAGTTCGCCCCCCCATATGATGTCTTTTTGGAAAGCATTTCCGGAAAATTTTTTTATTTTATTTTTTGGACGCCGCTAGATGTCGGCAAAATTTATTTTTCTCATATCTTCGGTATTTATAGTCCGATCTCTAAGTTTAATACACCAATGTCTTTGGCTTGAAAGGGCGGCTTATACTGTAGAATATTATTAACCCTATGTGCGCCATTGGGGTCACTACCACACTGTAAATAGTTATAACACCCTAATGTACCTTTTTTACATCTGCATGTTAAACGTAGTCAAAAATAATTAATATTTTGCAAAAGAAGTATTTCGATCGCTTGAGCAGAACCCGAAATAAAACACGTTCAACATCCCGAGGAATATAGGTTTGTCGGTTCCTTTGGTGTTTTAGGTAAATTTTACAGAAAAATTTTCTGAGGAGACCCAGAGTAAAATTTTATGCCAAATAATTTTCTAGAACATTTTAACCCTCTAGCGACCTTAAAAATACTATTTTTCCTGATTTTCTAAAAAAAGGAGATCAAAATAACCCTTTATTGGCGGTGATAGAGGGTTAAAATGTTCTAGAAAATTATTCGCCATAAAATTTCAGTAGGGGTCTCCTCAGAAAAAATTTTTGTAAAATGAACCTAAAGGACCAAAGGAAGCGAAAAACTTATATTCCACGGAATGTTGAACGTCTTTTATTTCGGGAGCGATCGAAATAATTCTTTTGCAAAAGATTAATGATTTTAGACTACGTTTAACATGCAGGCATAAAAAATTGCATTAGGGTGGTATAAAATAAGTACTGGGTGGTAGTGGCCCCAATGACGCACATTGGGTTAATAATATTCCACAGTATAAGGCAAGGTTGATCCATAAGGTTACCGCAGTGCGGAAAAGCAACCCTGCAATACATTTTGTTGTTGCCCGTTTTGCTATCTCAATTGTCAAACGTCCATTTTCAATTGGCCAATCAACACATGCATACAAGAAAAGCAACACATACATACAAGAAACGCAACAAACACATGAAGTTTGACAATTTAAGTAATGAAAAAAATTAGTCAGCCGTTTCTACCAAGACAACCTTATGTATCAACCTTGGTATAAGGCGTCCTTTCAAGCCAAAGACATTGGTGTATTAAACTCTGAGATTGGACTATAAATACCGAAGATATGAGAAAAATAAATTTTAGCGACATCTAGTGGCGTCCAAAAAAAAAATAAAAAACTTTTCCGGAAATGTTTTCCAAAAAGACATCATATGCGGGGGCGTACGGCGCACTTTATTTTTGCGTCCCTATAACGCCAGACGGCCTAATGTACATATGTATGTACATACAATTACATAAGAATTTATTTAGTTGCGACATTTTTCTACCATATAAACAATTAATCACCTTGTTTACATTAATCGAGAGACTTACAAAGTGCCCTTAGATATTTAGTTGTACCTACATACACATGTACATACATACACAAATGCCAGTCAGTGTTGCCTATAAAAAAAATTATGTACCTTAAAGAAAATGACTTTCGATAAGCAATTATGGAATATCGAACTGAGAATTACCCAAGCTTAGTTTTCCAAAGATCAGTTTTTATTTAAACATATTCGAAATGGCTTTGAAAAAAATAAGAAAAAATAGGATTACTACAATAAACATAGTTTCCTCTGTGAGTGATATATGTATGTATGTATAAGACTACTCTCTCTCTCTCTGATCGAAAATTCCCTTCTAGAATGAACTGCATTTCGAATTCATAACAACGCAAAAATATATCGCATAACAAAGGTTCCCTTTGGCTGCAAAATAAGCTAGTAGTTCTCAAATAGACCTTTTCCACAATCATCACCAAAGCTGAGACTTGAAAAACGGATTAATTTTCCAATCGTAAACCATGACTAATGTTTAAGTATTGGGAAGTTGAGTATAGAAATAATATTAATTAAAAATACTTATAGTTTAGGTAATGCTTTGTAACTATTTAATTTAAGCACTTAACCGTCAAACAAATAAAAATTATATTTACCAAAAGCATTTCAGTCAATTTCTCTAATCAATTTTCCATCTTGCGAGTGAACAAGTTTGTGAATTAACAGAAATGGAAACCGAAAAAACGTGGCCGGCAAAATTAAACTATAGAGAGAATGCAAAAATGCGCAAAAATGGCGTAAGAGTAGCACTTAAAATAACATGGAATAAAACATACTTACATACATACAACACAGCATGAAGCAATGAAGAAAACGAGAAAAAAACAACAAAAAATAAAATACATAAACTTAACCGCACAACAAACCTAAAATGTTGGGCGCAGCAGGGATGGCTGGGCGGGCGCCCGAAATAAATAGAATTATTGCGTTGCAAATAAATTAGTCAGAACCAGGGATTGCAAATAAGAATTATTTTTTAAATTTTGGATAATCTAGGTACATTAATTTTTATTTTTTTCATATAAAAAAAAAATATTTTTCATAATTATTTTTTGAAAAAAAAAAAAAATTTTTTCGTTTCAAATAAAAAAAAATATAAAAAATAAAAATATAACCTGGGCTTGTGCTCGTTAAATTAAAAAAATTTTTTTTTTTTTTTTTTTTTTTGTTTAGAAAAGAAGTACATTCTCTTTTTTTTTAGTTTTATGAGTATCATCAATACTGCGGACTGTTATTGTCGATTTCGGCACAATATATGTATATATAAATAAATTCTTATTTTTTGAGCAAAAAAAAAAAAACAAAAATAAAAAATTTTATATTTTCTAAGCGAAAAGTAAAAAATAAAAATTTTATATTTTCTAAGCGAAAAGCAAAAAATAAAAACTTATTTTCTGAGCAATTCATTAAAATCTGAAAATGATTGTTAAAACTCAATCTTTTGAATAAGTAGCTCATAACCGTTACGGTGCCTGATTAGTACAGAAAGCCACAAAAAAAGCAAAACTAAACAAAATGACAAAAATAGAAAACCAAGTGCAAAAACAAGAAAAAAATATGCAAATGCCCACACAACAAAAACAGGCGGCGCTGCCATGAAAACTTATAAAGAAAAACAACAACAAGCACGAACAAAACTAACAAAAAAAAATAAACAAGTAAAAGCGCGGCTGTCTTCGGCCGTACCGAAGACTTCATACCTTTCATGAGTGGGGAAATGAAAAGTTACCTATGTATGTACATAGCCGGATTAAGTTTAATTTATAATTTTAATTCTGTGGGTTCATTTATGGAAAGATTTATTAGAAAAAATGGTGTCTTGGCTATTTAAATGGAGGAGTTATACACCAAAATGTAAATATCTGAACAATCGGTTGTATGGGAGCTATATGTTATAGTGGTCCGATCTTGACAATTTTCGGTAATCCCGTTTGGGCCCATATGGGTACAAATACTTCAAAATTTCACACCGTTAGCTGTTAAAATGGAGGAGTTATACACCAAAATGTGTATATCTGAACAATCGGTTGTATGGGAGCTATATGTTATAGTGGTCCGATCTTGACAATTTTCGGTAATCCCGTTTGGGCCCATATTGGTACAAATACTTAAAAATTTCACGCCGTTAGCTGTTAAAATGGAGGAGTTATACACCAAAATGTCCATATCAGAACAATCGGTTGTAGGGGAGCTATATGTTATAGTGGTCCGATCTTGACAATTTTCGGTAACCCTGTTTGGGCCCATATGGGTACAAATACTTCAAAATTTCACGCCGTTAGCTGTTAAAATGGAGGAGTTATACACCAAAATGTGCATATCTGAACAATCGGTTGTATGGGAGCTATATGTTATAGTGGTCCGATCTTGACAATTTTCGGTAATCCCGTTTGGGCCCATATGGGTACAAATACTTCAAAATTTCACGCCGTTAGCTGTTAAAGTGGAGGAGTTATACACCAAAATGTGTATATCTGTACAATCGGTTGTAGGGGAGCTATAGGTTATAGTGGTCCGATCTTAACAATTTTCTGCAATCTCGTTTGGGTCCACATGGGTACAAATACTTCAAAATTTCAGGCCGTTAGCTGTTAAAATGGAGGAGTTATACACCAAAATGTGTATATCTGAATAATCGGATGTTGTGGAACTATATGTTATAGTGGTCCGATCTTGACAATTTTCGGTAACCTTGTTTGGGCCAAAATGGGCACGTCTACTTCAAAGTTTCATGTCCTTAGCTGTTTAAATGGGGAAGTTATGCACAAATTACATCCAAAAATTTCATGTATATCTGAATAATCGGTTGTTTTCTATATGTTATAGTGGTCCGATTCGGCCGGTTCCGACAAATGATCAGCTGCATATAACAACATACCTGTATTCCGAATTTCATTCAGATATCTCAAAAACTGAGGGACTAGTTTGCGTTCACACAGACGGACGGACAGACGGACATGGCTTAATCGACTCAGCTCGTGATTCTGACCATATCGGTATATATTTTGGTGGGTCCCCCACGCTTCCTTCTGGTACTTTCGACAAAAATTTTTTGGCACTAAGTTATAATACCATTTCATTCTCATGAAAGGTATAAAAATAAAGAGTGAACAAAACAGAAGTATAAAAAAGTAAGCTAAGTAAGCGAAAAAAGTACAAAAAAAATGAGAAAAAACAACACACCAAATAATTCAGATAGTAAAGTAAACAAAGAGAAGAAGAAAACAAACAACAACAAGAAAAACATAAAAACTAATAAAAAAAAAAATAATAAAAAAAAGTAATCAAGATATAGTCAAGGTCATATGTAGCGTGGTCGTATGGGGGCAAGAGAGAAATCAAGAACAACAACAAGGCAAATATACGAATATAACTACATACATATATGTATATGTAATAGATCCATGATAATGTACTAAGTCCAAGGTAGGAAAACAAGTGATTTTGCCAAAATTAGTGGGTAATTTAGGGAGAATGATTAATTGAAAACTTTGTTGGTACTTGTATAGGAATGGAGAATGTTTCCCAAGAAAGAAACATTGTGGTCAATGTTCGAAAATGACTTTCAATATTAAATGTATGGATATAGCGCTGAGAACGAACTGACATATAACCGCTATGTACACGTGCTTATAAAATTCAAATAACGACCCTTTTCCCTTCATATTGGTTTGGCATATTATAAGTTTTATATATGTATCTAGTCTAGGGTTGCCAGACGTACTGATTTGATCAGTACAATACTGATTTTTCGTGCACCGTACTGATGGTTTTAAAAACCTTAAGAAATACTGATTTTTTTGGATTTTGTACTGATTTGTACTGATTTTTAGCCAACACTAAAAAAATTAATTTTTATCACCCCGCACTGTTTTTAATTTTCCAACTGTTTTCGTTTGACGTTTGTAATGCTGTGGTTATGCTTACGACAATACTCGACGATCAACGTGTAGTTTTTGTTGTGCACTCCGACGAGTGAGAGATTTTTCGAACTCTCACATCGATCAAATTTGCTCGGTGAAACAAGCACCCAGCACGCCGGGGTTTCGGGGTAATAATGTGTTATGTTGTGTATGTGCGCTCTAATCATCGATTTAAGCGTAACCACCTCTCACCGATGACGAAAATGTGTCCGAATTTTATCGGTGTTTTGCTCGTAAGGATAACCACGGCATAACCATGAAACAATTAGGAAGGAGGAAGCAACGCGAACGTTAAATGTCATAGAAACATGATTGACATGCCAGTAATAAAGACGATTTTCTCCGCATATATATATATTTTTTTTTTTTTTGAAGGCAATGTACTGATTTTTTCGGGAAAGGTATCTGGCAACCCTAATCTAGTCTAATGTATACATTTTCTTTGAGTAGAAAACCATTAGGTATTTTATAGTCTCTTAAAACAGGTTTTGAGTGTGAACTCGTCGAAAATACCGTCAACACATGGCAATGCCCTTTCCAAACCATGAAGAAGAAAGTATTAAGAAGAGAATTCAACAACTTTAGACAATCAAGGAAAACATAAAATTAAAAAAACAAAAAACAAAGCTTAATTGATACAAAATATATGTACATATGTAAACAACTCCAGGAAGTATCAGCATTATCGCTCCGGAAGAAGGTAGACTGTGAGTAAAATCACGTTTCATTTAGCACAAAATATGTACTTTTGAAAATAAAATTAGCAATATATATTCGAAGCAAAGTGTAAACAATGTGTAGATATGTATGATAACGATGAACTTAGCGCGTGCTTCGGTCGACGGCCATTGTGAGCCAATAAACGCCCACTGGATAACACGCGTGAGCAACGCGCTAATTTACGCAGTTAATATTTAATCTGTTTCTAAGAATTTTTTTTGTTCTTTTCTTTTCTCTTCACTTCACTTGCGAATTCAATTGCAAAAATATCCAATTTTTATTTAAATAAATTTTCAACTATTAGATACATATCGACAGCTGACTGATAGATAGGGTTGCCAGACGTACTGATTTGATCAGTACAATACTGATTTTTCGTGCCCCGTACTGATGGTTTTAAAAACCTTAAGAAATACTGATTTTTTGGATTTTGTACTGATTTGTACTGATTTTTAGACGACACTAAAAAACTTATTTTTATCACCCTGCACTGTTTTTAACGATACGGAAACAAAACCAAGCTGCTAGTATGCTTAGAAAAAGAAGTCAGCTGATGGATGAAGAGTACTTGATATTTTCTCCACATTTGTAAATAACTTAAATTTAATCTCGATTTGCTCCTTTTTCTTTTGTTTAAGGTTTGTAAAATTAAAAATTCTGAAACCACGTTTTTATAACAAATTTTATGTATTAATTACAAAAATATTAGCTTTATGTATGTAAGTAGTAAATCAAACTATTTTTTTTGTGGAAGGCAGTGTACTGATTTTTTTGGGAAGGTATCTGGCAACCCTACTGATAGATCACCCCATATCAGAAGAGTTTTCAAAAACGTTCCAGTTCAGCGAAAAACTCATACATATTTCTGCGCGCTGCGGCGTTTTTGAAAAAAAAAATAAATAAATAAATAAAAATGTTTGAACATGGGTATTTTTGAAAACTTCTTTGAGCTGGAGCGATTTGAAAACGTTTCTATGTAGGAGCGTTCTTCTAGTCAGGTATTGATTAGCCGTTTTGTAGCTTCAAATATAGCACTAATTGTTGCTTTAAAGGTTAAAGAAATATTAGAAGCTCGCATAATAGAAATTTAATGAACATACATGCATGCGTACACAGTAGTATAAATGACTTATATCTATACAAATGTATTTAGTATATAGTATAATAAAAAATTACTTCCAAATTTATAAAAAAAATTCCAAAATCAAAAAGATAAACGTGGCCCACGCGGCTGTCATAGTATATGCACAAGCATATATGTATGTATGTATGTAAGTTTCAAACTCGTGCCAGCTGGCCAGAGCCATACCGGCATCAGAAATTATGCTGACGACAATAAAATCCACCAAAAACAAAAAAAAGAAAACATTAGCTAAAAATGTGTTACATTTTTATAAGTAGAAAAAATATATACCTACACATATATGTACATTAGGGCGGAGTGAATTGGGGCTTTTTTTTAAATCATTATTGCTTGGCCTGCCTTTCTAGTACAAAAGTAAGACTGCAAAATATTATTGGCCTAGTCCTTTATTTGGAGATGCCCCAATTCCATTAAAGAATGGACAAAATGCTCATGCTCCAGATGCGTAAAATTAATTTCCTAGATAAAATTAATTTGCTAATTTCTCCTAAAAATATACGTAATTATTCTCCAAGCTTACACAAAAATTCTGAAAATTCGAGGAAATTTCAAAAATTTTCAAAAAGTTTTCTCGAATTTTCAGATTTTTTGCATAAGCTTGGAGACACTGTTTTAAAAATTTTCCATCGAAGAATTACGTATACTTTTATGAGAAATTAGCAAATTAGTGTTATCTAGCTAATGAATTTTATGCATCTGGAGCATTTTGTCGATTCTTTAATGGAATTGGGGCACATCCAAATAAAGGTCTAGGCGAATAATATTTTGCAGTCTTACTTTTGTACTAGAAAGGCAACTTTCTGCAGGCCAAGCAACAATGATTTCAAAAAAAGCCCCAATTCACTCCGCCCTAATGTACATACATATGTATTTATATATACATACATATTTTCTACTGACGTCTTTAGCGCGATAGAAGTATCAAAATACAAAAACAAAAAGTTTGTGTAATAAAGAGTATCTACATATATACATATTATTAAATCAATAAAATAAATATAAATATATGTATGTAAATATGTACATATATAATAATACAATGGCGATATTATAACTGACGAGTTTTATGGCCGAGCTTCTCTCCCAATTCGAGGTGTGCTCCTTTTGTTTTTCCTACTAATTGGGTGGACCTACAGTTTTATGCCGGCTCCGAACGGCGAACGCATTTTTTGTGAGAAGCTTTTTCATGGCAGAAATACACTCGGAGGGTATGCCGCCCACTGCCGAGAGGTGACCGCTGCGGCTAGAGTTTCGACGTCGATATCCACTTTTTGAAAATGCGAAATAATGGCAATTTCACCACGAAAATCAGTTGGAATGTGACTAAAATGCAAGTTCTAGCTTTAATTTAACTAAATAAATCATTTTCACAGATTTTTTAATTACACAATTCATGTAATTTATTGTTAAATTCACCCTTCCCAAAAGCAAAATTTCATGTGGGAAAATTGATTCAACTGCCTTTGGAACGATACTGTTTATACAAGTTTTCACTTTTATAACTTTTAATTACATTTAAACTTCGATTTTATTTATATTTTCGGGAGAATTTTACGTTTTTATTATAAAAAACTCGCTTTTATTAATTTGTTTACATTTTTTCACTAACCGCGACGAGTTATGTGTGCTTCTGTGTTTCTGACTACATGCAGGGTTGTATTATACAGTACTTTTTGTGTTGCCATATCGAGGTAAGTAATTAAGAAAAAGGCACGTAAATATGAAAATTTTTAATAACAAATCGCGCGGTGTACTACGCAGAAGGACATCACCGTGGCGGTAGCAGAAAAGTTTTTGATAATTTTTATTTAAATTTGGTGTTACACCATTTTTCCCCCAAACGGCAACACCCAACACAACACCCAACGGCAACCCTGGCGAGTGTTCGGTGAAATTTATATGGGAAATATCGGAACTTTAACGACGTATATCTCGGGAACCATAGGCCTCCGGAGGGTGGGGTCTTCAGTTTTGTGATCCCCTCCGCCCCCCTACTCCCTTAAAAAAACCGTTTTTTTCTAGCCGGGGTATCGACGTCTAAAATTTTACCGAAATTTATATGGGAAATATCGGAACTTTAACGACGTATATCTCGGGAACCATAGGCCTCCGGAGGGTGGGGTCTTCAGTTTTGTTAATAACTAGAAAATATGACACCTGTATACATACTAAAAATGTGTCATACCACACTCTTGTTTGCGAACGGACTTAATCAAAGAGCTACAGATTAATAAGATTAAATTCCCAAATAAGTAAATATGTACATTAATTAAAAAATGGCTCAAACACACGTGCATATACATATACATACATATGTACATATTTATATTCTTAATTATAAGTATGTAAATATATTTACCTGTCATGTTTGTTTTTATTTTATTTTTTATTTCTATTTTTATTTTTTTGTTACACTGTGTGGCTATTGTTTTTTTTTATTTTATTTTGTGGCACCTGTCAGTTGTCTGCATCACTTTGTGATACTAAGTAAGTAAGGCTATTGTTTTTTTATAACCAGTTTTGATTTTCTCTTTTATACCGCTTTCGCTATTTATCAACTTAATTTTTTGCAACTCTTCATTTTTTCTTTGATATTAAAAGATAGCGGCTTAGATTGATTTCTTTACACATCTCTTCTATATACTTTTTCTCCTTGCTTTTTTATTGCTCTTTTTCAAGCCAATGCTTATCACAATTAAACATATTTGATCGTCGCCATATAAAACAAAAAAAATGGCTACGTTCTATCCGCACCCACAAAAAAATATTTTAAAATAAAAGAATATAAAGAAAACACATTTTTTTTTTCATAAATTGCTAAATTGCGCAGTTGCAAAATTAACTATGTTGGATAGCAACCGTAATTTAATAGAGCAAATAGATAAAGCAGTTTGCTTTCCAATGAATTTAAAAGGTAGAAAAGGAATTTTGCAGTTGAACGAGACACGACGACGCACGAAACTCAAATAAAATCCAATTTGAATCGAGGAAACCGAAAAAATGTGCTTTTCTAAGGCCCCACCGTAGGTAGATATGTATGTATGTATGTATCTATGTACATTAGGCCGTCTCGCCTTATAGGGACGAAAAAAAGGCCACCCACCGTACATTCCCCCCCCCAGGTTCATGAAGATGATATAAACTAAGTACTGGGTGCTAGTGACCCCAATGATGCACACAGTATTAATACGATTATATATATAGTAGAAATCTTCGGCTCAAGCCAAAGGCTTTGTTGTATAGATCGGATAAATACCGAAGATATGAAAAAAAATGTGTTTGGGCGACATCTAGCGGCGTACAAAAAATAAACAAAAAAATTTTCCAGAAATTTTTTCCCATCGTAGGTTTTTCTTTTTTGGCCACTATAAGACGAGACGGCCTAATGTATGTACGTACGTCCTCTCTAACCTTAAAGCACAACTACAGACAAACTAAATGATTGGCCATATAGAATATGTACATATGTATATGTATGTACGTATGTAGAATATAAAATATAGAATATACTTAATTCTAGCAAACGAAATCGAGACGAAGCGATATGTGTGAAATTGTTTTTGTTTTTATTTTTGCCGGTTTTTGCGTTGTTATCGTTCATATTCGTTTTGATATTCGTTCGTGTTTCTCTATGGTGAGTAAAATATCTACAAATGTATGTACATTATATTGTATATATGTATAAGAGGTGATATATGTATATACATACATAAATATGTAAGTATCTACATGTAAAGAAAAGCCATTAGCAGCCGGTATGTAATATGTACTATTTTAAAATGCCGGTTGTGCGAGCACATTACTTGGGATTAAGCAATAACAAAATGAAGCAAAAAAAATGAAATTATGAAAAAAATTGTTGAATTATTGTGTGGACACAGAAGATTTTTAATTAATTTTTATTTGGCGAAAAGCGAACAAGTTCAAAGCTACGTATTACCAGCGATGGTAGAAATGATAGCTATTTCGAAGAAAACCAATTCATCATCAGATTTCTTTTCGGGATCAAGCCGGGAATCGAACTTAGACCCACCGTGAGAAGGTGTAAATGTTAGCGACGCGCTAACCCACTCACCCAAACACGGCCTGGTACGCAGTTGCACTTTTTGTCGCTTTTCTTTTCCCACCTTTACTCGCCCAACATTATTGTTGTATTTTTATGTACTCATGATTTTCATGAGATAACACAAATTTGTTGAGTAATTTTAGGCGGTCTATGCTTCGGTTAGCCGGAAGTAATGTGCATTTGCAACACCCTGCCTTTTTATTTAATTTTAATTGTTGAATTATTGTGTGGACACAGAAGATTTTTAATTAATTTTTATTTGGCGAAAAGCGAACAAGTTCAAAGCTACGTATTACCAGCGACCATCGTATTACCATCGCTGGTAATACGTAGCTTTGAACTTGTTCGCTTTTCGCCAAATAAAAATTATGAAAAAAAATAAAAAAGTAAGAAACGTTAAAAAATACGTATAATAAAATAATAAATTATGTGTGTAGATATGTATGTATATGGAAAGACTAGCAAAACTTCGTTTTAGGGCTGATGAAATTTTAAAAAATCTCTGCATCATCAAATCAATGTAGACGACACCTTTTTTACCACGTCATTGCTTTAAAGAAGATACTTAGATTATCGCAATCCCAATGTGTGTCTTCAATGATGAGCAGCGATAACAACAAGAAACTGTCCAAAGAATTACAAAATTACTGGTGATAGATAGACCTACAAATATTTTGGCTCGAATTATTAGAAATGGCAAAAAACAACGATATAAAAAAAAAAAATTTGTTTTGTTGAATACCAAATAAAAATTATCAAAACTTCGTTTTGTTAGTTAACAAAAAAATTATCAAAATTATTTCGTTTCGTTGGTTTAAAAAAAAAATTATTAAAATTATTTCGTTTCGTTCGTTAACAAAAAAAATTATCAAAATTATTTCTTTTCGTTGGCTAATGCCTATATGACACTACATTTTTTTCTTGGTTTTTTTGGTTTGGAAAACCCACCGAAAGCCAAAATACAAAAACAATTCTTCTGTAGGTTGAAAAGAGACAAATACTCCCTCAAAAACAATTTGATTGACATTAAACTTCAAACTAAATGAAAATAATATTTATTTCAAAAATTAATTTTTTCAGAAATTTTAATTTAAATTACTGAAATAAAAAAGTTATGAAACTCAAAGGGCAGGATAGCTGTGTATTCCATGCTATAAAGGGAAGCCAGTACGCAATATACTTCTTCTTCCGGACTTCTTCTTTACCCTTACGGCCATAGCAGAAGCTTACAAGAGGCAAATTTAAAATTTGTATTTCCATATATCTTTTATTTTAAATATAATTTAGTTTCTAGTTGTCAAATTGAAACAATTGTCAGAAAAATTGACCGAATGCCAAAAAACCTACCGAAATACAAGCTGGCTCGTTGGTTTTTAATCGCCTAGATGGTATTTTGTTTGGTTTTTTTCAATATAGCTTGCTCGCTTGCACCAACGCAAAACTGTATTTGACCATCTCCTTCACACAAAAAACCTGGTAGAATACCAGAAAAAAAAATGTAGTGTCATATGGGCTTAACAAAAATAAAAAATTATCAAAATTATTTCGTTTCGTTGGTTGAAAAAAAAAATTATCAAAATTATTTCGTTTCGTTGGCTAACAAAAATAAAATTTATCAAAATTATTTCCTTTCGTTGGTTAACAAACAAAAAAAATTATCAAAATTATTTTCTTTCGTTGGTTAACAAAAAAAAATATTAAAATTATTTCGTTTTATTGGTTAACAAAAAAATTATCAAAATTATTTCGTTTCGTTATCAAAATTATTTCGTTTCGTTGATCATAAAAAAAATTAAAAAATAAAAATTGTTTCAGGGTTACGGTAGAAATTAATCAAATGTATGTCAGAAATTTTCTTTTCATTGCACATTGAGTTTTCTTGTTTTTTTTAACGTTATTTTTTGATAATTTTTCCTTTTGTTGACTACCGAAACGAAATTTTTCAATATTTTTTTTTTTTATTATAAAAAAATTATTTTTTTTTTGTTAAGCATTTAACGTTAAAATTTTTCAAATTTGAATTGAAACCAATTTTTTTTTTTCGGTTATTGATAAAAATTAACTAATGTGCACCCCTGCAAAAAATATCGTTTTGATAACGATAAAAATGAACGGTAGCATTTTTTCGTCAGCTAAACTTAGCTAAAATCTTCAAAGAGGTAGCAATTCTTTTAGGAGTATTTCCAATGGTAATCTTTCATCTTCATTTAGAAATTGACTGCCAATTTTGCCATTATATTTATTTTCAATTTGGTAAAACGAAATTTTAAGAGTTGGTAACCCTTAATATTTTTTTCAATTGTTCGAACATTATTTGATTATTATTGAGCTTAAGGCCGTATAAAAATTGCAAAAAAAATTTCAGAAATTTTTAGGAATAGATATTGTGTCACATAAAGGCCAAATAATTTCATACAAAATATTATTATTAAAATAAACGAAATATTACATTTTCTTCTTTCTAAAACTCTTTGTTGTTTTTTAGCTAAAAGTTTCAAATAGGTGGCAACACTGCTAAAAAAAATGTCTTCAATAACATAAAATAAAAGTATTTAATTAATAAAGCTCTTGAGTTTGTTATACACAACATCATTTAGGTAAAGGAAGTTTTCAAGCAGGTGGCAACCCTTACAAATACATATCTATGCACATTTTGAACTGTACACTTTTTTAAACATCTTTAATTTGCTGTCGATGGTGTAATGCAATTTAACATCTTAATTGTGTTTAGGTAGTATTTTCAAAGAGATGGCAACCCTTCGCAATTTTTTTTCTGACTAGGTTATTTTACTTTCCGAAATGATAATTTTCCAAAACACTCGCATTTATTCCACAACATATTTAGTTTCACACATTTTATTTTCTTTTTATCAATTAACGCAAATTTTCAAATTTGTGGCAACCCTTAAAATACATTTTTGAGAGTACTTTTTTAAAGCTTTTAACTTAATGGCAAATTACAATATCCTCTTTTACAGCAATTTAATTGCATTTAATTTTTTATTTTTTTTTAACAAGTGGCAACCCTTTTCAAACATATTTTGTGATATAAACCTTACACTTCTTGGGCGTAATATGCAGTATTATAAATTTTTTTGTTTACAAATTAATTAAGGCAAAATTGGCAGCTTTACGTACATATGACATCACTGTGATTACAATCCAAGTTGATTGTCTGGCAACAATCCACCACTACTACTAAATACCATAGTATCTATAGTAAGTATACTATGAGCATTTGATGGCTGTCAAACAACTTGTACTACGAACAAGAACTCAAATTCGAAATTCGTTTAAATGGGACAACTCCCAAAAAAGGAATTATTTATTTTCAGCAAATTAAAACGCGAACAAAAAAAAACTAGAGAACAAGTTTTATGTCTGGAAATTGGGTGGTGTTTGACGTCACGTCAATGACGTGGCGTGGCATGATTTCAAAATTGCCCACACACAATTTAGTTAGGTATAATTATATATTTTTTTTATTAAAAATGCATGCACAATGTACAAATGCAAATTTCAACATCGACTTAAACATTAATAATTATGTATGTTAAAAGCGTAGTAGGAAGCGATAAAAAACATCATCAGGGGCCAAACCAAGCACACATACGAGTATGTAAGTATGTACATATTTACATTTGCACATGCGTTTGACTAGCTACCAGACCGGTTCATTATTCATGCATCTTTTAGTTAATTAATACAAGTATTTTATTTTGTGCTGAACAATTTAATCGAAGCAATTATTTGTGAGGCAATCAATGCTTATCTGTATCATACAATAAATGAAAACATACTTGCATACGAGAGTTGTTTGATAAGTCTGTGACATTTCGAACTTGGCGGCCAGTGATTTTGATTTCAACACTACCCACGTCAACTACCATCTCTTAAAAGACTACTGTAAATGTGAGCAACCTGTGTTCGAGAGCTATTTAAAGCCGAAAACCTCGTGTGTTTTAACAAAAAAAAAAATAAAATTAATTTCGTGTGCTGATTAAGCATTATTTTTTTTCCGTAAAAAACCCAGGAAGAAAACCAAGGAAATGCTTGATAACTACTATGGGGACTCTGCTCCATTTTCAATGATTAAAAAGTGCTTTACTAAATTCCATTTTGATCGTACTAGCAGAGGTGATGTCGAACTTTCAGGTCACCCAAAAGAAGTAGTCACTTCAGAAAGAGTCAATAAAATCCATGGAATGTTATTAAACAATCGGAGAATGAAATTGCATGAACTAGCTGAGACCATAGGCAACTCAACTGACCGAATACATCACATCTTACTTAATATTTAGACATAAAAAAGCCATACGCAGGGAGGGTGCCGCGATTGGTTACACTCGATAATAGGCGTAATCGCGTGATAACTTCAAAGGAATGTTTGACGGTGTTCAGCGGTAATCCGAAAGATTTTTTGCGCCACTTTGTCACCGTAGATGGAACCTGGATACATCAAAACACATTAGAAAGCAATGAACAATCAAAACAGTGGAGTTCTCGGGTTAAACGTGCACTAAGGAAGGCCAAAGTGGGTCTGTGTTAGTGATGGGCGGGTCCGAGATGTTTTATTCGATTCTCTCGATTGTTGAAACATCTCGAATGCTCTCGATGGTATTCATTCGTATTCGAGTCAAGTCGTAAATGGCCATAAATGGCCGTCAGTCGGAACAATCCCTAAAACATCTCGGACTCGCCAACGATTCCTCTCGTTTTCAAAGCAACCCTACAACATCTCGGACTCGCTGCAAAAATACATATTTGTTGTTGCCGCTTGAATATTACAATTGCTTTAAAAAACATACAGAGTGGTACAAATCTATTGCCGTTGTTGCTACTCGTAAAATTCATTTGTTTCATAAGCGTCTCACTTCAGAAAATTTATTAATGTTTAAATAATTATTATTATTATGCACGACACTGTTTAGTTGTGATTGCAATAATGCAGCTCCTATGTATAGCATATTTTTCAATTTGGTTAATTTATTTATGTATTTGCCTCACTTCCATTAAAAATCCTACTTTCTTTATCAACAAACCTCATTCAGTTTATTTTATCAACTAAAACATATCATCAAAACAACAGCCGGCCCGCCGACTCGGAACAATCGCAAAAACGTCTCGCTTGTGTAGTCGAGATGTCATCGAAACAACCTCAGACTCGCCGACTCGGAACAATCGCAAAAACATCTCGATTGTGTAGTCGAGGAGCGAGTCAACTTTTGATTCGATTGTGATTTTGCAACGATGGCGATTCTCTCGATTGTCTAAACATCTCGGACTCGCCCATCACTAGTCTGTGTGGCCAATAAGGTTATGTATGGCCACAGTTTTTTGGGATGCATCTAATGTACATATCGTCGTACCATACGAAAACTAACATATTTAAAATTTCTGGCGAAAGCTATTAATAAAAAAATTCTGTACGAAAAGTAGAACATTTGACTTTTGGCCGACGAAAAGTAATAAAATCGAGTTTTGGCTGACGAAAAGTAATAAAATCGACTTTTGGCTGACGAAAACTATCAGTAATTATATACTGTTTTTACATTAAAATTGTTGTTGTTTAAACGAAATTGATAGTTTTCGTCAGCCAAAAGTGGATTTTATTACTTTTCGTCAGCCAAAACTCGATTTTATTACTTTTCGTCGGCCAAAACTTGAACTTTTTACTTTTCGTCAGCCACAAAAAATCTGATGTTAGTTTTCGTATGGTACGACGATATATACATATAAAAGTTGTTGCATATTTCATGGCGTAAATTAATAATAATAATACAATGGCGCTATTATAACTCTGGCGAGTTTTATGGCCGAGCTTCTCTCCCAATTCGAGGTGTGCTCCTTTTTGTTTTTCCTACTAATTGGGTGGACCTACAGTTTTATGCCGACTCCGAACGGCGAATGCATTTTTTGTGAGAAGCTTTTTCATGGCAGAAATACTCTCGGAGGGTATGCCAACGACTGCCGAGAGGTGACCGCTGCTCTTAAAAAACCCAATAATTGGATTTTTACTAATTAGAAAAATTGTTTTGGTGTTTTGCTCGGACCGTGGTTTGAACCCGAGACCTCTGGCATAGCAGGCGAGCACTCTACCCACTGCACCACAGCGGCCGGCGTAAATTGTGATTATTATATCCTGTGGTCTTTTGCGTTATTCATACAAAGATTTTGTCTGAGGGCATACCTAGTGAAATTTTTCTAGAAATTTCTAGACCATTTTAACCCTCTATCTGCATTTTTTAATTGATATTCTCTCTATGTGTTTCTAAAAAGGTTAAAAACAGCCATTTTCGTGGGAGTTAGAGGGTTAAAGGCTTCCGCAAAAAAAATTTCTCATTAAATTCTGTAGAAGAAGTCCGAGCTCAAAAACTTAATTTGAGGTCATTTTCTCTAAGATATTTTCAATAAAGTATTTGCACCTCCAGCTCAAACCATAAAACTTTAATCCCCTAAAAAGAAACTCAGACCCTCTGGACTAAGTCTGTAAGACATCCTCTTTCATAATTACTAGCGTTCATGCGTGTTGAGAAATCACTGTTGGACAGTGTTACCGGCGAATATTGCTCAGAACTTTTGGACAGATTCGCTCTTGATTTGAAGCAAAAACAACCGCATTTGGCATGAAAAAAAGTGTGTAGTCATCATGGCGAAAGTTCGTGAATTGAGTTACGATTTGCTACCTCAGCCACAATATTCTACAGATTTAGATGCCCCAGATTGTTTCCTGTTTTCAAACCTGAAGAAATGGCTGGGTGGTAAGAGATTCGGTTCAAAAGAAGAGATCATCACATAAACAAAAGCCTATTTTGAGAGTTGAAAAATCTATTTTTTTTTTTTGGAAGGAATAATAAAATTTGGAAAAACGCTGGACCAAGTGTACCGAGCTAGAAGGAGATTATGTTGAAAAATAAAATGTAGGTTTGCCGAAAACATTTTTTCTTATTCAAATAGTCACGAACTTATAAAACAACCCTCGCACATATGTATGTATATACATCAAAATAGATTCAAAACAACAGCAATAAGGTGAAGTAGTAAGAGAGTGTATTAATCAGAGAAAGAGGTTCAGTTCATCGATTGAATTGTGCAGATAATTGTCAACGGATACAGTAAATAGCAGAGTCCCTCTACTTTAGGGATTTGGAAATGAATAATAGATAGCATTGACAGACGGCAGCGATAATCTGGAATATCTAGCTAATTCGGAGTTAGCTTGAGAATTAATACAATGGCGCTTTTTTATAACTCTGACGAGTTTTATGGCCAAGATTCTCTCCCAATTCGAGGTGTGCTCTTTTTTGTTTTTCCTACTAACTGGAGGTAATCCGTTATATCTCTTGCGTTAGTCCCCAAAATTTTAGCGGATTAGGTAATTTTCTAATGACATCTCTGACGAGAAATCTCTATTGTAAATGAAAGTGAAGAAGAAAAACACAGAATCCAAGGCAGGTCTAGGAAGATATGCGCCTAGGCGAATTCAAAAATTTCCAATGTATTTTGTTATTAACCGTATTCGTTTGGGCAAGAGTTAGAGACTTGCGAAAAAAAAAACCACTGGTATAAAAACAAGTGAAAATTATACGACCGTTCGTTAAAGTAAAGGAATTGGGAAAAGGTGTGTTTATTTGATGAAATTCCAATTTTTATCGATAGATGCCTCCCCTATCTTCGAATCTAGGCAAGACTCAACCTAACACCGTTCGTTGAAGTACGGAATTGGAAAAAATTTTCTAACGAACGGTATTGCGTTGAATCTTGGCTAAATTTGAAGATAGGGGAGACATCTATTGACAAAAATTTGAAACCATTTCACTTATTCACAATAGAATAAATTGGCATAATCAGTAAAGATCAGTTTAATGAGTAGCTGGCATACCCTAAAGGGCTCTTAAATTCTCTAACATTTTGTATGGACACTGTCAGCAAAGAGGGCAGAATCCCGTACTTATAATCGGGCAGAGAAGTGCCCAAAAAACACTCCTATTGTAATTGGTAGAGTGTAGGTAATGCCAAAATGATGTTGTTGTTGTTGTTATAGCAGTACTAAGCCCTGCTTAGTCGGCACGATAGGCTCATAGATTGTCGTCAGGCTCACTTAACGGGAGACCCAGGAATGAGGCAGCATTTTTTGGGCTAGTCCATAGAGACAGGGGGGTTAAGTGAGTAGGTTTGTGTGGACATGAGAAGAGATGCTGTGTGTCATGCGGCGTCTCTCCACATGTCGGACATGCCAAAATGATATTTCGCCTTGGTTGAAATCTGAATTCGCTTGGCATTCGCCCATTCCTATTGAGCATGGTGTGAATTCGCTTTGATTTTGACATTACACTCGACCTTTGGAAAAAAAAAAAAGTTTTTGACTTCGTCGCTGAGCCTACCTCTCTTCAGATGTAATACTTGCCCTCTGTCAGGGTAAAATTTGAATCGAATTAAGTGTTGCGGTAATCGGAATTATCGCTGCCGTTTGTCAAGACCATAAGCTAGACTTTAATTAAGTGCACAAAGAAAAAACTTGTGTGCTCAATTTTTTATATATTTTTCTTTTAAATTTCACAGCTTGGTGGTTCAGCTTGAAGTTAGATACCTGCGGGCGTCAACCCCATTTAATGGTTGCAAAAATTTTAATAAACAAAAAAGCACTTTTTTATTTTCTCTCAGCAAAAAAAGATAAATAAATAAAACTGAACTTTATTTAGTTGAAAAAAAAACTACAAAAATTTGTGTTAGGGACGAAAGTATCACATAACAGCCATTTAAATACTAACTTATAAATTTTCAAATCCAACAAGAAGGGCTAAAGCTGCAGCTGCCGTCAGGTCGAAACCCCCACTTTTGGTATTAAAAAATAAATAAACCCGTATAAGTAAATATTTTATTGATGTATTGTGGAGCGATTTTCTGTCATTCCTTGTCAAGCTTGGCAAGCAACCAAAAAGTATAGAATATTTTATTACTAATAATTATTTAATACATTTAGTTTCTTTGTTTTTGTTTTTTTTTTTAATTTTTTTTATTAATTTTTATTTTTTTTATTTATTTTTATTTTTATTTTTTTTTTTATTTTTTTTATTTATTTTTATTTTTATTTTTTTTTTATTTTTTTTATTTCTTTTTTATATTTTTTTTATATTTTTTAATTTTTTTTTTTTTTATTTTTAATTTTTTTTTAATTTTTTTATATTTTTCTGATGTCACACGAAAACATGGTAGGTACCTAAAACGAGTTTGGTGTGTAGGAGAAATGCTGGTGACCGAAGTAAATACCAACAGATGTAAATATGTAAGTGCACAATTTCTCCACTTAAGTACTCGCTCATAATTGAACCTTTTTTTACATTTTGTAAGGGGAAATTTTTTTGTATAACAACCAAATCGATATTTTTGTAAATACTTGTGTTATGCAAATGAATGGTACGTAATTTTTTGCTCCAGCAAATGCACATTTAACATGCTTAAATGCCGGCACTTAAACATTTTTTTTTTTGTAAAAAAAAGAAAATAAGTAACAAATCAAAAAAGACAAACAACAATGCACTGAAAAAGAGAGAAAGAGGGCAAGAGAGAAACTACGAAATATCACGTAGGCCAAAGGCAAGCGACGCACAATGGCGTATTTGATGGCCATTTTGGAAATTAATTCAAAAATAGAAATTTATTATAGTACAAACATGTATTTAGTATCAAATAAAAGATAATAAAATTCTGCAACACATTGTAAACATTTTTGCTCGAAAATGTACTGTTTTTTTGTAATATACACTCAAGGTGCCACTTTTTTTTTTCATTTTTGGTGCGCAAAGTGATAAAATCGTGCATTAATCTTTAATTTCTAAGGGTGCGAACAGAGTGGGCGCTGATGCCGAGCGGAGCCGAGCCGAGCTTATTGACGCTTATTTTCATGCGAGAAGAAAATTTGTCTATAACACAGTGAATGCGACAATCAGCGCTGAAATTCTGTTTATTCCATGTGTTTTGCCTTTATGTGATTTAGTCTTATTTTTCATTTGTGTTTATAAAATTGCTGTACACGGTAATGGATTCATCTGATGAAGTGTATTTTGCTTCTCCTAGTGTGGTTAATGCAATTATTATCACAAAAGAATTTGGAAAACATCCAATTACACTAAAAATATATCAATTTGGTGAATTTCATCATTTATATAATGATTTAAGAAAATATCCAGCTAAAATTCTTTAAAAAAACCATTAAAAACATGATTTCACGCTAAAAAGTAAACATCAACCAACAATGCAAACAAGCGCGCAAAACGCTTTGAAACTGTTTTTCTCGCACTCATCGGCTTTGCTCTCTGCTCTTGTCGGCGTTCACTGTGTTATGCACAAGCTTATTTGTATTGACTTGTATGTAACCAGTTTTATCGCACTGACAATCTTTATCGCATTGACAATCTCGGCTCGGCTTTCAGCGCCCACTCTGTTCGCAGCCTAAGTTGATTAATAGGCTTGACAGACGGCAGCGATAATCCCGATTACCGCAACAATTAATTCGATTCAAATTTTACCCTGACAGACGGCAAATATTGCGTATTAACCAGAGACGAAAAATAGCTCTTATTGAATTTTTTGAAATCAAAAACGTTGGGCACATTTCAATGAAAAAATTTTTCCCTTACATTTAAAAGTTATTATGGGAATGAAAAATTTTTCTGTTGCTCATAACGATTATATTCAGATTTTTATTTTTTCAATTGCCTCATAACTGTTATTCATGAGAAAAATTTTTTTCCGTTGCTCATAACATTTATTTTGAAATTTTTATTTTTTCCATTGCCTCATAACAGTTAATCATGAAAATAAATTTTTTCTGTTGCTTATAGCTAATTTTTATTTCAGATTTTTGATTTTTACGTTGTATTGTGAGTATTATTTTGTGGAATTGGTTCCTTTTTTTGCTCATAGGACTTCATCTTTCGGTATCTAGTGTATGTAATTGGATGGTGCTATGTAATACAGTATATTTATTTTATTCCCAAATCCAAAGCTAGAATGTTTCAATTGGTACTAGCTGTAAATATATCCTAACTAAAATTAAAAAATACTGATTGGAAATCGGTAGGATTTTTTTCCGAGCAAACGATTTTTCGAAAATAAAATAATCGATCTCGTGATAAGAATCGATAGCAATAAGAAAACAAATCATTGTGGTAGTCAGACTTGGCACGATATTGTCCGGAAGCTTCGATATGTATGTACATTAGAGTGCGTTTAAAATTCAAATTAACGATATTTTACTGTATCGCCCCCTCAACATGGTTAAAGAAATTACGGATAAATTTTGGTCCAGATTGGTGGCTGTTAAGGCGCGGTGCATTGTGGTGGAAAATCTATGACGGTTAAAAAACCAAAATATTTTTGTAAATTATATAATACCCAAAATCAATACTTCTATACCCAAGGATAACAAATATAAATTTTGGTCCCGATTGCTTAAGGTTTAGTGGTCTTTCACGGGGTTCAAGTTTCAGATGGCCATAGAACTTACATTTTTTACCCCTGTGACACTCCACTAAACCGCCACCAATCGGGTACAAAACTTATGTGTGATATCTTTGACCATGCTACTACCGATTGAGGGTCTTTTTATGAACTTTGAATTTTTTCATACAAATTAAACGCACTCTAATGTACATACATATAACGTTCTATTATATTTATTGACTAATCCATACCCGCGAAGTCTTCCGCGGAAGAAAATTCAATATTTTTTACAAGCTTTTATTTAACTTCACTTTTTGTATGTATGTCGTGGAATTTTGCAACGAACATTTAAGATACTTCTAGTTGAGCTAGGTACTTGAAATTTGGAACATAGTTCAGGACCCGAAGACAATGCAATGTGAAATAAAAAAAAATCCGATAGATGGCGCTGGTGTCGAGATATTTGTAAAATTCGTATTTACCGACCGAATTTGTTCATATTCGGTATATATATTGCCTATGAGAAAGTAAATACATCCGAGGAAAAAAATCGCCGCTAGGTGGCGCTGGTGTCAAGATATTTGTAAAATTCGTATTTACCGACCGAATTTGTTCATATTCGGTATATATATTGCCTATGAGAAACTAAATACATCTGTGGAAAAAAATCGCCGCTAGGTGGCGCTGGTGTCAAGATATTTGTAAAATTCGTATTTACCGACCGAATTTGTTCATATTCGGTATATATATTGCCTATGAGAAAGTAAATACATCCGAGGAAAAAAATCGCCGCTAGGTGGCGCTGGTGTCAAGATATTTGTAAAATTCGTATTTACCGACCGAATTTGTTCATATTCGGTATATATATTGCCTATGAGAAAGTAAATATATCCGTGGAAATAAATCGCCGCTAGGTGGCGCTAGTGTCAAGATATTTAGAAAATTAGTATTTATGAACCAGATTTGTTCCTATTTTGAACACGTATTACGAAGTAATCTATTCACAAAAGAGTATAGTAAAACCAGATATTAGATGTAATATGCATTGTAAAACTAAAAAGGCAAAAATAAAACAAAGTAAAAAAATTTTTTTAAAAAAGCTTTTATTTAATATTAATATAACAATTTACTAAAAAGGAAAAAAATAATTTTTTTATATTTTTGAACAAGATTTATATTAGTCCTTAGTTCATTTGGATCTTAATTTCAATCTAAACATACATTTAACGTATTTCTTCAAAGCATTTCTGTATATGTATCAACATAAATAAAAGCGCGGGTACTCATTACATATTCATGTTATAAAACCGTATTGGCGAAATGGAAGGAAGCGATAAAAACTTTAAATTCCAATTACGTAAGATATGCATTACGTAAAGAGCACCCGCGCTTTTATTTATGTTGATACATATACAGAAATGCTTTGAAGAAATACGTTAAATGTATGTTTAGATTGAAATTAAGATCCAAATGAACTAAGGACTAATATAAATCTTGTTCAAAAATATAAAAAAATTATTTTTTTCCTTTTTAGTAAATTGTTATATTAATATTAAATAAAAGCTTTTTTAAAAAAATTTTTTTACTTTGTTTTATTTTTAAATTATAAAATATTTAAAGTAAAATTGGCAATACACCAAAATAAAAATCCAAGCGAAATCCATTCGAAACCTAAATTAAAATCGAATTAATTTATGATCTTCCACCAAGCTTCAGTTCTCCCTCTTTCTCTCTCTCTCTCTTTCCCTTTCCTATTCCCTCTCTCCCCCCCCTCAATCTTTAACTATCGCTATCTCAATCTTTTTTCACTTTCCTTAGCTAAAAAGCCAGATGGGCTAAGAAGGATGGGCGACAACGCACACTTTTCCAAAGTTGTCTAAGCTCGATGTAGTGGCCCATATTCCAAATATCATTGATTTACGCAAATAGACTCCGAGTTATAAGGATTTTAAGGACTTCTACTGAAGGGGAAGGAAAGTAGGGGGACTTTTCTGTGTACCATATATGATTTACACGAAGGCTTATCTAAAATTCACTTGCGAGGAGTAAACGCTGTTTTTGAAAATCACAACCGAAGACCTTTAGCATGGACAACAAATTCCTACCACACTAAGCCATCTAATCGTACATTCACGTACATATGTATCTCATATTATTCACCAAAAAATAAAGTCCTATAACCAAAAAAAGAAACATATTCTGCAAAATAATACTCACAATATAACGAAAAAATTAAAAAATTTGAAATGTAGAAGTTATGAGGCAACGGAAAAAAAATAAAAATTTTAAAATAAAAGTTACGAGCAACGGAAAAATTTTTTTCTCATGAATAACAGTTATGAGGCAATTAAAAAAATAAAAATCTGAACATACATACTCGTTATGAGCAACAGAAAAAAATATTTTTCAAACATAATAGTTATGACTGAAAAATATTTTTTTTTCGGTTTGAAATAACTTAAGAAATGAAAGAAAAAGATTTTTGAATTTTTTAATTGTTATAAAGCATTTTTTTTTGAATATTTCTTATAACAGTTATGTCTCTGGTATACAACAAAGCAGCTAAAGGAAGGTAGGCACAGCGGCGAATTCAAAAACTTCGTTTTTTATTTCCACAGGTAGAGTGTAATGCCAAAATCAAAGCAAATTCGCATCATGGTCAATAGGAATGGGTGAGTCCCAAACGAAAATTCAGATTTAAACCAAGGCGAAATATCATTTTGGCATTACACTCTACCAAGTACAATAAGAAAATAAATTGGAAATTTCTGAATTCGCCTATGCGCCTACCTTCCTAGACCTGCTCAAGGCAAATTCATTCATATGGTAATGGTAAGTGAACAGCTGACTTCTTCTTCTCGTTTTTAACTCGTCGTGTACAGAAGAATGTCATACAAAGAAATATTTGACTTTGAGGAGTTTGACATTCTGATGGACAAAAACTTAAAGCGAATCGAGGCGAATATTGCCGAATTCGCACTGCTATTACCATAATGAATTTGCCTTGGACCTGCTTTGGATTCTCCTTTTTCTTCACTTTCATTCAAAATAGAGATTTCTCGTCAGAGATATCATTAGAAAATAACTTAATTCGCTAAAACTCAAGAACTCAAGAGATAATCCGGATAACCTACAGTTAATTCTCAAGTTAACTCCGAATTTGATATTCCGGATTATCGCTGTCGTCTGTCAATGCTATAAATTAATAAGGCTATTCTGGCAACTGTCTTTTTAAAGACAACTAACATTCGGGAGGAAACAATTCGTTTTACTCCTTTGGAAATTATCACCATTTACCCCACTGTGCGACGATTGAGAGTGAGTATAAAATGAAACATGAAAAAACAGTAAAATGTGGACAGCGAAATATGTACATAAATTTTTATGCAGACAGACAGTAGAAGTATGTACAACGTGGCCGCTGATAATTGGTAGTGTGAAGCAAAGCGAAATTGATTGGATAAAGAGAAATAACGACAAAACAAACAAATAACAAAATAAAAGTTTGTAAAGGTACATACGTGCATACATACAACACATGTACAACCAAGGTGGGTTAAAAACAATTTGACTTTTGATAAACACATGCATGTAAAGAAAACAAAGAAAAACAAAAACAAAAAAAAATACAAATAAAATGATAAAACATGGAAAATTACAAACGCACACAAGCGTAAAAGTTTTAACTGCACGCATGCATATGTACATACATATGTACCTACATAACGCACATTAAATCATAAAGTGACACAACTCAAAATTTTCTTTAATCGATTTTTTTATTTTTTTCATAAACCGATACACAGAACATAAATAACCCAGTGACTAACAAAAAGTCTATGCAATCAGCGTCTCTTTTGACTGAAAAATAATCATTATACATATGTATGTACATAGGTGACTTTTGGCATGTCGTTACATAGCTACTTGTAAAGAAAAAAAGTATTTCAGCTGTTCTGAAAATTTTTGCATTTTGAGTTGTGTCACTTTATGATTTAGTGTGCGATATGTACGTAGGTATGTACATAACTAGTTATACATATATGTATGTGTATTTAAGACTGCATTTATCTATCGAAAATTGCCATGAATAGAGAAGAGGGTACAAAATTATAATTGACAAAAAACAACTGCGTAAACAGCTGTGAAAACAAATAAATTGAGAGTTGTGGGTGTTGTTAATATTGCAGTCGATGTAAAGTGGAGCTTTAAAATACCAATTAACAGCGAGACAGAAAACAAAAAAAAAACGAAAAAAAAACATTAAGGGCCGTTTACTCAAGCTCCGGTTAAGCACTTAACCACAGATTTTTGTCCGGTTAAGTAATTTATTTGACAGCTCACCATACAATTTACGTCAAACTAACCAGCGGTTAAATTAATCAGATGTTGAGTAAACGGCCCTAAATAAGTGGCGATTAAATTTTTAATTAAAAGGTTTTTTGAGTAAAAAAGTGAAAAAAATGTTCGATCGTGAAATTTTATAATTGCTTAAGATGTGTTTTTGTTTTTATTTTTTATTTAATTTTATACATATTTTTTTAACTTTACGTACTTTTAATTTAATTTTTTATGTGTAGGTATACTGTATGTATGTAATTTTATATTCATTCCACCTTTAAACTTTTTCTAACGTCATCTGCATCATCAAATCTAAAAAGCCAACATTGAAGGCAACCAAAAGCAGCACAAAAGACAATAAAACAAACAATATATGTATAATATATACATACATATCGCTAGCTTAGAGTGCAAACTGTGTAAGTCCACTTTTATGAAAAAGTGTATTTTTATGTAGAACGCTATAAAAATCAAATACGCACCACGCTAAACAAGTCTGTGATACTTGTCATATTTCCATTCGATGTTATTCAGTGATACGCAAATTGTGTAAGTCCAAAAACCGAAGAAAATTGTGTAAGTCCAAAATATTTATATGAACAGAATTTTTTTTTCAATTCGAAATTTTTTTTAGTTTTTGTTTTTTGCCTCTCCTACAAAGTTTGAGAAAAAGGACTTACACAGTTTGCACTCTAAGCTACCCTGTAGGGAAAATCTCTAGTTCCGAACTAGGTCGCTTCTAGTGCATTTTTCGACACTACTAGTGCGAGCTAAATCTCTTTTGCATGTTATCAACTGGCGAATTTAACACGGCGATGTCCTAGGCGGTGTCAATTGTCACCCTCTGCACTACATTTTCGATAGTTCCGAACTAGTACTAAATTCTACAGTTTACACTAGTTCGTTTATTGGCACATTTTCGATAGTTCTGAACTAGCTACAAGTACATACCTACAAATTCTACAGTTTTACATCTGCCGCTTAAGTGCAGACTTTGACACACTTCATGCAAGTGGCGCGATGGCCGACTGGCTAACGCATGTGCCTTTCAATCTGAGGGGCGCGGGTTCGAATCCTGTCGGTGTCAAGGTGGCTGATAATTTTTTTTTTTATTTTTTTTTTTTTGACTAATATTTTTTTATTTATCTATTTAATAAAATTTACAGTAATATTTAAAAAGTAATAAAATAAAAAAAAAAAATTAAAAATAAGCCTGAGGGATCGGGAAAGCATAATTAGGAGAACATTTCATTTCATACAAGTTAAGATGCAAATAGAAAACTCTTTATATGAAACGCTTCACTAAACATCTGAGAATTGCAGAAATATACAAAGCCGACGGAAACTGAACGAACGAAAAATTTTCATAGAATTTTTGTCACTTCGAAATTGCATACAAATCAAAGTGTGTCTTATAATGGTCACTCAATTCACTCCTCCTGAACTGGTGAGGGTCTAACTACAATTGATCTAGTTCCCTTTTGACACCTTTTCGGTAGTTCGGAACTAGAAATTTTGCACTACCTGCAGGGTAGCGATATGTATGTTTGTATGTATGTACATAAGCACAGGTAAAAGGCATATTCATTCGTGTACAATCGAGCTCAGCAACAAAAACAAAACAATCAAGTAATAAAAATTTATGTACTTATGTATGTATATACATATAAAACAAAACCGACTCTTTACTTTTACATTCGCTTGCAAATGTATATGTACACGTAAAGATGTTTGTGCATACGTTTGTTTGTTGCTTTGTGTTTTATGTATGTATGTACATACATGTGTACATATATGCAGTTTGACTGCAACGAAAATGCATATCTACGGGTGCAATAAACGTCATCAAGGTTAGTTAGCCGCGGCTGTTCACACAAGGCAGCTGCTGCTGCTGCTGGTCTATTTACGCGTCGATGGCTCTGCTGGCTGCTGTTGTGCTGTTGCTTACATTGCTATGTTGGCGGTGCAAATTCTGCTGCTGTTAATGCAGCTGCGACGCTCTACAGCGTAACAAATACAATGCAATGATGTGCTGTTAGCAGCAAAATCTCAGCTGCTGCCATGTAGGCTCGTTGTTGTTGTAACAGTAAATGCACTTTTGATTGCATTTACATCGGTACCTTTAATATGTACAGAAATTTTCTTGCAAGTACATAAATATTGAATGTTATTAATAGTTATTAAAAGACTAAGTAATATATGTACATATGTACCTACCTACTATGTAAATAAAAAGTATAACATTTATCGATTTTTTGCCAGAGAAATTTAATAGTGTGAATGTAGATACATATGTATGTATGTGCATCTTACTAAGGCAAACGGATGATGGTGTAAGATTTCAAGTGGATTTGTTTTTAATAAACAAACATTTTTATGTTATCTTCACCCTACCCTTCTTAACCAATTTTATTGATAATATTCGCCTACATACAAATTTATCTTATTGCCCATTAATTGTTAATATGTACATATAATGTACCTACATAGACAAAACAATGCGGAGTATAATATTTTCTTTAATTGCGCCTTAACGTCTCCTTTGGTCTTTGGCAAAATATGAATGTAGTATGTATGTATGCAACAGACCTGTTATTTAATGATTAAAAATTTTAATGATTATTAATTAAAGCATGTTTTGTTGTTGTAACTATTTAATGATTAATTACGATTATTTTCACCTTTTTAATGATTAAAAGTTAATTAAATTATATAAAAAAAATAATTAATCGATTAATTATTTTTAATTGCACAATTATTTAGATTATTTTCAATTATTTTTAATTGCATGATTAACGCAATTACTTGATTATTTTCAATTATTTTTGATTTTTTTTAATTGCATGATTAATACAATTATATGATTATTTCAAATTATCTATGATTTTTTTAATTGCATGATTAGTACAGGAGCTCGGCCTCCTGTATCCGTCATTGCGCGTGGTACGGAGCTTTGGCCTCCGCAGACCACGTAACAGTGACCACTTTTGTAAAAAATAAATGGGTGAAGCCTTTTAAGGCAGACTGAGGGCAATAACGCGACCATTACGGACTTTCGAGCCTGGTGCTCAACCCACCACCCGATGGTAGCCTGACGGCAGTACCGGGGCGTTCGGTACGATGACAGTAGAACGTTTAGTGCGGTTAGAGTCCCGCACTGAAAGGGTAAAGGCTTTCGATGCTTCCTCCTCGTTAAAAAAAAATATATATATATATGTATACACATACATACATGTGCACATGCATACATACATACAAACATTCATGCACACATACAAACACACATACATGTATATACCCAGCAGTATTTATCAGCTGGAAAATAGCACATATTTCCTGCTGAATATTCAGTAGAGATGTAGTTCCAAAATCTGAACTTTCGCTTTCGTTTTTATATAGAGGTGGCGTCGAAAATCAACTACCTAAAAACTGCCGAACGAGAAGGGAGAGTTTCCATATGAAAAAAGGGCTGAATACGTAGGGAGAACTTCCATAGCATATATTTCAATACACCTGATGTCTTCACTGCGTGTTCAGTTATTTTTTCAGGCATGATTTTTGAACTCAGTTTCAGGGTATTTTTCATACTGAATATTCTACTGAATATGCACCTCCTTACCTCAAATACTGCTGGGTATGTACATACCTACACATACCTATTTTCAAAAATAATTTAAAATAATCATATTAAAGAAAATAATCGCAAAATTGAAAATAATCGAGCAATTAAAAATAATCATACAATTAAAAAAATTTTGGCAATTAAAAATAATCAAACAATTAAAAATAATTGGCCAATTAAAAATAATCATGCGATTAAAAAAAATTATGTGATTATATGATTATTTCCGTTTATTTTTTTAATGGTTAGTAATCATGATTTTTTTTACAATTTTTTTAATTTAATCGATTACACTGGATCACAAAATTAAATTTGTTGTCTGTACTTTGGACGTGACTACCCTATATATATGTAAAATCGGTCGCTGAATCCGAAAATCGGGTTCATTTTTAATTCTATGGGAAGGTTTTTGAGATATCGGCAATTAACCGTTATTTGGCCAATGGCTCCACTTAATGCTGACTGTCTCTTTAACGGAGTGAGCTATCTTCCCTGAGGTAACACCAAACGAAAGAAAATTAAATTTCCTTTTCATGGCTCCTATAACATTTTTCTCTAACTCTTATAGTTTCTGAAATATTGACGATTAAATTTGAATTTTTTCGATTTTTTACGATTTTTTGAAGAAAAAATTGATTTTGTCAGGCAATAGCTTTAAAACCAATGTCCTCACCTTCGGTTTTACTCCTTTACGTGAAGCTCCATTCTATTGGGAAAAAGATAAGCTATCAACGAAGAAAATCCATGCTAAAATGGAAAAGTTATAGGGGATCAAGTAGATACAGGCACGTCGCGCAATGCCTCTGCACGGGTATATTCTATGCATGTTATACCCGTAAATGGGCTTGTATCTACTGCGCTGCCAACGTGCTGCTACTGCAGATGTGTAGGTATTGGTACAACATGCATAGAATATACCCGTCCAGAGGCATTGCGCGACTTGGCTGTATTTACTTGATCGCCTATAACTTTTCCATTTTACCATGGATTTTCTTTGTTGATAGCTTATTTTTTTGGTAATGGAACGAAGCTTCACACAAAGGAGTAAAACCGAAGATCAAAACATTGGTTTTAAAGATATTACCTGACAAAATCAATTTTTTCTTCAAAAAATTGTAAAAAATCGAAAAAATTCAAATTTAATCGTCAATATTTCAGAAACTATAAGAGTTAAAGAAAAATGTTATAGTAGCCATGAAAAGGAAATTTAATTTTCTTTCGTTTGGTGTTACTTCAAGGAAGATAGCTCACTGCGTTAAAGAGACATTCAGGATTAAGTGGAGCCATCGGCCAAATAACGGTAAATTGCCGATATCTCAAAAACCTTCCCATAGAATTAAAAATGAATCCGATTTTCGGAATCAGCGACCGATTTTACATATAGATAGGATGGTCGCGTTCAGAGTATTTTTTGGCTGTAGAGCAGTGTTATTAATTGTCCGCTTAACGTAAGACAATTAAAATAATCATTAAAATTAAAAAATCCAAAAAAATTAATCATTATTAATTTTAATCGGAATTTAACAGGTCTGGTATGCAAGCATATTTATTGCCAAAATTATAATTTCATTAGTTGGCGAAGTCGGCTGTGTTCAACTAGGTATAGATTTTTATTTGATATACAGCTGTGTAAAATAGAAAACATATTTGCGAGAGCAGAATTTATACAGACATAATATGTACCTACATATCGCACGTTTTATGCAATAGGGATTTAACTCAAAAAAATTTTTTTTTGGGAAAACGCAAATAAATTTTTATAATTTCAAATGGTTTCCTTCTACGGCTAACTACAAAATCACTTTTATTTCCGCCATTTTTATCTTTTTGGGTATTTTTTAAGACTAGACTCAAAGGCACTACCCAGTTATTGAAATATATGGCAAAATCCCAGAAATCGAAAATTTCGAGTTAAATCCCTATTCCATAAAACGGGCGATATGTATGTATGTACATATGTATATGTATTTGTTTATAGACGATCAAGCTTTCACAATTTTGCTCACAACTGTAGTTGTTGCAATGTGCGTGTACGTGCAAAGCAAATAAATAAATAAACTTAGCGGTGCCCGATGCAAAATCAATATTGACGTCAGTCATAATGAGGCTATTGGACTTCAGAAACAACATGAAATTAAAACAAGAACACAATAAAAACATGTTAACAGAAACAACAAAAAAAACTGGCAACCTCATCGTGCGACAATAAGGCATGCCGCCATTTGCTGACACAGCTTGGCACAGTTTTCACACAAAAAAAAAAAGAAATAAACGAACAAAAATTAAACAAGAAAAAAACTGTCTAATTGGTGGCAATAATCTGGTGCGTGGGTGTTTGCTATTTGACAGCGCACACGACCAACGACCAACGAACTACGAACGACCAACGCAACGAAGCGGGTAGTGACATTTTCTTTGCATTTTCCACCCATCAATTTGGCATAGCATTAGATACCCCGCAAAAAGTGGGACCATGTAATATGCTAGTACAGGACCAGGTTACGTTGTGACAGTTCCTAGTTACAGAGGTGGTCCAAATATATGAAAAAATATGGTTACATTAACATTGCGATATCATTGGACATGACCACCCCTACTTCACCGCTGCATAACAAAGGACTATATAAACAACCACCCCATTTGGGCCATAGACTAGTATGCTTACAGTGGACCACGTTTTAAACTACATGCCAATACCCTAGACCGAGCCAAATTGCCGACCAACCACGAATTAGTTGGCGGCGAACGACAATTTACATTCGATGTGGTCCGATGCAGCATAACATGTAACCACGTCCGTAACCACGTCCCTTCAGACCTACTTTATAGCCCCATCCCATTGGACTACCTGGTCCTCAAATTTTTGAAGGGTATGTATCCACATACATACATACATACATATACAGTGTTGGAAAAAATAATAGGGACACGAGAAAAATTTTGCAATTCTCCATTAATTTCATTTTAAGACCAAATAATAATTTCCATATCGTTGGCTTCGTGAGCAAATGTGCTAAGTCCAATTTTTTTTAAAATCGAGATTTTGATGCAGTAAGATAGTACAACTAAAAATACATCGTCTGCCAAAAAGAAGTTACCATAATGTCTGTTTTTCATGCAGTAATGCAGTGTTAAGCAAATGTGCTAAGTCCATAAAAATTTTTTTTTTTTCAAAAATCTACGTGCTAAGTCCAGGTGTAAATAAGAAATTATTAGTTTTTTTAATTTGTTTCGTAGAATGATATAGAATTATTACTACTTTGCTTTAATAAGCATGGCTTGGGACTGCAAACGTTAATAATTTGCGGGAGTGGCTAGCTTCCCACCAATTTGATATGCAAACTAGTTTGCGGTACTTTTTACATTTTTATTATACATTTTTACATTTTATTATATTTTCTATAGAGAGGGTACAGTATAATGTGGGCGTGGCCACACCCATTATCAACAGTGTTATCTGTCATCAGACCCAGCCTAAAATATTCTTGTTAGTGCAAAATTTCCAGTTTTACAATTTGTTTTTAAGTAGGCGTGGTTATAAACCGATGTTGCTAAAATTTTACTATAAGTAATAAAATTACATACATATGTACCTACACCAAGTTCCGCGGTAATATCTTAATTATTTGTCGAGTTATGGCCTCCGAAATCTCTTAGATTCACGATGCCACGCCCATTTTCAAAAATATTTATGGTTTCTGTTTTTGTCCATAGTTGGACTCATGCCGCAAACTTTCAATGAATTATTTTCATATTTGACAAAGACGTCGCTTAAAATGTTTTTATTGGGCCACTTTATAGTTGCCATATATAAAAGTGGGCGTGGTCGCACCGATTTGCACTATTTTTCGTCCAAACGTTTGCCTTAGCAAGTAAATCACGCTTTCCAAATTTAAGCTATATATCTACTACCGTTTCTGAGTTATTGATGACTTATAAAACTTTTAGAATTTATCCTTTCATAAGTGGGTGTGGCACCGCCCATTTTCGAAAATTTCAATTTATTTCTTTATAACGGCGAAAGCTCATTGCATGGATGGAATTTCATCCACTATCACTTTTTGCGTGTTTTTCGATA
Source organism: Urophora cardui (assembly GCA_960531455.1). Classification (NCBI taxonomy): domain Eukaryota; kingdom Metazoa; phylum Arthropoda; class Insecta; order Diptera; family Tephritidae; genus Urophora; species Urophora cardui. The sequence continues at coordinate 131,772,466 of OY482672.1, forward strand.
TATACTATATGGGGAAAGTGGGCGTGGTTATCATCCAATTTCGCCTATTTTCAATACCAACCTTCCCTGTCTAGTTAGGAGCCTCTGTACCAAATTTCATCAAAATATTTCAATTTTACTACGTACAGTTGAGTATAATAATTTGTGAGAAAATGTGCTAAGTCCACCTAAAAAAAAACAAAATCATAGAAAGCAAATGTGCTAAGTCCTACAGAACCTCATAACTTTGGACAGGCTTTATATTAAAATGTGCCGATAACTGGTATTTTAGCACGATCATCTGAGGAAGAAAACTGCATTTTCAGATTTTTAAAATAGTAACAACAAAAAAAGTTAGGTGGTTTTTTGCCTCTCCTGAAAAGTTACCAGAAATGGACTTAGCACATTTGCTCACGAAGCCAACGATATGTTGATGTTTACACGGAGAGGACATGCTTCATTGACTCTGGGGTGGTTTTTGTATAATACATAATTTAATTTTTATAAACAAAAATAATGAAATGTATAATTGAAGTTGGAAAAAATAATAGGGACAAACTTTAAATTCGATTGTTTTTTCAAATAAACTGCACAATAACTGCTGCAGCTACATTTCGTCGTACCATACGAAAACTAACATATTTAAAATTTCTGGCGAAAGCTATCAATAAAAAAATTCTGTACGAAAAGTAGAACATTTGACTTTTGGCCGACGAAAAGTAATAAAATCGAGTTTTGGCTGACGAAAAGTATCAGTAATTATATACTGTTTTTACATTAAAATTGTTGTAGTTTAAACGAAATTGATAGTTTTCGTCAGCCAAAAGTGGATTTTATTACTTTTCGTCAGCCAAAACTCGATTTTATTACTTTTCGTCTTCCAAAACTTGAACTTTTTACTTTTCGTCAGCCACAAAAAATCTGATGTTAGTTTTCGTATGGCACGACGATTTAAACTAATGTTTAGTTGAAGCTCCTTTATTTTTTATAACTTCCTTACATCTTCGTGGCATAGGGTTTACCAAATCAGCGCAATTTGCAACTGGTATTAAGTACCAAGCTTCTTTAATTTTTTTCCATAACTCTTGCTTATTTTTCCATTTTTGACCCCTCATCGTCTTCTTTAATATTCCCTAGAGGGCTGAGGTTCGACGGCTGTGAGGGCTACTCCAAAACAGCAGCTTTCTTACGTTCAAACCATGAGTTTTCGATTCTGGGGGCATGTTTGGGGTCATTGTCATGCGTAAATCGCCATCTAATGATATCAAGGAGAGTTTAAATGATTCAGTTTTGAGTAGAACCATTCGCAACAGAACTCGAGAAGTAGGACTAAGTGAAAGAAATCCCAGAAAACTTCCGTACCTGAGAAAAAATAACGTAGGTCAACGAACTGAATTCGTTCCGAGGATGCCACCGTGCTTGATAGTCTTTCTGGTGTATCTGGGGTGAAATTCTGCATTCTACGGGCGTTGAACGAACATTATGCAATCCGAGCCAAATAAATTTACTATTGTGTCATCAGACTAAAGAACGTTATTCAAGTTTTCCGGCCAAATGTTCCTCTGAGCGAATTCAATTCGTTGACTTACATTCTTTTTGTTCAGATACGGAGCTTTTCTGGGATTTCTTTCACTTAGTCCTACTTCTCGAGGTCTGTTGCGAATGGTTCTACTCAAAACTGAATCATTTAAAACCTCCTTGATATCATTAGAAGGCGATGTAAGCATGACAATGACCCCAAACATGCCTCCAGAATCGAAAACTCATGGTTTGAACGTAAGAAAGCTGCTGTTTTGGCGTAGCCCTCACAGCCGTCGAACCTCAGCCCTCTAGGGAATATTAAAGAAGGCGATGAGGGGTCAAAAATAGAAAAATAAGCAAGAGTTATGGAAAAAAATTAAAGAAGCTTGGTACTTAATACCAGTTGCAAATTGCGCTGATTTGGTAAACCCTATGCCACGAAGATGTAAGGAAGTTATAAAAATGAAGGAGCTTCAATTAAACTTTAGTTTAAATCTAACTGCAGCAGTAATATTGTAGATTATTTGAAAAAACAATCGAATTTAAAGTTTGTCCCTATTATTTTTTCCAACCTAAATTATACATTTCATTATTTTTGTTTATAAAAATTAAATTATTATACAAAAACCACCCCAGAGTCATTGAAGCATGTCCTCTCCGTGTAACTATCAATATATAGTAATTATTGTTTAGTCATAAAATGAAATAAATGGAGAATTGTAAAAGATTTCTCGTGTCCCTATTATTTTTTCCAACACTGTATGTATATACCCAATAAACACAGACGCGAGGATGATATCGCGGCGAATTCGAGGCGAGTTCGCGAAAGCAGATTTTCGCGAATGTAATTTATCGCACTCGCCTCGAGTTCGCGGCAAGTTCGAGAAAATCAATTTTCGCGATATCATTTTTTCTATTTTTTTTTTTTAAGTGCTCTGTATTATTTTATACGGATTTAACCCATCGCCAGTAAACCAAACTCTGAACTTTAAATTTTTCGAAACGCCATTTATAAAAAAATCTCGAATCGCTAATGAACAAATTTTCGAATCGCCAACGATCAGAGAATGAACCAATTTTCGAATCACCAACGATCAGATAAATTAAAAATTCTAGAATCGCTAATGATGAAATGATGAATCGCTAGCGATCCGAGAATGAACAAATTCTCGAATCGCTAGTGATAGGTGACATGCCTACGAATTCGGATTCGCCGATCTATCGCCGCGATAATATAATCAGAGAAAGCGAATCCGACGCGAATTCGAGGCGAATCCGTTGTGTTTATTGGGTATGTATATAAATATACGATTATGTACTCCCTAAAGATTTGTGTCGGATTGCACTTTTTCGGATACAGTTGGGCATGAGTTGCTCCCCAAGTAATCGGTTTCTGGTTTTCGGCCGCGCTTTACAAAAAATAACCCTCAGCCGGCAGAATTGTTTCTGGGGTAATATCTATGGACCCATCCAACTATGTACCAACAAAAATCTCGTGAACTATAAGCATCCGGCACGTTTTGATTTCATTTTTGAGATATGTGAGAGGCCCTCTAACCTTCTGAAGCAGTATTTTTTCTCGGACCGTGGTTCCTTAATGTAAAGCCGGCCCTTTTGGTAGACAGATGGAAATCTGAGCCGATAAACACTTTATAGATACATATATCCATCTATAAACTGCATACATATGTACATACATGTATTATTTATTATTTTACATATTGAACTCACCACTTGGCTGCTTGTTGTTATTGCCAACGCCGCCGCCGCTGCTGCTTCCAGTATCAGTGGACGTGGCGGAGAAAGTTGCGCGGCCACCGCTAACACTTCCACCCACACCGCTATCGCCGTTAGCTGAGGTGGTGGTGTTTCCAACGCCAACGCCCCGGCGAACATTAGCGACATTACCAGCTGTAGGTGCAGTGCCGCCACTTTCGTCCTCCTCCAAAATGCGTTCAACCATTTTTTCGTAAGACACCTTAGCACAATTCGCGAGTTTATGATTTTTCGCTGCGTTTCTCAAATAACGATATACTATATATTATTTATATGAATGTTATTTACTTATATATGAATTTTCACTTTTACGGACGAATAAATTTTCGTAAAAATTGTTATTTATGGACTATTGGCGTTTTGAATGGTAGAATTTGGAAACTGGTATAACAACGTTTTGCAACGCGTTTTTTTTTATTTGTTCTGCTGTTGTGCCGCAGGCTCACTGAAATTTTATACTTTTAGGTATGTATATAATGAACCTATACGTCTTTATCACGTACAATGAAGTTTATTTATAAGAGCAATGGCATGTACCTTTGTAGGTAAGTGTACACGCTAAACACTAACAATAATTTTTAATTATTATTATAATAGTTTTGCGCTTTACACAATTTTCGAAAAATTCCCAATTGGAGGATTTTTAAAAAACTTTTATCTTGAAAAGTTTTTTGAAGATTTTTAGCTGTTGAAAATGTTTTAGTTTTATGAAATTTGTTTTTTTTTTTTTTACCAATTTTGCACTATTAGTTTTCTTTTTTTTTTTAAGAATTGAATAATTAATAAGTACGTACATACGTATGAATGTCTTAGCACTGCCGGCAATTTTATTTTCTTATTGGGACTAATGAGAACTTCCCAAAACACCAAAACCTGTACAAACAAAAAAGATAAATCGAAATATCAAACGCTTTTCTTTTCCGGATGTTTAGATTTCCTGTACAATTTCCCCAGTTTTATTTTTAGTGGGCTCCACTTGTTATACTTATGCCCCCACTCTACGGGTTGACACGACGCGACGCAACTCAACTCAACTTTTGACTTGTTGCCTTATTCAATACCAATTTCAGTCTGGTCTAGAAGAGCTGTATTCAATAGTTTGTTGGCGTTGTCTGCTGCCGTTTTAACGTTTAAATTTTTAATTTTCTTTGTTTAATTTTTCATATTCCAATATGTATTTACTTCACCTTTCCCTCTATTCACTTCCTCCTAAACCAGTCAGTCAGATGTTCTGCTTCCTCTTTGCCTGCTTCATTCTACCGTAGGCTTCGGCTTCGGCTACTGCTGGTGTTCGTCGTTGCCGCCGCTGACTGCGATGTTTACTTTGGTTAAGCTGCGCTGCGCTGCTTTTGTATTTGCTTAAAATGTGCTGTTAATTACTTTTTCGATGAAAATATTTGAAACAGCAGTCACTTAAATGTTCAAATGCTCCCAAAAATAGTGAAGGCTTTATCCAGAAAAGAGAATACGAGATAGGAATTTTCTGGCTAGCAGAAGACCTTTTCCAACTTTCCTCGAAACAGCTGTACCGACTGTTAACAGTGCTTCGTTAGCTTGTCTGGTTTGCACAGAATGGCGTCGTTAGTTTATGCAAAAACGAAGTACGTCAGCTGCTATTCTTGCTGTGAATGTGTTGATGAATTTTGCGTCGATAAAAAAAAAACTGGAAAATTTTCTCAATTTGTGATTATTGTATTAATTTTTTTCAATATAAAGTTTGCTATTGGTTTTCTGCTGTTGTTTGGCTGGTGGTGTGCATGAGTTGCTATTTTCGCTCTGCTATTGCTGCTGCCTCTGTTATTCACTGCTATGGCTGCTGCCTCTGTAATTCACTGCTGCTAATGCTCGCTCTGCTCTGTTAATAGCATTCAAATAGCGCAAATTGGATTTTTAAGCACTGTACGATTTGCGAAAACAAGGACTTTTTGAAAAACAAAAGAGAAAATAGATTACTTTGTAACAAGTTCACATTAGCCAATTGCACTGCCGTTGCTGCTGCAATTACTTCCTCTAACGCCGCAGTCGGTGCCTTGTTGCACTGCACTGCTGCTGCTAGTGCTGCCGCAGCCGACGCCAAAATGTTTGTTTCTGGCTGCAGGCACGACTACTTGTCCTCGGTTCTGGTTACAACGCAATAACTTTTTCTTGTGTTCTCCTTCAACTATTGTTTTAAATTTTATTAAGAATTTAGCCAAATTGATTGTAACTATTGCCTTAGTTGTTGTGATGATGGTTTTTGTTGCTTTAGCTGTATTCGCTGCTGCAGTGAATTCTATGTCCCAGTTGGTTTTTTTCATTACAGAATTCTGCTGCTCGCGTCTACGTTGCTCTGCTAGCTGCTTGAATTGATACTTTTGTTTTGTGAATTTTTGGTGGTAGTGAGTGGATGTACGTAGTTGCAGTGGTGTTTTCGTTGGTAAATTTTTGCTTTTAACAAAAAAATTCGCTGAAATAGCGGACAAAAGGCCGTTTTCTTTGCGTTTTTTCGCTGTTAATAATTTCTTTAGCTATTACCGCTCCATTTTCCACGCAGACTTATCGATGATGAAATTCCGACTGAAAACCCAAAAATCAAGCAATCGGCATCTGTCGTCGGGCGAATTTCTCGAATGGACGCCGTAACAATGTTGCCACATCCTTTTAAAGGGATAAAATTTATCAAGTTCATTTTGAAAATTTGTTATTCAGTTCATTTGATAAAATTTAATTAACTGTAGTCGCGTAATATTCTATTGCTTTTAATTTAACTTAGATATTTTCCTAAAAGGTTCTCACAAATCAGCGTATCAAAAAGTTACGATCATCATAGCAAACTCAAAACAAAAAGTTGGCAACACTGTTACATGTTCTTTGTTTTCAATCGATATTTATTGCGCATTTTCTTTCATTGACAGTAGTAATGCTCATGAAACAAGTCGTTGACGTGCAACAGTGCTACGTGGTAGCTCGATTGTCAAGTTCTCAAGTCAGATAAAAAAATTGCATATGCAATGTTTAAAGTTTTATATTATAAAATAGTTTAAAAAAAAAATGCCAGTATGCCAAATTCACGAATTTCCCGCAAAAGAAACTTGATTTGATTTAATATTTGTAATAAGTATGTTGATAATATTCATACAATAAAATACAGGCGCACAATGGGTGATAACGGCCAAAAATAAATTCAAAATTAAAGTACATATTTGTAAAACCGTTTTTAATAGAGATCGACATATAAATATATCAAATTGTAATAAAAAAGCTTATATAAAAATTTTTGGGTCTCTTCTCGTTCATTCGTGCCCAAAGTTGAGTAAAAAATAGGTCCTTTCATTTCTTAATAAACACACCTCATACAAAATGCTCTATCTCATTTAATTGTTAACATACGTACTCTAGTAATGCATCATTACATAGGTAATGATTTTCTCTTTCAGAAACTATAACTTAGTTGTATGTAGCTTCACTATTAAATTTATATGAATTTTCAAATATTGACAAAAAATTTCGATGAGAAAAAAATGTTGCTCGACTTTGAATAAAAAATAAAAAAAAAAAAAACAAAAAATATTACCTCCTCAATTTTCTTTTCGTCGTACCATACGAAAACTAACATCAGATTTTTTGTGGCCGACGAAAAGTAATAAAATCGAGTTTTGGCTGACGAAAAGTAATAAAATTCACTTTTGGCTGACGAAAACTATCAATTTCGTTTAAACAACAACAATTTTAATGTAAAAACAGTATATAATTACTGATACTTTTCGTCAGCCAAAACTCGATTTTATTACTTTTCGTCGGCCAAAAGTCAAATGTTCTACTTTTCGTACAGAATTTTTTTATTGATAGCTTTCGCCAGAAATTTTAAATATGTTAGTTTTCGTATGGTACGACGTTTTATGCTTTGCAATAATATACTCTTAATCAAACTGCATTTTCATTTTAAAAATCCACTTGCTCCATTTGCTTTTATAATTTTTTTCCCATTTCACTAAAACTTCGTGTTTGTAAACGCATTAATTGTGTTACTTTTGACATTATGAAAAACGTTTATATTTAAGCGACTAATCGAATATTTCTTTATCGTATTGCAGTAAATAGTGCATACTTTTAAATCATGAGGTAATTTACCAGCGTTAATTCATATCTTCTTTTGGAATATAAAAAAAATGTGCAAAAATCGTAAAATTTTAAAATGAAATTAAAAGAAAAAACAAACAATATGAACTTAGTTTTTTAATATTTGATAGTCCTAAATGTCTTTTATAAACAGGTGAAAAAATCGTAAAAATTCGTTTGCTCCATTTTGTTTTATGAACTTTTTATGGAAGGTGTTTCGTACATTTTTCCCAAACAAAATGCCCAAAAGTATTCTTCAAAAAGTTTTCATTTTTTTTTTTTGTATGGGTAATATTTGTCAAATTAATGAAACTTAAATGACGATATTTCCAATTCTAATAAAGACATTCGATAAACGCTGTTTTCAAGGGTAGTGATTGTGCTTTAAACTGGTTTAATCGAATTTGAGTGGAAAGTAATTACATATGTAAAAGATATTAAGCAGGGAATAGAGCCAAAAAACGCGTTTGTGCCTATTTGGATATGAATATCTCAGAAACTAGAACCAATTTGGAAATTCTGACTCCAGATTCAGGCTTATCACGCTTAAATCCTTTAAGCTTAGTATCGACCTCTCAAGAAACGCAAAAGTTCCATATAAAATGACGTACAAGAAATGCTCAAGAAATTTTTCTTGTGAAACTTTCTTGAGCGAGTATCGACCTCTCAAGAAATTTAGTACACTTTTTTAATACTATTTTTCAACGTTATGCGAACACAGCAACACAGGTTTTGCTAAGAAATATATCATCGAGTATTTATTTCTTAAAGAATTTTTGACGTTTGTTGCGTGTTGAAAAAAAAAATCGTGGAAATCGTTAGTGAAAATGGCAAAAAAGAAACGAAAAATATAATGCACAATTTTTCTAATGATGCAAGGGTATAGTTGGCATCGATTTCTCATATTTTCTTCCAATCCGGCCATCAATATACCACAGTTTACCAGTAATATAAGGTCATCCTCGTCGCTTTCGATGATTTCCTAAAATAACAACAAAATAAATCTATTGAAAACAAATATTTAAAGCTTTTATTTAATGTTTTTTAAGAACTTATCAATTGCTAATGTTTACAAAATGGTTTATTTTGTTTACGTTTTTGATGATCTTCTTTGTTTCACTTGGTATTCACGGTGGAATACTAAACGTAAAAATTTCCTGCTCACTACTATTTCTCACTCAAGAAATAAAGCGAAAAATTTCTTGAGCTGTTTCTTGAGAGGTCGATACCAGCCTTTAGAGAAGTGTAATTTAATTTCTGGTATAAAATTTTTTTGAAATGCGATTTTTTTGTATTAAAATTTTATGATAAATGCTTATAAAATACATACTTAAAAGTACTGAAATTTCAAAAATACAGCTACAGAATAATATCATCAGCTGAACACGAAGAAATTAATAAAATTACAAGTTAAATAAGTTATTATTTATTAAGAGAGAAAGAATAGTTTTTCTTATAGTATAAACAGAATAAATATTACACCAAGCATTTCTCTACGAGTGGATAGAGTAGGGAGATTAATAAGTTTCAAACGGTTACCCATGGGATGGGTAAGTGGTTTAGTGCGAAAAGTAAAAAGATATATATACATATTTGCCACTCAGTGAAATTAAGCATAGGCACTATGTGTATATGGTTAGACAAAATTTACTTGTAATTGAAAATACAATTATATGTAATTGTCATCGAAAAGGTATTAATTACAAGTAATTGTGATTCAAATGCATCAATTACATCTAAGTTTACTGTTACGACCCACCCACTTTGATTGATTTTTATGCCCAAAGCAATTAAGTATGTACTTAGATGTAAGTACCTATATATTAGCTTAGGAATGCGCCAAACACCCAAAAAATTTAACTAATTTAATAGAAAATATTTAATGGAACACTACTAGGTTACAATTACATGTAATTTTATTTGCAACTTTCCAATTACAATTGCAAAAATGTAATTGGAAATTTTTCCATTCAAAATAATTGTAATTGTTGTGTGTAATTACAAAATGTAATTTAGTATGCCCATGTCTGGCTTATAATCTGTGTACACTTACAGGACACTGTCTTCTAGCATCACATGGGTTAAAATGGGACTAGTTGGTGAAAGCGAATGCAGGGGATGTGGATTGCATGAAAAGACGATAGAGCATGTTCCTTCTCCTGTCCAGGGTGTTCCAGACTACGGCTTTGGCTACTTGTATTCGGGGATATCGTGGCCACTGTGGTGCAGTGGGTAGAGTGCTCGCCTGCTATGCCAGAGTTCTCGGGTTCAAACCACGGTCCGAGAAAAACACCGAAACAATTTCCCCAATTAGTAAAAATCCAACTATTGGGTTTTTTAAGAGCAGCGGTCACCTCTCGGCAGTGGGCGGCATACCCTCCGAGAGTATTTCTGCCATGAAAAAGCTTCTCACAAAAAATGCATTCGCCGTTCGGAGCCGGCATAAAACTGTAGGTCCACCCAATTAGTAGGAAAAACAAAAAGGAGCACACCTCGAATTGGGAGAGAAGCTCGGCCATAAAACTCGTCAGAGTTATAATAGCGCCATTGTATCAGGGGCGAACGCAGGGGGGGGGGGGGGTCGGGGTGTTAAAACCCACCCCAAAGTAATTGAATTTTTGAATAATAGAATTTAATTCTACATAGTCATTTGAAAAATTGTAATTTGTTGTTTTCAAAGCAATCTTTCTGCCGACGATGTATGAATATGTAAAATAAATGAATACATTAGTCACTAACAGCGTTGCCGTTTTGATACAATTGTATCTTTTTTGATACTTTTTTTTCTAAATTTTGTGATTTGATACTTTTTTGTTCACAAACGGCCTATTTTGATACTTTTCTGCTGATAGAATTTAAAATTTTGAAACTATGAAAATGTTAAACTAAAAACAAACCTATTGTATCTGGATAGTATTAAAAAGTTGTGGGAATGTAGGCCAATTAAAAAACCATATAAACTGGACAGAGACATTTTTTTAATTTGCTTCAAAGTAATGAGTTTGCCTTATAACTCTGTGGCTACTGAACTGGATTTTTTTAGATTTAAGGGGAATTGTGAGTCGAAAATGGACTTCTTTTGAAAATTAGTTCTGAACTGAAAAGTCACCAATAAGGTTTCTATTATTTTTTTAGAGTTTATTGTTAATCATAATAAAGGAAAAATAAAAACTCATTTATTATGACTTTAGGTTTTCGTTCCATGAGCAAACTGTTGTGAAATAAATTTAAATTAAAAAAAATTATGCTATTTGCAAAAAAATACTTGAGTGTCTTAACTAAAATGTCTATATTTTTAAACGGTTTTATTTAGCTCACCCCGTTTGTTTTATTATTTATTCTTTATTCTTGGGTCAAATTTAGTAATTCAAATTTCACCCTCTTCCTGTCAACCGATTAATCTGAAATTTTGCACGCATGTATAACCCCGATGACAATGCAATATTATGAAAAAAAAATTCCGATAGGTGGCGCGTGGGTCGCTATATTTACAAAAATCGCATTTATGGTCCGATTTGGCTGAAATTCGGAACATGTATTACTACCTTGAAAAGAAATATTTTCTTAAAAAAAAAATTCCGCTAGGTGGCGCGTGGGTCGCTATATTTACAAAAATCGCATTTATGGTCCGATTTGGCTGAAATTCGGAACATGTATTACTACCTTGAAAAGAAATATTTTCTTAAAAAAAAAATTCCGCTAGGTGGCGCGTGGGTCGCTATATTTACAAAAATCGCATTTATGGTCCGATTTGGCTGAAATTCGGAACATGTATTACTACCTTGAAAAGAAATATTTTCTTAAAAAAAAAAATTCCGCTAGGTGGCGCGTGGGTCGCTATATTTACAAAAATCGCATTTATGGTCCGATTTGGCTGAAATTCGGAACATGTATTACTACCTTGAAAGGAAATATTTTCCTAAAAAAAACTTCCGATAGGTGGCGCGTGGGTCGCTATAGAGGCGTTGGACTGCAATAAACTAACGGGCAAGAAACCTTGCAATAATGAAGCACTAAATGAATTAAACAGAATGCGAAATAAAAACTAAAAACTAGAAAATAAAAATAGGTAAAAAAACTTTTTAAGTTAAACGGTTTTATGTTATACATACATTGCAATGTTTAAGATAAATGTACTAAAAACCAAAAAATAATAAAATAGATACAGTCGTGGGAATTATAAACATTTGCATAGACTAGACTAAAATAAAACCGGGGGGCACGTCAATTGTCTACAAATTATCGACTTAATGTGCGATAGAAGAATCGTTTAATTCGTCGTTAGGCAGTTGGCCCGCAGACGGTGAGGAAAATACTTACTATTTTCTTGCTCATGGAAATTCCAATAGTTATACACTCCATGTTAATAAAAGAGATGTTTCAACTAGTTTATCGTTGGACATTCACACGAGGAATCGTTTCACTGCTCGTAGTTTGTCTTTAATCGACAAAACATGTGATAAAAGTACTACTCGCTCACCACTATGAAACCCTAAAACTCGCTTATAATCGAGCTTGCTAGCTTTTTTCCACATTCTAGCCCTACTTATCACACGTCCATCGTTGTCGGTTGAACAACTGCCTAATTATAGTGTAACATTACAAAACAAACATTTTAATCAACGATTGTAGACAATTGACGTGCCCCACGGTTTTATTTTAGTCTAGTCTATGCAAATGTTTATAATTCCCACGACTGTATCTATTTTATTATTTTTTGGTTTTTAGTACATTTATCTTAAACATTGCAATGTATGTATAACATAAAACCGTTTAACTTAAAAAGTTTTTTTACCTATTTTTATTAATAAAAACAACCAGAAAAAACTGGTCTGAATTAGATACACAACTTTACTTATTATTTGTTTTTCAAATGAAAATTTTTAAAACCACGGTTGTGCTTTTGATACTTTTTGTGCTTGGCAATCTGCTTATAAGACCCGGTCCAGAGTGGTCCTTAGTTGTTAAAAGTTTAAATGTAAATGCTAATGCTTGAAAATTACGCTCATAGAAAAACTAAGATTTCTTCATCTTGTATTTTGCTAAAAATAAATTGTTCTCACTGTTTTCTTTCGCTAAATCATGAAACATACCTCTTTTTTGCGTTTCCATAGATATCCGCATTTTTTAGCACTCAAACTTGAAATCTCGCGAAAATCATAATACACTTATTTATACAAACTTTTTCCAGACAATTTTTTTTTTCAAATGTGTTGACTTTAAATGAGCCAAAGTAACGTTTAATGGTGTCTATTGCGTATAGAAGGAGGTTTTCTATAAAATTCAATATATTTTCCACGGAAATGCATGACAGAAATTTCTTTTTGAAACACCAACATTTTTTACTTTTGTGTGTAGGGCTGACAACGATGTGGACTTAACGAATATTTAATTCACCATAATCCAATTCGTTCCACCAAAGCTACAATGTAGCTGCTACATGACGAAAAATATGAATTCAGTAGCAATTATGACGCAATAATACAGGTGACCTTTCCTTTTTAGTTTTAGTTTAAATACAGAGAAAATGCAATGAATTGAGCTTTAAAGGTGCCTTTGTTTAATATGTGCATACGTAGGTCCACTCCCCAAACATAAATAGATTTAAGTAAAAATTGTCTGGACGAGTTTTGAGTATTTTTTTTTTTTGAAAACCCCCCATAAAATATTTTTCTGTGTGCGCCACTGCATTGTATTATATTATTATTATTATTATTATTATTATTCGGGGATCTCAAATCTGTAACCAAAATAGGGATACGAAAACTCTTCATATTTGCCAAAGGGACGGGGTTGTTCTTCAGTATGAGTGCAGACGTTTAATGTAGAGGTGTTCATGTTCAAGAACTCTTCTGATAATACTACGGACTTACCTAATCTGTGTGAGGCCATAAATTGCCAGCCAGTTAAAGATAGCCTAACCTCAGATTATCCACATAGCCGGATTTAAAGTTGAGTTGAAGTATTTTTGGATTTCTTGAAGGAACTCAGCCTTGAGGGTGTGATCTTATGAGATGCACCTGCTTTTCGCAGTGCGGAGCCTACGTAAGGTTCGTAGGTCTTTAAAATTGGAATCATTCAGTCCCCAGACAATAGCTGTGATATTCTCGCATAGTGTGCTTTTGTTGAAGACGCTTGCAATGAGGTATGACGCATAATTCTGCACAGCTTCAGAAACGAATGCCGAATCTGGAACTCTTTTTCGGGGTATTTAAATCGATTTTTCATTGCCTGTCATGGCTTTTTCATATTGATTCCTTTATATTGTACCATACAGCCCTTTTGCGACCCAATCCGGGTTCATACAGTACTATTACATTACACGGCACTGTAGAAAAGTTGAGAAAGAAAAGAATTCCCGGGTTGATTATTGTGAAAACGGCAATGAGCCAATCACAGCACGAGGGTGTGGCCAAAGAAAGTTCAAGCAAACAGTGAAGGGCAAATAAAAGCTACATATATGTGTCCAAAGTAAAAATATGAGGAGGGAACGTAATAGAAATTTCAAGGATTTTTTATACAATTTTTTGATGAATGTTCCCATTAAGTTCATCCTTGTTGCTAATGAAATGAATACTTGTTTTAAGCATATCACATAGGCTGTGTGTAACTGCGTTTGCGCAGTATGACCATTTATTTCAATAGCAACTCGATCTAGGCAAAAAATTGTAACTAAAATGGGATTTGTAAAATTCAAATTTTATATCAACTAAAAGGGATTATCCAGGAAACTGGATTAGTTTCATTTGGGAACTCGTTGAGCAGAAAACATTTAATCGGCAAAATTTACAAACAAAATAAAAATCATACAATGACCGACGCCGAAACTAACAAAAATAATGTCACTTCCACATTGGTCATCGCACCAAAGAAACCACGTTTAAACAACAACAAAAACGTTTTGAATAAATCTATTAAATTAAATATTTTACCGTTACAAGCGGCAAACGTTGTCAATCGTGTGCCGAAATGTGCGCGTTGTCGAAATCATGGCATTATCTCGGAGTTGCGGGGTCACAAGAAACTTTGCACGTACAAAAATTGTAAATGTCCGAAATGTGTGTTAATTTTTGAACGGCAACGCATTATGGCTGCGCAGGTGGGTGAAAGTGGGAGGTTTTGAAGGAAAAAATAACAAATTTTCTTTAAATAAAAAAGGCTTAAAGGTCTACAGTTCCATTAGGTGCTTTTTAGAGTTATGGTTTTGATAACTTCTATCATGACGTTCATCTCCCAAAAAAAAAACCATCTCTCTAAATTTCTTACCAAAATATGCGATACATGGCGTACGTCTAACATAAGATAATTAATTCGAAAGTCTTTTTTTTTTTTACCGGAGTAGGTACAATAAAGAAGTTTTGTGAAATGGTCTCAAGATTTAACTACTTGTTTTCACGTCGGCAAAGTAGAACAAACTCGAGCCTTGGATGCGTACCTACACTCAGAGAAAAAAAAATAAAATATTTATTTTTATAATGTACATATATTTTAAACCAGTTCATTTTTATTTTAAAAATGAAAATTTTTAAATTTAAAATGAAAATTTTTAAATTCAAAATTAAAATTTTGAAATAAAAATGTATTTTGGATTTAAAAATTAATATTAATGGAATACAAACGAAAGTTTTAGGTTAAAAATCTCAGTGCTTAAAATTAGCAAAAAAATTTTAATTTAAAATGTTTTTCTTGATTTTACAATTTTACCATGAACATTTTTTACAATAAAAATGTTCGTATTTACATCACTTTTAAATGCATTTTTGCAAATTTTAAGCACGTTTTTTATGTGATTTTATAATGTTCTTAACGCGCTTTTATTAGCTTCACCTGTATGTATGTATGTAAACATTGCATACTTTTAGTCGAAATTGTGTGTATTCATACACTGAATAGAACTTTTTCAGTGTAAAGTGTGCTTATTTTCCCTGAGTGTAGTGCTTCTCCTCCGTCACACTATTGGCCCCGAAGAAATAGTAATAAAATGGTTTTCTAACGAGTCTAGAGTAGAATAAAATCATAGATGGGCACTTTTAAGTACCAGTAGTAATTCATTATTTTTACGCGTTACTTATTACTTAAAATTTTTTACAGTATTAAGTATCGCTTTACTTATTACTTAAAATTTTTTACAGTATTAAGTACCGCGTTATTTATTACTGTAAAAACTTTACAGTAATAAGTAGTCTTTACTTACTACTGTAAAAAGTTTACAGTATTTCAGTATTATTTACTGTTTACTGTAAGACTACTGAAGTAGCGAGGATACAGTAGTCTAAGAATTGGCATACACACACACGCACATTGATGAGCACAAGCGCATGCGCTAACGAGCATCTGAGGTATGATGCCCAATAAACATAATAGAAAAAAATCTCGAACGTTGAAAAAACGTTTATACGCATTTCTAATTCCAGGGCATTTTGAAATTCACAATTAAACGTACCTATTCTCAATTTTTTCTCAAATATACCAAGGTAAGTACCCAGGTATATATGTATAAAGTAAGGATATGAAAAAAAAACTATATTTTTACCACAATGCTCGGTAAAACGTCAGGAAGCAAAAATTGACTTAATTTTTTTTTTATAAAATCTTAACCTAGAATACAATTAAGATATTTGTTGCCACTGCTTCTAATAACATTTGGATGAAACGCAATTTTATTTTTCAATTGATTTTTAAGTAAATGTTTGCTTCCCGACGTTTTACCGAGCATTGTGGTAAAAATATAGTTTTTATTTTTATATCCTTAATTTATACATACCTGGGTACTTACCTTGGTATATTTGAGAAAAAAAAGAGAATGGGTACGTTTAATTGTGAATTTCAAAATGCCCTGGAATTAGAAATGCGTATAAACGTTTTTTCAACGTTCGAGATTTTTTTCTATTATGTTTATTGGGCATCATACCTCATATGCTCGTTAGCGCATGCGCTTGTGCTCATCAATGTGCGTGCGTGTGTATGTCAGTTCTTAGACTACTGTATCCTCGCTACTTCAGTAGTCTTACAGTAAACAGTAAATAATACTGAAATACTGTAAACTTTTTACAGTAGTAAGTAAAGACTACTTATTACTGTAAAATTTTTACAGTAATAAGTAACGCGGTACTTAATACTGTAAAAAATTTTAAGTAATAAGTAAAGCGATACTTAATACTGTAAAAAATTTTAAGTAATAAGTAACGCGTTACTTATTACTGTAAAAAATTTTAAGTAAGCAATATTCTTTTACTGCTTACTGTTTGCTTTACTGAATTACAATTTTACTTCAGTATGCCCATCTATGAATAAAATAATGGTTCTGGATTGTAATTCAATTTTAAGAGGGTATTCCGATCACATTATCTCATCTAGACCGAACTATATTAAAAAAACAAGGATAGCTGTCGGCGTTTCGCATTTCCTAACAATATCATCGCATTGGCCCAGTTTATGTCCCGCAAATTCTTCGGATATATGGATTCCTGAACAATACCCATTAGTGTCTTTACATGGCGTAGTCCAGTAATCTGCCACCAGTACTCTTCCTCAAATTTCCCTTCATCTTTCCTGAGCTCATTCTAGAATCTAAATAGTAGGAATGGCTAAGGCCTGATTGTCTTAGTAGCCGTTGTGTGTCTTTTACATAGTTTTGGACGGAAGATAAAAAGCCCATAAGCAGAAGTAGAGCAAGGGATAGGATAAGATCCGAAACTATATACAAAAAAAACAACATAGCTAATTCAACTCCAAGATATTTGTTGTAATCTTTTGCCAGCGACATGAGAAATTTACCGAGAAGAACACCAAAATACACGTCTTGTCAAATTGGAAGCTTCGGCAAATTTCCCAGATCTTAACTAGTGATATTTGTGCATCGTGAGAAAAATATCACGGGAAATGCAACCGTGTTGTTATATTCACAATAGTCTTTTGTGAACTCACCACGACTGACCACGATGAAAGCCTGCGTTGCGCCTTCAAATAGAACTGAAAGTGATATAGGGATAAAGAAATTAGAGTAACAAATGAAAGAATGAATAACGAAATTTGATATAGAAAAGAGAGATATCAGGATAGTTCGGAAAAAATATTAGACTGAAAGAACCTCTTTATTGTGAATGGTCAATGGAAAGCGGACGCGTTGTCCGAATGTCGAAATTCTTGTATGAATGGATGGGGGCGGGCCGCAGGAAAGTTTTCTTCTGGGAAATCTAATTTTTGGCAAAAATATCACTTACGCGGTATAAGTAGTAGGTACTTGGCCGATGCGCGGTTTTCAACTTTAAACGATGATATGTATGTAGGTACATATGTACGTAATAAAAAAGAACCCTAGTAAAGTTCTTAGGCCACAAATCATGCAATGTTCATATATGTATGTATGTACATATGTATCAGAGATCAGCATGCGATACATTTTTTGTGATTTAGAGTATACTCATAAAAAATGCGGTGGGAGTATGACCGCAACCGCAAAATATGCGATCATATTAAACACCGTACCGCATTTTCTTGATCAATTCCGGTATGCGGTAGTATGGATATCACAACACCGCAAACACCGCATATCGTAAACACCGTATACCGCAAACACCGCATATCGCAAACACCGCATACCGCAAACACCGCATTTCCCAAATAGAGATATTTACAATGTTGCCAGTACAATTTTTTGTTTGTAATTTTTACCGTCTTATGGATTTCTGATGAAAAATACTACTGATTACAATTTGATTTTAACCAAAGAATATCTATACAGGAAAACTCTCGGGATTAGTTTTTTCTTTTTATTAATTTTTTCATTGAAAGGGCCAATTAAAATTTAAAGTTTGTTTACATTCAAAATAATTTGACTAATGAATTTCAAGATAAAAATATGTCCTATTTACATGAAATAGAGTTTTTTCCTAAAATCCTTGAATCACATTTATGGCTTCTTAGTAATACACATACATAAGTTTTGTTTACACATTTTTGTTTGTCTGTGACATAATTCTTTATTTTCCAACGAGGCATTCATTCAATTTTCACAATCGCCAAAATTGGCTACGATACATTGATTGAAACCGAAGTTTTTGTCATTTTATTGGGGCAACAACAATACATATGTTTATTTTTATACATTTTATTATGCGCCCGTCGGAATGAATACTTTTCCTACAATCTAGCAATTCGTTTAACTGAGAAACATATGTAGTTGAATTAGATGTCTTTTTTACGGCAAAGCTGAAGTACTGAATGTGTCGATCGTCAGTTAAATACATTTAATTCAACTATGTTGTCAATTAAACGGATTGCTAGTTTGACGGAAAAGTATTCATTATGACTAATAGGGTCAAGTCATATTGGATTTCAAAAATGAATTTTTGATTATTTCATTATTGAAAAATATTTTATTATTCAAAAAACTGCCACAAAAACAAAGCACACAAAAATAAAAAAAAAAAATACTTGAGAATAAATTTGCTGTATATCTTATAATCAGTAACACATATCTATGTATTTATGTACAAATGAATTTTCAATTGCCTATACCTTTGCAGTGTGTGAAAAATTTCCGGCAACACTGAATAGTATACAAATAAACAAATGCGGTGTTTGCGGTGATTGCGGTGTTTGCGATATGCGGTGTTTGCGGTATACGGTGTTTGCGATATGCGGTGTTTGCGGTATGTGGTGTAAACCATAGGTGGCCACAATTTAAGCATAAGGGAGCCACACGACAACAACATCAATAAAAATTGCAACAACCTTCTTCTCGGAGTTATAAAAATATTATTTTGCTAAATAACGGTTTATTGCAACAACATACATAAAAAAAATCATACTCCCATGAGCACTTTCTATTCTTAGATGTCATTTTGAAAAGAACAAATGTACAATGTACCTACATACATCATATGTATAGATATGCTGCAGCTAGGCATTCAAATATTTTGTTAAACAACATGAACGAGGTAGCAGATATAAATGTACAACCATATGTACATATGTATGTATGTATGAAGGCGTAACTACACCATGAATGTCGGTCGAAGCTGGACCGTTAGGTTTGAGTGCTCGCCGCGACGACGATTTCTGTGAAAAAAAAGAAATGTGCGTTATTCTGTCGAAATTGATTTGCTTGTTGTTGGGAGCCACTCGGAGCCACTGGAGCCATTGGGTGGCCATGTATGGTGTAAACAACACTAGATACCGCAATATCATTTAGGTTTTCAATCAATGCGGTGGCGGTGAATTTTTTTTTCTGGGTACTTATTTTTTGAGCCACTTAACAAATAAATATTTTTGCTGTGCTTTAGAAAATGCGGTGCACCGCTGCTGGTCTCTGTTATGTATGTAAGTATCTATAGCCAAATATCCATTTCCATATTTACACAAGTGTTCACATTAACTCGATTTCAACTTAATTCACCGCAAGCGTCGCATTTTGCTAATAAATCGGCCGTAAGCAACTCTCAAGTTACACGTAGTATTGTTTGCTGTTCTTAAGATGCACGAATATTCATTGTTGTTGATTTTGTAATTCCCAATGGGCGTTTGAGCGTCAAGATTTACTATCTATTCGCCAAAAAAATCAAGCAACAAATACCAACTTAAAATGGAGCAAACGGATTTGATGTTAGTTAAACATTTTTTTATGGTTGTGGCTGTTCATGCTTTGAGGCTATTATTTTGATTTATTTTGTATGCATGTAAAAGTTTCTGAAGAAGTGGCATAGGGTTGTGCAAACGCTAAGATTCCAAAGGATACCAGTGGTATCATACTACTTTAGAATGATACACCCTAATGTACAGTGTTGGAAAAAATAATAGGGACACGAGAAATATTTTACAATTCTCCATTTATTTCATTTTATGACCAAATAATAATTACTATATATTGATAGTTACACGGAGAGGACATGCTTCAATGACTCTGGGGTGGTTTTTGTATAATAATTTAATTTTTATAAACAAAAATAATGAAATGTATAATTTAAGTTGGAAAAAATAATAGGGACAAACTTTAAATTAGATTATTTTTTCAAATAATCTACAATATTACTGCTGCAGTTAGATTTAAACTAAAGTTTAATTGAAGCTCCTTCATTTTTTATAACTTCCTTACATCTTCGTGGCATAGGGTTGACCAAATCAGCGCAATCTGCAACCGGTATTAAGTACCAAGCTTCTTTAATTTTTTTTCATAACTCTTGCTTATTTTTCCATTTTTGACCCCTCATCGTCTTCTTTAATATTCCCTAGAGGGCTGAGGTTCGACGGCTGTGAGTTTTCGATTCTGGAGGCATGTTTGCGGTCCCAGAAAAGCTCCGTATCTGAGAAAAAATAATGTAAGCCAACGAACTGAATTCGTTCAGAGGACGTCACCGTGCTTGATAGTCTTTCTGGTGTATCTGGGATGAAATTCTGCATTCTGCGGGCGTTGAACGAACATTATGCCATCCGAGCCGAACAAATTTACTTTTGTGTCATCAGATTAAATAACGTTATTCAAGTTGTCCGGCAACATGTTCCTCTGAGCGAATTCAGTTCGTTGGCTTACATTATTTTTTCTCAGATACGGAGCTTTTCTGGGATTTTTTCCACTTAGTCCTACTTCTCGAGGTCTGTTGCGAATGGTTCTACTCAAAACTGAATCATTTAAACCCTCCTTGATATCATTAGATGGCGATTTACGCATGACAATGACCCCAAACATGCCTCCAGAATCGAAAACTCATGGTTTGAACGTAAGAAAGCTGCTGTTTTGGAGTAGCCCTCACAGACGTCGTACCTCAGGCCTATAGGGAACATTAAAGAAGACGACGGCGGATCAAAAATGGAAAAATAAGCAAGAGTTATGAAAAAAAAAATTAAAGAAGCTTGGTACTTAATACCGGTTGCAAATTGCGCTGATTTGGTCAACCCTATGCCACGAAGATGTAAGGAAGTTATAAAAATGAAGGAGCTTCAATTAAACTTTAGTTTAAATCTAACTGCAGCAGTAATATTGTAGATTATTTGAAAAAACAATCGAATTTAAAGTTTGTCCCTATTATTTTTTCCAACTTAAATTATACATTTCATTATTTTTGTTTATAAAAATTAAATTATTATACAAAAACCACCCCAGTCATTGAAGCATGTCCTCGCCGTGTAACTATCAATATATAGTAATTATTGTTTGGTCATAAAATTAAATACATGGAGAATTGTAAAATATTTCTCGTGTCCCTATTATTTTTTCCAACACTGTATATGCATACATCTATGTATACCTATATACATATGTATATACATTAGGGTGGTACTTAAAATCAAATTAGCAATTTTTTTCGGTCTCACACCCCCTACTTCGGTAACGGCACAGTCAAAGATGTCATATAGGTATAAATTTTGTTCCCAATCGGAGGTGGTTAAGGAATGTCGCACAGGGGTCAGAGTTCAGAAAACTCTATAGAGATCCAAAAAATAAAATTATTATTTTTTATATATAATGCCCGAAATCGATAGTTCAGCACTCAAATATATTAAATATAAATTTTGGTCCCAAAACGTATAAAGGGTGTAGCACGGCTAAACAGTTAAGATATAAAGGCCAAAAAATTACATATTTTGTATATCTATTGCCCAAAATCGATCGTGCTCTACTCGTGGATACCAAATATATATTTTGGTCTTGATCGGAGAAAGTTAAGGAGTATCGCTCAGGGGTCACATATGGTAATATGAACTTTGACCCCTCTGCAACACCCCTTAACCGTCTTCGATCGGGACAAAAGTTTATGTATGATATCTTTGACTATATTAGCATCGACCTAGGGGGTGAAGTTGAAGAAATATGATACAAAATTTGACGCCATACATTTGGGGAACACTTTAATATACATACATACATACACGCAACCAGAGTATGAAAACAAATGAAATGTGAGATGTTCAAATCAAACAAAATGTACAAAAGTTAATAGAATAAATACATACTACTTATGTACATACACAAAGTAAATAAACACATGCGTGAAATATCCCAAAACCGGTGGCAGGGGATTAAGCAAGCGAATGTGTTTGATGTGTCGCATATTAATTTCAATTTACACCGTATAAAAGTTGATAGTTTAACTGATAGATAGACAGACAGATATGTAAGTGTAGAAGACGCCTTTCGCTCACTAATCTAAATTCTTCAATGTTTACATACCATTTTTATCATTCCATACACCATGTTCCTTCCATTTGTTTGTATTCTGTTTTTGTAAAAGTTTGTGATTTTTCTGTTTTCTTAAAGGTCGCCCTTAAGCGCCAACAGGCTGTAGAGAACGCCATTGCACTGCGTTTGATGGCCACCAAGACGGGTAAACAGATCGTTACGTTGCCGGAAGGACAAATCTTTGGTTTATCTACGAGTTCTGTGGAAAGTGATGGCAGCGTTGCTGGGTTTGTCGGCGAGACAGCTGTTGTTGGGAAACAGCAGCAGGAGCAGCAGCTGTGTTCAAAATCGCCAAATCGTATACAACTTGCCGCTGAAGATCTCAGTGCAACGAGTTGTGGTGGTGCCGCTGGTGTTTGTGGTGGTGGTAATTTGGCTAATGAGGCAACAAGTGAGTATGGCAATAAAAGGGGTTTTATGCTGAAATATGTACTGTTAAATTGTTATACATATACACTCAAAATAATATTTCGTAAATATTACGAAATCTTTCGTACATATTACGAAATTCTTTCGTAAAATTGAGCAACGAAATACTTTCGTAGTATTTACGAAATACTTTCGTATATTTACGAAGGCTTTCGTACTATTTGCGAAATACTTTCGTAGTATTTAAGAAAGGTTTCGTACTATTTACGAAGGCTTTCGTACTATTTACGAAATACTTTCGTAGTATTTTCAAAGACTTTCGTACTATTTACGAAATACTTTCGTACTTTTGAGCAACGAAAGATTTCGTAAATATTACGAAACCGCTTTCGTACATTTACGAAGGCTGTTAGAGCTGTTGTACAATTGACCAAACTATTTTTTAGCTTAACGTTAAAAAAACCGTAATTATTACTTACATATATATATGTACATATGTTGTATATTTCAACGAAATTTGAAAACTTTAGAAATATGTATCTATATCAATAAAATAATGCTAAGAGAAAGATGTTTTATATATGCATAAGAAATAAGTTTAGATAATTTCATTTTAGTTTTAAATATCTACTAAAATTAATTTATTCAATTAATTTAAAAGTTTTTTATTTATTTTAATATTTTACATTTATATTAATATTAATTTTAGTAACTAATAAAATACGAGATACTTATTGCTTATACGTGTTCTGACAAACATAGGAAACTTTGGAAATCGCAATTTGCAAATGTGGACGTCGTTCCGATCCATAGATAACCCTGTGAAAAAGAAAGAAAAAAAGAAAAAGAAAAAGTAAAAGTAAAAGTAAAAGAAAAAGAAAAAGGAAAAGAAAAGTAAAAAGAAAAAAGAAAAAGAAAAAAAAAAGAAAAAGAAAAAGAAAAAAAAAGAAAAATAAAAATAAAAAATTAAGACTAAGATAAAGAAAAAAAAAATAAAAAAAAAATTTGACTTAGATAAAGATAGAGAAAGATAAAGATAAACATAAACATAAAGATAAAGGTAAGATAAAGATAAAGATAAAGATAAAAATGAAGATAGAGGTAAGATAAAGATAAAGATAAAAATAAAAATAAAGATAAAGGTAAAGATAAAGATAAAGATAAAGATAAAGATAAAGATAAAGATAAAGATAAAGATGAAGATAAAGATAAAGATAAAGATAAAGATAAAGATAAAGATAAAGATAAAGATAAAGATAAAGATAAAGATAAAGATAAAGATAAACTACTTAAAACCTTAAAATTCAAGCAGCTACACTCGGAGAAAAAAATAAAAAAAAATGTATTTTTATAATGCACGTATTGAACCACCTCGTTAAAGATAAAGATAAAGATAAAGATAAAGATAAAGATAAAGATAAAGATAAAGATAAAGATAAAGATAAAGATAAAGATAAAGATAAAGATAAAGGGGAACTACTTAAAACCTTAAAATTCAAGCAGCTACACTCGGAGAAAAAAATAAAAAAAATGTATTTTTATAATGCACGTATTGAACCACCTCGTTTTTATTTTAAAAATGAAAATTTGTAAATTTAAAATGAAACTTTTGAAATAAAAATGTATTTTGGATTAAATAGAATCATTTTTAAATTAAAAATTAAAATGAAGGGAATAAAAGCGCAAGTTTTAGGTTAAAAATCTCATAGGGCTTGAATTAAAAATAAACATTTTTAAATTTAAATGTTTTTTCTTAATTTTACAATTTTACAATGAACCTTTTTAAAATAAAAATGGTCGTATCTACATCACTTTTAAATACGTTTTTTTCCCATTTTAAGCACGTATTCATATGTTTTTAAAATGTTTTTCTCTGAGTGTAGAAATATCTCTTTATATTATTTTATTAAGTATTTATTTAGGAATAGATAAGACCGAAAAAAGGAAAAAGTAAATGCAACTAATGTACTCACCCTTAAGTTTAATCAAGTTAGAAAATATCTCAGTTTATTTTATATTTTCTTTTTTGTTGTTTGCTTCTCCGACAGGGTAGGATTGCGATGTATTGCGGAACGAATTTCCGTCATCCCTTGTCAAGTTTGATTTGGTTATAAACCGGTTTCGGCTATGTGCCATCTTCAGTATCTTGTTTCGTTCTGAGTTAATTCTCGTTGGTTCGCTAGTATTTATAGTCGTTAATGTCCGTTATTTTGTCCTCGTTAATTGATCATGGGCTACGTGTGTGTGTGTACGTGCGCGGTCAGGTATGTTAGTCTTGTTACCTGCGGTTCCTTCGTTATCGTATGTATGCGTGCACAGTGCTTTGCCTTAATTCTTATGTGGTTCAGGTAGGTAAAAGTCTGTTATTGTTTTCTTTTGTGAAGTTTTATTTCTGTCATTAGTATATTTGCTGTCCTTTTTTTGGTATATTAGCCTGAGTGGCTCAAACAGTGTGTCCGAAGCTGTGTTTATTTGTTCGTTTATAATTTCCCCCCTGAACGTTTTCTGTTTTATATATCAATATTGTCTTTTTATATACAATGCATTATTCTTTTATACATTATTTTATTACGCACTTACTACTTAAAATAATTTTTGATATTATTGCACCGACTCAACACTTTACAATGAAAGAAGACTTGTACGGTAAAATATTGTTGTACGAAAGTATTTCGTATATATTACGAAAGCATTTCGTAAATCATTTAAACCTTTGATAATGTTACGAAAGTATTTCGTATATATTACGAAAGTATTTCGTAAATCATTTAAACCTTTGATAATGTTACGAAAACTTTCGTACAATATACGAAATTATTCGTAAAGATAATTTTAAGAAAATTTACGAAAGTGTTTCGTAATATTTACGAAATATTTCGTAATATATACGAAAAAAATATTAGAAAATGGTTTACGAAAGCCCTTTCGTAATATTTACGAAAGATTCGTAAAATTAGATTTTGTTGAGAAAAATGCTTTCGTAATACTATATACGAAGCTTTCGTACATTTTACGAAACTCTAGACTACGAAAGTCTTTCGTAGTTTTTTTACGAAATTTTATTTTTAGTGTACTGTTATATTCTAATACTGTTATATTGTTTTACTGTTATACACTCATACTTTTATATTCAAACAAAATGTGTCTATTCTCTCCTTCCTTCTTTCAGGCACCACGAAAATCTCTTCAACCACACCTCCTACGCCCCCACCGCAACCGCATATCTCACAAAGTGCCATTGATATGTTGGCACAATTATTTCCCCATCGCAAACGTTCGGTGCTTGAGTTAATATTGAAACGTTGTGACTTGGATTTGTTACGGTCAATTGAGAGTGTGACACCAAGTGAGGGTGGCAGCAAGCTGGCTGAGATGGTTGCCACAAACTCAACAAAAGTCAGCGCATTCAACCATCATAATCACGGCGTGTCATTGGGTGTTAGTACAACAGAAGCAACCACATCACAACCACCTATTCGTAGTGCATTCAAGCCAGTCGCTGCTGAATTGGTAATACATTTTGTGTTACCCTAAACTTTATGGCTTTAATTGTTCATGTGTTTTTCTCTTATTCCTCACACAGCACACCGCTCACAAAACGGCTTTAGCATTCGCCAATGACGCTAGGCCATCTGCCGCTATCTGCGCTTATCCCAAATGGTTTGTGCCATTATCATTTCCCGTTACAATGGGCCATCTTTCCAATTTGGCGCCACGTTGTACATTGCCCAATTGCACATGCATGGAAGCTTATCAATTTAATTGAAAGTGGTGGATGGGGGAGTACCTACCTACAAGAGGAAAACTGAATGATGGAAAAAGGATAATTAAGTTACTATTTACTTGTTTATGTATAAGTATCATAGATGGGCATACTGAAGTAAAATTGTAATTCAGTAAAGCAAACAGTAAGCAGTAAAAGAATATTGCTTACTTAACATTTTTTACAGTAATAAGTAACGCGTTACTTACTACTTAAATTTTTTTACAGTATTAATTATCGCTTTACTTATTACTTAAAATTACTACTGTAAAAAGTTTACAGTATTTCAGTATTATTTACTGTTTACTGTAAGACTACTGAAGTAGCGAGGATACAGTAGTCTAAGAATTGGCATACACACACACGCACATTGATGAGCACAAGCGCATGCGCTAACGAGCATATGAGGTATGATGCCCAATAAACATAATAGAAAAAAATCTCGAACGTTGAAAAAACGTTTATACGCATTTCTAATTCCAGGGCATTTTGAAATTCACAATTAAACGTATCTATTCTCAATTTTTTCTCAAATATACCAAGGTAAGTACCCAGGTATGTATAAATTAAGGATATAAAAATAAAAACTATATTTTACCACAATGCTCGGTAAAAATTCGGGAAGCAAAAATTTACTTAAAAATCAATTGAAAAAATAAAATTGCTTTTCATCCAAATGTTATTTGAAGCAGTGGCAACAAATATCTTAATTGTATTCTAGGTTAAGATTTTATAAAAAAAAATTAAGTCAATTTTTGCTTCCTGACGTTTTACCGAGCATTGTGGTAAAAATATAGTTTTTATTTTCATATCCTTAATTTATACATACTTGGGTACTTACCTTGGTATATTTGAGAAAAAATTGAGAATAGGTACGTTTAATTGTGAATTTCAAAATACTCTGGAATTATAAATGTGTATAAACGTTTTTTCAACGTTCAAGATTTTTTTCTATTATGTTTATTGGGCATCGTACCTCATATGCTCGTTAGCGCATGCGCTTGTGCTCATCAATGTGCGTGTGTGTGTATGCCAATTCTTAGACTACTGTATCCTCGCTACTTCAGTAGTCTTACAGTAAACAGTAAATAATACTGAAATACTGTAAACTTTTTACAGTAGTAAGTAAAGACTACTTATTACTGTAAAATTTTTACAGTAATAAGTAACGCGGTACTTAATACTGTAAAAAATTTTAAGTAATAAGTAACGCGTTACTTATTACTGTAAAAAATTTTAAGTAAGCAGTAAAAAGGGTAAAAATAATGAATTACTACTGGTCCTTAAAAGTGCCCATCTATGATAAGTATCTATTGTGTATTTTATTTAACAATTTGTTAGAATTTTTTGAATAATAATAAATTACTAATTATGTTGCATAAGAATAAAACAACAATTATTATTATTCCGAAAAAACATGAGCATGACGGAGAGGCTTTACAAACCTAGGTACCTACTGACACAAATCCATATCTTCCATTCGAATTATTTTCATATTGGCCAATCAATCATCAGCTTATCAAAAAAAGGAAAAAAATAACTCTGTGCGACAATATTATCGCAATATCAGGCAATATCAGGGTCATTGTTTGGGGACTGTGTGATTCGATATTTTTTTGGAAACTCAAAATGGGACACTTCGTCGCACGAATAAATTACTGTCGAATGTGAAATTTGGGCCGAATTGAGTTAGTAATGCAGTTATACTAAACTAATCAAGATCTCTCGAATGGCGTTATCCGTTTTTTGCTATCTCTTTCAGTTTAAGATTTCGTCTAATTTGTAATGTGCTTTTACTTGCTGTGAATTATTTAATTTATTTACTTTTATGAGAAATTTAGTTCAAATTGGGAGCATACGACAAAATTTTACTGAAGAAAATCCTTTATAAATTCCAAAATAATAAACAATATACATATGTATAACAAAAATAAAATAATTTAAGAATTTTGTGGCCTAGTAGTGTTCTGTCAGACTTTGGAGAATATCTAATGAGGCGTTTTGGAGAAATGCAACTTCAAACCTGTTTTCCCAAAAGTCTTTAAATGCAATATAAGACTTTAATTTATCAGGGCGACGATATGTACATTGTTCTCAAATCGAGAAAATTATAGTTATCGAATCGGATTCTCATGCAGTTCTCTAATGAGATTCTAATGAGCATTTGCAAATACTCCTTTTTCTAATCTGTGATTCCGCTGCTGATTCCAATGGTCTTTCTTCAATATTTTTAATACCAGGATATAATATTTAAAGTCTTTTTCCAATTCTCAGCTACATCCCAGCAAACTATTTCATATAAAAATAAGCGTTTTGTAAGCATTCAAATATAAGCAAAACTCACACTGGCCAAAACAAAACCGCAAAAACAAGCAAAAATACGAACATTTAAGAAGAATAAACACATCTCACACTGAAAAACCCCCATTCAGTGTATGAATACTAGGGATGGGACTATTCGAATAAAAATTATTCGAATAAAAAATCCTTTTTTTCGAAAGGTATTCGTAATTCGAATAATATTTATTCGAATAATTTATTCGTATATTCGAATAAATACTATTCGAATAGTACTATTCGAATATCACTATTCGAATACCACTATTAGCGAATAGCTATTGAATGTATGTATGTATGTTTTTGCTTTTGTAAGTACATACATATGTATGTACATTAAGCCGTATCACGTTATATGGGCAAAAAAAAGTTGAGTGTGTGTCAGTTTTATTTGAACACTTATGTCGAAAAAATATTTTTGGTGTAAAATTTTTTTTTTTAGGCCCGCGTTAAAAACAGCTAAATCGCGTTTTTTGTAATAACTTCCCTATTTGATGTCGGATCTCTATGATCTTAATGTCACAGAAAAGGTCTCGCTCAGCACTATATTTGGCCCATATAAAGTTTCGACCTCAAAGGTTGTCCTGAGTTTTACCTTTAAAAATTTTGGAGTTACTATCCCTAGATTTTTTTATTTTTATCACTAATACAAAGCTCTCAAAAAACCATGAGAAATCCCCCAAAAAAATTCTAGCCTTTATTCACAAACAAAAAAGTTATAACGTTGTAAAATGAAACCCTTGTTTTTTTTTTATAAAAAATTACCACAGAGAAACGGCGAAACACGTCAGCTTATACCATGTCTCCACATAACGTGTTTCGCTCTTTTTTTCTGCAATCGCTCTCTCAATCTTGTTTCGACTTCAAAACGAGTGCCGAAACTCGCCAATTTCCATACAAATTTCTGAGAGCGAGTGAAGATTGAAACACTAGTTTCGTTCTCAATCCTCTTGCCAAACGCGACGATATCGATGCCTTCTCTAATTTTGTATCGAAAATCTATCGAAATCTCACACAGGCCAAAACAAAAACGCAAAAATAAGCAAACATACAAACATTTAAGAAGAACAACAAAGAGAAATGTTAAACTGAATCAAGATCATCCACGTGGAGACGGGTTATTTAGCGAGATGTTTTGCTAGATGTTTTGTTGGCGAAACAAGTTATGTGGAGACGGGTTTTTAATTTTTGGCTCCAGATTATGATGGCGTCTTTAGAAAATCCGGATTAGCTCCCGTTTTCGAGATATTTAAAAAAGAATCTTCAGTTTTTACATACAAAGCGATCCGATGGGAGGGGGGGGGGGGCGTATGAATAACTATTGTTGAGGTAATAAAAATAAAGAAAAGGGGAAAAAACTGCTTTTAGTATCGTTCATAGTATATACGTATATATATGTATATAAAATGCATATGAGAGGGAAGAGGATACCCTGCACATAAATTCCAATTTGTTTTAAACGTTCGAAACCTGCACTGAAAAAACAACTTACTCAGATTATGGAAAAATGGGAATGTTTCGGCGCTAAAGACATATTTTCATTGTTTTGATGTACAATTTTCTTTAAATCAAGGAATAAAAACCACGTTTTGAAAGAAATTTGTATTCAAAACAATGAAATGATTACCATTTTTCCATAACTGAGTAATTTTTTTTTTGAGTGTGAGCAAAGTAATATAAGCGACGAAGAATTCACTTTCAGAGCTCTGAAACTTCTTTCATAAATATCTCAAAATTTGGAGGCATCGTCATTTTCGGTCTCGGTTATCATAGACAAGAAGATGTTTTCGGGATTAGAGTAAAATGCGTTGTTTTCAATTGTAGGCTGAATAATTAACTGCATTTCTAGGGGCGGACGACGCACCCAGCGCAAGTATTGATAACACATTTAGACTTCCGCTGTCTCTTTAGGCGCGTATAATTTTACAACGAACTCTAGCAGTTTTTCTAAATAACTTGGATGATTTTACGATACGCACGGATGCAGAAATCGTGAAGCCGTTGTAAGCCAGCGCGCTGTGCTTAAAGGTCCCACTTGAATACTTGCCAAATCTTCACTACAGCCATTATCATTCAATATAAATAACGTTGATCAGCACGAATAGTCCAATCATCAATAATTTTTTGCATATCATGTGTCCAGTATTGGTAGCTGTTCCATCGCGGTACAGCATACTCAAGTCAAGCGAGGACTTAGAATACTTTTTAATCAAAAACTCATACTATATGGCGTTACTGCCTCATATAAATAAGAACTTGGGATAATTTTTCAAAAAACACAGGTTCCCTGATTTTAAAACGGTATAACTTTTTTGTTTGTGAATAAAGGCTACAACTTTTTTAGCGGTGTCCTCATGGTTTTTTGAGAGCTTTGTAATAGTGATAAAAATAAAAAAATCTAGGGATAGTAACTCCAAAACTTTTAAAGGTAAAACTCAGAACAACCTTTGAGGTCGAAACTTTATATGGGCCAAATATAGTGCTCGGCGATACCTTTTCAGCGACATTAAGATGATAGAGATCCGACATCAAATAAGGAAGTTATTACAAAAAACGCGATTTAGCTGTTTTTAACGCGGGCCTGAAAAAAAAAATTTTACACCAAAAATATTTTTTCGACATAAGTGTTCAAATAAAACTGACACACGCAAAACTTTTTTTCGTGATACGGCTTAATGTACATATATATATATACGTACTGGCTTGCGCGAAGGCAAGTGGAATTCCCAAATTATGCATGTACATACATACTACTATTCGAATAGTATTATTCGAATAGTGTTATTCGAATAGTATTATTCGAATAGTACTATTCGAATAGCACTATTCGAATTTTTTCCTACGAATATTATTATTCGTTTATTCGAATAATATTTATTCGAATATTATTCGAAAAAAGTCCCACTACTAATGAATACACACGCTTTTGCGTTAACTTATGCTACATAATGCATACAAGCAAACATACAGTGAAAACTACCCTGCAGTAAAAATCCGCAATGAATCCTTAATGAATCACTGATAAAATTCACCTATGACGAGAAGGCATCAGTGAATACTTTCATATAAAGACTGATGAATTTTTCATATAAATGGTTTGCTTTCCTCAGAAAAAAAAAACAAAAAAATAAAAATTGTACTCAGTTGTGACGACAGTGATGAATATTCAACAAGGAATCATCAAATATCATTCAGCAGTGAAACAAATTTACTGCAGGGTACACTGCGTATACGTAGAAATGTTAAACTGAATAACGATTAGCCACGTGGAGACGGGTTATTTAGCGAGATGTTTCGCTAGATGTGTCGCTGGCGAATCAAGTTATGTGGAGACAGGCTTTTATACCATGTCTCCACATAACGTGTTTCGCTCTTTTTTTCTGCACTCGCTCTCTCAATCTTGTTTCGACCTCAAAACGAGTGCCGAAACTCACCTATTTCCATAAAAATTTCTGAGAGCGAGTGAAGATTGAAACACTAGTTTCGTTCTCAATCCTCTTGCCAAACGCGATGATATCGATGCCTTCTCTAATTTTGTATCGAAAATCTATCGAAATCTCACACAGGCCAAAACAAAAATGCAAAAATAAGCAAACATACAAACATTTAAGAAGAACAACAAAGAGAAATGTTAAACTGAATCACGATCAGCCACGTGGAGACGGGTTATTTAGCGAGATGTTTTGCTACATGTTTTGTTGGCGAAACAAGTTATTTGGAGACGGGCTTTTAGCCTTATGTAATCGAAACGTGTCGCTCGTTATAAGCTTAAAATTAGAATTGTTTTGTGTGTTCAGTAAACGTATTACATATAAGTCATTTCTATACGCTTTTCACACTTCTCGATTTTCTTGTTGCCGACATTATACAAAATAAAAAAACGTCTCTACCTGCCTTTTTTATTTACTTTTATCACTTTCTTCTTTCACTAAAAATTTACTAATTCAACTCGTTTAGTGTTCAGAAATCAAAACTATAATGAGTTATACAAATATGCTTTTTGTTTTCGCTGAAAAATAACAGTAAATTTAGTCGGTCGCCGTCAAACGCTTACAATAGCTTATTTTAAGCTTGGTTTACAACGCTTACATTAGCCCAATTATGCGAGGTTATTTTAAGTTTTACTTACAAAGCGCTTACCAGATTGTTTATTGGGATATTACTTATCAAAAATTTCTATGTATTATACATATGTATATGAGCGCGTGAAATAATGCCATTCATCATAAGGAGCTTAACTGATGAGCACGGGCAGGTAATCAAGGAATGTATGTAGGTATGTGACCACAAAACCCCATGCATAAGAAATTATTTTCTTGAAAAGTGAAATGATATTTTGGAAATTTAACTTTGTATGCACGTTATCAGCTAGATATGTATGTACATTTGTATGTCTGCACACATTGAACGCCACGAATACTCATAATTAATAAATAGGAGTACTTCAGCTAATTGAAGAGGCCATTTCATTGGTTACAAACAATATTTTTTACGTACCTACATATATTATGTACAAATGTATGAACTAATCTCACATATAAACTGATATCGAACAATTGATGAGCTTATATTCATATGCTATGTATATCCGTATCAGAGATCAGCATGCGATACATTTTTTGTGATTTAGAGTATACTCATAAAAAATGCGGTGGGAGTATGACCGCAACCGCAAAATATGCGATCATAATAAACACCGTACCGCATTTTCTTGATCAATTCCGATGTGCGGTAGTATGGATATCACAACACCGCAAACACCGCATACCGCAAACACCGCATTTCCCAAATAGAGATATTTACAATGTTGCCAGTGCGATTTTTTGTTTGTAATTTTTACCGTCTTATGGATTTCTGATGAAAAATACTACTGATTACAATTTGATTTTAACCAAAGAATATCTATACAGGAAAACTCTCAGGATTGGTTTTTTTTTTTTTTAATTTTTTCATTGAAAGGGCCACTTAAAATTTAGAGTTTGTTTACATTCAAAATAATTTGACTAATGAATTTCAAGATAAAAATATGTCCTATTTACATGAAATAGAGTTTTTTCCTAAAATCCTTGAATCACATTTATGGCTTCTTAGTAATACACACAAGTTTTGTTTACACATTTTTGTTTGTCTGTGACATAATTCTTTATTTTCCAACGAGGCATTCATTTAGTTTTCACAATCGACAAAATTGGCTACGATACATTGATTGAAACCGAAGTTTTTGTCATTTTATTGGAGCAACAACAATACACATGTTTATTTTTAAACATTTTATTATGCGCCCGTCGGAATGAATACTTTTCCGTCAATCTAGCAATTCGTTTAACTGAGAAACATATGTAGTTGAATTAGATGTCTTTTTTACGGCAAAGCTGAAGTACTGAATGTGTCTATCGTCATTTAAATACATTTAATTCAACTATGTTGTCAATTAAACGGATTGCTAGTTTGACGGAAAATTATTCATTCTGATGGCCCTACTAGTCGTATTGGATTTCAAAAATGAATTTTTGATTATTTCATTATTGAAAAATATTTTATTATTCAAAAAACTGCCACAAAAACAAAGCACACAAAAATAAAAAAAATACTTGAGAATAAATTTGCTGTATATCTATGTATTTATGTACAAATGAATTTTCAATTGCCTATACCTTTGCAGTGTGTGAAAAATTTCCGGCAACACTGAATAGTATACAAATAAACAAATGCGGTGTTTGCGGTGATTGCGGTGTTTGCGATATGCGGTGTTTGCGGTATACGGTGTTTGCGTTATGCGGTGTTTGCGGTATGCGGTGTAAATAACACTTAATACCGCAATATCATTTAGGTTTCCAATCAATGCGGTGGCGGTGAATTTTTTTTCTGGGTACTTATTTTTTGAGCCACTTAAAAAATAAGTATTTTTGCGGTGCTTTAGAAAATGCGGTGCACCGCTGCTGATCTCTGATCCGTATGTACATATATGTATGTACTTTTTTTATTCATATTCGTGGGTAGGTACATATGTATATCTTTCCCAAAAATCCCGCTTTGAACATTTGGTCATGTGGTTTGGCTTTTGGTTTTTGTTATTGTTGTAAATATTGACATTGGTTAATTCCTTTAGTGTGCAATAAATATAAAATTGATATAAATCAATTCAATTGTTTTTTTTTTTTTTTCTTATTTTGATCATTTAACAGTAGCACAACAAGCCGATAACGGGGTGGTTAATAATTTTATTAGATATGTGATCAAAAGTACCGCCTAGTACCTTCCGCACCACTCATGTAAAAGTGAAATATGTATGTATGTACCTACATAGACCCTGCAAAAATTGTTGGACTACTTGGTACATTTGTGCCACAGTCAACTAGCTACTAACTTGTCACATGTAGCCAATCATTGGGACTGTTCATATATATGTATGTATGTAGATTCGTGTTTGAAGATCGGTTTTAACGATCGTAACCGCTGCACGATGTTTATTAACAGTGTTGCCAAGAAGCATTAATCTAAATATTAAAAAAAAAAATTGGTCTTGAGAGCTCAAGGATGAAGTAGTTATGAAAATAAAAACGACCAAAAAAACCAAAAATAAAATTTAATCGGATGAGCCAGCCGATAAACAAGCTCTACTAATTAGCACAAAGAATTGCTTGAAGAGATGTGGTGGTCTCCGAAATGGATCTATAACTTCTACCAAAAAATATTAATTTTTCACACCAATTTTTCCTTAAAAAAAAATAAATAAAATTGGTCTTGAGAGCTCAAGAATGAAGTAGTTATGGAAATATTTTACATTTTTAACTCCTTGGATTAGTTTAAAAAGTAACTTGCCGTAGCTAGTTTAAAAAGTAACCTCTTGTAGGTGGTTTGCAAAGTAGCTACGGCAAGTTAGTTTTTAAACTAGTTTGATGCGATCGAGCGATGGACCATGTGGTCCTGTGCTAGGACATTGCAATGTTAATTGAACCAATATTTTTATATGGAATGTGGCAGGTTTTGGGCTAGTTGATTGCCACAAGCGGCTGGTTTGTACATGCATGTATGGACTAGTTCCGTTTTCTGCAGGGGAGATTCAAATATATTTCCATAATACATATATGTATCTATGTACGTATGTATGTACATATGTACGAAAGACTTATGCACTGAAAAAGTTATATGTTAACTTGCAAAATTTTCGGGCAAAACTAGTAACTTTTTTAATTACCTCATCACAAATTGAAATATGTATGTATATACATTAGGCTTTTCCGCAAATGTATGGAGACAAATTGTATAGCATATTTCCTCAACCTCACCCCCTAGGTCGATGCTAATATAGTCAAAGATGTCACATATAAATTTTGCTTCCGATCAGAGTCGATTAAGGGGTGTCACACAGGGACCAAATTTGGGACCAAAGAAAAGACCAAAAGATTAAATTAATTTTTTTTATATCTAATGGCCAAAATCGATAGTTTTGTACTCAATGATACAAAAAATTTATTTTAATATTTTTTAAATGTACCTAATACCCAAAATCGATACTACTGTACTCAAATATGTATATCACATATAAATTTTTGTCCCGATCGGAAACGATTAAGGGGTGAGCATAGGGGTCCCACACTCAAAAAAAAAAATTCTCTCGATCAAAGACATAATTTTCCTTATTTTGAACACGCGTCCCAATACAAAATTTTCTTTGTTTTGTGTAAATTTTCTCAAAAATGTGGAAAAAACATAAAAAACCTTCAAACAAATTCGTTGCCATGGGGATTTGTATGGGAATTTAATTTCTCAAAATTAAAGAAATCAAGTCTTCAAAACAAGGAAAGTTGGGAATGGAATGGCGCTTAAAGAATTTTTCATTATTTTAATGTATGATTTTTTTCAAAACAAGTATATGAAACCATGGTAACGCATGTAACAACAATATTTTATAAACCTTTTAACATGTTTTAAGGAAAATTTACTCAAAACAAAGAAAGTAGTGTTCAAAATAGGTAAACAATTTCTTTGACCCCTCCATATATTTTTTTTCTCTCAGTGCATATGGCTATCTGAAATTTGACCTCTTTGCGACACCCTTTATCAATCTCCGATCGGGACCAAAATTTATATGTGGTATCTTTGACCATGCTGTTACCGATGTAGGGGGTGAGACTGAAGAAACGCGCTAATTTGATTTTAAGGACCACCTTAATATACATACATACATAGTATGTACATTTGTTTACATATTGTGTATAGATATATCGCCCATTTATCGCCTATTAGCTGAATTGATTTGACCAAAAAGAACAAAACATGTACATTTGGCGATATTATGGAGGAATTATTTCGTTATATTGACAGTGGGACAAATTGGATCAGTTCTCAGGTAAAACAGAAGGGGAAACAGTATTAAGGGCAGAAATAATCGTTGACCTCTAACTTCTTCGAACAGCAGCAGTATAATAGTATAATGTTATGTTCAGACACAACCTTAATTGAACATTAAGAGCCTTCATTCAATTTTCAAGCGCAATGATTCTCAATTTACCATACAAAAATTGACCAAGTTAATGCTTCATTAGAAATTAATGAGTTGTTAATGAAGAACAATTCTGCATGCAACCCTGTTAAAAGGCTTGTTTCATAAGTAAAATGAAATGTCATGAAAAGAGAAATGTGATTAGCGTCAGTGTCCACTAAACAAGTTGGTTCGTCAGATCAGCTGCATTCTTGTTCTTCTTCATCACCTATCAAATTTGTTTTTATTTCTGCTTATTTTATACATGCATTCGTGTTTACGATTGGTAAAAATTGTGAGATGAATGTCAAATTATTTCGTCCTCCTTGCAATTTTGACATTTAGGTCACGAGAGTTTGATATTCAGCTCACGGCGTGTATGTGTGTATGTATCTTGAGCCGACCTGTTAAATGGGCCAAGTAAATTAAATATGTCTGAACACCAAATCTAAAGATGCTCAATCAACCCCAATTGACTTAATTAATTTTTATGTCTGAACATGATATAACAGTATAACAGTATACGAGCATATCTAAAAGTAAACGGGTACAGCAATTTTTATACCTTTCATGAGAATGAAATGGTATTATAACTTAGTGCCAAAAAATTTTTGTCGAAAGTACCAGAAGGAAGCGTGGGGGACCCACCAAAATATATACCGATATGATCAGAATCACGAGCTGAGTCGATTAAGCCATGTCCGTCTGTCCGTCTGTCTGTCTGTCCGTCCGTCCGTCTGTGTGAACGCAAACTAGTCCCTCAGTTTTTGAGATATCTGAATGAAATTCGGAATACAGGTATGTTGCTATATGCAGCTGATCATTTGTCGGAACCGGCCGAATCGGACCACTATAACATATAGAAAACAACCGATTATTCAGATATACATGAAATTTGTGGATGTAATTTGTGCATATCCTCCCGATTTAAACAGCTAAGGACATGAAACTCTGAAGTAGACGTGCCCATTTTGGCCTAAACAAGGTTACCGAAAATTGTCAAGATCGGACCACTATACCATATAGTTCCACAACATCCGATTATTCAGATATACACATTTTGGTGTATAACTCCTCCATTTTAACAGCTAACGGCCTGAAATTTTGAAGTATTTGTACCCATATGGACTCAAACGCGATTGCCGAAAATTGTTAAGATCGGACCACTATAACCTATAGCTCCCCTACAACCGATTGTTCAGATATGGACATTTTGGTGTATAACTCCTCCATTTTAACAGCTAACGGCGTGAAATTTTAGAAGTATTTGTACCCATATGGGCCCAAACAGGGTTACCGAAAATTGTCAAGATCGGACCACTATAACATATAGCTCCCCTGCAACCGATTGTTCAGATATTGACATTTTGGTGTATAACTCCTCCATTTTAACAGCTAGCGGCGTGAAATTTTGAAGTATTTGTACCCATTTGGGCCCAAACAGGGTTACCGAAAATTGTCAAGATCGGACCACTATAACATATAGCTCCCCTACAACCGATTGTTCAGATATGGACATTTTGGTGTATAACTCCTCCATTTAAATAGCCAAGACACCATTTTTATACTCAGCTGTACTAGTACACAGAGTATTATAGTTTTAATCACATAACGGTGGATTGTAACAGAGTGAAATAATCGAGATAGATATAGACTTATATATATCAAAATGATCAGGGTGAAAAGAGTAATCGATTGAGAAATGTCCGTCCGTCCGTCCGTCTGTCCGTCCGTCCGTCCGTCCGTCTGTCCGTCCGTCTGTAAACACTCTAACTCGCGCAAAAATTGAGATATTTTGATCAAATTTGAAATGCAAGTTGGTATCGAGACTGGGACGGTTGGTATTGAAAATGGGCGAAATCGGACCATGACCACGCCCACTTTTCCTATATAGAAAAAATCGGAAATTTGGTATCTCAGTCACTAATATAGCTGGAGCGATGAAATTTTACCCAAGTGTTGAGCTCAGGCCCCTAGGAAGAAAGTTGATGAAATTTTGGAAAATGGGCGGTGCCACGCCCACTTATTAAGGGTCAAGCCTTGCAAGTTTTATATGTCATAACTTAGAAACCATTGAAGATATATCGACAAAATTTGGTACGCGTGATTTACTTACTTAGGCAAACGTTTGGACGGAAAATATTTAAAATCGGTTGACGGCCACGCCCACTTATATATATTCGTATTATAAAGTGACCTAATAAAAACATTTTAAGCCATATCTCTGTCAAATGTAAAGATCTATCATTGAAATTTTGTCGCATGAGTCCAACTATGGACATAAAACAAAAAACACAAAAATTTTGGAAAATGGGCGGTGCCACGCCCACTTATTAAGGGGCAAACATTGAAAGTTTATGAGTCATAAATCAGAAACCGTTGAAGATATATCGATGAAATTTGGTACGCGTGATATACTTACTTAGGCAAATATTTGGACGAAAAATTTCCGAATTCGGTTGAGGGCCACGCCCACTTTTATATATGGGTCTTATAAAGTGACCTAATAAAAACATTTTAAGCGATATCTCTGTCAAATATAAAGGTATATCATTGAAATTTTATAGCAGGAGTCCAACTGCGGACATAAAACGAAAAACACAAAAATTTTGGCAAATGGGCGTGGCACCGCCTCTTTTTATAAACAGGAATATACGAGATTTCTGAGCCCATAACTCGACAAATGATTTATATATAATGACTAAACTTGGTGTGTACACTTTTATTACTTGTGGTAATACATGTTGAAAATTTTAGCGCAATCGATTGACGACCACGCCCACTTTTATATATGGGTATTATAAAGTGACCTAATTTCGGAGCCTATAACTCGACAAATAATTGAGATATTATGACGAAACTTGGTTTATACACTTTTGTAACATGTGTTAATAGCCACGCAAAAATTTATTGAAATCGGTTTATGACCACGCCTACTTTTTAAAAAAGATATTTCTGGAACACCCTTTGGGAATTTGTAACGTGACATCTTTGTAACTAGAAGTCATAAAGGAATGAAAAGTTGCACAAATAATAATATTCATATGCTTAGTTGGATGACTGATAAAAATGTTGAAAATGGGCGTGGCTACGCCCAATTTATGCGGCACTCGCTTTATATAAAATACCTACACCGTGTTTCCATCAAACGCAAACAAACAATGAAAGCATACAGCTGAGTATCTAATGTTCCATTCCACTCGAACTTAGGCTTCCTTACTTGTTTCTAATAAATCTTTCCATAAATAACCCACAGAATTGAAATTATAAATTATACTAAATTAGGCTATGTACATACATAGGTAACTTTTCATTTCCCCACTCATGAAAGGTATGAAGTCTTCGGTACGGCCGAAGACAGCCGCGCTTTTACTTGTTGTTATTATAACGGTTAAATAATATAACAGTATAACAGTAAAATGGTATAACAGCATAAGAATATAAAACCATAACAGTATTAAAGTAAGTATAACAGTATAGTAGTTAACGATATAACAGTACATTAGTATAACAGTATGATAGAGTATATTAGTATAACAGCATAAGAGCATATCTGCAAATAAATGGGTATAACAGTATAACAGTATAACGTATAACAATATAACAGTATTGTAGTTAACGGTATAACAACGTAGTAGTTAACGGTATAACAGTGTAGTAGTTAACAGTATAACAGTATATTAATATAACAGTATGATAAAGAATAATAGTATAACACTTTAACGAAGTGATCTGCAGAGGACAATCATTTAAAGTAGAATCATTTTTTGACTTATGAAATAAGCACTTCGCAACAGAGGAAATTTCACATGTAATACATAATATAATACATTAGCGTGGATATACATAGCTCTAACGGGTATTAGGCCAATCTTTTCTCTAAATCGAGGTGTGCCCCCCCCCCCCCCCGAAAGATTCGTTTTGACCATAAAACCATCTTTGACTTTATTACCATACATTTCTTTTTCAGGAAAAAATCAATGAGAATAGTAATTTTTCGAAATTGGTAATTCGAAATTTAGCGCTTTTTCACGAAGTATTACTTATAATTCTAGCGTTTGTTGAGCCGTAGGAAAGTGCAAGAACCGCAGGAGTTTTACCACAATTTACATTCTTTGTATATTCGCTCTTTTGTGGTAAAATTCCTACGGTTCCTGCACTTCCCTACGGCTCAACAAACGCTACAATTATTATACGGTATTGCTGTTATTAACATGCTAATAACAGAAAAGTAACGCCAATTATTTAAATTTCAAGTTTTCTTTCAATTACTTATCATCTTAATCAAATAATATTAGTATAAACTACAATGGGAATAAATATGCAATGTATAAGAGTATCTGAACTTGAGATTTTACTTAATGTCTGTCAAAATGGAATATTAAAAAACTAAATTATATAAGAAAATTATTATTTATAACCGTAGCACATAGGTAGAAATATTTTATTGTGTACACCTATTCCAAATTGCTTGTTTAATGCAAAATTTTAATAATTTGTGTTAAAAGTAGAGCTCTCGATTTTTTTTTGAACATTTTCGAGTAGCCCGAACAGTTGTTGTTCAAATGCTCGAAGAGTTGTTTGTTTGTTTATTACCCGTATGTTTGTACGGGCATTTGAACAATTCGGGTATTTTGAAGTTTGTTTTTTTCTTTTGTTTATTATTATTTTTTTTTTTCTTTATATGTAGTTTTTTTTATTTTTGTTTTTCCGATACACATTTTTTTTGTTTGTAAGCTCGAATGCTCGAATGTTTGTACGGGTATTTGAACAACAAACGGGCTTCAAACAAAAACAGTCTGATCGAATTGCTCGATACCCGGGTATCTAGGGCTCTAGTTAAAAGTCGATTTTATTGAAAAATATATACAGTGACTCAAAAAAAAAATCATACGCCAGAGTTTTTAAATTTATTTCAAACAGTTCTGTCGAAAATTTGACTCTCTTATTTTCGTTTAAAAATGTAAACAATTTTTCAATAAAAATCGCCTTAAGCAGGATTTCTAAGCTTATGGAAAAATCCGAAAAATCGTAGAAATTTCTAAAAGTGGATTAAAAATTTCAAAGCGCGGCCAGAATTTATAGAAGATTTTGAGGAGATTTCTAAGTGTACTGTTATGTAGCCAACCAATTTTAGTGTAAAAACTGCTATTCTCAATGCTGTAAAAATTTCCGTCGATTTTAGTAATTTTTTTCTGTAGGGTGTTTGCGTTATATGTACGTGAGACCGTTCCAATTAAAATTTCCGAAAAGGCAATGAAATTTTTCAAAAAGTTGAATGTTGCATATTATTATATTACAATTGAATGAGCTGCAAAATTGCATACTCAAAAATCTTCTAAAAAATGTAGCTTTATAATTCTTAGCCCCTTTTTATGATAAGTACTTCCTTAACTTTGAAAAATTGGAAATACTAAAAATACTGCCTAAAAAGTTAACAATAATCGCTGCTAAATATCTGGGTTACTTTCGAGCATCACCTACATTAACCAAGATATGCGTTAGAAATATAAACATTAAAATTAAATATAAAGCACAAAAAGAAAATTATTGTAGCTACATATGAAAAACCCTGTATCTAGTAGTGAAGTGCGGCTTTGTGCGACGTAATTTTTTGTCGGCTAACTACTAATTGTACTAGATATCATATCCGAGGGTTAATTTGACTGAGTCTGACAGAGCAACATAACAAAACCAATTTTTAACATGAAAAAGAGTGATAATTTTTTTTTAAATATCCCAACTCTAAAAGCTTAAAAATATAAACTTAGAATTATTGGAAATCAAGGATATTATTGAAAAGTGTTAATAATTACTTGAACCTTTAGGATTCATCACGATTACTTAAATGAAATGCTTTAAATAATAAATATTCAAGTTGAAACTAGCACTTAAAAATATGTAAGAAAAAAACAAAAAAATTAACTTCAGATATGCTAAGTTACGACCATCTGGGGCAAGTGCAGAGTATGGGGTCGGGAAAAAAGCGATGAATTATTGTTCAACATTCTACTTCCAATATGTGGGTATGTTTTTTTTCTGTAATTGTAACAATTTTACAAAATTCAATTTTGGGCGCATAAAACTTGAAAATCTACCTATGCGCGTAGATTTCCAGAAGAGAATATGAGACTTACTTTTGAAGTATAGTTAAAGGCCCTTGGCAACTGACAATCTGGCATGTCAAGCAGTGTGTATGTGTGAGTTTTTTTGTGTGTGTTAGTGCAATCAGCAGTCGTCGTGCTACACGTTCTTGTTCGGGCTCGCGTTGATGAGAATCAAATCTTTTAGATATTTGCGTCAATCACCCGACACTCACACATATGTATACACTTCTTAACATTCCAGATTTTAAGTGGCCAAGGGCCTTAAGAGTTTGATATATGTATTATAAGCGATATTTGTGTACTAAAATGTTAAATTATAGTCTGAAAAAATTACATTTCGCTAGCTTAGAGTGCAAACTGTGTAAGTCCACTTTTATGAAAAAGTGTATTTTTATGTAGAACGCTAGAAACATCAAATACGCACCGCGCTAAACAAGTCTGAGATACTTGTCATATTTCTACTCGTTGTTATTCAGTGATACGCAAATTGTGTAAGTCCAAAAAGCGAAAAAAATTGTGTAAGTCCAAAAAATTTATATGAACAGACATTTTTTTTCATTTCGAATTTTTTTTCTTTTTTGTTTTTTGTCTCTCCTACAAAGTTTTAAAAAAGGACTTACACAATTTGCATTCTAAGCTAGCGATTTTTATCATTTGTAAAAAAAATTGTAGTTTTTTTGGTAATTTTAATTTTGGTAAATTTTTTACATTGGCTGTGACCCCCCCCCCCCCCCCCGAAAAATTCTCTAGCTACGCCACTGTACAGCAGCTACCACACTAATACATGTGCTCATTTCTAATCATACATACATATATAATCATACACTCAGGGAAAAACAGCATTTTAAAATCAAAAATTAAATTTTTGTTTTCATAATGCACGTTTTAAACCAAACCATTTTTATTTTGACAATGAAAATTTTTAAATTAAAAAAGAAATTTTTAAATTAAGAATGAAATTTTTGAAGTCAAAATGCATTTTGGATTTAAAAAGAAACATAATTAAATTAAAAATGAAAATGAATGTTGATTCAAAAACTCGCTCTTTGTTCAAAATTTTTTTGTGAGAAAATATGTTTTTGTGAGAAATCTAACAAAAATAATAATGAGAATCGATTTTTTTTAATTTTGTTTTTACAATGGTTCATATTATTCATGGATTCTTTTTTAGGAAAAGGGAAGTATAAATAGGTTACTACAATTCAATATCTATATATTAATAGGCTAACATTTTCCCATACAAACAATTGCCAGGCTGTTTGGCACATTTAACATACTCATATCCACATAAAATTGATATGGCTGTGTTCGTATGAGTGAGGAGCAGTGCATAGGCATATAATTTTTTCTATAAATTATTTAATTTCTTTATAATTAATAAATAA
Source organism: Urophora cardui (assembly GCA_960531455.1). Classification (NCBI taxonomy): domain Eukaryota; kingdom Metazoa; phylum Arthropoda; class Insecta; order Diptera; family Tephritidae; genus Urophora; species Urophora cardui. The sequence continues at coordinate 131,817,464 of OY482672.1, forward strand.
AGTTTTTAGTTAAGATAAATAGATATCGTAAACGTGTTTACAAATATCGTAAACACAGTTGAAGAGTCGCTTTAATTTAAAAGCGCTCACCACCGGGCCTACCTTCCTAGAACTGCCTTGATTTTGACCATGATTTCGTGTCGGAACGTGATCAAAAGGGCAAATCAGTGTTGCGGTACAACTGGAATTTGGAAAGTGTTGCTTATCTCCGCGAAAAGGAATAATTTTTGTACCAATACAAAGTTGAAAAAATAAATTGCATGGTCGAATTTCGACCACCGGCGATACTAGTAATGTTTAATGTTCCACCATGTGATAGCGTTGGATTCAATTTCAGGTTGATGTCATGGTTCGAATCCGGAGAAGAATATAAAATAAAGAAGAACAAGTAAGGAAGCCTAAGTTCGAGTGGAATCGAACATTAGATACTCAGCTGTATGCTTTCATTGTTTGTTTGCGTTTGATGGAAACACGGTGTAGGTATTTTATATAAAGCGAGTGCCGCATAAATTGGGCGTAGCCACGCCCATTTTCAACATTTTTATCAGTCATCCAACTAAGCATATGAATATTATTATTTGTGCAACTTTTCATTCCTTTATGACTTCTAGTTACAAAGATGTCACGTTACAAATTCCCAAAGGGTGTTCCAGAAATATCTTTTTTAAAAAGTAGGCGTGGTCATAAACCGATTTCAATAAATTTTTGCGTGGCTATTAACACATGTTACAAAAGTGTATAAACCAAGTTTCGTCATAATATCTCAATTATTTGTCGAGTTATAGGCTCCGAAATTAGGTCACTTTATAATACCCATATATAAAAGTGGGCGTGGTCGTCAATCGATTGCGCTAAAATTTTCAACATGTATTACCACAAGTAATAAAAGTGTACACACCAAGTTTAGTCATTATATATAAATCATTTGTCGAGTTATGGGCTCAGAAATCTCGTATATTCCTGTTTATAAAAAGAGGCTGTGCCACGCCCATTTGCCAAAATTTTTGTGTTTTTCGTTTTATGCCCGCAGTTGGACTCCTGCTATAAAATTTCAATGATATACCTTTATATTTGACAGAGATATCGCTTAAAATGTTTTTATTAGGTCACTTTATAAGACCCATATATAAAAGTGGGCGTGGTCCTCAACCGAATTCGGAAATTTTTCGTCCAAATATTTGACTAAGTAAGTATATCACGCGTACCAAATTTCATCGATATATCTTCAACGGTTTCTGATTTATGACTCATAAAACTTTCAATGTTTGCCCCTTAATAAGTGGGCGTGGCACCGCCCATTTTCCAAAATTTTTGTGTTTTTTGTTTTATGTCCATAGTTGGACTCATGCAACAAAATTTCAATGATAGATCTTTACATTTGACAGAGATATGGCTTAAAATGTTTTTATTAGGTCACTTCATAATACGAATATATATAAGTGGGCGTGGCCGTCAACCGATTTTAACTATTTTCCGTCCAAACGTATGCCTAAGTAAGTAAATCACGCGTACCAAATTTTGTCGATATATCTTCAATGGTTTCTAAGTTATGACATATAAAACTTGCAAGGCTTGACCCTTAATAAGTGGGCGTGGCACCGCCCATTTTCCAAAATGTCATCAACTTTCTTCCTAGGGGCCTGAGCTCAACACTTGGGTAAAATTTCATCGCTCCAGCTATATTAGTGACTGAGATACCAAATTTCCGATTTTTTCTATATAGGAAAAGTGGGCGTGGTCATGGTCCGATTTCGCCCATTTTCAATACCAACCGTCCCAGTCTCGATACCAACTTGCATTTCAAATTTGATCAAAATATCTAAATTTTTGCGCGAGTTAGAGTGTTTACAGACGGACGGACAGACGGACGGACATGGCTCAATCGATTACTCTTTTCACCCTGATCATTTTGATATATATAAGTCTATATCTATCTCGATTATTTCACTCTGTTACAATCCACCGTTATGTGATTAAAACTATAATACTCTGTGTACTAGTACAGCTGAGTATAAAAAGGAAAATAAGAAATAAATATAGCAAACAGTTAAGGCGAAGTAGAAAAGAAGAGGAGACCAAGCGGAGGCTATATGTTTGTAGTTGGGACCAGGGCCGTGCGCACGGGGGGGGGGGGTTTTGGGGGTTAAAACCCCCCCATGACCAAATCTAAGTTGCAATGATTTTGCAAAAATTTTCAAAACACAGTTTATAAATTTTGCATTCAATCTTGACTCATAATTTTTGACAAAATTAGTACAATAATTTTACGGAAGAAGAAATTGGTGAAAGTTGCAAAAAATAAGGTTGGCCAATACATAAGTTCGGCACTTTGAATTGCACTTGGAGCTTTCCGAAATTACAAAGTTGTGTAGCATATGTTCGTTTGAAATTTTTCAAAAAATTGTGCTGATAACAAAAAATTTTAATTTTGTGAAGACAGTGAGCAGTTTCAATTAACAAGTACTGTAAACAGTACTATTCAGGACCTGGTTAACTAGGTTTTGATGAATCAGAATTAGACCAGATAATTCAACTATTTTGGCAAAGGGATGTTCTCATTGTTTGTTTACGTTTGACGGAAACACGGTGTATTTATATAATGCAGATACCGCTTAAGGTGGGCGTAGCCACACCCATTTTCAAAGTTAGTATCAATTATCCGACTAAGCATATGAATATTATTCTTTGTGCAAAATTTCATTCCTTTATGACTTTTAGTTACAAAGATGTCACGTCACAAATTGCACAAGGCCATTTTAGAAATGTTTTTGTAAAAAAGTAGGCGTGGTTATACACCAATTTCGCTAAATTTTTTAACGTATATTAGCACAAGTAATAAAAGTTTGTGGCCGCTGTGGTGCAGTGGGTAGAGTGCTCGCCTGCTATGCCAGAGGTCTCGGGTTCAAACCACGGTCCGAGCCAAACAAATTTTTCTAATTAGTAAAAATCCAATTATTGGGTTTTTTAAGAGCAGCGGTCACCTCTCGGCAGTGGGTGGCATACCCTCCGAGAGTATTTCTGCCATGAAAAAGCTTCTCACAAAAAATGCATTCGCCGTTCGGAGCCGGCATAAAACTGTAGGTCCACCCAATTAGTAGGAAAAACAAAAAGGAGCACACCTCGAATTGGGAGAGAAGCTCGGCCATAAAACTCGTCAGAGTTATAATATCGCCATTGTATTATATTATTATTATTATTATTCGTCATAACATATCAATTATAATAATTATTTTTTGAGTTAGGGGCTCCAAAATCTCGTAGATTCCTTTGTCCAAAAAGGGGCGGTGTCACGCCCGTTTTCAAAAGTTTTTCTGTTTTTTGTTTCCGGCCTATTGTGGGACTCATGCCACAAAATTTCAATCAATTATCTTTATATTTGACAGAATTCTTTTCCGTACCTCGAAGAATCACAAAGGGTATTCATTTAACCTTATAAATGCCTCGTAAAGTGTGTAAACTTGTAAATTTATAAAGTTTGTAAACGAACTGTCAAATTTTGTATGGAAAATCATTTACGCATGGTTGAGAAATTTACGCGCACATTTCAGTGTGTAAACGCTGTAAACTCGAAAAAAGCAACCTTGCGCAACAGAAACCTCTAGCATCAGTAAGTCATTTACAAAAATTTCCTTGTAAAGTCGTTTTAATTTGGATTTCTCACTTATTTTTGGCATATTTTAATATATGTCTTTAATATATGTAGATATAGTTTTAAATAAATTTTTACAATAGCACAGCTGATGCGAAAAAAAATTATTAGGTGCGTTCATATAACAGTGTGTGTAAACTGATAGAAATTTACACTTTATAAACTTATACTCTTAAATGAATACCCTTACAATGTTAAACGGACTTTAATTATAGCCATGTATTCATAAAAGTGCGAATAATATGCCACCATATCACAAATTCTCTATCAAATACAGAAAAATTTTTACAACCAAAAAAATTTCTTGGGTATTATTTTAAGCATCAGAGTATGCAGTTTCAGAAAAGTTAGAGAACATTTAAATTTATGATGTATGGGTCTGGATATCTGTTTCAGCAAATATGTTTATCTTAGCGAAAAATGTATGCGAATGCAAACCAAAATTAAAACCCCCCCCCAAGGCTAATTCCTGCGCACGGCCCTGGTTGGGACTCGGAGTGAGAGAAGATGAAGAGAATGCCGTTGGATACAATTTCGAATCCGGAAGAGAAAATGATATAGAGAATACTGCAGCGTTTTTTTTTTCTCATAGTGCTTAAAATAAAAATAAACCTTTTTAATGTTTTATCTTGATTTAAAAATTTTACAATGGACATTTTTAAATTAAAAATGTTGGTATCACTTTTAAATACGTTTTTGCCCATTTTAAGCACGTTTTCATATGTTTTTATAAATGTTTTTCCCTGAGTGTACTTTTTCGGTAGCACCTTAACACAAAGCCGTTTGTTATCAGTAAAATCAGTCATTGGACACAATTGTCACTGGTGTATGCCGACACCTTAACCCTTGTGACAACTACATACCAACATACTAGTACATATTATTATATATTATGTTGTATTAATAAAGTTATCTATGTATTACTCGTACAATATCATTAAGGCAATTTTTATTTGAAATTTGGTGTGATAAAATTTATTAGTTTTGAGCAACTCGTTGCGTGTGGAACGTTTTATTTTTTTGGGGATTCCGTCGCGGCGCCACTTTGCTTTGGCAATCGGAAAGTGAGAGTGAAAGTGATCACGTTTAAAAAAAGGAGTGTTGTATAAATTTTGAAATACATACACTGAAAAAAAAACTTACTCAGATTATGGAAAAGTGGGAATGATTCGGCGCTAAAGACATATTTCCATATTTTGATGTACGATTTTCTTCAAATCAAGGAATAAAAACCACATTTTAAAGAAAATTGTACATCAAAATATGGAAATATGTCTTTAGCGCCGAATCATTCCCATTTTTCCATAATCTGAGTAATTTTTTTTTTTGAGTGTAGATAAAGAAAATTAGCTTTGAGACTCAGTAGAAAACTGCGAATCCGTACAAAATTTTGTTCACAAAAATTGCACTCCTACAAATTTTTACTATGGAAGTGACGAGTACAACAAAAAATTTTAATAAACAAACCTCATTTTCCATTGCCAACATATTAGAAGTGGACACGCCAAAAAATAATAGCAAATATCACAACCCAGCGACAGCGCACAGTAACAGTAACAACAATGAAAAGACTTCTTCACAAAACTCAGCCCAAAATATAACTTTCGAAAAAGAAGTGACGCAGTTGCGTCTTCTTGGAAGCGATCCAACACAATCAACTCACTCTTCCGATCGCCATCAACACTCTGCTGCGCATACGACGGAATATGATTTCAAGAATCTATTGCTGAAAACAGATTCGATTGGTTCGATTGGTATGCCATCGTTATTGGCATCAACTGATGCACCAGCGTCAGCGCCAGCATCTCTACGTTTCGAATCATCACCAACACTTTATGAACATCCAACAACAACAACGACGTTGCTGTACCAGCAAATGTTTAATATGCATGCTAAGAGTTCATCAACATTATTTTTGCCGCATTTTCAGACAGCGACAGGTGGGGGCTTAACACCACCGACGGCATATTGCGAACCATATGCTTCATACTTGGAATGTGATGGTGAGCATTTACATACATAAATGTTTATGTACTATAAATTACAAACAAAATTAGATCATAATTACATAAATGCTTCGAGTTAATGGTGTTATATATATATGCATAGATATATACATAAAATTTATTTTTTGCAAACGGCGGCCGATCGAGTGGAGCTTGAATTTCCCATAGTTAATAATTGACAGTTGTGGTTTTTTGTATTTTGCATTATCAATTTTTTTACCATTGGCGAAACAGATAACAATATTTTTTATATATTTATTTTTAATAGCTACGAATAATAACTTTGCTAATTGAAATGCGCATGTATTTCGTTATCAGCAAACATATGTACATCTTTTAAAAAACATTTAAAAATAAAATAAGAAACAGTTTAATATCGCTAATGAGTTATACAATAATTGAATAAGCAAGAACAATACAATTTTTGATAATTGCAAATCAAAATGATTATGACTGACAAAAAATACAAAAACAAAAATTTATAATTTTTCGCGCTATTGAGCTCGTTGATATCATTGTTTAATGAACAATGTGTTTTAGTTGAAGTGTGTAGATTAGATGTGCGATGAAAGTGAACAGATTTTTTTTATTAAAATAAAAAAAAATAAATTTAATTAAACTGTGAAAATAATAAAGAAGAGGAAGAAGATTGGTGGGAGAACTTTGACAAAGGAGAAAAGGGAAAAAAGTAAGATTAGGAACGAAAGGAAGAATATGATGAATGAGGAGAAGAGGAAAGAAATGATGACAGTACGAAAAGAAAAGGAGCAAGAAAAGAAGAGGAAAATTAAATGTTTAAAAGGGGTAGAACCATGAAGCAACTAGTAAAGGAGGACGCAAGTCAGAAACGAAGTGTCATGGAAACACGAATGTTAAAGGAATTTGACAGGTCGTCACCGATGGGAATGCTAGTGTGCATATGTTAACAAAAACAAAATGATAGTGTTCGTGTGTTTTTGAAGAAGAGGAAGAAGTCAGCTGATCATATAAGATAACCTTTATTATTGAATCATAGGTAGAACGAGATAAAAGGTAGAATATGGTGAAGGAAGGATAAATTTCAAAAATTTAGAAAGGAAGAAAGAAAACAATAACAAAAACAACAATAAAACCAACAACAAAAATCAAATAAAACAAAATATAATATAATAATAATACCAAAATAAGTAAATATTTTAAAAATAATAAGTAAATATTTTAAAAATATAAAAACACGCTTAGACTTTTTTAATCCCCACAGCTGTAAACATCAATATTAGTTAATATATTGCATACTTCTAGAACACTCAAAAAAATTACTCAGATTATGGAAAAATGGGAATGATTCGGCGCTAAAGACATATTTTCATTGTTTTGAATACAATTTAAAATGTGAATTTTATTCCTTGATTTGAAGAAAATTGTACATCAAAGTAATGAAAATTTGTCATTACGCCGAACCATTCTCACTTTTCTATAATCTAAGTAAGTTGTTTTTTTTAGTGTACATATGTGCATAAATCAGTGTTGAACGAAAGAGCAATACGGAGTAAAACGGAGCTGCTCGGCTACACATACGAGTCGTGTGTCTGCTGCTAGCAAGCAATTGCGACGCCTACAACCAATTAGTAGGGGTGAGTAATGACACGATTTTTTAGGAGTTGACACATAAGCACTGACTCACTAAAAAGAGTCGACTCACTGAGTTGGCACGATTGTGCTACAACACGTTTGTGTTACAGCACGATTGTGCTACAGCACATATTACTTTCGTGCTATTGTCAACCAAAAAGTGTTACTGTGTGCTATCAGAGACTGTGTCAGTGAAAGAGTCGCTCCGATGATGAATTGATATTTGTACGAGAATGGGATATAAATCAATAATATAATTGAAGTGATAGGTGTGGGTGGTCAAATATACGGAAAATTAATTAATTAATTAATTAATTAATTAATGTCGTTTTTGTTGTTGATTATTGATTTAGACCTATGTAGCTCTGAGATATAGGGTATTTAGGGATTTTTGAGATGTTCATTAAGTACATATATTGGGCTATCTGATGGATAAATAAAATATACATATGTGTGCCAATATAAACTTAGTTGATAATTAATTACAATATTTCAATTACAATATTTCAAATGAATGTATCTTTTTATATATGCACATACATACGATAATGGGTTAAAGTCCAAAAGTTGGGAAGAATCATCTAGTTTCTGAATATCATAACCAAATTTACCAAAATTAAGGGGAACAACCGAAAAAAACCCAAAATAAGTGTCCATACAAAAACGGGTTAGTGTCCGAAAGTTAGTACAATTCATGCAGAATACACCTACATACACCAAATTTGCCTAAATCACCTGGAATAAATGAAAAAATGCATAAATAGGTGACCACCCCAATACCAAAAACCACCAAAATACACGAAGTGCCTTATAAAGTAAGCATGCACAAGATGACGCTAAATAAGAGGCGAAATCGAACGTGCCGGCGGAGTCAAGTGTGCTACTGAGTTGACGTGCTTTAAACGTGCCAACGGAGTCAAGTGTGCTACTGAGTTATCATTTTATCGTGAGGTGAGCTTGAGCGTGCAGCTCACTGATGGGAGTTGACACAGTCATGACTCAGTGCTGAGTTACCCAAGCCTACCAATTAGTCTGCGCTTGAATTTCATGCTGTGTACATCGATCGCGCAAAGAATTTTTTTCTTTTTTCTGAGCAATAGGTATGCGACAACAAAATGACCAAATTAGAATTAAAAGTTCAATGGGAATTGAAATATTTTTTTTATTTGAACCCTTCTTATGAGCCTCAATGCATAATTTGCATAATTTTAAACGCCACTATGAAAATCACCACAGCGAAATTCTTGCAGTGCTCTGCTTATACGCACACACTAATGCAAAAATATGTTGCGCTTGTGTAAGTAGCGCAGTCGGCGGTGTGCATCACTGGCATAAATGCATTTTTAGTCATTGTTGTTGTTGTGTCATAGATATTTACACATAAATGTACATACGTTGTGCATGTAATTGATCATGTTTCCCCCAAAAATATGCATTTATGTATTTAATGCGCCATCGAGTGTCATTTGGCGCCAACACTTGTCTCCAATCAAGGGATAAGCAAATGAAAAAGAGTAAAGAGAGTATAAAAGATACAAAAAAAAAAAAAGAAACAAGCCAAACGAAGAAAGTTCCAAGCATTTGACTTGATAAACAGATAGCTAACAATTTTGTAACTATTGATAAGCCTAAATATGAAAAAAAAAATAAATAAAATATTTCAATAAATTGGCTGTGCAATGAGTTTTCGGTGGCATTGGAGCCTTTAATGACAAGAGCACAAACAAACAAAAAGCTCATTAATCATTTTGTAATTGATGTGTTGAGTTGATTGAATTGTCTGCCGAATTGCCGCGGTTATTTGATAAAAAAAAAAAAAATTATGTACATATGTACATATGTATGTATGTATGTACATATATGTATATGTAAATAAAAACAAGTAAGGAAGCCTAAGTTCGTGTGGAATCGAACATTAGATACTCAGCTGTATGCTTTCATTGTTTGTTTGCGCTTGATGGAAACACGGTGTAAGTACTTTATATAAATCGAGTGCTGCATAAAGTGGGCGTAGCCACGCCCATTTTCTAAATTTTTATCAGTCATCCAACTAAGCTTATGAATATTATTCTTTGTGCAAAATTTCATCCCTTTATGAGTTACAAAGATGTCACGTTACAAATTCCCAAAGGGTGTTCCAGAAATATCTTTGTTAAAAAGTAGGCGTGGTCATAAACCGATTTCAATAAATTTTTCCGTGTCCATTAACACAAGTTATAAAAGTGTATAAACCAAGTTTCGTCATAATCAGCCCTATCATGAACTTCATGTGAAAAATTTCCCTCGAAAAATATAAAGCAAAACAATAACAATTTTTCACATTTTGTTTTTGTTTTGCTTTGTAATTTTTGGGAACATTTGTTCACATGAAGTTCACGATAAGGCTGAATATCTCAATTATTTGTCGAGTTATGGGCTCCGAAATCTCGTTGATTCCTTTGTCTGAAAAGAGGCGGTGCCACGCCCATTTTCCGAAATTTTTCTATTTTTTGTTTCCGATCTATTGTAGAACTCATGCCACAAAATTTCAATGAATTATCTTTATATTTGACAAAGATATCGCTTAAAATGTTTTTATTAGGCCACTTTATAATACCCATATATAAAAGTGGGCAAGGTCGTCAACCGATTTCGCTAAAATTTTGAACATGTATTACTACAAGTAGTGAAAGTGTATACACCAAGTTTCGTCATAATATATCGATTATTTGTCGAGTTATGGGCTCAGAAATCTCGTATATTCCTGCTTCTAAGAGGAGGCGGTGCCACGCCCATTTTCCAAAATTTTTGTATTTTTTGTTATATGTCCATAGTTGGACACCTTCCATAAAATTTCAATGATATATCTTTATATTTGACAGAGATATCGCTTAAAATGTTTTTATTAGGTCACTTTATAAGACCCATATATAAAAGTGGGCGTGGTCGTCAACCGATTTTGGCAATTTTTCGTCAAAACATTTGCCTAAGTAAGTATATCACGCCTACCAAAATTCATCGATATATCTTCAACGGTTTCTGAGTTATGACTCATAAAACTTTCAATGTTTGCCCCTTAATAAGTGGGCGTGGCACCGCCCATTTTCCAAAATTTCATCATATTTCTTCATAAGGACCTGAGCTCAATACGTGTGTGAAATTTTATCACTCTAGCTCTATTAGTGACTGAGATACAAAATTTCCGATTTTTACTATATAGGGGAGGTGGGCGTGGCCATGGTCCGATTTCGCCCATTTTCAATACCATCCGTTCCTGTCTTGATACCAACTTATATTTCAAATTTCATCAAAATATCTCAATTTTTGCGCGAGTTATCGTGCTCACAGACGGACAGACGGACGGACATGGCTCAATCGATTTCTCTTTTCACCCTGATCATTTTGATATATATAAGTCTATATCTATCTCAATTATTTCATTCTATTACAATCCACCGTTAGGAAATCAAAACTATAATACTCTGTGTACTAGTACAGCTGAGTATAATTATATTGTTTTATTGCGTTATAAAAATATCATTTACTTAATGCATAAACTCATTGCATACATATATTTATGTATGAACATTAAGGTGGTCCAAAAAAAATTAAAACCCAACAAATCATTGCGAAATAAAGCTATATTTATGCTACTTATTATAACTAAAACATAATGATAATAAAAAATGTTGTTCTTATTCATTAAGGACTTTCCAAAAAATCAATCAAGAAAGAGGCGGAAAATTTTCTGTAAAGATTTCCGTACCAGGTACACAATTTTGGACCACCCCAATGTAAATATAGTTGTTGTAACGGTAAAATACTCGTCAGTATCTTTTTAATAGTACGTATTATGTACACTCAGGGAAAAACAGCATTTTAAAATCAAAAATAAAATTTTTGTTTTCATAATGCACGTTTCAAACCAAACAATAGGTCCGTTTATTATTAGCTAGTTATGAATAGTTAGCCAAGTTTCGGCTGGCAAATCGTTTCTTGAGTCAAAAAAATAGCTGAAGAGAGCCATTGACAGCTCCAAATTTCAGCTAGTAAAATTTTCCCTACCTGAAATTATTTGCTGCCAAAGTAAGAAACAGCTGTTGAAAAAATAAACAAACGAATACTTTTGATTTTATTACTTTTGAAATTTTCTGAATTTTTGAAATACAAATAAAGAAAATTAAATGTTTTTTTACAAAAAATAACCATTAACAGTCAAAAATAGCATTCAAATTACTAATCGCTAATTTTTACTATTATTCCGTTTCTTGATTTTCTGTTCGTTTCGCTCTTTATGAGCGCAATTCTTTCCGTTCTGCTCACTTGGCAGCTAGCTGCTAGTTTAATAAGAAACAAACCTAATTTTTATTTTAATTTTTAAATTAAAAATGAAATTTTTGAATTAAGAATGGAATTTTTTAAGTAAAAATGCATTTTGGATTTAAAAAGAAACATATTTAAATTAAAAATCAAAATGAGTGTTGATTCAAAAACTCGCTCTTTGTTCAAAATTTTTTTGTGAGAATATATTTTTTTTGTGAGAAATCCAACAAAAGCAATAATGTGAATCAATTTTGTTTTTTAATTTTCTTTTTACAATGATTCATATAATTCATGGATTCTTTTTTAGGAAAAGGGAAGTATAAATAGGTTACTACAATTCAATATAATGTTTAATGTTCCACCATGTGATAGCATTGGATTGAATTTCAGGTTGATGTCATGGTTCGAATCCGGAGGAGAATATAAAATAAAGAAGAAAAAGGATAATAAGGAGAATAAGAAATAAAGATATCAAACAGTTAAGGCGAAGTAGAAAAGAAGAGGAGAACAAGCGGAGAGTTTGTAGTTGGGACTCGGAGTGAGAGAAGATGAAGAGAATGCCGTTGGCTACAATTTCGAATCCGGAAGAGAAAATTATATAGAGAACACTGCAGCGTTTTTTTCTCATAGTGTTTAAAATAAAAATAAACATTTTTAAATTCAAAATGTTTTTTCTTGATTTAAAAATTTTACAATGAACATTTTTAAAATAAAAATGTTGGTATTTACATCACTTTTAAATACGTTTTTGCCCATTTTAAGCACGTTTTCATATAGTTTCCCTCAGTGTAGGTACACACATGTACCCGGATTCTAGAAATCGCCATCGCTAACTTAGATCGCCAAAAATCGCTAAATTTATACCAGACGCGCCTAAAAATATGCAATATCTGGTAAAATGTCTGATATACAAAACTGACTGCTCAATGCTGCCAGTATGCTGTAGCTTGAGACGATATAAATAAATAAAAGAAGTACATACTTTTGGGCGCATCTGATATAAATTTAGCGATTTCTAGAATCCGGATACTGGTTCCGCTTTTTTCGTGAACCATGTATGTACATATGTAGGTACAGAGCGCTTATATTTTGTTGGTTTTTTATAATTTAAAGAGCACTCCCTTTTTAACACGCTTTTATTAGTTTCACCTGTATGTATGTATGTATGTATGTATGTATGTATGTATGTATGTATGTAACTTCTTGCTTAGGTTATAACCACCGCTATGTTCCAACAGATGGCGCGCGTGTATTTATATTTTTAAAATATTCACTTATTGTTTTTTTAGTTCAGATCTTTTTGACCCATTTACAGAGCGCTTGCCCTTCTAGGACATCCCATGTTAAAGGCAGCATGTTTTGTTCGCAGATTTGAACAATGCCTATAGAGCGCTCCATTAACGCTCATAGTATGATCCGCTTTTCTACTGGGTCGTTAAATATTGTTATCTAGGTATAGATATCAATGCTATCTCTAGTCTGAAAAAAACCGTTGTAAATCTAAAGACTTTCGCTGTTAAATCAACTACTTTCAGCAGTTGAAATGTGCCCAACAACGCTCCGTTGTTGTTTCAAAGGTGCGAGCGTTGTTGATTTAACTCAACAATGGAGATTGTTGGAAAAAAGTTTTCACCTAAAAATAAATTTTTGTTTGCATTTTACTCTTCATCTTCTCTCCGCCCCGGTCCCAACTGCCAATATGTAGCCTCCGCTTGTTCTCCTATTCTTCTCTCCTTCTTATCATTCACTGGTTGCTATCTTTATTTCTTATTCTGATTTTTCTTCTTTATTTTATATTCTCCTCCGGATTCGAACCATGACATCAACCTGAAATTCTATCCAATCATCACATAGTGGAACATTCAACATTATATTGAATTGTAGTAACCTATTTATACTTCCATTTCCTAAAAAGGAATCCATGAATTATTTGAATCATTGTAAAAACAAAATTAAAAAAAATTTGTTCTCATTAGTTTTGTTTACAACGGAAACTGTTGGGTCAAATACTTTTGCCTTTAAATCAACAACGGGGAGAAAATTGTTGCTAAAAATAAACTTTTGTTTGGATTTTTCTCTTCATCTTCTCTCCATCATTATTTTTTTTTTGTTGGTTTTCTCACAAAAAAATATTTTCTCACAAACATTTTTTTAAAGGCAAGAACGTTTTTGAAACAACAACGCCCGTTTTTGAATAAATTTTTGGATCAAAAACTTTGCTGTAAAAACACTTTTGCTGTTGAATCAAAGACGGAGATTCAACAGCCGAAAGTTGTTGGTTTAACTACGGGTATTTTTTTCAGAGTATTATTTACAAACATACATATCTAGATATCTACCATTCAGCTTAAACGAACAACAATATATGATAGTAATTATCACATAATAATTGACTTTGATAGGAGTTTCCACATGCAATTTTAGTACTAAGTACACACATATAAACATATGTAACAAACTGTTATTTTAAAAATGGCCGAGCGCCATTTATCATTTTATTACATTTCATACACAGATATGTCTTACAAAATGTGTGTTTGAGCGAGAAAGCACCATAATGGCAGTTGATGATTTACCTACTCGTTCTGTTGCATATGGCCGCTCAACCACCCAATCAAATGCTCACTTAAAAAATAAGGCAGGGTGCACTGGGTGATTGAAAACAGATTTTGTTTGTGCCGAAACTCGCCAATTTCCATACAAATTTTTGAGAGCGAGTGAAGATTGAAACACTGTTTCATTCTGAATCATCTTGCCAACCTCGATGATATCGATGTCTTCTCTAATTTTGTATCGAAAATCTATCGAAATCTCACACAGCCCAAAACAAAGACGCAAAAATAAGCAAACATACAAACATTTAAGAAGAACAAGAAAGAGAAATGTCAAACTGAATCACGATTAGCCACGTGGAGACGGGTTATTGAGCGAGATGTTTTGCTACATGTTTCTCTGGTGAATCAAGTTATGTGGAGACGGGCTTTTAAAAGGAGTTCTTCATTCGTTTAGAATCATTTCCTTTTATTTGAATTCACTTTATCAATTCACTCTTTTGACTTTGCTTCTTTATATTCACAGGCTACTCTGGCAGTGCTGCTGCTACTGCTGCTGCTGCGCTTTACTACAACGCTGCCGCCTATCCCGGCTTTTATATACCCAGTTTCGGAGTTAAACGTAAAGGCGGCCAAATACGTTTCACTTCAACACAAACAAAAAATCTCGAAGGTCGTTTCGCCAACTCAAAATATCTCTCACCTGAAGAGCGTCGTCACTTGGCGTTACAATTGAAATTAACCGATCGTCAAGTGAAAACTTGGTTTCAAAATCGTCGAGCAAAATGGCGTCGTTGCAATCAGCAGCGCAATAAACGCGTTGCAACATCCTCACAATTGTTGGGTCAAGCATTGAATGGCGGCGCTGGGATAGAAGGTGGTAATGGTGGTGGATCAGCATCGACGCAGCTGGCTGCTGTTGTTGGCAGCACATCGGCGTGTGTGGGAGTGGAGCAGGTGCATAGTAGTCAGCGAGAGGTGGAGAGCAATGAATATAGTCGAAATGAAGGCAATCGTGATTCAATGTTGTCGTCGGAAGACGATGTGGACTATGAAAGTGGGGATGATAGTGATGATCACGATCAAGGAGTTGGTAATAATTTGGCGGCGAGATATCACGAAAAATAGTAACCTGAATGAAAGAATGATACAAAATATCTATTTGCCTTTGTTCGTAGCCGATTGAAGGCAATCAAAAGCTAGTGTACCTCATCTGAATATACGGATTGTCCATTGCTTCGCAGACTGTATTATATTGCATTTATGGAATTTGGTACGAGCAAGAAAATTGCACGAGCTGAACGATAGAATCGTTGATGCTAAGGAGGCATAGGTTTTATAAAAAGATGTATAAAATACATACGTATGTAAGGTTTAGCTATTTAATTTCGTGTTATATTAAATGCAAAATAGATTTAAATTTAGCTTCAAATGAAAAAAAAAGTTTTGTTTTACTATTTTGAAGATTTTCTTAATTATTACTTTATTTGCATTTAGAGCTATTGCCCAATTTTTAGGGGGCATTTTATTTGAAAATTATTATTTTTAATTTTGTTGAAGTGATAGCTGTATTTCAGAGATCGACAGAACTCATATCATCAAACTTCCTTTTTCATCAAACGCTGTCAGCGGAAAAGCGGAACCAGAAATTTAAAATGTAGAAAAACGAAAAGTGGAGATAGGGCATGCTACTTAAGAAACTGTAAATAAGAGAACCAGATGGCATTTATGAGGAAGTACTTTCAAGAAAGGCATACGAGGAGTTCCTTAGAAGATAACTCATCGAAAGATGATACCACAGCTCTTAGCCAGATAAATACAGTGAAACCTCCCTTGGGCGGACACTCACCGTCGGGCAAATTTTGTCCGCCCAAGAGAGGTGTCCGCTTAAGGGAGTGGGTTGCTATTTTAGAAATTTTTTTTATTTTAAAGGATTTATTTATTCATATTTCACTAAAAAAAACAAGGATTCTTATGTCTTCAAAATTTCACTTAAATACATAAATACATATACATATGTATGTATGTACATATATACATAAAGTATTAACATACATATTACATTTCAATTAGTAAGTTACTGATAACTAGAAATGTTGGGATATCTTTGAAATTATTTAAAAAATTTCGAAATTGTCGATTGACGAGGGGTGTTTTCCTTATTTGAAATAACATTGTTTTACAGGTGGCTTTCAAATTTCTGCAACATTTCAAATGCATAAGGTCTTCCGTGCAAGATCTTTTCCAATTTGAAACTGCAGTCAAAGCCATTTCGTTCGAGGAGATTGCATTACCTACTTTCAGCGGTAATACTTTCAGTATCGGTACTATCATCTTCAATGGTTTCGACGTTTTCGTCAGTTAGATTATCTAACTGGAAATCTGTGAATGTAGTTATATCTATTTCAATAAAGTCATGCGGACTTTTATTTTAGTTGATGGTTTCCCTTTCATCGTAGCACTTTTTACCTAACGAACATTCCGCGAACTTTTTTTATATTGCTATACATACTTATATTTTGTCCGCATAAGAGGAGTTCGTGTCCGCCTAACAGAGGTTTTTGTGTGATTCGTTATGAAAAGAAATGAAAGTGTCCGTTGAAGAGAGGTTCGTGTCCGCTTAATGGAAGTTTTTAGTTCAATTCAATAGTAAATAACTGTCCGCATCCGGCCAAGAGAGTGTCCGCCTAAGAGAGGGCAATTTGTTCTAAAAATTGAACCTAAACCTTGGTGCATGAAAAAATGTCCGCTCAAGGGAGGTGTCCGCCCATGAGAGGTGTCCGTTAGGAGAGGTTTCTCTGTATACGCAAGATATAGATAACTCCCCCCAAGCATCACAGGCAAAAATTAGTTCTGGCAGAAAAAAGCGGACAGCGACGTAGTTAACAGTTGCTAATGCGCTCGTTAGGCTCCAGGTGCTCAGAGGCCAAAGGATTAAGAGCCCGTGCACAATTGGCTTTGTCTGCTCCAACTTTGATAGAAAAAACCTTAAAGCAAAGAGAAATTCCAGATGCTTGCTGCAATTAACACTTTGACAATTTCCACTTCACTTCTTTGCTTTAATTTATAAACGTGATTTTTGGTAAAATATTTGGGGAATTTGCTTTTTTCTGTTTATTCGAATGTTATTTTTTACTTTTCTCGTTCACTTCTCACGAAATTGCGCGAAATCGCTAAAATAAGTGTAGATATACAAACATACACACACACACACACACCAGGCCCGTTTAAAACAGTGTCGGATGAAGCCGCTCTGGTTATTGCCAGTCTATACCCTATAGATATACTGGCAAAAGAAGCTGCAGTGACTGCACAAAGCGAGGCGGAGCGCTCCGAGGCGAGAGAGGCCAGCATGCAAAGCTGCAGCTCAGATGGAGCAACTCCACGAAGGGACGCTGGACATATAGATGCATACCAGACTTGAGAATCTGGTTGGAAAGAGCACACGGCGAAGTCGATTTCTACTTGACGCAGTTTCTATCTGGACACGGTTGTTTCAAGGCCTATCTTTACCGCTTTAAGCACGAGTCAAACCCAACGTGTGATTACTGCGGGGTGCAAGATTTGAGTGTGCAAGATTTTACGAATCTAGAAACAAGCTCCGTAGACTATTTGGAGGCAACTATACACCAGAGTCATTCGTGAAGCATATGCTAGAAAGCAAGGCAAAATGGACTGCACCATGAAAACACTGAGAAGCCTGAAGAGAATACGGCGAATGAGCGGCGACTAAAGAAGCACTATTCATGTCAGATTACAGTCTCAAATCAAAGGTACTTCGAGACCTCGAGTGGAACGGATACGTATAGGAGTTCTGCCTCCTACATCCGTCATCGCGCGTGCCGCGGAACTTAGGCGTCCGCATATTACTTATCACAGAATAGGTCGACTAATTGACCACTTCGAGTGGAACGGATACGTACAGGAGCTCGGCCTCTTGCATCCATCATAGCGCGTGGTGTGGAGCTTTGGCCTCCGCAGACCACCTGACCACTAAACAATGACCACTTCCAGTGGAACGGATACGTACAGGAGCTCGGCCTCCTGCATCCGTCATAGCGTGTGGTGTGGAGCTTCGGTCTCCGCAGACCACCAGATATCTAAAGAACGACCACTTCCAGTGGAACGGATACGTACAGGAGCTAGGCCTCCTGCATCCGTTACGGATACGTACAGGAGCTAGGCCTCCTGCATCCGTCAGCGCGCGTGGTGTGGAGCTTTGTCTCCGCAGACCACCTTACAATGACCACTACGATTGGAACGGATACGTACAGGAGCTCGGCCTCCTGCATCCGTTACGGATACGTACAGGAGCTAGGCCTCCTGCATTCGTCATAGCGTGTGGTGCGGATAATTGGCCTCCGCAGACCACCTAACAGTGTTCGCATCTAGGGGAACGGGTGAAGCCTCCTAATGCAGACTGAGAGAAATAACGCGACCATTACGAACACTTCGAGCCCTGTGCTCAACCCACCTCCCGACGGTAGCCTGACGGTAGTAGGTACCGGGGGGTTCGGTACGATGACAGTAGGAGGTTTAGTGCTGGTTAGAGTACCACACTGACCGAGTAAAGGCTTTCGATGCTTCCTCGTAAAACAAAAAAAAAAAAAAAAAAAAAAACACCAGGCCCGTAGCTAGGGTGGGGGGGAGGCAATGTGGCGCAATGCCCTACCTTAAAATTAGAATGCCCTACCTTAAAAAGGCCAACAAGTGAGATCAATTACAAAATTTTTAACTTTTGAAATATCACAGAGAAACGCCGAAACACGTAAACTTAATTTTTGGCTGTAGAATACGATGGCGTTTTCAGAAAGTCAAAGTTAGCTCTTGTTTTCGAGAAATTTAGGAAAGAACTTTCAGAGCTCTGAAGGTAATTTTTTTCCGTCTATAAACTTTACTTAGGTTTTGAACCCTTTTCCCGCGTAAGGATTTTGACGGTTGTTCATACTTAATTGGGGCATTCTAAATTCAATGTCATTATTAGTTTTTCGAAATTGGCTCCGGTTTATGAGATAACGGTATTTAAAAATTACCATCAATTTGGACTTTTTTGTTAATAACTCAGTCAGTTTATGAGTTAAATTGCCCAAACATTGCACATGACCATATTTTAGCATTACCTTAACTTTTTCTGAAAATAATTGAAATCGGGTCAGATGTGGACATTTTGGGGCTTCGCTATTAATTTAAGCTAAGGACATGCAACTTTGTAGAATTTGTACTTGTAGTGACCTTAATCTATTCCCTGAAAATTGTCAAGATCGGGTCTCTATAACATATAGCTCCCATACAACTGATTGTTCAGATATATGGTTTTGCACTTTTATTTTTTTATAACTCCGAAAATAGTCATTCTGCGTGAAAAAGCAACATATAGACTTTTATTCAAAATGAATAGGTGAAAAATTTTCTCATATACGATTTCCACGTATCTGCATCAGTTATTGCACTTTTGTGCAACCAAAGTTGCAATTTCACCATAGGCATTTTTTTTCAAGCCCAATAACTCATATATGATGAATTTCATATCAAACCCAATATGCGTTGAACCCGACCCCCTCAGAATTTGATGAAATTTTGCATTGAGGTACATCTTACCTACACAAACACAACTTCATTTTTAGAAATTGCATTTGCGTGGCAAGGTATCGAAATATTCGGAAATACTCGAAAAATGACGATAATAGATACTTTGAAAGTGTGATTACTAGGAATGGCTTTACCGATTTCAAAGATCTTCATACCATTAGAAAGGTATTGAAATTAACTTTCAAAAAAATACACTGTAAAAATGTTTTAGTACACTGAAAAAAAAAATGTTTTCCAAAATAAAATTTGAAACTGAAAAAACACTTCAAAGATCAAGCGATTTTGAAAAATAAGAACTTTTTTAGAACGGTCTATTTAATATATCGATGCCTTACTTTCTCAACCTCGTATCTTAAAAAAATGCGATTTTGAGATTTTCATATCAAACGATTCCTATTTTTCTGTTCTATAACTGCAACAAATTCCTATCTCAATAGATTGTGTCAATAGCAAAAAAAAATAGGAATAAATATCTTGGTATCTCAATCAATGCTTTTTTCATAACTGCGTCAAACTCTTATCTTAATATACATGTTTTTTTAAAGGCGTATTAATCGTTTTGCCATCCCCCGTCCGTTCGTCTGTAAACATTCTAACTCGCGCAAAAATTAAGATATTTTGATGAAATTTGGAATGCAAGTTGGTATCGAGACTGGGACGGTTGGTATTGAAAATGGGCGAAATTGGACCATGACCACGCCCACTTTTCTTATATAGAAAAAGTCGGAAATTTGGTATCTCAGTCACTAATATAGCTGGAGCGCTGAAATTTTACCCAAGTTTTGAGCTTAGGCCCTTAGCAAGAAATTTGATGAAATTTTGGAAAATGGGCGAAGCCACGCCCACTTATTAAGTGGCAACTATTGAAAGTTTTACTGTAAAACTTTTACAAGCCCTAACTCGGAAACCGTAGCAGATATATCGATGAAATTTGGTATGCGTGATTTACTTACTTAGGTAAACGTTTGGAGGTAAAATTGTCAAAATCGGTTGACGGCCACGCCCACTTTTATATATGTGTATTGTAAAGTGACCTAATAAAGCATTTTAAGCGATATCTCTGTCAATTATAAAGATATATCACTGAAATTTTGCGGCAGGAGTCCAACTACGGACAAAAAACAAAAAACACAAAAATTTTGGAAAATGGGCGGTGCCACGCCCACTTATTAAGGGGAAAACATTGAAAGTTGTATGAGTCATAACTCAGAAACCGTTGAAGATATATCGATGAAATTTATTACGCGTGATATACTTACTTAGGCAAATGTTTGGACGAAAAATTTCCAAAATCGGTTGACGACCACGCCCACTTTTATATATGTGTATTATAAAGTGACCTAATAGAAACATTTTAAGCGATATCTCTGTCAAATATAAAGATATATCGTTGAAATTTTATGGAAGGAGTCCAACTATGGACATAAAATAAAAAACACAAAAATTTGGGAAAATGGGCGTGGCACCGCCTACTTTTAGAAGCAGGAATATACGAGATTTCAGAGCCTATAACCCTACAAATAATTGAGATGTTATGACGAAAATCAGTTTTTACACTTTAATAACTTGTGGTAATACATGCTCAAAAATTTAGCGAAATCGGTTTATGACCACGCCTACTTTTCAACAAAGATATTTCTGGAAAACCCTTTAGGAATTTGTAACGTGATATCTTTGTAACTAGAAGTCATAAAGGAATGAAATTTTGCGCAAAGAATAATATTCATATGCTTAGTTGGATGACTGATAAAAATTTTGAAAATGGGCGTGGCTACGCCTATTTTATGCAGCACTCGCTTTATATAAATCACATCGTATTTTCCTCTAACGCAAACAAACAATGAAAGCATACAGCTATCTAATGTTCGATTCCACTCGAACTTAGGCTTCCTTACTTGTTTTTTTTTTTTTATAATATCCTCTAACAAATAAAACATTGAATTTAAGCAAAATATTGTTTTTATTTAATAGTTTTGAAGTATCTTCGTTGTATGCATATAAGTGCAGCAAACGAGTAACTTATAAATCAAGTTTCAAAAATGAAATTATCGTTAATGCAGCAAACTCGTATCTTAAAAAATTCGTTTTATGCGTAAACGAACATAGATAAGTATATAATTTTTAATTGTGCACATAGTTATAATTCATGTCTTAATAATTGCATTCAAATTTTTACATAAAAAACAACGGTAAAAAAAATAAACAGTTTTTTTTTGTTTCCTGAAAAGTTTCCTTATTTAAGATACGAGGTTGAGAAAGTAAGGCATCGATATATAACATTTTCTTTTTTAAATTTATTTAAGTAAATGCATCTCTTGGCTTTCTTATATTTTGATATCACGCGTAAATTAATCAACCGATTTCAAAAATTTTTATACCGTTAGAAAGGTATTAAAATCATCTTTTGAAAGCTTACACTGTAAAAATTCTATATTACACTGAAAAAAAATTTCAAATTTGAAAAATTTTTGAGGGGGTCGGGTTCAAAATGTTCGTTTTTTTCAGCCTTTGATATGAAATTCATCATATCGTATTAAATGAATTAGATGATCTTTATATCGTCTTACAGAGAATTCTTCTTCTTCTTGATTGGCGCTTAACCGTCTAGACGATTCTGGCCGAGTCCAACAGAGCGCGCCAATTGCTTCTGTTTCGTGCAGCATGGCGCCACTTGGGAACACCTAGGGAGGCAGCATCGCTGTCCACCTGATTTTCCCAACGCAGTGGAGGTCTCCCTTTTCTTTTGCGTTCAGCGGGTTTCGATAGAAATGCTTTCTTGGCCGGAGCGCCTTCGTCCATTCTCACGACATGACCTGCCCAACGCAGCCGCTGGATCTTTATTCGCTGAACAATGTCGATGTCTGTGTAAAGCTCGTACAGCTCATCGTTAAATCTCCGTCGATACTCGCCCACGCCAACGCGCAAAGGTCCATAAATCTTACGAAGAACTTTTCTCTCGAATACTCCAAGTGCCATCTCATCTGATTTTGAAATTTTCTATGCTTCTGCGCCGTACATGAGGACTGGAACGATGAGCATCCTGTAGAGTGTGATTTTTGTTTGTCGAGAGAGGACTTTACTTTTCAGTTGCCTACTTAGTCCGAAGTAGCATTTATTGGCAAGCGTTGGATCTCCGTGCTGACATCATTCTTGGTGTTAATGCTGGTTCCCAGATAGACGAAGTCCTTAACAGTTTCGAATTTGTAGCTATCAACATTGACGTGGCTGCCAAGGCGTGCTGTTTCTTTGTGTGATGACAGGAGGTACTTCGTCTTGTCCTCGTTGACCGCCAGACCCATTTTCTTAGCCTCTTTATCCAGCTTGGAGAAGGCAGAACATACGGCGCGCGTGTTAGTGCCAATGATGTCGATGTCATCGGCGTACGCCAGCAGTTGCACACTCTTGTGATATAAGATGCTTCCTGTATGGTTAAGTTCTGCAGCTCGTATTATCTTTTCCAGCATCAAATTGAAGAAGTCGCACGAAAGAGAGTCACCTTGTCTGAAACCTCGTTTGGTCTCGAACGGCTCGGAGAGGTCCTTCCCAATTCTGACGGAGCTGGTGGTGTTAGTCAACGTCATTTGGCATAGCCGTATAAGTTTAGCAGGGAAACCAAATTCAGACATTGCGGCATACAGGCAATTCCTATTCGTGCTATCAAAAGCGGCTTTAAAATCGACAAAGAGATGGTGTGTGTCGGTTCCTTTTTCATGGGTTTTTTCCAGTATTTGTCGTATTGTGAAGATCTGGTCGATGGTAGATTTACCAGGTCTGAAGCCACACTGATAAGGTCCAATCAGATTGTTGACGATAGGCTTCAGTCTTTCGCACAATACACTTGCTAAGACCTTATATGCGATATTCAGGAGGCTTATCCCACGATAATTGGCGCGTACTGTGGAGTCTCCTTTTTTGTGGATTGGGCAGAGCACACTTAAGTTCCAATCGTCGGGCATGCGCTCGTCCAACCATATTCTGCATAGGAGTTGATGCATGCTCCTTATCAACTCTTCGCCACCATGTTTGAATAGCTCGGCTGGCAAGCCGTCAGCGCCCGGGGCCTTGTTATTCTTAAGCCTAGATACTGCTATTCGCACTTCGTACAGAGAATTAAAAGAACTATTACACAGTTTTCAAATGAAGAAGATATATTCATTAAAAATTTAAAAAAATTTTTATAATATTTTCGGCTTCAATTTTGTCTCTCGCTTATTTGTGTATGGCGGTTGGTCGCTATCTTCCATTAATTATATTTCTATTCACATGCATGTCAATTGCCAAAACTGACCTAGCGCTCAAGACTGACTTCCGCCCTACCTTAAACCAACGCTGCCCTACCTTAAATTTAAGTCTAGCTACGGCCCTGACACACACACAAGGGGAGATGTTTGTCAAAGTGTAAAAAAGTTGAGACATGACTAACTTTATACTTTGCTTTACTCGCTTCACCTCAATTGTGAACATGTCCCTTTGAAAAGCACATGCTGAACGGAACTGTCATGGCAAAACTCTGAAGCAAAGCGAGGTAGAAGTCAATTGTGCACGGGCTCTAATTGTTCAGTCCTATGGCAGACACTGTTGCTTCCCTTCTTCAAGATTGGCAATTAAAGGCAAAACATAAAATTTTCGCAACGGTGTCGGACATAAAAATATAATAACACATTAGCACTACTTTAAGTCTAACGAGTTTTATGGCCGAGCTTCTCTCCAGATTCGAGGTATGCTCCTTAACTTCTGTTTTTCCTACTAATTGGGTGGACCTACAGTTTTATGCCGGCTCCGAACGGCGAATGCATTTTTTATGAGAAGCTTTTTATAGCACACTTGGAGGGTATGCCGCCCGCTGCCGAGAGGTACACCTGAAATAAAAATTACGAAGGAAATAAACCTTATTTACCTTATCGTAACCATAAGCCTTTCTTCTGCACTAATCGCCTTTCGGCTATCACTTCGTTCGATATGTGTTTGCATAATTGCCAACAAATCTTTAAATTTCGACTACTGCGACATTCTAAAATATGTAAAAAATTGTTTGTCGTTCCAAAACGAAGAGTGTGAAACTCTTCTTCTTCATAACTCCAATTTGAAATATCATACAACCACGTTTTTGCACTTTGTCTAGTATTTTCAATTTCTTCCTTTTCTTCTTTCTCACATATGTATAACCAAAAATTTGCAGCACATCTGCAGTACAGTTGTCGCCCAGTGCGGTTTTACCTTCAGACACTAGTTGGCAAGAACAGGGTGCCACTAATGTTGAAAATTAAGCGACGGTATTACCCAATTGTTCAATTAAATAAGAGTTCTTGTATGAGAATATAGATAGTCGACCACTCCAATCCTGTTTGTAATATAGCAAATAAAACAAAAAAAATGTTTTATATTTTCGCGAATGATAATTTTGCATTAATTTTTATTTGCTATTTAAAGATATATCTACATACATAAATACATATGTATATAATATCTACATATTATGTAGATGAACATATGTACTTATACATACATATTAAATATTATTTAATGTAGCAAAAAACACTGCATAAATTATTATAATGATACAAATATTTCTCATTATTAACTGCAGCTACTATGTATGTAAATAAACAATTCGTTTCAAATGTTATGCTTCTTCCAAGCGTAATTCTACGAGAATGTTAAAGCAACATTTGTTATTTATTACATTACAGCATAATTATACATTTTTTTGCGTTTAATTTGGTTAGTTATTTTATTTTTTTTTTTTTTCAATTATGTATTTCCATTTAATTTATAAAGATTTCCTTTCTTTAATTAACATTTTTCTTTACGAATTTGAATTTCTGAAGGCGTTATTATTTAAGCTTTTTATTTAGTACTCGTGTTTTCTTACGCTACCAAAATTTTTGAAGGATTTTTTTTTTATTAATTTAACAATTTTATTTCAATTGCTAATATGAATTTATTGTTGCGCATTCTAACTTAAAAAAAATTATTTTATTTTTTTTTTAATTTTTAATATTTTAATCTTTTTTTTACTAATTTCACGCTTAATTCAATTTTTTTTAACCACATATTTAGTACAAAATTTTAATTGATTTTTTGCTTTGCTGTTTCGAAAAATTGGTATTTTGCCACGCTTTATTCACATTATTATTTTTTTTTTTTTTTCAATTTTACACGAAGCATTAAAAAAATCAAAAAGAGGTTGAAAAATAAAATTAAATTATGATACAGAAAATACTTTCAGAATGTGGATAATTCAAATCTTTGTATTTGTTTTTTTAATACATACAACAAATACAAAAATTTGAATTTTTCACTTTCTGAAAGCACTTTCTTGCGTCGTCTGGC
This sequence comes from Urophora cardui, assembly GCA_960531455.1. Taxonomy (NCBI): domain Eukaryota; kingdom Metazoa; phylum Arthropoda; class Insecta; order Diptera; family Tephritidae; genus Urophora; species Urophora cardui. The sequence goes on from OY482672.1 coordinate 131,843,506, forward strand.
TGTACACTTAATTTTAATGACCAAAATAAATATAGCGCTGTCTTCAGCAAAGGAAAAATTTGCCTAAAAGAGGGCATACAAAAGGGGGCATAGTCTTGACATTCTTAATATTTGCGTAAGAAAAAAATTTGGTATAATGGTCAGAGGTTTAAGGCCATGAATGAACAAATAAGAGATTGTGAACTCAGCCATATTGAGCAAAATATTCATCCTTGAGACTGGGTTGATTTTGGTTAGTACGTTATCGACGAGAAAGAAATTTTGCAAGCATGTAAAAAATACCTTTATTGAACTATTATTCACACAAATAAATACACGGCACTTCCTTTTTCTTTATGTAAAATAGTTTTTTAATATAGATTTCACATTTATCGCACACAATCTTTAGCTTTTAGATAACCGGAAACGAAACTGGGTGAAAGAGAATTTATGTTAATACGTCACTAAGTCAGCTGATTCTGTCAAATTTTGGATGAACGAATAGCGCTACCGGTGAGTGCACAAACTCTTATTTACATTCATGGGTTAAGACATTGTGAGAAAATTTTAAAAAAAGAAAACTTTCACAGAAAGTCATAACTAATTAACAACAACAACTCTTAAAAGTTGAAAGAGAAGTTTCAGCTTATACTTACTTAAAACAAAAATCTGCAAATCATTTTATTCGCACACCGCTACTTGATGCCGAGTAAATAAGCAGAGGACAGACGAAATTCAACTAAAAACGTATAAAAAGAAACCAAACAAAATGAACTCAACTCATTAAAGTTTTATTATTATTTTTCACATTATTTTATTAGATTTTTTAATTTTTGTGCTACATTAGTATATTGTTTTGAGTGTTTGATTTGCTTCGTTTTCGTTTTTTGCTTAATTAAGTTATTTTATTAATTTTTTTTAATTAATAAAAATTTTTTTACAAGTTTTCATGCACTTCTGCAGCGTGTTTTAATTTTTTTCGAAATTTCGTTTTCGTAAAATGCTTAATTTTTTATTTCAAACACAATTTTTTTATTTATGACTAAATTATATTTTTCATTTAAATATCATAACTTTATAAATATGCTAAATGTACATACAACTAAAGTAAGGAAAGTAGAAAAAAATTATTTTTTTTATAGTTACTAAATTATTTTGATGAATATATACATGTGTAGTTTTGATAGATACATAATTTTGATAAATATATAGTGTTATATATTTTACGTATGTATGTATATAAATTAGTGCGTGCATAGAAATTCATTTTTGGGGGAATTAGGAGAAGCAGCTTTTTTACAGCTTATAAAATAAGTTTCGAATACATAAATTTGTTATACATGCAGCGAACTTGTGCTATTGTTATATTTTTGTTTTTTTGTTTCTGTTGTATATCGTAATAGATTTGCGCTAGAGAAATGTTTTGTTTTTTTTTTTTTTAATTTAATAAATATATTTTTTGTTAATAACATTGTTTGCATTTACAGGCCTAAGAGTTTATTTAGAATTGTTACTTTTAATTTGTTTTTTTATTTTTGCAACACAAATTTAAATGCACACAGAAAAGGAGAAACGGCTTTTTTTAACAAAATGCCATTTACTCAGTAAATTTTACTGTTTTTTTTTTCACACAAAAACATCCTACTAGGTCCATTTGTGAGGTAATGCAATTTTTTTTCATGCCAGGATACTTGCTTTTTTTTAGATATACCGCAGGTACTGCTAAAGTATGTTGAACGGCACGTAAAAATTGAGCACATATAATTTCTTTACTGACTAAAGTAGGAGTTAATAAGAGTAGGCTGAAACAGAAAAACGTATACGAATGAAGTACATAACAAAGTTAGCTGGTAGGCAGCTCTATATTCAGCACTACAATAATGCTACAATTCATGTTGAATACCCACCCAACAAGAGTATAATGGCGAACATATGAAAAAGGCATGCAATTCGGAATGAAAGCCCGAAGCTTTCGCTCATTGATTTTTTTTACTATACAAAGTCATTCATGCGAAGGCGACCATCGCCGTGCGATAGTCATGGGGCATAGTCATGGAACTTGTTATATTGGAAATACACTCGAAAATAAATGAGTATGTGCTTTATCTTGCTCGCATTAAAATTTGGCTTCGAAAATGGGCTGTATAATGAAAGGTTTCGCTTTGATGGAGAATAACTAGTTCTCGCAACGAATAACAACTTTTTTCATATGCATTATAGAAGGTGGCACCTGCAATTTAACCGTTATCGAATTGCTAATCAAGCTTAAGGCTGATTGGGTATACTTTGGATAAAACTTCGAAAATAAATGGTTTGCATGTGTCTCTACCTCTGACAATGCCGCTGTCTGTTTAAAAAGTGGTAAGCATAGTGAGAAAAAAAAGCAAAGCAAATGTGTATTTAAGCCTTTTGTCGTCGCTTTGACTACTACTACATACTTTAAAAGCATGAAAAATTGGTTTGTAAACTTCTTTTGGTTTATTTTGGAATTATTTAGGGACGATAAATTGTGTTTCATTATTTCTACTTCTTTTTATCTTACGCTTATTTAAACATAATCATTATTCTGTTTGTTTGTTTTTATTTTTGTTTTTATTTTATTATTTTTACGATAAATTTATTTTTACTTAAACGAACATACACACACAGCTCTGTATGCACCCTGCAGGCAAAATTAAACTAGTATGAAAATAAACTAGTTTATCAACTGGTATGTAAAGGAAAAAATTCAACTAGTTGGTTTTCTACTAGTTGATCAACCGCTTTTAAAAAGACAAAATCATACTAGTTGGTATTCTACTAGTAATATACCAATTTATTTATTAACTGAATACACTTTGTGCAATTCTATCCCAAACTAAGCTTTATTGGCGACTTTGAAGTAAATTTACGCTATCATTTAACAAAAGGGTCAGAATAGTTATTACCAAATTGCCAAAAAGGAACAACCATTTCTCACAAAATAAATATTTTTAAGGCTTTTCATTTATTTTTGTGCAAGGGTCATTGGCGCACCCAAGGGGGGGTGGGTTTTGGGGTTAACCCCCCCCCCCCCCCCCCCCCCAAATTTGACAACACCATAAAAAAATAATTTTATAAAAGATGGTACATGCAAAAATATTTGTGTAAATCAGGGACCGTAACGATTATCATTTTTATAAAAAAAATCATTTTTAATCGTTATAATTTGATTTTTATTTTTTCGATGAAATTTGATCGATATTTTATGATTTTTATTTTTTCGATCAAAAATAATTGTTATTACTGGATTTAAATTTTTCCTATGAAACTTGATCGATATTTTATAATTTTTATTTTTTCGATCAAAAATAATTTTTATTATTGGATTTAAATTTTTCCGATTATAATAAACTCTAAAAACTTGTTTTTTTTGCAAATTTTGTTCTCAAATAGAACTGCACCAATGTTGGCACAATCGTCAATTTCAAGCCATCAAATATAGGATTCACTAACGTTTGAAAAAGTTTACTATGATCGGAGAAAAAATAAAAAAACTATTGATTAAAGTTGATCGGAAAAATTTAAATCCAATTATAACAATTATTTTTGATCGAAAAAATAAAAATCATAAAATATCGATCAAGTTTCATCGGAAAAATTTAAATTCAATAATAAAAATTATTTTTGATCGAAAAAATAAAAATCGTAAATAATGGTTATTTAAAAATTTAAAAAATAAAAATCTTTAGAATAAAGATGAGCTCATATTTGGATAGAATGTGCTAAAATCATTGTATCGGCATACTTGCATTTTATTGTTAACGAAGTTTTCATAATGATTTTTTCATCCGAAGAAATGAAAATAACGATTAAAATCGGTCCCTGGTGTAAATACATGTTGTAAAATCTATGAATATTCGTGGATGTACATTGCCAATATTTGTCAACAACTACTGCACGGTAGGCAGGAAGCGACGATAGGTTGCATGAAAATGTCGAGAAAAAAGGAAAGTGGGGTTGTGTTATGTGATGTTTATAGATGGAACATCCGTTGAAATTAAAATCCGAGCTGCTCCTTTTTCAAGGATATCCACATTTTTTGTTTTTTTTGAAAGGATCAAATATTGAGAAAATCGAAAATTCGCCACCGTCCAAATTTTTCCGATTTCAATACATGATTTGGTCGCTAAGGGATACAAAAAAAGGTATTAAAAAGAAAAATGGACACCTGTAGTGGAAAAATCCAATGTGAACAGGACCTAAAGGATAACCACTGAAATTTAAAATAACACAAAAAGTACCCACTTTAATTTGCGTATAACTCCTAACATGTTAACTCTACGTGAAAATTCCTTATAATATATTTCATTCAGAATAAATAAAGGAATATTTCTTTGATATACAATTTTGATGTACCTGCAGTGGTTAATGCACTTTGGTCCATCTAAAGTGAAAATTTCAAAAAAGGTACGTTTTTTTTATGGTGCTATTTTAAGTTCAAATATTTTTCTAGTTTATGTAAATATTTTAATCTAATGATCCAATTCTCATTCTTACATATCTATACGTTAATATTAAAAAGAATTAGAGCTGAAATACGCGCTAGCTGTGCACGGTGGGCGGTAAGCAACAATAGGTTGCATGAAAATATCGAAAAAACGATCGCCGGCTAAACACTTACGTAAAATGATATTCTAATATACTTCATAAACACACAGCAAGCGTGAATAAAATCTCCAACATTTTTTTTAAACGAAAATTAGTACCAGCACACAGCTAGGCACATATTCGTTGGGCCATCGTTTTTACGATATTCCCATGCAACCTATTGTTGCTTCCCGCCCACCGTGCACAGCTAGCGCGTATCTCAGCTCTAACTCTTTTTTAGTATTAACGTAGAGATATGTAGGAATGAGAGTTGGATCATTAGATTAAAATATTTACATAAACTAGAAAAATATTTGAACTTAAAATAGCACCATAAAAAAAACGTACTTTTTTTGAAATTTTCACTTTAGATGCATAAAAGTACATTAAGCACTGCAGGTACATCAAAATTGTATATTAAAGAAATATTTCTTTATTTATTCTGAATGCAACATATAATAAGAAATTTTCACGTAGAGTTAACATTTTAGGAGTTATACGCAAATTAAAGTGGGTACTTTTTGTGTTATTTTATATTTTAGTGGTTATCCTTTAGGTCCTGTTCACATTGGATTTTTCCACTACAGGTGTCCTGTTTTCTTTTTAATACCTTTTTTTGTATCCCTTAGCGACCAAATAATGTATTGAAATCGGAAAAATTTGGACGGTGGCGAATATTCGATTTCCTCAATATTTGATCCTTTCAAAAAAAACAAAAAATGTGGATATCCTTGAAAAAGGAGCAGCTCGGATTTTAATTTCAACGGATGTTTCATCTATAAACATCACATAACACAACCCCACTTTCCTTTTTTCTCGACATTTTCATGCAACCTATCGTCGCTTCCTGCCTACCGTGACTGATTATGTTTATAAACAAGCAGTGTGGAGACATTTCCCTAAAAGTATGCTGTGGATATTAGCTGAGGTTTGTTATACTCAGCTGTACTAGTACACACAGTATTATAGTTTTAATCACATAACGGTGGATTGTAACAGAATGAAATAATCGAGACAGATATAGACTTATATATATCAAAATGATCAGGGTGAAAAGAGAAATCGATTGAGACATGTCCGTCCGTCCGTCTGTAAACACTAACTCGCGCAAAAATTTAGATATTTTGATCAAATTTGGAATGCAAGTTGGTATCGAGACTGGGACTGTTGGTATTGAAAATGGGCGAAATCGGACCATGACCACGCCCACTTTTCGTATATAGAAAAAATCGGAAATTTAGTATCTCAGCCACTAATATAGCTAGAGCTATAAAATTTTACCCACGTATTGGGACCAGGCTCTCATGAAGAAATTTGATGAAATTTTGGAAAATAGGCGGTGCCACGCCCACTTATTAATGGGCAAACATTGAAAGGTTTATAAGCCATAATTCAGAAACCGTAGCAGATATATCGATTAAATTTACTTATTTAGGAAAATGTTTGGACGTAAAATTGCCAAAATCGGTTGACGACCACGCCCAAATTTATATACGAGAACTATTAAGGGGCCAAATAAAAACATTTTAAGCGATATCTTTGTCAAATATAAAGATATGTCATTGAAATTTTGTGTCATGAGTCCAACTATAGACAAAAAGTAGAAAAATTTTGGAAAATGGGCGTGGCACCGCCTCTTTTCAGACAAAGGAATCAACGAGATTTCGGAACCCATAATTCTTCAAATAATTGAGATGTTATGATGAAAATCAGTTTGTACACTTTAATAACTTGTGGTAATACATGCTCAAAAATTTAGCGAAATCGGTTTATGACCACGCCTACTTTTTAACAAAGACGTTTCTGGAAAACCCTTTGGGAGTTTGTAACGTAACATCTTTATAATTAGATTGATAAAAATTTTGAAAATGGGCGTAGCTGCGCCCACTTTATGCGGCACTTGATTCATATAAAATACACCCTAATCGAACAAACGCAAAAAAACAATGAAAGCATACAGCTGAGTATCTAATGTTCGATTCCACTCGAACATAGGCTTCCTTACTTGCTAGTTTTAGTTTAAATACAGAGAAAATGCATGAATTGAGATTTAAAAGGTGCCTTTGTTTAATGTGTCCATACGTAGGTCCACTCCCCAAACATAAATTTAAGTAGAAATTGTCTGGACGAGTTTTAAGTATTTTTTTTTAATTTTCCGTTGGATATTGAAAACCCCCCCAAAATATTTTTCTGTGTGCGCCAGTGGCAAGGGTACACATATATGTTTGCAGCAGGTGGCAAGAAAAGTTTAAGAGAGTTTAGTTTAGTGATGGGCGAGTCCGAGATGTTTTATTCGATTCTCTCGATTGTTGAAACATCTCGAATGCTCTCGATGGTTTTCATTCGTATTCATGGTTCAATTATAGAAGGTTTTTGCAGTACGATATACGTACATACATACATACACACTCCATGTAAATTGTTTGTGTATTCTGTGATGCTTCTGTCAAAATCATAGCCCGCCATTGTAGAAATCATATTGCATCAATATCAAAATTGACATAAGTTTGACATAAGCATCACAATATGAATAAAAAAAAATAGAAAAAAGTTTGCAATCAGCTGTTTAGTAGGTTAACCTTCTATAAATTAGCCTTGTTCGTATTCGAGTCAAGACGTAAATAGCCGTCAGTCGAAACAATCGCTAAAACATCTCGGACTCGCTGCAAAAAATGCATAATATTTGTTGCCGCTTGAATATTAAAATTGCTTTAAACAACATACAGAGTGGTACAAATCTATTGCCGTTGTTGCTACTCGTAAAATTCTTTTGTTTCATAAGCGTCTCACTTCAGAAAATTTGTTAATATTTAAATAATTAATTATTATTATTATGCACGACACTCTTTAGTTGTGATTGCAATAATGCAGCGTCTATGTATAGCATATTTTTCAATTTGGTTAATTTATTTATGTATTTGCCTCACTTCCATTAAAAATCCTACTTTCTTTATCAACAAACCTCATTCGGTTTATTTTATCAACTAAACAACATATCAAAACAACAGCCGGCCCGCCGACTCGGAACAATCGCAAAAACATCTCGCTTGTGTAGTCGAGATGTCATCGAAACAACCTCCGACTGGCCGAATCGGAACAACCGCAAAAACATCTCGATTGTGTAGTCGAGGAGCGAGTCAACTTTTGACTCGATTGTGATTTTGCGCCGATGGCGATTCTCTCGATTGTCTAAACATCTCGGACTCGCCCATCACTAGTTTAGTTAATTGATTTGGTTTCATCCAAATCGGAGATTCTATTATCCAACTGCCGCAGTAACACGAAGACATTATTCTACTTTACTATACATCTTTGCGTGTACTGTATATAATATGTACTAAATGTAACTTTAAAAAGTACTAAGCTAATTAAAGTAAGCTTTATTAAATGAACTAAAATGCTAATTTTTCACCTAGATGAACTGGCATTTTTCTAGTATTATTCTGACTGGTATTCTTCTAGTATACCCTTAACTGATATTTTTCTAGTATGAAGCTGATGTGTTGTCTACTGGTATGAAACTGAGTGGTATTTTTCTAGTATGAAGCTTATGCAAGGGAAGACAATTGCCATCTCGTAGGCCATCGCCACGTTAAAACTACCAGTTGCTCTCAAGTAAAATGGATAGTTGGGCAACTAGATGCCGACATTTTCAAACTGGTAGAATTGTAGTATGGAACTAGTTGTTTTGCCTGCAGGGCACTTATCCATTTAACGAGTATTTATGCTTTGTGACTTTATATTTAATTTTTTTTTAAATATGTACGTTTTACTATTTTGTTTATTTTTAAATATTTATATGTGAGTATATATTTATATAGTCTCAGTTTGTATTACATAATTATATAACACTACTTTCTACGTTTTATTTAATTTATTTATATATGTATAAATATATTCGTAAAATTGTAAGAGTTTAAACAACTTACTAAATTACTTGAAAAATGCTTGCTTGAGTATTACATTTAAAAGAAAAAAGTTCAAAAAAATTAAATAAATTTATTATTATTAAATATAAAAAAATAACTAGCTTAAACAATTACAAAAACACAACTCAATCTTATTATGGCTTTGTTCAGAAACTCAGTTTGAAGCGCAACCTGATTTTGTAGTACAAGCAGAACGTTCATAAACGTAAATTTTGCATGAAGCGTCGCTCATCACAATCATCAAAATAATAATTACTGCCGCTGTTGCGCTTCATGCTGCGTTTCTGAACATACCCTATTTTGCAAAACTACATAATTTTTGGTGTTTCTCTCTTTTCCTCTCTCTCTCTTTCTCCCTCTTCTTCACTACGCTACTTTTCCTCCCACTTCAAGCGCCTTTTTACAATTCTTAGCTTTTATTTTATTAATTTTTATATTTATTCCTTCTTCTGTCTCTACTTTTTTACACTAATTCATTCCCTCATTCATTCATTCCTTATATCGCTTTCGTCATTCGCTCAAGTCAGATTCGCTACATGCGTTGTATCCATATGTTGTATTAGGGTGCGCATAAATGCCATCTCTTTGCGCGCATTTTCCAATATCACTTTCGGATCGTCCGAGGTGCAGCGCAAGCAATTTGGCGCAAATACCATTGCCAAATTGGATGAGTCCATTTTTGTACAACTCACAACATCGGCATGCGAGAATTGTTGCAGGAAGTGCACCAAATAGGTTAGAACCTGAAAATGTTGAATGAATGTTTTTTGTTGTAGTGAAGAAGTAAAACACGCTTCCTTATTATTTATTACCAATTTATTCAGTTCAGGCAACTTATCAACGATTTCTTTGGCTTTTTCGGGATCCTCCGTATTGACGCATTCCTCATAGAATTGGTCTGGTATGAGAGGATCGTATAATTCACGATACCACAGCTTTAAAAGACTAGCAGGCGCATGTGCATCCACTAATAACAAAAAAGAGTTTAGCCATGCATATCTAGACTCACTTGTATTACATTCTCCAATTTCCAACTTACCCATGCTATTTTTATAATCAGGAACTTCCCACCGATCCAAACGATTCTTCAAACAATTCACCTCATCCACATCGGCGGAGACGCGAAATATGCCCTCGGTTTGTTTGCCATTCAATAGCAGCACCTTGAAGCGCATAAAAAAGTTTATTTTATAGTTAAAATAAATTGCAGTAAGGCAGAAGGTGATTTCATAGTCCATAGAGCACTACTTACATGTTCCGATAATGTCGTTTGTATCCATGGCAATTTGCGTAATGGGAATTTATCCTTTTGTAACTCCATAACCTCAGCAATTGTATTGCCGAACATGCTGACGCGTAAAATTTGATTCTAGAGATTTAAAAAGAGTTAAGCTATTGACAATTCTTTCGACAATTGAGAAGTTTAAAACAAGAATCAAAACACATTAACGAGCAATCAAAGAACAGTGATGGGTAGCGAACAGCCAGTAAGAGGTAATGAATTAATAATCAGTTGTCATTAATCAATATTCAAAAATTATTAGTTGCAAATTAATAATCAATCATTAAGCATGATTAATCATTAAAGAGTAATAAATAATCATAAATAAAGACTAATCAGCAACTAATAACAATTGCTCAATAGTCTAAATAAAGACTAATCAGTAACTAATAAACATTGATTAATAGTCGAAATTAATACAATAATCGAAATTAAACAATAATTAAAATCAAAAATAAGTTATCAGTGACCCACAATCGATAATCAGTAATCAATAAAGAATAGTCATTATTACTTAATCAATAATCATGAACCAAAAATCGCAAACAATATTCAGTGATTGTCAACAGTCACTAAATAGTAATCAATAATTAATCAGTAATCGAACAACAGTTATTATTTATAAGTAATCAGTAATAAATATATTAATATATATTAATCGGCAGCCATTGATGAATAATCGATGGTCACTAATCAATGATTAATCAGTCAATAAATAATAAACAGAAATCAATAATCCATAATAATTCAGTGCTTGCCAATAGTCAATAAATAGTAATCAGTAATTAATCAGTAACCGATGACCAATTATTAACTATAAATAATCAGTAAAAATTAATCAGCAACCAATACTGATCAATTCATGGTCAGTAATCAATGAATAAGGATAATTAATCAGTCAATATTTAATAAGCAGAACTTAATAATCGATAAACGATTACTGATAACGAACAATAAGTATCCTGATTATTAATTAATCAACGAAAACGAACTAATAACTTCTAACCAGTAATCAATAATCGATATCAATAATCAATAAACGATTATCAATAACGAAAACGAATTACTCATTATCATTAATCAATATTTGGCAATCAATAAATGATTAGCAATAGTCAATAAACCACAACTAATAATTAGCAGCCAAAAATTCAAAGATTAATAATCAAAAAATAAATAAATCAAGTCACTCCTGATTAGTAATCTAAAATAACAATTAGTAGGAAAATGTAATAATCAGGTAATAATCGCTGACTAATCAGTAATCGTGAAGCAATAATCAAAACTAAAAGTCAAATATTACAAAACATTAAATAATAGGAAAATCAGTAGTCACTAATTAATAAATTAAAATCAGTAACTAATAATAGAAAGTGATTAATCAGTAAATAACCAATAGTTAATAATCAAAAATCTTAATATTTTTTATGTCAATCTCGACTCACCCTCGCCTGTTCCACCTCATCCTCGGTCGGTCGTTTCGCTTGCCGCCGGCCATGACTGCCAATACGATCCAAACGTCGACAGCAAACGGTGGCATAATGTGAGATCTGTACGTGTATGGGCCATTTGCCAACCTCCGGAAAGGATGTGGCGAATGAGGGGTCACGATGGCGATTCATGTAACTGTAAAAATTTTGGAAAATCATGTGTTTTAAATTGTTGAAAAATTATAATTTTTAGCAACATTCTACTTACTTCAGCAGTGTCGGTTGAAATGTGGGCGATGGCGGCACGAAAGACAAACAGATGGCCATTAATTCCCAGCCGCGTATAAGCGAATCACGTTTCGGATTTTCAGTGGTTTGACGGCAAAGCTGTACGTATAATTCATCGCGAAGTCTGTGGTAGAGGTTTTGGTGCATTTATTAGTTTGTTTATTAAGTAAGAATGTGGTGAATTTGAAGTGAAAAGGAAGAGGATAGTAGAGAACAGAAGATATTGAGTAAGTACAAGGAAGTTGTACAGTTACACTGTTAGTAGTGCTATTAAACTGTCATAATATCATACTGTTATACTATTGTACTTTAAATATTGCTTTAGATGATATTATACCGTTAAAATGACATACAGTTAAGCTGTTATACTGCTATTCTTTTATACTGTTATACCTTTATGCAGTTAATCTGTCCACCTGTATACTGGTATACGGTTAAACTGGTATACTGTAATATTCTTATATTGTTATATTGATACACTGATACATTGTTATATAGTTAAACTGTTATACTTTTATGAAGTTAATCTGTCCAACTCCTATAATGTATTTTACTGTAATACTGCTATACTGTTATACAGCTAAACTGGTATACTGTAATATTCTTACACTGTTATACTGATTTACTGTTATACTTTTAGTTAGTCTTATCCAAATTTTATACTGTATTTTACTTTTTGCTGCTATAAATTTATACAGTTAAACTGATATACTGTAATATTGTTTTACTACTATACTGATACACAATTATAAAGTAAAACTGTTCTACTGTTATACAGTTGCACTATTATACAGCTAAACTGGTATACTGCAATATTGCTATACTGTTAATACTTTTATACAGTTAATCTTTCCAACTGTTATACTGTATTTACTGTTTTACTGTTATACAGTTAAACTGATATACTGTAATATTCTTATATTGTTATACTGATACACTGATACATTCTTATATAGTTGAACTGTTATACTTTTATGAAGTTAATCTGTCCAAGTCTTATATTCATATTATGGTATCCGGCGGATGCCTTTCGCAGGGAATGCGAATCGTTTTGATAAAATTTGGTATTCTCATAACCGATCGTCAATGCAGTCCGGGAATAAAAAACATGTTGATAAAGCAGTTCGAGGATTCACCGCATTCCTATAACCGTAATCGAAACGCAGTAGCTGTAATTCGTTTTGATTTCGATTCGTCATAAAAATGATGCGGATTCAAAAGAAATTTAAAAAATTGCATTTTCATTGCGTAGTAGATTACAATGAAATTTAACGAATAACAATAATTCGTATATTTTAAGTAAAAATATATGAGTTAATTTTATTTTTAAACAGAATTCGTACCAAAAACGTGGGCAGTTTTCTTTATTGGTTGAGCGGAAGAAGCTTAACGAAAATATCGCAAAAGCAAGTAGTCTCCAGAAGTTGTATCTGAGTTTTGGACAACATTAAGCACGGATTTGAATGCTTTGGCACCACCATCAAAATCACTTGGTCTGAATCCAAATCCTGTATTAAGAATAAGTTAACAAATAACTGCTTCCAAATGCAAGTTATAGGTGGAGGGCAAAACGCAGAAGTTCACTGGAAGACATTTTCGTAGGCTCTGTACCGCTATGATCAAAACATAAGCGTTGATTGCGAACCATCCGTTGATAATTCGAGACCGTACAAAATTTAGCGAGTACTTCGCACGAAATTGGAACTGCTTCAAGTCCGCAAACACAACAAAGAGTGCTTCCAAGAAGTAACCAAATTAAATTATTGAAAACGCAAATAATAATAATAATAATAATAATAATAACAATATAATATAATACAATAAGTGGGTTTTTACTAATTGGATTTTTACTAATTAGAAAAATTGTTTTGGTGTTTTGCTCGGACCGTGGTTTGAACCCGAGACCTCTGGCATAGCAGGCGAGCACTCTACCCACTGCACCACAGCAGCCACGCAAATAGATTTGCAAAAAAAATTAAATTTTTCTTCAATTTATTCAATTGTATTTTTTCAAAATGCAAATAAATCACAACTGACAAGGTAGTAGAGTGTAGAAAAACTTTTGACACGATACGCAGGGTGAATCGATAAAGCAGTAATCCGACGGTTATGGTAATAGCGTGAAATTTGACCAGCGAGGGGAGTGCGAATCGGATGGCATTCGTGGGAGTGGCATCCGTCGGATACCGTAATAGGCATGATTGTATTTTACTGTTATACTGCTATACTGTTATACAGCAAAACTGGAATACTGTAATATTCTTATACTGTTATAAGGCTTTACTGTTATAGTTGTATACCTTTATTTAATATATCCAACTGTTATACTGTATTTTACTGTTACGCTGCTATAATTTTATACAGTTAAACGGGTATACTGTAATATTGTTATACTGTTTGAATACTATACTAATACACAATTATAAAGTAAAACTGCACTGTAACTCTACTGTTATACAGTTGCACTATTATACAGCCAAACTGGTATACTGTAATATCCTTATACTGTTATACTGCTATACTATTATACTTTTATACCTTTAGTTAATCTATCCAACTGTTATACGGTATTCTACTGTTATACTGCTATAATTTTATACAGCTAAACTGGTATACTGTAATATTGTTATACTGTTTTACTACTATACTGATACACAATTATAAAGTAAAACAGTTCTATTGTTATATAGTTGCACTATTATGCCCCGACCCTACATTATTGATTTATTGACTTACTGTTGTTGCGGCAACGCTCCAACTATTATATCGATCGCCACCGAATTCAAACTCATGCCAGCGCGTGCCTTACGATCGCCCATATAAATTTGCACCAATTTAAATAATTCGATGGCAGTTTTCTTGTCTGCTTTGTCGCGTGACAATGCCAACATAGGCCGGCTAATGGGCTCCGCTGTCCAGCTGAGCATATCGCGTACCGAAGACTAAAGAGAAACACAAAGCAAAAAGTGCGATAAGTGAATTTGAATGTATTTTGGAGACAGTTCTTCACATGTTCATGTGTATTTCTCACCTTTTTCCGAAATATGCCCTTCGAATGCAAATTCAAATTATCGGCGGCAAATTTCTCAATATCACATTCCTTCATGCACACCACCGTTGTCGCTGACGGCAGCGGCGGTGGGGGTGCGCGTTCGCTGGGCGGAAATATTTGCTGTATTGTCGGCTTCAATGATGGCGGCGGTAAACGGGTTGTGGTGCGTGACATGCTTGCCGTACCACCACCACTATCATCTTTGGCATAATGATGATGTAAACGCACACTACCACCACCAGTGCCAACAACAACACCACCAGCACCACCACCACTACCACCACCATTACCATCAATGCTCGTTGAGTTGGGCGTTTGTGCACCGGCTATACGTGATATTTGTCGATTTGGTGAGGGCAATGTCTGTGATTGTTTTTGTTTTGCATCGGCATCAAGTTGTAAATGCTGATGTGGTGGCAGTGGTGGTTGTGGTGTAGCTGATAGATGGTGCTGATGATGTTGATTGGCCGCAATTGCTGGTGTATTCGAATAAAGTTGTTGATGGTGATTTTGATGGGTTGCGGCTGATTGCGGCTGCAGCTGCGAATGATGATGTGACTGGGATTGTGGTTTTTGTTGTTGTTGTTGTTGTGGAGGTGGATCCAAAAAGGAGATATGATATTTTGACTTTGGTTTTTGTGTGAATTCGGTAGCGCGCTCAGCGCCTTGACTACCAATACCCTCCAATACGGCCTCAACATTATCGGAACTGTGCACAGATGAAATAAATATATTAGTTGTTGTCTTCAAGAATTTATATTTTGAAACTTTTGCATTATGTTCATCTACTTACATATCTTCACGTCCCGTTGGATCATATGGCGGATATTGATAGGCATAATACGACACACTATCATCCATATTAGCATAATCATCGATCATGCCATAATTATGTTCCAAATAACCGCCATGCGTATCCGAACCACCATCTGAGTCCTCATTGTCCGGCTCATGACCGGAGAGCGAATGCTCCGATTGACTATCCGAGTGATAAGAGTCCGAATCGATGGGATCGCCAAACATATAATGACCAGAAAGTTTGGCCTGTTCCATAATGTAATTTTTTAAAGGTAAGAGATGTTCGTGCATTTCCTGCTTGATTGAAGTAACGGAGAAAGAGTAGATGGAGAAAGGGAGAAAGAGTAGAAGGCGAAACGGACAACAATTAGTCAAAACAATAATAAATGCAATATAGTAAAGGACGCACACCCACCTGATCCCAATTGCTATATAGCGGTGATATATTGCCATTATCATATTCCACATCGCTGTTATCGGCATGCAGCAGATTCCCATGATGCCGTGAGTTGCGTGAGCGCCGATGATGACCGTGCTTGTCGCCGCCGCCGCGTGTGCTGCTATCGTAGTAGTGCTCATTGGAACGGCGATTGGCATGTTTATCCTGTGGATGGAGAAGGGAGAGGATTATTATCTTTGAATGTTATGTATGACTAGCAAATGCCCGTCCGGCATCGGACCCTTTCCCTTTCTATTTCCCTTTCACTCTCCCTTTGCGCCATCCATTGCCTTTTCCCTCTGCCTTTTCCGCTTCTTTTCCTCTCCTTTTCCCTTTTCCCTTTTCCATTTACCTTACCCTTCCTCCACCTTTTCTCATTCTGTTTCTATTTCCCTTTTCATAGGGAACCGAGATCTGTAAAAGGCCCTGCTCAACACTTTTCATTTGGAACCAATATCACTGAGAAGCATTCCGGGGTTATACGGGTCCACACCTTCCCCAATGCCTAGTGACCCAGCTTAGGCATCACGATAAAAAGAGCTCTAGGTTGAAGCCTTTCATTTGCTTTATAACTGAGTTCTCCATTAAAAACTGGCCAATAGCTCATATAAAATTCACATAAAATAATTATTAGAAAAAACGGCCATGTAAAAACACACGTCATAAAGATTAACGAAAACGGACCATAAATACGGATTTTCTGAAAATCGCGACTCCAGCGCCACGGAATTTGTTGTAACACAGTTTTTGATTACATGCAAAAACGAACAGAATCGTATCATAAATACGAATTTTGCATATAAAGCGACTCCAGCGCCATTTATCGGAAAAATATAGCCTATGTCGAGTGGAATTATCCAGGCAAAAATCCGTTCAATAGTTTTTGAGCCCCCCTTTGCACACTGGTCTCATTTGTATGGAGAGTGGGACAAAACTCAATTTCTTGGAAACGGATGGACCTACCGAAACCAAATTTGGTACATTGGTGTCCCACTATACGACTCATTTTTCAGAAAAATTAAAAGCATATATGTTGTAATCCACGCCCACCACTACCGCTAGTTTACAGCCAAAAAAAAAACAAGAAAACCAGGAATGGGAGAGAATAGGAATTGACCTGCTGAGCTTGGAACTATTTTTTTTTTTTAATTTTTTGTATGGTTAGGTTTTATATAACGATAATTTTGTGTTTTTTTTGTTATAACTTCATTCAAAAATTATTTTCGCTGGAGTTACAAATGCGATAAACACAAGCAGTACCTCGTTCGAAAGGCAATTAAAAAAAATACGATTCAAACGACATGCAACTTGTAGTGGTCTAATAAAAACTCGCTGAGCGAAAGCTGGTCAAAGTCAAAATTTTGTGGATTTTTTGCGATTTTTGAAAAAAATTTTGATTTTCAAATTAAGTTTTTATAAAAAGTTGTAAAAATCAGGAAAGTTTTATTACTTTAAAATTTTGCCCGTTTAATTGCAAATACTTTAAGCGTAATATCAGAGAGATCCGATAAATATTTTATTTTTGGCGATTTTTTTCTTGTGAAACAAAAAGGATATTTTGGACGAAAAACTTGGTTAGGTGACTTAACTATGTGAAAACGACTTCATAGGTCAAAAGGACATTAGAAGAAAATATAGAGCTTCCAAAGACTAAACTAATGACATTTCGATTTTAAAAATCCGATGTCAAATAACAAAGTTACAATAAAAAAAAAAATTATTCCGCGATATTTCGCGGGATCAAAAAAAAAAATTGTATGGAGAGTGGGAGAAAACTCAATTACTCAGGTTTTATCGAAAATAAAGCTTTATCGAAAACAGTCGATGTAAATATGTACAAAAATCGTAAAAGGGCAACAATATTTTGTATAGACTAGTTACATTTAATATGATATTTTAAGAAAAAGGGAAGAAAAGGGAAAAATGTATAAACAGGCTTCTTAAGAGAAGACTTGAAAGAACTCAAATCTGCTTATAAGACCCGGTCCAGAGTGGTCCTTAATTGTTATAAGTTTAAATGAAAATGCTAATGCTTGAAAATTACGCTCATAGAAAAGCCAAGATTTCTTCATCTTGTATTGTGCTAAAAATAAATTGTTTTCACTGTTTTCTTTCGCTAAATCATGAAACATACGTTTTTCTTGCGTTTCCATAGTTATCCGCATTTTTTTAGCACTCAAACTTGAAATATCGCAAAATCATAATACACTTATTTACACAAACTTTTTCCAGAAATTATTTTTTTTTTAAAAGTGTTGACTTTAAATGAGCCAAAGTAACATTTAATGGTGGCTATTGCGTATAGAAGGAGGTTTTCCATAAAATTCAATATATTTCCCACGGAAATGCATGACAGAAGTTTCTTTTTCAAGCACCAACGTTTTTGACTTTTGTGTATGGGGGCTGACCAGTGTGCTTTGGAAAGAGAAGATAAAACAACAACAAAGGAAAGCTAGAGTTCGTACCCCAACCAGCGTCGTAGCCTGACTAGGAGGATACAACTACAGATCTTCTATATTTCAGTTATACTTTCATATTGCCATGCTGTTATATGTACTACTAATGAGTTATCTGTTATAATTCTAAACTGTTATACTATCATACTGTTATACTTTTATATTGCGATACTGTTATGCTACTAACCGGTTATCTGTTATACTTCTATACTGTTATACTTATATACTGTTATACTGTCATACTGTTATACTTTTATATTGCGATACTGTTATGATACTAACCGGTTATCTGTTATATTTATATACTGTTATACTTCTATACTGTTATACTTCTATACTGTTATACTTCTATAATGTCATACTGATATACTGTTATATTGTTACACTGTTACATTGTTGCTTTTTCCCTTCCTCTATTTCTTCCTTTTTTCCTTTCGCCTTTTCTTCAGCACTTTTTGCTTTTCCCCTATAATTCCGCCCTTTTATCTATTCCGATCTTTCCTTCCTTACTTTACATTAATTTCTTTGCCTATGTTTCCTTTTTAATTCATTCCTTTCTAAGTTTTTTCTACCCTTCCATCATACACGTATGCATTATTCACCACAGCTGCCTACATGTACACTCACCAGACTAGTTGAATTATGATGACGTAATGAAGCACCCAAACGATGATCTTGCTGACTTTGGTTATGATGATGCGATTGCGATTGTGCCGGCTGTGACTGTTGATGAGGCGTGCGCGAGCCGGTCGATGAACGTTGCTGCTGGTGCTTACTGCGCGAATCCGTTGAGCTGCGCGACGAATGCGTCAACATGCCACTACCACCACCACCACCACCGCCACCGCCAGCACTAACAATATTATCGGATGATGGAAAATTCTTCATAATCAAATTACTGGGTGACGTTGAGGTTTGGCCAACACCAGCGACAACATCACTTAAATGTGGTGAATTCGGCTTATTATTCAGCGACATGCGCTCCAAATTCAAAAGTTCCATGCTACATGAGGAATCTTGTTTGTAGTGTTTGGTGGCATTGGCGTGATGCATGGCTGCTGTTGTTGGCGAGTGACCCGGCGAGTGCATCATGGCTGCATTGGCGTTGGCATTGTAAGCGTTGCCAAGTGAATTGTTGAATTGTTGTGCTTTCGTTGTTGAGGATGAGGATTTCGTCGACTTGAGCTGTTGTTGAAGAGAGCAAGAGAGGGAGAGAAATTAGAAAGAGAGAGGAAGTAGTAATTATTAATATAAAAGAGGTTTTTCAATTTCAAAAATCTCTCTTCATCAGCTAAGTCAACACAACTCACCTTTGGACTAATCGGACTTTGCGGACTTGAATCACTTGAATGCTTTTTATTACTGCCACTGCCGCTGGTGCCTCCGCCAGTGCCGCCTCCTCCTTCGCCGCTTGGCGTCTTGGGTGTTGTTGTATGACGTCTGCGCGACAATGGTGTATTTTCTACAGATTTAAAATATTTTTCGTGCATCGAATCATCGCTTGCTGCTCCGCCATTTGCCTCACCGCTTGATTTGCGATACGATTTATTGTGATGGCCAGCGGCTGCGGTATTAATGGAGGAGGACATAAAACTGCCGGATCGCGCCAAAGCTACTTTGTATTCCCGGCGTTCATGTTCTGTTGAAGAATAAATGATAATAAATAAAATATTTTTTTTTGTTTAAGTAGAAGATTTAAGGGAAGTGAGTAGAGTGGAGCGAAAAATTAAATTTAAATTTTAACTTCTAATTTTTTTTTGTTTAAAAACTCACCACATAGGTGTAGTTTTTGGTCTGTATGCAAGGTTTGTGTGGTGAGTATTGGGTATTGTACATTGTAAATTGACAAAAAACTCACCATTAGGCTATTTTCAACTTTTAAAAGTATGCAAGTTTTGTGTGGGGAGTTTGGCGAATTCAACATCGAGGTGCATTACAATGCATATTGTACATTATAAACTCAGCACATCTACTGTGTTGGAAATTTAAACGTGGTGAATTTAGTTACGAGAAATTTTTTTTTAAATTCAGTCTGTCTACTTCAAAAATTTATTCCCTCTTTCGATGTTCGAATTTCGCTTATAAATATTTACTCACCACCAGCATATTCCGCCGCGCCATGATGTCGTCCACCCGAACCACCTCCACCACCGCCACTGCTGCGCTGACCGCCACGCTGTACCTGCGCCTGTGCCTGCTGCTGTGACTGCGAGTGCCTTTGCTGTGCAAATGCCAGCGGAAATTGACCACCAACACCAACACCACCACCAGCTCCACCATCAGGTGAGATTTTCTTTTTAGCTTGTGGTGTATGCGCCGAATGCGTGGGTGATGCAACGCCCGGCGGCAAATGATGCCCTGGCAAAAGTTGTTGTTGTTGTGGTGAATGCATGTCTTGCAACAAATCAAAGCTGCATACGTTGCACACACACACAAAGTAAGTAGCGCATCGTCGAATGGATTGTGGTGTGGGCGAACCGGCATGAAAAGGTCACATAAAAATAAGGAAAAAAATTAAAATTGAAAAGAAAAAATGCGTAGGCGATCAGAAAATGCCAGATGTTCATAGGTACATATTTATGTATGTTTGCAAGATTTACCTGCCGTCCTTGCGTATGCTGCTGCGTTGCTTTTGCAATGAGCTCAAGCGTAAGCTTTCTCCACCAACACCAACACCACCAGCATTTGCAGCAGCATCGTTGAAACGCCGATAGCCATGTATACTGGATAAACTGGAATCGCTTGACTTGCCAGACTCTTTGTAATGATTCGATGAATCTGTGTGTGGAGAATGTACATGCGTGTGTGTATGTGTGTTGTGTATAGGGAAGAAAAAATATGTTGCATAAGAGACAGTGTTGAAAATTATAGAAAAAAGGCGGTTAAAGGCAGCACTTGGCAGTTTCTTGCTTCAAACTCTAGGGGTCGAAGAAAGTAGATTTCCAAGGTAGAAAATTCTATTGGATGACTTTAGGCAACTCACCACACTTAGGCCCGGTTTCACCAACGTGACTAAAGCCAAAACTAAGGCCCGGTTTCACCAACCGGTCTCAACTTAGTTAAGCCGATTTTTTTACGTTTTCAGTTTCACCATGCAACTGAGCTAAGTCACAAGCAGGGTTGCCACTTTGAAATTTTTTTTCCGACCAAATTCCTCTCAAAAACCTACCAAAATAGCCGACCAAAATTTTTTTTTCACAAAATTCGTCATTTAAGCTGGTTTTTGAAAATTTATGTATTTTTATTTATTCATTTAACTGGTACAGTGGCCGCTGTGGTGCAGTGGGTAGAGTGCTCGCCTGCTATGCCAGAAGTCTCGGGTTCAAACCACGGTCCGATCAAAACACCAAAACAATTTTTCTAATTAGTAAAAATCCAATTATTGGGTTTTTTAAGAGCAGCGGTCACCTCTCGGCAGTGGGCGGCATACCCTCCGAGAGTATTTCTGCCATGAAAAAGCTTCTCACAAAAAATGCATTCGCCGTTCGGAGCCGGCATAAAACTGTAGGTCCACCCAATTAGTAGGAAAAACAAAAGGAGCACATCTCAAATTGGGAGAGAAGCTCGGCCATAAAACTCGTCAGAGTTATAAAAGCGCCATTGTATTATATATTATATTATTAACTGGTACATATATAGGAACTTATACATACATATCACTCTTCAAGTATTTTCACATGTTTTAGCTTAAAATAATAAGGTACGAATGCGTTTGTACATATGTATGTACATTAATTTGTGTATGTAATTTATGTTAACATTTTAAAATAGTTACGACTATGGTTTAACAGGTCTCCAAGTAGGTATACAAATGAGATCAGAACTTTAATTAAATATCGAAATTGAATCTAAGATCTTTTTTAGTGCATAGTGCTTTTTCATCAAACTAAAAAATGAAGAAAGGGTTTTCATGCGTATGCGTTCACCTTCTTTTATCCACTTTACACAAAACTCTGCCGAAGAGAAACACAAAAAGTATTCAAGCAAACTGTTGCTGTGAGAAAGAGACATGAATATATGAACTTTCAAACGTTCTTTCAACAGTGTTGTGGCAAAATCTGGCAAATCAGTGATGTTACTTGAAGGAAGGTAAAAACCTACCAAAATTCAAATCATCCGACCATCCGACCAACAGGAAAAAAACCGACCAGTTTTGGTAGGAAAAGCCCACTTATCACATCCCTGGTCACAAGTTAGTCAGCTTTTGTCTTGACTAAAAATAAACTAAGAATTTGAGTCGCTTTAGCAAATTCAACTACCAAAAGAGCGAATATGACAAAAAAATGAGCAAATACAGCAACCAAAACAACCAAAAAACCCAGTATTCGCCATAATAGGTTGGTTACAAAGCTATTTTCTTACACTATTTGGTGAAACCCAAAAGTAAGTTAGCCTCAAATCTGGGCTAAACTAAGTCAAAACTTAGTCTTAGCTTTAGTCAAGTTGGTGAAACCGGACCTAAGTTTTGACTTAAGTTAGCCCAGATTTGGGGTTAACTTACTTCCCTGCTAGAATTGTGTGACCGAAAGTACTAACATTATTACAAAAATATAATATTACCAACACATTTGCACTCGTATGTGTTCTAGCCAAGTTCAAAACCAATGAGATAGATAAGGATAAAATGGAATTTGAAAATACACATACGGGAACGTGCTGAATGAAACGGTCACAAAAGTTCCCGATGCCCTTAAGAATGTGATAGGAAATATCCCAAAACTTTTGGTCATTCCTGCCGGTCATATGACCGGTCAAATGACCTGCACAGTTCTTGCAGGGTTTTGGGTTTCACCAAATAGTCTAAGAAAATAGTTTTGCAACCAACCTTTTATGGCAAATACTGGGTTTTTTGGTGGTTTTGGTTGCTGCCCTGCAAGAACTGTGCAGGTCATTTGACCGGTCATATGACCGGCAGGAATGACCAAAAGTTTTGGGATATTTCCTATCACATTCTTAAGGGCATCGGGAACTTTTGTGACCGTTTCATTTATCACGTTCCCGTATGTGTATTTTCAAATTCCATTTCATCCTTATCTATCTCATTGGTTTTGAACTTGGCTAGAAACACATACGAGTGCAAATGTGGTGGTAATATTATATTTTTGTAATAGTGTTAGTACTTTCGGTCACACAATTCTAGCAGGGTGTATTGCTCATTTTTTTTGTCATATTCGCTCTTTTGGTTGTTGAATTTGCTAAAACGACTCAAATTCTTAGTCTATTTTTAGTCAAGACAAAAGCTGACTAACTTGTGACTTAGCTCAGTTGCATGGTGAAACTGAAAACGTAAAAAAATCGGCTTAACTAAGTTGAGACCGGTTGGTGAAACCGGGCTTTAGTTTAGAATAGCGTATTCCAACTTGTATGCAAAGTTTATTGAAAATTCGCCTAAAATGACTCTGTGGTGAGTTACAATTTGTAATACCAAACCTCTCAGGGGTGAATTTACAATGTAGAATATAATGTGCAGTAGGCCACTCGCCTTATAGGCACCAAAAAGAAGTACAACGCACGCCTCCTACCAATTTGATGTCTTTTTAGAAAAAAATTCCTGAAAATTATATTTTTTTTGGAAGCCGCTAGATGTCGCCCAAATACGTTTTTCATATCTTTGATATTTATAGTTGATCTCAGTGCTAGGCGATTTGCTGCGTGTTCGGCAATACGCTTAAACAAACTTCCCCAATGGAATGTAATGAACTATGGTCATAACTCCATACTTAGGACCATTCCAAATCACAAATCGGATTATCGCTTACCGATAGACATTTTTAAATAGGCATAGTCAGACAGAGACTATTGGGATAGGCATTCTCCGGTAACGAACGATGCTATCCACCGCTACACCGATGGATCTAAGCTTAATGCTAGGTTTGGAGGAGGAGTCTATTCAGCCGACGGGGGGTGGCTAAAAATCTCATTTCGCTTACCTGCTGATCACCGCCGTATGTTCCAGGCGGAGTAGCGCTGATTAAGACAGCCAAGCTGCGCTGAAAGCGCTTGGAAATATCACATATAAATCCAGAACCGTAGAAAATTTCCCCAGATCTCTAATCGAGATGGCTGAGCAATTTGCGATTCAGCTGGGTGTCCGGACACTGTAACATGCAGCAAAACGAGATGGCAGACAAACTTGCTAGACAGGGCACATCCGCTCCACTTTCACCGCTATGAAAGGGTCTAGGTATGGCGTTCGCTACCAGCAAGCTCATACTGAAGGAATACTATTTCAAAGGAACATAGTCTGAGTACTTGCAACCATACTAGGCGCTTGTGGCCTAGCTGTAACGCCAGACGGACAAAAAGTTTACTCGCGCTCGGAAGATCCGAGCTTGCACTAATGACAGGCCATATAATCCTAGGGAAGCATGCAGAAAGGATGAGTGCTCCATATCAAGATTACTGTAGGGCTTGTGGTGATGAAGAGGAGCCCGAAACAGTAAAAGACTTGATTCCCAGCACTAGCAAGGAGGCGACTGAAGCCTTTAGGAGCCTAGCAATTTAGGGAATTAGGGGATCTAGTTAGAAGAGAATTTGGGACAATTCTAAGATTTGAGGAAGCCACACGATCATACGGTTCGAGGGTCTTCAGATCCACGTGGTATGACAATGGGACCTTAGGGCCTAAGTGTGCTAAGTGGATACTACAGCCACTGCAACATAGCCTAACTTAAGACATGCATAGTGGTATTCTTCAGAACTGGCGATTTTTGCATACGAGTCCTAAGTGAAAACTTCGCTATTGTGAGCTTCTCGTCAATTTAGAATGTACAATGATGTTCTCGAAACTCTCCATACAAAAAATTGCATGCATAAATTCTACAGTGATTTCGAAATGAAATTCTAACAAACCAAAAAAATATCTGATGACTCATTTAAATACTGAAATTTTCGCCGTTGAATCATGCATAGTTTTTGTACGATTCTTCGGTTACGCTTCGACGAATTTGCTTATCTCAAATACATTTTTGTATCCTAAATATTCTTAGGCAACACATCCATGCAGAGCGAGCTGTATGATAAATGCCAAATAAATGCAGCAACAACAACAACAATGCGCTTATACAAACATGTGTGCAATACCTTTCATTTGTGAACAAATCTATTTTTTTTCTGCTACATACATACATACTTTATAATAATACAATGGCGCTATTATAACTCTGACGAGTTTTATGGCCGAGCTTCTCTCCCAATTCGAGGTGTGCTCCTTTTTGTTTTTCCTACTAATTGGGTGGACCTACAGTTTTATGCCGGCTCCGAACGGCGAATGCATTTTTTGTGAGAAGCTTTTTCATGGCAGAAATACTCTCGGAGGGTATGCCGCCCACTGCCGAGAGGTGACCGCTGCTCTTAAAAAACCCAATAATTGGATTTTTACTAATTAGAAAAATTTGTTTGGCTCGGACCGTGGTTTGAACCCGAGACCTCTGGCATAGCAGGCGAGCACTCTACCCACTGCACCACAGCGGCCAACACATACATACATACATACATACACTGAGGGAAAAAGGCAATTGTAAAAATAACTCCCAACGGTGACAATGTTACATTTTTCAATGTCGACTAATTTCTTGTTGAATCACACTTCTTTTATAGTTAAAGTAAATATTTTTCTGTTAGTTTAAATTTAAAATAGTCAATTTAGCAATAATTCGTAATTAAAAATAATCTAACAATATAAGCAATTTCATTACAACATCAACATTTCCAATTTGGCATGGCTACATTGTCAACTGAAAGTGGGCATTGTTGTTCTGACGTTCAGAAATTTTACTCTGGTGTGGCTACATTGTCAGCTTAAAGTGGGCATTGTTGATCTGACAAATTGCAAATGCAAACGTGTATACAATTTGTAGCCGAAATTGAACGGCGTGCGTAAAAAGCAAACTCGACTCCCAATTTTTGTTTTGCGTGACAGTGGAATTTAGATTGTTTACAAAAAATTAAGCACTTCCTTTTGATATCGTGTGTGTTATATATTCTACAAAATAACAAAGTTTCCTCGGATTTTCTATCTTGTTCCGGCAATGAGTGAGGTGGAGAATCATGCGGCGGATGTTGAGTTGACGTCGTTTTTGTTGCATATACGTTGTTTTTTCCCTCAGTGTAGTATTTCTTTTTCTTTGAAGGTCTAACAGAGCTGAGAACCAGATGGGCGGCGGATAAAAAATACATATGATGATGTTGATGATGATGAGTCGTTCGTCGTCCGTCTTTCAACTATTCCCACTTTGTTACCGTCGAATAAGTTTTGTTTCGTTTTCAAGTGTGTGTAGGTATGTATGTAAATGTTAGCGAGAATGTACAAATTATTTCTATCCCGACAGTTATTTAGGTATGCGTAATCTTCGATAGCGAATATGCACCTAGAAGCGTAAGGAATATCAACAACAACCAAAAAATACACAACCAGAATGGAACGAATTGACATGCGAAGTTAACAGTCATGGAAGGAAGAAAAGTGTCAACGCGAGCTAAAAATATACATACATTCCAAACATATATATACACTGAGAGAAAAAAAATATATGGAGGGGTCAAAGAAATTGTTTACCTATTTTGAACACTACTTTCTTTGTTTTGAGTAAATTTTCCTTAAAACATGTTAAAAGGTTTATAAAATATTGTTGTTACATGCGTTACCATGGTTTCATATACTTGTTTTGAAAAAAATCATACATTAAAATAATGAAAAATTCTTTAAGCGCCATTCCATTCCCAACTTTCCTTGTTTTGAAGACTTGATTTCTTTAATTTTGAGAAATTAAATTCCCATACAAATCCCCATGGCAACGAATTTGTTTGAATGTTTTTTTATGTTTTTTCCACATTTTTGAGAAAATTTACACAAAACAAAGAAAATTTTGTATTGGGACGCGTGTTCAAAATAAGGAAAATTATGTCTTTGATCGAGAGAAATTTTTTTTTTGAGTATATGTACATATATACACACTGTTCAAAAAGTGATTGAAATTTAAAAAAATTTGTCATTGTTAATATATGCATGTACACCCAGCAAACAGACTTATAAGCCTAAGCTGTTAAAACTGGAATACGCTGGCAGCGCTGGTTGTTGCTATGCGCTTATTGGTTCTGCTTATTATCAGGAATTAGTTAAGTCTTATTTCCCATGGCGATTAGGCCTACAGCCTGATGACATCAAAACAGGAATATCAGCCTTATTTTAGGCCTTTATCCATACAACTTTTGTTCGCTTCGAATTTTCAGGCATTACATACATATTTCGTAAGCCTTTCTATCTTCTGGAATAAACCTGAAGTAAGGCATATATTTTTGCTGGGTATGTGTGTTTTTTTTTTTTTCTTTTTTTTTTTTACGAGGAGGAAGCATCGAAAGCCTTTACCCCGTCAGTGTGGGACTCTAACCCGAACTAAACCTCCTACTGTCATCGTACCGAACCCCCCGGTATTACCGTCAAGCTACCGTCGGGAGGTGGGTTGAGCACTATGCTCGCAGTCCGTAATGGTCGCGTTATTGCCCTCAGTTTGCCTTAGAAGGCTTCCCCCATATGTTTTTTTTTTTCCCTTTTTTTTTTATAAAAGTGGTCAGTGTTAGGTGGTCTGCGGAGGCCAAAGCTCCGTACCACGCGCATTTACGGATGCAGGAGGCCTAACTCCTGTACGTATCCGTAACGGATGCAAGAGGCCGAGCTCCTGTACGTATCCGTTTCATTCGAAGTTCACAATATTAGGTGGTCTGCGGAGGCCAAAGCTCCGCACCACGCGCGTCGACGGATGCAGGAGGCCTAGCTCCTGTACGTATCCGTAACGAATGCAGGAGGCCGAGCTCCTGTACGTATCCGTTTCATTCAAAGTTCACAATATTAGGTGGTCTGCGGAGGCCGAAGCTCCGCACCACGCGCGTTGACGGATGCAGGAGGCCTAGCTCCTGTACGTATCCGTAACGGATGCAAGAGGCCGAGCTCCTGTACGTATCCGTTTCATTCAAAGTTCACAATATTAGGTGGTCTGCGGAGGCCAAAGCCCCGTACCACGCGCATTGACGGATGCAGGAGGCCTAGCTCCTGTACGTATCCGTAACGGATGCAAGAGGCCGAGCTCCTGTACGTATCCATTTCATTCAGAGTTCACAATATTAGGTGGTCTGCGGGGGCCAAAGCTCCGCACCACACGCGATGACGGATGCAGGAGGCTGAACTCCTGTACGTATCCGTTCCACGCAGAGTATCTATGATTACCAGAATAATCTGACACGCCGCCGGTATATTTAGTCGCTGCTGGTGCGTCGTAGTCTCTCTAGACTCCTCAGTGTTTTCATCGTGCCTGCTATTATGTCACCCGCTGCAATCCACTTTGAACTGCTTTCTAGCATGTGCTTTACGAGCGACTCAGGTGAATAGTCACTTCCACATATTCTGCGGAGCTTACTTCTAGATTCGTAGAATCTTGGACACTCAAAGAAAACGTGATACACATCCTCAACTGCTTGCCCTCCACAGTGGTCACACGTTGGATTTAACTCGTGCTTAAAACGGTAGAGATAAGCCTTGAAGCAGCCGTGGCCAGTTAAGAACTGAGTCAAGTAAAAATCGACTTCTCCATGAGCTCTTAGCAAACAGCGTCTCAAGTCTGGTATACATCTATGTGTCCAGCGTCCTTTCGTTGTGTTGTTCCACCTGAGCTGCCATCTTTGTATGCTGGCCTCACGCGCCCCTGAGCGTTCGACTCTGTTTTATGCGATCATTGCAGCTTCTTCTGCCAGTATGTCTATCGGGTATAGCCCAGAAATAACAAGCGCAGCCTCATCCGACACGGTTTTAAATGCACAGCACACTCGCAGTGCACATAAACGGTAAGTGGAGTTAATGCCCCGGAAGTATGATTGGCGATCTATGGCGTGGTGCCACACGGGAGCGCCGTAGAGGATTTGACTCCTTACGACGCTCGCAAGAAGCTGTCGTCGTCGCTGCTTTGGTCCACGCGAGTTTAGCATTATGCGCGTTAGTGCTGTTACTGTTGATGAGGCCTTTACGTTAGCATACTCCAGGTGGTTTTTAAATGCTAGTCTCCTATCCAACATAATCCCGAGGTATTTGATGGCTGGAAGAGTGACGATGTCGTGGCTCCCTATTTTTATTGAAGTGTGTGTATATGTACATATGTACCCTTATTAATATTTGTGTGAAATATTTGTATGTCTGACTAAGCATCTTCGTTAATGTCTTAATATATAAATTTATTCTAGTGAAGATGCACCGGCTTGAACAGCTGGAGATGTACATACATTAGGGTGTCCAAAAATTCGATATCCCATATACATACATATGTACATTAGGCATATAACTTTTTACAATTTTTGCAAATACGAAAAATGGCATACCATAGTCGAATAGAGCATAAAAAAGTATGAACGCCATTATTTTTTTTTTTGCGAAATTGCAAAAAAGTTTCCGCACAAAACGAAATTACTTTTTTATCAGAACTGCTGAAAAAAACAAAAAGTTTTGTACAGTGTACACGTTTTTCTTCATAATAATAGATATTTATTTAACTAATAATCTTCCTATTATTCCAAACGCCTTTAGTGGACCTAAGGGAAGTGCCCCACCCACCCCAAACTAATTTTTCTTCAGAAAATTCTGATTCAATATAATAATAACACAGCTGTGCGCGGAACGTTTTTGAACCGAAATCACCTAAAAAAGTGATATTCATTACTTGTACAATATTTGCCACCACTTGGTGGTACGCCAAATTTTTCGCCAACATTTGTTATATGCCTAATGTACATATCGATGCCTTACTTTCTCAACCTCGTATCTTAAAAAAATGCGATTTTGAGATTTTCATATCAAACGATTCCTATTTTTCTGTTCTATAATTGCAACAAATTCCTATCTCAATAGATTGTGTCTATAGCAAAAAAATAGGAATAAATATCTTGGTATCTCAATCAATGCTTTTTTCATAACTGCGTCAAACTCTTATCTTAATATACATGTATATTTAAAGGCGTATTAATCGTTTTGTCATCCCCCGTCCGTCCGTCTGTAAACACTCTAACTCGCGCAAAAATTGAGATATTTTGATGAAATTTGGAATGCAAGTTGGTATCGAGACTGGGACGGTTGGTATTGAAAATGGGCGAAATTGGACCATGACCACGCCCACTTTTCCTATATAGAAAAAGTCGGAAATTTGGTATCTCAGCCACTAATATAGCTAGAGTGATAAAATTTTACCCACGTATTGAGCTCTGGCCCTTATGAAAAAATTTGATGAAATTTTGGAAAATGGGGGGTACCACGCCCACTTATTAAGTGGCAACTATTGAAAGTTTTACTGTAAAACTTTTACAAGCCCTAACTCGGAAACCGTAGCAGATATATCGATGAAATTTGGTATGCGTGATTTACTTACTTAGGTAAACGTTTGGAGGAAAAATTGTCAAAATCGGTGGACGGCCACGCCCAATTTTATATATGTGTATTGTAAAGTGACCTAATAAAGCATTTCAAGCGATATCTCTGTCAATTATAAAGATATATCACTGAAAATTTGCGGCAGGAGTCCAACTACGGACAAAAAACAAAAAACACAAAAATTTTAGAAAACGGGCGGTGCCACGCCCACTTATTAATGTGAAAACATTGAAAGTTGTATGAGTCATAACTCAGAAACGGTTGAAGATATATCGATGAAATTTATTACGCGTGATATACTTACTTAGGCAAATGTTTGGACGAAAAATTCCCAAAATCGGTTGTCGACCACGCCCACTTTTATATATGGGTCTTATAAAGTGACCTAATAAAACATTTTAAGCGATATCTCTGTCAAATATAAAGATATATCATTGAAATTTTAGGGAAGGAGTCCAACTATGGACATAAAATAAAAAACACAAAAATTTTGGAAAATGGGTGTGGCACCGCCTACTTTTAGAAGCAGGAATATACGAGATTTCTGAGCCTATAACCCTACAAATAATTGAGATGTTATGACGAAAATCAGTTTGTACACTTTAATAACTTGTGGTAATACATGCTCAAAAATTTAGCGAAATCGGTTTATGACCACGCCTACTTTTCAACAAAGATATTTCTGGAAAACCCTTTAGGAATTTGTAACGTGATATCTTTCTAACTAGAACTCATAAAGGAATGAAATTTTGCACAAAGAATAATATTCATATGCTTAGTTGAATGACTGATAAAAATTTTGAAAATGAGCGTGGCTACGCCTATTTTATGCAGCACTCGCTTTATATAAATCACATCGTATTTCCCTCTAACGCAAACAAACAATGAAAGCATACAGCTGAGTATCTAATGTTCGATTCCACTCGAACTTAGGCTTCCTTACCTGTTTTTTTTTTATAATACCCTCTAACAAATAAAAAATTGAATTTAAGCAAAATATTGTTTTTATTTAATAGTTTTGAAGTATCTTCGTTGTATACATATAAGTGCAGCAAACGAGTAACTTATAAATCAAGTTTCAAAAATGAAATTATCGTTAATGCAGCAAACTCGTATCTTAAAAAATTCGTTTTATGCGTAAACGAACATAGATAAGTATATAATTTTTAATTGTGCACATAGTTATAATTCATGTCTTAATAATTGCATTCAAATTTTTACATAAAAAACAACGGTAAAAAAAATAAACAGTTTTTTTTTTGTTTCCTGAAAAGTTTCCTTATTTAAGATACGAGGTTGAGAAAGTAAGGCATCGATATAGCGTATGGTGAAAATTTCTTTTTAGCTACAAACTCACAAGTTGGATGCTTTGAGGCATTCAACTGCGAGGTGTATTACACTATGGTAACAATTGCAACGATTTTAGTTAACTAAATATAATAGCATTGACAGGCGGCAACGATAATCCGGACTATCTAGTTAATTCGGAGTTAACTTGAGAATTAACTGCAGGCAATCCGGACTATCCTAAAATTTTTAGCGTATTAAGGCATTTTGTAATGGCATCGCTGTCGAAAAATCTCTATTGTGAATGGAATGTGAAGATATAAGAATAATGCTCAGTGTAGAGTCCCCTAAAGTGCTTCAGAGGCACATATTTTCCCAATATAGGTATGTTTGCATATATCCAAATATGTACATATGTATGTACCAACAAATATTGACAAGATTCTCTTTTGTGTCAGTACATATGTATGTATGTACACAGTATGTAATGCCTTATATTGAAGTGCGCTCAAGCACTTATTTGTTTATTTAAATAAAAGGGAACACAAAAAGGTCTTACCTTGTGAACGTCGCGCAGGGAATGGCGGCATGTCCGTGAATGATGATGAATCACCCGTTCCAACGCTTTATAAAATCGAATCAAAAAAGTCATCATAGTCGATTTGTGTGCGTTTTTTTTTTTTTAATTTCATATGTGTGCGCGACAAGTGATCATTTAAGTGCGACACAAAAAAGGAATCACATAATTTTTAAGCAGCGGCGAATAATAATGAAGAACCGACCGCACGACAAGTAGCAAAGTAGATAATTGTGAGTGAGTTGGGGCCAGTTGTAGACGTTAAAAATATGAAAATAAGAGAAGAAAATATGCAATTGAATTTACATGCATACATACAAAATATGAGTAAAAGATCACCAAATTTCAAAACTTGTTTCAAAAATGCCCTATTTGAGAATTTTCTTAATCCAAAAACGCCCTATTCCTGAAAAAGTTTCTCTGAAATGAGATGTTTTTGAATACAATATTGGAATAGGGTGTTATTGAATCAAATTCTGAAATAGAGCATTACTGAAGCAAGTTCTGAAATAGGGAGATCTTTTACTCAGGCGTAAATTTTTTCTTTTCTTCCATATCTATACTAAAACTTGCAAAAATCTTTTTTTTTATATGAAAATCTTTTTTTATTTCTTACCGAAAACTATGACGCCCACGTGGACTAGAAATGAACTCAGCCGATAGCTTCTCCTCAGAACTCGCATGTAATGGCAAAGCGGTCACGCCACCACGGCCCTCGCCACCAACACCTGCGCTACTCCGTTTGCTCGCCGCACTGCCAGCACTCCCGCCGCTATTCGTATTCTTATGCGTATTATTCATGGCCGATAATCCTGCAGCGGCTGCTGCTGCTGCGGCCGCCGCTTCACGTGCAGCGCTGCGTTGGGCGCGTAATTTGCCCACAGCCGCCAAAGGTGATTGTGTGGCTGACGTAGACTGTGACTGTGACTGCGACTGTGACGGGGTCCCGGCGACAATGTTATTTTGTTGGGTTTGTGTGCTGCTCTCCTTGCGATCGCTGGGATCTGTATTCTGTTTGAGCGTTTGCAATTTCGCCAAAGGTATAATATCACACTTGCTCGGCCGATGCCAGACGGTCTTCTGTGTGGCCGCATTGTAATAGTAGAAGCGTTGCGTATTTGTATCAAATAATTCCCACCACTGTGATGAGTCGGTGCGCTTAATTGGTACATCCTGCAGCGAGAAAATAGCAAGAGAGAGAGAGAGGGTAAGAATATGATAATAGATAAGAGAGAGCGAGTTAATAAATATAAAATATAGTAGACTTTTGAAATATACACAAATGTACAATGACAAAAAATAATCGTAAAAATTACAATAATAATAAAATACATGTAACCTATTTTTATACCCAGTTGTGATAGCACAAATTGTTTGCTGAAATTTTGTGACTTCAAAATAATTGTTTAAACGGGTGGTAACCCCATTCTATGTCTTCGAAATAAAGCTGCCTTAAATTTCTTTAGTTTAATACCTATATTTCAAATATTTAACTTACAATTATAATGAAAATATATTTTTAATACAGGTGGCAACCCTATTCAAAAAAATTTAAAGCAAGACCTTAAATCTCTTAATTTGAACGCAAATATGGGCATTCCGTTAATCTCACCAATCTAATTTAAATATTAAAAAAAAGGTGGCAACCCCATTCTATGACTTTGAAATTAAGCTATCTTTAATCTCTTCAGTTTAATACTCATATTTCAAACACTTAATTTATCTTACCATTCTATTGAAATTACTTTTTTAATACAGGTGGCAACTCTGTTAACAAATTTTTAAAGCAAGACCTCGTAAACCTCTTCAGTTGAATACGAGCATTCCGTTAATCTTACCAATCTACATAATTTTAAATATTTTTTAAAAAAGGTGGTAACTCGATTCTTTATTTAGAATTAAGGGTTTCAACTTCTAAGTTTAATTTAGCTTCATACATATGTATATCTCAGATAACTATGTACATACATACATACATATATAATATATATGTTCTAATTTTTAAAATCGGCTGGCAACTCTTTAACAAATATTTTTCAAAACTTTTCATGACTTGCAGCCAGTGAAGCTCACATTCATATTGTGATGTTTGCAATTACATACATATCTATCAAATAAATTTATTAAAAAAAAAGTCAGCAGGTGGCAACTCCAACAGCACATTTTTGTTCAATTAAGTCTGCTTAAGTGTGCCTCTTTAGTTTCACATCTATTTTGTGTTATTTAAACAGCCTTATTAAACATATTGAACGAAAATGTTCAAATAGGTGGCAACCCTAACAAATATTACAGCGGCAAGTTCTTGGAACTTTTGGCATCTGGCATTCACATTAGAGAACATAAAAACATACATACTTCACCAACTTCTCGAAATCAACTAAATAAACAAGTTTTTTAAGCAAGTGGCAACTCTATACATTTCTTATTTTAACAATGCTGCTAAAGCAAATCGGTTAGGTCTATGAGTTTTATTATTCCTAACCAACAGCACTTCAAATGGCACATGTACATGCATATTTGAATTAACACCAACGGGGTATAAAAAACATTTATATCGACTCCGCTGTAGTTAGTTAATCACTTGTGTGTTCGTGGCCGATTAAACTATTGTAAACTGAGCTCATTTTTGTCTGTTCAATTTGAGTTATGAGTTAGTTTCAGTCGAGGCAGTCGCTTGCGCCATCGGTCGGTCAAGTGGCAGTTCATTTTGCATGCTGCGTAGTATTTTTTTGTTTCTGTGTGTGTGGGCGGGTGTAACTGTGAAAATGGAAAAGGGTTACTAATGAACGACGGGGAATAAATAACATTATATAAAATGCAGCAGGTGGCGATATATTTACATATGTATATAAATATTAGACCTCTGCACAATACCATTTGCCTCTTCTATATTTTCGAATACTCTATGCATTGTACAATTAGTCACAGCACAATTTCAATGCAGATACGAATATAACCCATACTTTTCATTTGGAATACAAATACTATTTCTATTTGCTCTGTTGGAGCGATTAGTGTACACTATTCGCCACGATAGAATAGAACATAATAATAACCATGTTATGAAGTATTCACAAAACCTTGTTGCTTCTGCTGTTTGTTTATTAAATGTGCATATGGCATTAAGGTGGACCAAAAAATAAAAGCCCAACAAACATATGTTCCATTTTTTAATGATAAGAAATGTTTTTCTTGTTCATTAAGGACATTGAAAAAATGATGTATCATCACTGATATAAAAGGAGAAAGAAATTTGGAGGCATTTGCACGACCTCTAAATTTTAATATATTAAGGAAAAATTTTAGGTATAGATTTCCGTATTATATTCCAAATCGGGTTGTGCCGCGAATTTCGTGAGAACTTTATTTCCTTCATAAAACCACCTTAATATGCCAAATAAGTTTCTTAACTAATGCCGAAAAAATCAAAAGAATCGAAGTATTGGTTACCGAGTTATTTTAAAATATATAGAACAGTTGGAAATACATATGTAGATCGTAAAAAGCTCTGGTTCGAAATTTATTTTAGACATATGGTTTCTTGGGCAAAAAAGCTTGAAATTACCCATATTTTTATAATTGCGATGTGTCCCGGTTAATTTTTTTTTGGCCCCTACCAATCGAACCGCCCTAGTGTGTATGCATATGCACATACACACACTCACACTAGCAGCGTAATTTTGCTGAACACAACGTCTGGATGTGTGTTTATGAAAATATGTATGTACATACATATATTTCGATTATATTCGAAGTATTCGCAAGTAGTGTACACTATTTGCAGAACCTTTTTAAGGTCATGTAATTGTCGCTACTATGAAAAAAAAACGTTGTAAATCTAAAGACTTTCGCTGTTAAATCAACTACTTTCCGCAGTTGAAATGTGCCCAACAACGCTCCGTTCTTGTTTCAAAGGTGCGAGCGTTGTTGATTTAAGTCAATAACGGAGATTGCTGGAAAAAATTTTCACCTAAAAATAAGTTTTTATTTGCATTTCACTCTTCATCTTCTCTCCGCCCGGGTCCCAACTACAAATATGTAGCTTCCGCTTGTTCTCCTATTCTTCTCTCCTTCTTATCATTCACTGGTTGCTATCTTTATTTCTTATTCTGATTGTTCTTCTTTATTTTATATTCTTCTACGGATTCGAACCATGACATCAACCTGAAATTCTATCCAATCATCACATAGTGGAACATTCAACATTATATTGAATTGTAGTAACCTATTTATACTTCCATATCCTAAAAAGGAATCCATGAATTATTTGAATCATTGTAAAAACAAAATTTAAAAAAAATTGTTCTCATTAGTTTTGTTTACAACGGAAACTGTTGGGTCAAATACTTTTGCCTTTAAATCAACAACAGGGAGAAAATTGTTGCTAAAAATAAACTTTTTTTTGGATTTTTCTCTTCATCTTCTCTCCATCATTATTTTTTTGTTGGTTTTCTCACAAAAAATTTTTAAAGGCAAGCAAGTTTTTGAATCAACAACGCCCGTTTTTCAATAAATTGTTGGATTAAAAACTTTGCTGTAAAAACAAATACTTTTGCTGTTGAATCAAAGACGGAGATTCAACAGCCGAAAGTTGTTGGTTTAACTACGGGTATTTTTTTCAGAGTACGAATAAGTAATTGTATTGGTTCTGTTTATGGTTGTGCTCTACTTGCGTTTATTCTAAAACGACAGAAACAAGTAGGTACTGTAATTGGACGGCCGCGAATATTTTGTTGCCCGTTTCGAATCCATTCGTGCAGCCTTCTAATAAATATGAGCATATTCCCTGCAAAAAGGTTTTGCTTATTGTTGACAAATTAGGTCTACAAAAGGAGTACGCTGGCAGCGCTGCTTCTGTTATGCACTCACTCTGTCTGCTCCTAACTTTCTAATATTTATCTAGGCCTTATTTCGCATGGCGGATAAGCCTTTGGAGTAAGGTGTGCTCTCAGAGAGAGAGAGAGAGTACCCCTTATGGCCTGATCACATCAACACAGGAAAATCAGCCTTATTTTAAGCCTTACGCCATGCAAATTTGCTACCCTTATTATTTTCGGACCTTATTTCGTAAGCCTTTAAATCTTCCGTTTTAATTCTTAAATAAGGCTTAGATTTTTTGCTGGGTTATTGTGCATAGGGATGCATTAATATATAGGAATTTTACATACATATGTTAGCTTAGCTTTTAATGTATGTAGGTTTATTAGTTAAGCATTAAATTAAAAGTAGTTAAAAAATCGTTTGCGACTTGTGTACAAAAATAGTCGTTCTCCCACGCGTGAAAATTACAAGCCAGCAGAAGAGCAAACGCTGCATTGTGCAAAAGGTAGTTTTTGTAACGAAATATACGAAAATACGAAAATTTATATTAAAAAACAGAAACAAAATTGCCACTGCCTTGCCCAATAAGCTCAATAAACAACATAATGACGTTGTAATATTCACTTTCGGCTATGAAAATGGTACAAAGATTTGGAACAATTTAAGTAACTCTCGCCCTGAAAAGCTTGGATTTAAGCCAAAAATCGTCTTGATCTTAATTGTCGCATTGTAACGAATAGGAAAAGGTTAGTCTTGAGACACATTTGATCCTAGATTATTTCGAGTAGACGAAGTTGAAGAAAGTTCTTCATTTTTTCAAGGTGGCCGCAGATGAGGTTTTCAAGTTAAAAGAGGAATTTCCCAAAATAAATTAGTAGAGAAATATTACACTTCCCCACCGAGAAATAGCACAACAATCATTAGAAGGTAGCATTACCCGCTTTTGTGATTACATCAACATCAACTTAGGAGATTTCATACTACAACACCCACCACAAATGGCATTTTCGTATGGCTGCATGTGTGTGTTCATATCTCAGTATGTTTGTCAATAAAAGAAAAAGTAAAATCAACCAAAATCAACCAAAAAAAAAATTTGCTTTCCAAAGCTTTTAGCAGCTCGATCTCTAATCCACTTTGCGGGAAATGTACCTTTTTAAATACAATTTTTTTTGTGCAGTTGTTTTTGTTGTTGTCAATATTGCCAGCCACTGGCAGATGCATTATTGCTCTACAGCAGCAAAGCCACTTCATCCAATTGATTCCATTTCATTTGTTTGTATTTTTTTTGCGTTGTCAGTTCAAGGAGGAGCGCATACAATGTGGTGAATATGCATAGTCGTAGGTAAGTATGTACATTAGAGTGCATTTAAAACGATATTAACACGCTTTTATTAGTTTCACCTGTATGTATGTATGTATGTATGTAATTTCTAGCTGCTCTCTAAATATATGCAACACATTTTACTAATGAGATTAGATTATAACCACCGCTATGTTCCAACAGATGGCGTGCGTGTATTTATATTTTTAAAATATTCACTTACTAGCTGGACCCGTGCGCATCTTGCGCAAAAAATAACAAAACATACCAGTCGGTATGGTTTGTGCTGTCACGCCCATTTTAAAAAACTTATTATTTATTTGGTCTGGTGGAACTTATGGAACTTTCAATGAACTACCTATATGTTTGACAAAGATATCGCATAAAATGTTTTTATTATACCTATGTATATAGGTATGTGCATTATATTTTTATATAATATACATATATTTTTATGTACATACATATATGTGGTCCCTGCCGACTTGGGTAATTTTTTTCCACACGTTTGCCTTGGCAAGCAAATCAGTGGTCGAAGCTAAATCGATTTATCTGCTACAGTTCCTGAGTTTCGACTTATCTTTGAAAATTTGGCCCTCTTGGCCCATTTTTTTAAATTTCAGCATATTTCCTCATAACGGCATAAGGTCATTGCATGGATGAAGTTCCATCACTCGGGCTTTATTAGTGACTTAATTATCATGTTTTACGTGTTTTTCGAAATACATACATATGCCTTATTTTCAACCCCAACCTTCTCTGTTCCCATTAGAATCTGTGTACCAAATTTCATTAAAATATTTCTATTTTTGCGCCAGTTAGATTATATACGACCGGCCGTTCAATCAATTTTTTTTTTTTCATCCTGATCGTTTTGATTTATGTAAGTCCATATCTATCTCAATTGTTTTATGGTCTTACGTACAACCGTTATTTGATCAAAAGTATAAATACATATACATATATTGTACTACGAACAGCTGTGTATAAATAAGCACATCCCATGCTGAAAAAACCCCATTCAGCGTAAGTATGAATACACACGTGTTCGCCTAAAATAATGTGATGTTTACATACAAACATACAGCTGAAGCTTATAAAAGTGTTTTAAAATATACACGACTATTCATCTGGAGCGACATCTACATTTGAAATTTGTATTTAACACTGCACTCTTGTTAGAATAAAATAATTCTGAAGGCATAGTTTTAGGCGCAAATCTTTTAGTTTAAAACATTTTATTTTTACAAACACTATTAAAAAAAAAAGTACCACACCCAATAAAACACCGTTTCGCATGCATAGCTAACTAATACCTTTAAAACGATGCCTTACTTATTAATTTTGGTAAATTATGTGAACAGAAAAAGGGATATTTATAAAACACCAATTAGAAATAATATATACTAGCCGGACCCGTGCGCATCTTGGGCAAAAAATAACAAAACATACGTGGCGCCAGTCGGTATGGTTTGTGCTGTCACGCCCATTTTAAAAAACTTATTATTTATTTGGTTTGGTGGACCTTATGGAACTTTCAATGAATTGCCTATATGTTTGACAAAGATATCGCATAAAATGTTTTTATTATCCCTATATAGGTATGTATGTGCAATATATTTTTATATATTTTATATATATTTTTATGTGCGTTTTGAATTATAAATCTTTGAAAATTTGCTCCTATTGGCCAATTTTTCAAAATTTCAGCACGTTTCCTCATAACGGCATAACGCCATTTCATCACTCGGGCTTTATTAGTGACTGAATTATAATGTTTTACGTGTTTTTCGAAATACACACATATGCCTTATTTTCAACCCCAACTTTCTCTGTTCCCATTAGAATCTGTGTACCAAATTTCATTAAAATAAACAGGCTAAGTTGAGTATAAAAGTGAATTTTTTTTTTGGAAACAACAACAACCAAAGTTATTAAAGGTCAAAGTTTATATTATGCATTTTTTAAATTGCAATTACTTAAAAACTACTGAACCGATTTCAACTATTTTTATACCATTCGATAGGTATTTTGAATCCCTTTAATTTGATATACATTTTATGTGGGTTCCATAACACTACCCGCTGCGGGGGTAAACCCCCCTTTTACCCCCCTTACTTTTCATATAAAGTACCACGCCCAATAAAACACCGTTTCGCATGCATAGCTAATTAATACCTTTAAAACGATGCCTTACTTATTAGTTTTGGTTAATTACGTGAGCAGAAAAAGGGATATTTATAAAACACCAATTAGAAATAATATATATATGATTTTACAGTCCCACCCCTCAATCGGTAGTAACATAATCAAAGATATCACATATAAATTTTGCTTCCGATTGGTGGCGGTTAACGCGTGGCGCATTAAGGTCAAAGTGAAGAGTTAAAAAGTAAAAAAAAAGAAAATAAAATAAAAACAACACTTAAAACCAGCAGTTAAGGCAAAGAAGGTTCCACAATGAGAGAAGAGGAAGAGAAGCGCGGTTGAAGCTACATACTTATTTGTACTTAGAAACCGAATGGAGAGAATATGAAGGGATCTGGGTCAGAGGACGGAAACCGTAAACAAAAAAATATATTTTTTATTTTTAACAGTCATAAAAGAAGGAAAAAAGAGTCATATATGACACCGATAAGAGTCCGATAAGTCTTCTTGAAATCCAAGAGTTATATAAGCGCAGAAATAAGAGGATAATATGAGCCCTATAGGAGTATTTTATAACCTTATTCTGGCACATACATATGATGCATGAAACTAGGCTCATATCGGTGGATCACCTTATGAACATACATACATACATTTCGGACTTCAAAATGAGCGCATGAGTGTGACCGCTCCGGTTTGGGACTCCTTTCGAATTATTATATGAGCCCGAATGTTTGCTGGGATCTCTCATAAAAATACTTAAAAGTTTTATAATTTTAATGCTTCTTTGCTTTGTTACATTCCCTCATACATGCTTGTACAAATATACATACATACATATTTGTTTTCATTAGCATATTTTTTGTTGCGGTGGGTGGGATGTTTGGTATACATATCATATATATTTTTTTTATTTTTGTTTTATTCTTATTGTTGCCACAAATGTCAATCTCAATATGCATGCCTATCTTGTTCGCTGTCATTTTTGTTTTTATTTTTTATTTTTGCTTGTCGCCCTTCTGCTCGCTAATGACCTTGAACTCGCTCTCGGTTGCTCAATAACGTTGTTGCCGATGAAGCCTAAAAATGCGACCATGACGGGAAACCAACAACAATGCAATGCAAATATAAGAACAAAAATAAAATAAAAATAAAAAAGAAACAGAAAGAGAAAAACAACAAAAACAATCAAGAGGATATTGCAATAGTTACAAGGATAAAAATCACGTGGATAATAAGAAATGAGAAGCTTTAAAAAGTCATAAATAAAACAGAAAAGGAGAAATAACAATGACAACAAAATGGTGAAAATATGAATAGTGAAAACCTAAAAAAAGAAAAAAAAAATTGGAAACAAAGAAAAACTATCAAAGAAAATAAAGGAAAGTTAAGCTGGGCTACTTGAAAAACAAGATATGGGAATTACATACATATATGTACATATATGAAAAAATATGATATATGCAAATTTTTAAGAAGAATCCAAAATATAGTATGTATGAAAAATACATGGAAATATTTTACAAAAACTATGACTATATGAAAAATTAATGAAAATATGCATAAAATATGACAATATGCAAAAAATATGACTATATGAAAACACACATATCGATGCCGTACTTTCTCAACCTCGTATCTTAAATAAGGAAACTTTTCAGGAAACAAAAAAAACTGTTTATTTTTTTTACCGTCGTTTTTTATGTAAAAATTTTAATGCAATTATTAAGACATGAATTATAACTATGTGCACAATTAAAAATTATATACTTATCTATGTTCGTTTACGCATAAAACGAATTTTTTAAGATACGAGTTTGCTGCATTAAGTAACGATAATTTCATTTTTGAAACTTGATTTATAAGTTACTCGTTTGCTGCACTTATATGCATACAACGAAGATACTTCAAAACTATTAAATAAAAACAATATTTTGCTTAAATTCAATGTTTTATTTGTTAGAGGATATTATAAAAAAAAACAAGTAAGGAAGCCTAAGTTCGAGTGGAATCGAACATTAGATACTCAGCTGTATGCTTTCATTGTTTGTTTGCGTTAGAGGGAAATACGATGTGATTTATATAAAGCGAGTGCTGCATAAAATAGGCGTAGCCACGCCCATTTTCAAAATTTTTATCAGTCATCCAACTAAGCATATGAATATTATTCTTTGCGCAAAATTTCATTCCTTTATGACTTCTAGTTACAAAGATATCACGTTACAAATTCCTAAAGGGTTTTCCACAAATATCTTTGTTGGAAAGTAGGCGTGGTCATAAACCGATTTCGCTAAATTTTTGAGCATGTATTACCACAAGTTATTAAAGTGTACAAACTGATTTTCGTCATAACATCTCAATTATTTGTAGGGTTATAGGCTCAGAAATCTCGTATATTCCTGCTTCTAAAAGTAGGCGGAGCCACGCCCATTTTCCAAAATTTTTGTGTTTTTATTTGATGTCCATAGTTGGACTCCTTCCATAAAATTTCAATGATATATCTTTATATTTGACAGAGATATCGCTTAAAATGTTTCTATTAGGTCACTTTATAATAAACATATGTATGTAAAAGTGGGCGTGGTCGTCAACCGATTTTGGCAATTTTTCGTCCAAACATTTGCCTAAGTAAGTATATCACGCGTAATAAATTTCATCGATAAGTCTTCAACGGTTTCTGAGTTATGACTCATACAATTTTCAATGTTTTCCCCTTAATAAGTGGGCGTGGCACCGCCCATTTTCTAAAATTTTTGTGTGTTTTGTTTTTTGTCCGTAGTTGGACTCATGCCGCAAAATTTCAGTGATATATCTTTATAATTGACAGAGATATCGCTTAAAAT
Source organism: Urophora cardui (assembly GCA_960531455.1). NCBI lineage: Eukaryota > Metazoa > Arthropoda > Insecta > Diptera > Tephritidae > Urophora > Urophora cardui. The sequence continues at coordinate 131,887,173 of OY482672.1, forward strand.
GCTTTATTAGGTCACTTTACAATACACATATATAAAAGTGGGCGTGGCCGTCAACCGATTTTGACAATTTTTCCTCCAAACGTTTACCTAAGTAAGTAAATCACGCATACCAAATTTCATCGATATATCTGCTACGGTTTCCGAGTTAGGGCTTGTTAAAGTTTTACAGTAAAACTTTCAATAGTTGCCACTTAATAAGTGGGCGTGGCACTGCCCATTTTCCAAAATTTCATAAAATTTTTTCATAAGGGCCAGAGCTCAATACGTGGGTAAAATTTTATCACTCTAGCTATATTAGTGGCTGAGATACCAAATTTCCGACTTTTTCTATATAAGAAAAGTGGGCGTGGTCATGGTCCAATTTCGCCCATTTTCAATACCAACCGTCCCAGTCTCGATACCAACTTGCATTCCAAATTTCATCAAAATATCTCAATTTTTGCGCGAGTTAGACTGTTTACAGACGAACGGACGGGGGATGACAAAACGATTAATACGCCTTTAAATATACATGTATATTAAGATAAGAGTTTGACGCAGTTATGAAAAAAGCATTGATTGAGATACCAAGATATTTATTCCTATTTTTTTTTTTGCTATAGACACAATCTATTGAGATAGGAATTTGTTGCAGTTATAGAACAGAAAAATAGGAATCGTTTGATATGATAATCTCAAAATCGCATTTTTTTAAGATACGAGGTTGAGAAAGTAAGGCATCGATATGCAAATGCGTAAAAATTTAAAATAATCCTATATATGTATGTGCGAATATGCAAACATATGTAAAACATGCACAAAATATGTAAAATACATAACAATATGCAAGAAATATGATATAATAATAATAATACCCAATGGTTTACCCTCCATATATCGCATGTTTTATGCAATAGGGATTTAACACAAAAAAAATTTTTTTTTGGGAGAACGCAAATAAAGTTTTATAATTTCAAATAGTTTCCTTCTACGGCTAACTACGAAATCACTTATATTTCCGCCATTTTTATCTTTTTGAGTATTTTATAAGACTGGACTCAAAGGCACTAACCAGTTATTGAAATATATGGCAAAATCCCAGAAATCGAAAATTTCGAGTTAAATCCCTATTGCATAAAACGGGCGATATGATGATATGCAAAACTAGTAATAAAATATGCAAAGCATATGAGAATACTAAAAAAATATATATTGCAATATGAGGAAGAAATTGTGAACATATGCAAAATATTGAAAATATTAAAGAAATATTAAGAATGAAAATGCTCAAAAGATACAACTAATGCCGTTTTCTTTTCTGGAAATAATGTTGCCCTGTTGAATTTTCTTTTTGTAGGTTTGTTTGGTCATTTCAATAAATATATACCTCCAACTAAGTAATAGAGCACCATTATCTATAAATTCAGTCATTTTATAGAAGGTTATGTTATGTATGTAGTTTAATAAGTAATACTAGCATCGCCGGTGCTCGAAATTCGACCATGCAATTTATTTTTTCAACTTTGTATTGGTACAAAAATTATTCCTTTTCGCGGAGATAAGCAACACTTTCCAAATTCGAGTTGTACCGCAACACCGATTTGCCCTTTTGATCATGGTCCGACGCGAAATCATGGTCAAAATCAAGGCAGATCTAGGAAGGTAGGCCCGGTGGCGAATTCAGAAATTTCCCATGTATTTTGTTATTGTAATTGGTAGAGTGTAATGTCAAAATGATATTTCGCCGTGGTTAAAATCTGAATTCGCTTGGGGCTCGTCCATTCCTATTGGCCATGATGTGAATTCGCTTTGATTTTGACATTACACTGTACCTTTGTAAATAAAAAAAGAAATTTTTCAACTCGCCGCCGAGCCTACCTGTTAGATATGCCTTGGTCAAAATTAAAATTACTCAGTGTGCTCTCCCGCCCTCTCTCTCATTTTTCGCTTTAATGGAAAAGCAACAGGAGATATTTGGATCTCAGCGTAAACTGGGCCAATGCATATAAAATAGAGAGAACGCTTTTAAATTAAAGCGACTCTTCAACTGTGTTTACGATATTTGTAAACACGTTTACGATATCTATTTCTCTTAACTAAAGACTTTATTTATTAATTATAAACAAATTAAATAATTTATAGAAAAAATTATATGCCTATGCACTGCTCCTGACTCATACGAACACATTCATATCAATATTATGTGGATATGAGTATGTTAAATGTGCTAAACAGCCTGGCAATTGTTTGTATGGGAAAAATGTTAGCCTATTAATATATAGATATTGAAGGCCAAATTTTTTTTCCAGAAAAGAAAACGCCATGACTATGTACATACGTAAATTTATGCAATTTCATAAAATTTCAACTACTAAAAAAATGTTGCTCCATGTTTTTATTGAAAACAAGCTGAAATTGCTTAGCTCATAAACAAAGTTAACTTGGCGACTTTCTAACGTAAAACAACAACAATACCAGAACTTTTTGTTCTTCTTATTGCTGTTGTTGCCTTTTATTGTTGTTGTTGTGTCCTTCTCTTTACCAAGCTTTAAGCAACGGAAGTCTGCTAAAAAAGAAATAAAAATAATAAAAATTGCTGTTGTTGCACGCGCGCCAAAAGCACTCAAAAGCAGGATGCAGCACGTTTGGCTCTTGTTCTAGTGTTGGGTGTGTGTTGTAGTGATTGTGGCGCTAAGTGGCGCAAGGCTCTTCTTCATTACCAAATATTGCGAATGTGGCATAAAAGCAAACAAGCAAAAAAAAACAAAAATCTACAAAAATGCATTATTTTACATAAAATCCATTTTGAAAGAGAGAAATGAGAAGTGCTCCACACAAACACACACACAGTTAAGCACAGCGTACTTGGCTGAGCAGTGGATGAATGCCTTAAAAGCAGGTGCAGCGCTGCGGATCATCACATACAAACAACAACAACAAAAATGGTAAACAGCAAGTGGGCGGCCGCAGCAACAGCAGCATCATTTTGGGTGGATGGATGTTGGCTTATGGAAGGCAGGATCTTTATTCTACCATAATCGCATATTTTATGGTTTGACCTTGAAGTTTACATGGCACGAAATTGGATTGCAATATAAAGGCTGAAATTGCTTGTGTTCAGAATGAAAAGTTTTGCAATCAAGAGAAAGAGGTATCAAATGAGAGGTGTTGCGCAGGGTTTCAAGGAAGAGCTATTTTCATTGCGATGACTAGACCGGGTGCCCAGATATGGGTCAAAACGCGGACCCGGGTAACCCCGGAATCTTTCTGAGCGATAGTGGTTTCAAATGAAAGGCGTTGAAAAGGGCTGCATCGAAGAGCTCCTTTCATTGCGATGCCTAGACCGGGTGCCCAGATATGGGTGAAAACGTGGGCCCAGTAGACCCCGGAAAGTTTCTGAGTGATATTGGTTTCAAATGAAAGGCGTTGAGCAGGACTTCAACATAGAGCAATTTTCATTGTGATGTCGGTTTCCCAGAGATGGTTCTGGAGTGATTGGTATCAAATGAAAAACGGAAATTAAGGTTTCTATATAATCTCTCTCCGATGTAAAGATAAAGGTAAAAGAAAAGGCAAAGACAAATGCAAAGGCAAATGCAAAGGTAAAGGTATAGGTAAAGGTAAAGGTAAAGGTAAAGGTAAAGGTAAAGGTAAAGGTAAAGGTAAAGGTAAAGGTAAAGGTAAAGGTAAAGGTAAAGGTAAAGGTAAAGGTAAAGGTAAAGGTAAAGGTAAAGGTAAAGGTAAAAGTAAAGGTAAAGGTAAAGGTAAAGGTAAAGGTAAAGGTAAAGGTAGAGGTAGAGGTAAAGGTAGAGGTAAAGGTAAAGGTAAAGGTAAAGGTAAAGGTAGAGGTAAAGGTAGAGGTAAAGGTAAAGGTAAAGGTAAAGGTAAAGGTAAAGGTAAAGGTAAAGGTAAAGGTAAAGGTAGAGGTAGAGGTAAAGGTAAAGGTAGAGGTAAAGGTAAAGGTAAAGGTAAAGGTAAAGGTAAAAGGTAAAGGTAAAGGTAAAGGTAAAGGTAAAGGTAAAGGTAAAGGTAAAGGTAAAGGTAAAGGTAAAGGTAAAGGTAAAGGTAAAGGTAAAGGTAAAGGTAAAGGTAAAGGTAGAGGTAGAGGTAAGGGTAAAGGTAGAGGTAAAGGTATAATAATAATAATAATAATAATAATTCCCAACGGTTTACCCTCCATATCCCGCCCGACCGCCGCGAGGGGCGCAATCCGCATGACGCACGGATATATATTTTTAATTTTGCCAAGGTGTTGAGTGGCTGGAGTTTGTTAAACGTCGAGTTCTTATGCTGCTCAGCTACAGAATATAAATTCATCAGCTGATTACACATACTTAAGTTTATATATACACTTAGAAGCAATTACTTAGTTAACAATAAAATACATATTATCCTAAATTAGTAGAAGGAAACTATATCTAGTAGACAAATTGTTATTTGTTAAGAATTGAAAGAAGAGTTTTCCTTATAATGGATAGAGAGTCAGAGATGTCAAAGTAGGTAGAGTATGTGTTAAAACTTTTGCATAGAAATCGGAATGGCTCATATAATTCAAAATTAGTTTTACATTGTTTTAAAAATATGGGCTGGTAATGTCTTGATGGACGGGCAGGAATGTTTAAACTTATTTCAGAAAGAAGAAATGGACTATTTATTGATCCCTTCAGCAGTTTCGTTACGAATATTACACCCAGAGTTTCCCTACGACTAGCTAAAGTTGGAAGGTTAATAAGTTTTAAGCGACTAGTGTACGAAGGAAGATTGCAATGAGGGTTCCAATTCAAATTTCTTAATGCAAAAAGTAAAAATTGTTTTTGAATCGATTCAAGTCGATCAGAATGAATTTTGTAACTCGGATTCCAGATTATAGATGCGTATTCTAGTGTCGGTCTTACTAAGGTTGTGAAAAGGGCTTTAGTTACGTAGGGGTCACTAAATTCCTTAGACCAACGTTTTACAAACGCTAGAACACTTTTAGCTTTATTTATCATGACGTTGATGTGAAGGTTGAAATTAAGTTTATAATCGAATCTTACACCTAAGTCGACAAACTCATAAACTCGCTCCAGATCATGATTATTAATGGCGTAAGCTATGGGTTCGACATTACTCCGCGAAAAGCACATAAATTTACATTTATTTAGATTTAGTGGCATAAGATTTATATTGCACCACGTAACCATACCGTTTAAATCATTTTGAAGGAGCGATCTTTCCTCCGGTGTGGTGTAGGACCTGAAAAGTTTCACATCATCTGCGTACATTAAAACTTTAGAATAATTTATAGCACATGAGATGTCGTTAATGAACAACAAGAACAGAGTCGGTCCGAGATGGCTGCCCTGCGGAACCCCAGAGGACACATAAATACTAAATGAATATGCATTCTTATAAACAACTCTTTGTGTTCTGTTAGAAATGTAAGAAGAAATCCAGTTTAGGAGGATAGGTTGAAAACCCAGTAGTTGAAGCTTGTGGATAAGTAAATTGTGATTAACCTTGTCAAAGGCTTTACTAAAGTCAGTATAAATAACATCCGTTTTAGCATTTTCCCTGAACCCATTAGAAACACTTGTTGTAAATTCCAGAAGGTTAGTGATGGTTGATTTACCCCTACAGAAACCATGCTGAGAGTTCACAATCAATGACTCAATCGAGTTTTTTATCTGGTTGCTTATAATCAACTCAAACAGTTTTGGGATAACAGACAATTTTGCTATGCCTCGATAATTTTCAATCGAAGATCTAATACCGCTTTTATGTAAAGGAATAATGAAGGATTCTTTCCAAGCAGTAGGAAAAATACCAAATTTCAATGACAAGTTGAATAGCTTTGACAAAGGTAGATGAATATGATCCGCACATTTTTTAAGGAAACATGCGGGGATCATATCCGGACCATAACTAAAAGACTCTTTCAGTGATTTAAGGTGATCTAAAACTTCATCTGAATTTATATAGGTAACATTAATTGTATTATTTTGAGAAAGATGGTACGGGTATATGCTGAAATTTAAATTATCTTTGGAATAATTAGATTCGAAAAATTGTGCAAAGAGATTGGCAATGCTTTGATTATCACTAGACACACAATCCCGAAAACTCATAGATGAGGGAAATCCGCTCACTCTGCGTTTTGAATTCACAAAACCATAAAACGATTTAGGGTTACGAAAAATGTTCATTTTCATTTTTCTCAGATAATCATTGTAGCACTTTTTGTTCAATGCAAAATATTTATGTCGTAAAGTTGAGTATTGAAGGTAGACTTTCCGCAAGCCTGTCTTCTTATATAATTTAAAAATGCGAGATTTCTTATTTTTTAAGGCTCTCAAGTCTTTAGTTTCCCACAGATGCAGGGGCTCAACATATATGTATTTCTGTTTGGGTACAAATTTATCAAACAGACAGTGGATCGTGTTAATAAAATGCAAAACATTTTGTTCAACGTTGCCATCATAGTTTGGCCAGACTAGTTTAGATAGTTCACTATTAAGTTTTTTATAATTAGCCTTAGCAAAGTTAAAACGAAAACACGAATCAGACGTTTTTGAGCAACAATGATCATCATCGCTTATAATTTCGTGTATTAACTCCAATGAAGGATGGTAAGTATCTTCAGGGAAAATAAGAGGGTCAGTTCTATTCACATAGTAATTAGAAACGTCATCTACAAATATCAAATCAAGTACCTTTCCGAATTTGTTTTTAATGACGTTTACCTGATGAAGACAGAGATCCGACATTTCTTCTAAAAAGTCAGTACAATTAGCCTTAGATGTAATCGGCATGATTTCATTGTTTTCCTCGCTCCATGAAACGTGCGGAAGATTAAAGTCGCCCAAGACTATAAAAGAATCCAAGGGCGTCTTTTTTGACTCGACACGTTTCAGCAAGGAAACACTTTGAAAGTAAACTGACTGTTCGGAAGAAGGAGGAATGTAAATAACTGCCAGGTAAATATGCCCTTTGCCAGCTTTTATCCGAATGCACAAGAACTCAATGGATTCCCCTGCAGCTACATTAATTTCTTCAGATGGAATTGAGGAATGAACCGCAATTAGTACCCCTCCACCGACCCTGTTCAAGCGATCATTTCTGTACACTTGGTATTCTTTACTAAAGATTTCCGAATTAAAAATATGAGGTTTAAGCCATGTTTCGGTAAAAGAAATTATTTGAAAGTTACAATTAAAAGTTTTTAGATAAAAGTCTGTAAGTTTAGTATTTAAGCCCCGAACATTTTGATAGTAAATGTTTAGGGCAGATTTATTTATTAGTTTTTTGAGCTATTGCTAGGCAGGACGAGTTTTGGTAAGTTGTTATTAACGGATCTAGGCCTTTCTTCAAATTCGCGAACAAAGGTCCCGGCTGGCCAAAATGTTTTCTTTAAAACGGTGTCATAATCTTTAGGCGAGACGTCAATTTTGAAAGAAGCTACATTTCTTTCATAATTAAAATTGAATTTTTTAACGAAAAGTTTTTCAGGAACAATTTTAGATGATATGAAAGCCTTCAGGTCTTCAACAGTTGTATCTTTATGAAATCTAGATACAAAAACTGATTTATCACGCGGAACGATAATCAATTCTTTGGCCTTCGGAACAGGCTCCTTGGCTTTCGGAACAGGCTCCTTGGCTTTCGTAACAGGCTCCTTGGCTTTCGGAACAGGCTCCTTGGCTTTTGATGCAAGAGCGATCGAGGGAGTTACGAAATTTTCCCGAGACGTTTGTTCAGCTAAAGCAGTTTTGGAGGAACAAGGTTTGTCGATGTAGGGACCAGGTGAAGCCAAATCGATTAATTCGACGGAAAGCTCAGCCGATTCGACCTGAAGGTTGCTCTGAACCTCTTCATTACGCGGGTTAATGGCTTTGGTTTTCTTTAAAGGTTTTGGCAACGCGAAGGAACTAAACATTTCCTCGTGCCTTTTAAATTTATCATTTAGAGCCGATAACTCCTTTGATAATTCGGAAAAGCCATTTCTTGTGTGTCTAAAAAATTTGAAAAGATCAACATCTGTTGATCTGCATTTTAAACACGACCAGCGCACTCCCTTGTTCTCTTTAATTGCATCAAGAACCCTACCCGTCAGGCCAGCGCACTTCATATGGGCAAGCCCATCACACAGCCAGCAAGAAACGAACTGTTCCTTATCGCTTTTCAATGAGCAATTCTGATAACTGCACGACATTATAAGGTAGAATAGATATTAATAGGAAAAAAGGAAAATATGTAGGTAATAAGTGGAAAAGCAAAAGAGTATATACCACAATCTACACACTTACACTATAAAAGTTTGAAGCGAGCAGTTTAAGTGCCACTGTATGACGTTTAATAAACAACGCAAACAGCTGTGGTAAAAGAAAAGAGAAAACTAGATTGCACTGAAAAAACGAATGCGCGCACAAGAGCAAATGATAAAATAAAATTTAAGCACTCGAATGCAACAATAACACTATGCAAAATGCAAATAAGAAATGCACGCACTAAAGCAAAAGACAAAGAAATATTAAGCCACTCAAAAATGCACCAACAACACTATACAAATGCCTTGGCAAATAAAATAAAATATAACTTTGTTTAAGTTTTAAAATATTGAAAAAACTGAGGTAAAAATATCACTATTAGACGTAAAAACTTTAGATTAACTTTTATTTTTAACTTTTATTAAAGAATTTTGTTTAAAATTTAATTTTAAATTACAAAGATCACAGAACAATACAAATTTGGACTGCACAGCTTGACGTTTGCGTTTATACGCAAAGGTAAAGGTAAAGGTAAAGGTACAGGTAAAGATAGAGGTAAAGGTAAAGGTAAAGGTAAAAGTAAAGGAGTGGTAAGGGAAAACAACTAAGATACCTAAGTAATTTTGTAAAAAAAGCTGTAAAGGTTGCCACATTTTAACAAACAACAATAACAGTATACACTAGAATGATACATATGAACATATTTAAATTTTTTTTTTAATTTTTTTTGTCAAACATAGGGTTGCTACCAATAAAGTTGCTGTCAATAAAGGATGTTGCATTCTTTCAAGAATTTTCAAATTTGGAATGAAATAATTACATATTGCAATTTTAATTTCAAACATTTTCTTTCTAAAAGAGGGTTGCCACGTTTAGAAAGTCAATTAAGTCAAAAGGGAGTGGCATTCTTTGCAGAATTTTGAATAGGATTATGAAATGGACTGAGAAATTGTAATTTTAATTTCCAAATTTTATTAAAGAGAGTTGCCATCTTTGCAAAAAATTATTAAGATGAAAAAAAACGGAATACTATGCACACAAAACTACAGAAACATATTTAAAGAGAGCTGTCTCCTTTTAAAAATGAATGGAATGTGTGTCACAGAAATGAGAGAGTGAGTCATAATAATAAATCTTTAATTTTTCTTAAAAACTGAGCACAAAATTATTGATTGGCTAACGATATAAGCACATAAAATGCACATAAATCCAAGCCAATTTCAATTTCCAAATCCATCGAGTGTATTGGAGACGAATTATGCAACTTGGACATTGAGATATTAGGCTTATCGCCCTTCATACATATGTATTTACAATATAGTTTAAGGTCGCCAATTTTATGCTTTCTTCCTGTATAGATAATGTAATTAGGAAATGCTTTATGCGTTTGACCTTCAATTTATCGGCATAATCGCCGCCGAATCGCTGTAATGAATTGATTGAAAGCAGCCCATAGCAGCATCATTTCGGTTGAGGCCCTCCTTTGTTTGGGCGCACACAGCAATTATGATCGCCTTTGTAATTGCGATTGCTTTTTTTATACTCAGCTGTACTAGTACACAGAGTATTATAGTTTTAATCACATAACAGTGGATTGTAACAGAATGAAATAATCAATATAGATATAGACTTATATATATCAAAATGATCAATGAGTGTCAAGTTAGCGAGGCACCCCTGGCAGATCGGATCGGGAGGGGGTGCATAATTAGTCCCTATTTAACCCTTTCGCGCCTACTGGGACAATATATCCCAGCTGCATTCGAAATCACATATCTTTTTGTTTTACTAATAAAAGCCTCTATCTGAAATGTCACAATGAAAGATTTGGGTTTTGTTTATGATAAAAATCCCCCATCGCGTGTTTATCCTTTGCCATTTGGCAGCAATTGGCAAGTATTCTAGCAGATGTTAGGAAATTTCGCCGATTTTGCAGGACAAAAGCTGTCAAAAATATGGTTTTGCCGTTAGCCACGTTATCTAAAGCAATATAGTATATAGAGTTTGCCAATTTCTGCCTATATTCTACCTAAAACACTATAAAAAATACCAAAAAATGCGAGTTTTATATAATTTTTCAAGTCTTGGGATATATTGTCCCAATATGTATTTTATATGGGATTTATTTGTCCCAATACTGTTTTTAACATATGTTGAAGAATATATAGCCAGCACGAAAGTTCCTATAATGAAGATTTTTTTACTTCTGGAAGCAGCTTCATCTGAAGAGGAAAATATAAGAGAACCTGGTGAAGGTGACAGCGATGTTTTTCTGAATCCGTCGAAGAAGAAGAAGACGAAATATGCGAAAATTCGGAAGAGGAAGATGAGCCATTTGAAGATGACGCAAATGAAACAGACCCCATTGCTACCTGGAACCAGCTTATGGAAGACGTAAATTTTGAACCTAAATTTCAAATTCTTTTCGAAAAAGAACCCCAATTTCTGATAACTTTACCCCGGATTTCTTCCGAGTTCAATGTTCTTAGAAAGTTTTTTGCAAAAATTGTGCGAATCTTCATTGCACAATGCACAAATCAGCGAATAAAAACTCAATAGAGAGAAGAAAACTAATAGGGCCTTAACTCAAAGTCTTTCTGGCACACTTGGAGAAAGGTTTATTACCAAATTAGCTAGTACTACCCCTGATAAGGAAGTAGTTATTGCATTCGAACGATTTTCACTTCAATATCGTTAACGAAACACACTTCTTTTCTGGCCGTTGGAACATATATGCGGAATCGAAAGGAAACACCGGATTTCGAGTTCCGACAAGTACGTAGACAAAGCCAATTCCAAATAAGCTGGAATGGAAGTTCCTTGTAATTTTCAACTGTCACAAACAAGTTATTTAGACAGAAAACAAAAGCATGGCAAAAATAAACTTTTTTGGCTATTTTTGACTACAACCCTATAAAGGGCGGTGTAGACCTGGCCGATCAAAGATCAGCCGTAAATGATATCAACCGAAAATCCAAGAGGTGGTGGAAAAAGAGATTTTTCGAAATTCTGATGCTTTTCATTGTAAATGCTTAGTTTTTACATATTGACTGCTTTGTTCCCTATCATAAATCAGTAAATTATCAGCAAAAAAGTAAAAAAAAAAACTGTTTTCTAAATAAATTTGCAAACTAAAAATTAATGTCCTTTTCAACATTTTGTGTTCATGCATCATTTTGGGACATATTATCCCAGTATAAAACCTTATTGGGACAATATGTCCCAGGATAAAAAAGGACATAGGGATTTTTAAAGTATGCAGAACACATTATTTTAAGCATTATTGTAACGTTTTGAAAAGACATGTCGAAAAAGTAGTCTGGGAACCGAAAAAAAACTCCGGCGCGAAAGGGTTAATCACTAATTAATCCCGCAAAAATTTATTTTTTCACTCCACTGCTTCCCGGAATTTTGGGGTGCCTCGCTAACTTGATATCAAGTTAGCGAGGCACCCTGTAAAAACCGTCTTAGACATGAGATATCGGAATCGGGTTTGTGGCTGAATTAGTCACTAATTAATCACTAATTAATCCCGCAAAAATTAATTTTTTTGCTCAAAAATTTTTGGAGTTTTTTACCAAAGTATGTCTGTGTCAAGTTAGCGAGGCACCCTAATAAAATTTTGAGATATCGAAATCGGACTTGTGGCAAAATTAGTCACTAAGTAATCACTAATTAATCCCGCAAAAATTAATTTTTTCCCTCAAATATTTATGGATTTTTTGTACCCAAGTATATCCATGTCACCTTAGCGAAACACCCTAATGAAATTTTGTGATATCGAAATCGGACTTGCGGCATAATTTGTACCTAATTAATCCCTAATTAATGACACAAAAATTAATTTTTTCGCTCAACTGCTTCTCGGAATTTTGGGGTGCCTCGCTAACTTGACATGTCAACTTAGCGAGGCACCCTATAAACACGTCTTAGACATAAGATATCGAAATCGGACTTGTGGCTAAATTAATCCCTAATTAATCACTAAACAATGACGCAAAAATTAATTTTTTCCCTGGAAATTTTTTGGGTTTTTTGTAACCAAGTATGTCCGTGTCAAGTTAGCGAGGCATCCTAATAAAATTTTGAGATATCGAAATCGGACTTGCGGCAAAATTAGTCACTAATTAATCACTAATTAATCCCGCAAAAATTAATTTTTTCCCTGAAATATTTATGGATTTTTTGTACCCAAGTATATCCATGTCACCTTAGCGAAACACCCTAATGAAATTTTGTGATATCGAAATCGTACTTGTGGCATAATTTGTACCTAATTAATCCCTAATTAATGACACAAAAATTAATTTTTTCCCTCAACTGCTTCTCGGAATTTTGGGGTGCCTCGCTAACTTGACATGTCAACTTAGCGAGGCACCCTATAAACTCGTCTTAGACATGAGATATCGAAATCGGACTTGTGGCTAAATTAATCCCTAATTAATCACTAAACAATGACGCAAAAATTAATTTTTTCCCTGAAAATTTTTTCGTTTTTTTGTAACCAAGTATGTCCGTGTCAAGTTAGCGAGGCACCCTAATAAAATTTTGAGATATCGAAATCGGACTTGCGGCAAAATTAGTCACTAATTAATCACTAATTAATCCCGCAAAAATTATGCCGCAAGTCCGATTTCGATATCACAAAATTTCATTAGGGTGTTTCGCTAAGGTGACATGGATATACTTGAGTACAAAAAATCCATAAATATTTGAGGGAAAAATTAATTTTTGCGGGATTAATTAGTTGACATGTCAAGTTAGCGAGGCACCCCAAAATTCCGAGAAGCAGTTGAGGGAAAAAATTAATTTTTGTGTCATTAATTAGGGATTAATTAGGAACAAATTATGCCGCAAGTCCGATTTCGATATCACAAAATTTCATTAGGGTGTTTCGCTAAGGTGACATGGATATACTTGGGTACAAAAAATCTATAAATATTTGAGGGAAAAAATTCATTTTTGCGGGATTAATTAGTGATTAATTAGTGACTAATTTTGCCGCAAGTCCGATTTCGATATCTCAAAATTTTATTAGGGTGCCTCGCTAACTTGACACGGACATACTTGGTTACAAAAAAACCAAAAAATTTTCAGGGAAAAAATTAATTTTTGCGTCATTGTTTAGGGATTAATTAAGCCACAAGTCCGATTTCGATATCTCATGTCTAAGACGAGTTTATAGGGTGCCTCGCTAAGTTGACATGTCAAGTTAGCGAGGCACCACAAAATTCCGAGAAGCAGTTGAGGGAAAAAATTAATTTTTGTGTCATTAATTAGGGATTAATTAGGAACAAATTATGCCGCAAGTCCGATTTCGATATCACAAAATTTCATTAAGGTGTTTCGCTAAGGTGACATGGATATACTTGGGTACAAAAAATCCATAAATATTTGAGGGTTAAAATTAATTAGTGATTCATTTTGCCGCAAGTCCGATTTCGATATCTCAAAATTTTATTAGGGTGCCTCGCTAACTTGACACGGACATACTTGGTTACAAAAAAACCAAAAAATTTTCAGGGAAAAAATTAATTTTTGCGTCATTGTTTAGGGATTAATTAGGGATTAATTTAGCCACAAGTCCGATTTCGATATCTCATGTCTAAGACGAGTTTATAGGGTGCCTCGCTAAGTTGACATGTCAAGTTAGCGAGGCACCCCAAAATTCCGAGAAGCAGTTGAGGGAAAAAATTAATTTTTGTGTCATTAATTAGGGATTAATTAGGAACAAATTATGCCGCAAGTCCGATTTCGATATCACAAAATTTCATTAGGGTGTTTCGCTAAGGTGACATGGATATACTTGGGTACAAAAAATCCATAAATATTTGAGGGAAAAAATTAATTTTTGCGGGATTAATTAGTGATTAATTAGTGACTAATTTTGCCGCAAGTCCGATTTCGATATCTCAAAATTTTATTAGGGTGCCCCGCTAACTTGACACGGACATACTTGGTTACAAAAAAACCAAAAAATTTTCAGGGAAAAAATTAATTTTTGCGTCATTGTTTAGGGATTAATTAGGGATTAATTTAGCCACAAGTCCGATTTCGATATCTCATGTCTAAGACGAGTTTATAGGGTGCCTCGCTAAGTTGACATGTCAAGTTAGCGAGGCACCCCAAAATTCCGAGAAGCAGTTGAGGGAAAAAATTAATTTTTGTGTCATTAATTAGGGATTAATTAGGAACAAATTATGCCGCAAGTCCGATTTCGATATCACAAAATTTCATTAGGGTGTTTCGCTAAGGTGACATGGATATACTTGGGTACAAAAAATCCATAAATATTTGAGGGAAAAAATTAATTTTTGCGGGATTAATTAGTGATTAATTAGTGACTAATTTTGCCACAAGTCCGATTTCGATATCTCAAAATTTTATTAGGGTGCCTCGCTAACTTGACACAGACATACTTTGGTAAAAAACTCCAAAAATTTTTGAGCAAAAAAATTAATTTTTGCGGGATTAATTAGTGACTAATTCAGCCACAAACCCGATTCCGATATCTCATGTCTAAGACGGTTTTTACAGGGTGCCTCGCTAACTTGATATCAAGTTAGCGAGGCACCCCAAAATTCCGGGAAGCAGTGGAGTGAAAAAATGAATTTTTGCGGGATTAATTAGTGATTAAATAGGGACTAATTATGCACCCCCTCCCGATCCGATCTGCCAGGGGTGCCTCGCTAACTTGACACTCATAAATGATCAGGGTGAAAAGAGAAATCGATTGAGCTATGTCCGTCCGTCTGTCCGTCCGTTTGTAAACACTCTAACTCACTCAAAAATTGAGATATTTTGATCAAATTTGAAATGCAAGTTGGTATCGAGACTGGGACGGTTGGTATTGAAAATGGGCGAAATCGGACCATGACCACGCCCACTTTTCCTATATAGAAAAAATCGGAAATTTGGTATCTCAGCCACTAATATAGCTAGAGCGATGAAATTTTACCCACGTGTTGAGCTCAGGCCCCTAGAAAATGGGCGGTGCCACGCCCACTTATTAAGGGTCAAACATTGAGGGTTTTAGAAGCCATAACTCAGAAACCATTGAAGATATATCGATGAAATTTGGTACGCGTGATATACTTACTTAGGCAAATGTTTGGACGAAAAATTGTTAAAATCGGTTGACGGCCACGCCCACTTTTATATATGTGTATTATAAAGTGACCTAATAAAAACAAATATAAAGATCTATCACTGAAATTTTGTGGCATGAGTTCCACAATAGACCGGAAACAAAAAATAGACAAATTTTTGAAAATGGGCGTGGCACCGCCTCCTTTTAGACAAAGGAATCTACGAGATTTCGGAGCCCATAACTCGACAAATAATTGAGATATTATGATGAAACTTGGTTTATACACTTTTATAACTTGTATTAATAGACGCAAAAATTTATTGAAATCGGTTTATGACCACGCCTACTTTTTAGCAAAGCTATTTCTGGAACACGCTTTGGAAATTTGTAACGTGACATCTTTGTAACTGGAAGTCATAAAGGAATGAAATTTTGCACAAAGAATAATATTCATATGCTTAGTTGGATGACTGATAAAAATTTTGAAAATGGGCGTGGCTACGCCCACTTTATGCAGCACTCGCTTTATATAAAATCCATCAAACGCAAACAAACAATGAAAACACACAGCTGAGTATCTAATGTTCGATTCCACTCGAACTTAGGCTTCCTTACTTGTTTGTTTTGTTTTTTTTCCGTTATCAACCATAAAGCGATAACGCATACATACATACAAAATAATTAAACAAATTTTTGAAATTAACCAGTCAATGCTGCATATGCCTAGTGATGGAAATTGAAAGTCTTTTGCGAAAGTAAATAAGCGAATCGCGTGGCAACAATGCGCTGCTGGCACGATTTTCATTAACTTTCGCTTTCAAACGCATAATTTTTGTTTCGTCTTCTTTTTATACTCAGCTGTACTAGTACACAGAGTATTATAGTTTTAATCACATAACGGTGGATTGTAACAGAGTGAAATAATCGAGATAGATATAGACTTATATATATCAAAATGATCAGGGTGAAAAGAGAAATCGATTGAGCCATGTCCGTCCGTCCGTCCGTCCGTCTGTCCGTCCGTCCGTCTGTCCGTCCGTCTGTAAACACTCTAACTCGCGCAAAAATTGAGATATTTTGATGAAATTTGAAATGCAGGTTGGTATCGAGACTGGGACGGTTGGTATTGAAAATGGGCGAAATCGGACCATGACCACGCCCACTTTTCCTATATAGAAAAAATCGGAAATTTGGTATCTCAGTCACTAATACAGCTGGAGCGATGAAATTTTATCCACGTGTTGAGCTCAGGCCCCTAGGAAGAAATTTGATGACATTTTGGAAAATGGGCGGTGCCACGCCCACTTATTAAGGGTCAAACCTTGCAAGTTTTATATGTCATAACTCAGAAACCGTTGAAGATATATCGATGAAATTTGGTACGCGTGATATACTTACTTAGTCAAATATTTGGACGAAAAATTTCCGAATTCGGTTGAGGACCACGCCCACTTTTATATATGGGTCTTATAAAGTGACCTAATAAAAACATTTTATGCGATATCTCTGTCAAATATAAAGATATATCATTGAAATTTTATAGCAGGAGTCCAACTGCGGACATAAAACGAAAAACACAAAAATTTTGGCAAATGGGCGTGGCACCGCCTCTTTTTATAAACAGGAATATACGAGATTTCTGAGCCCATAACTCGTCAAATAATTTATATATAATGACTAAACTTGGTATGTACACTTTTATTACTTGTGGTAATACATGTTGAAAATTTTAGCGAAATCGGTTGACGACCACGCCCACTTTTATATATGGGTATTATAAAGTGACCTAATAAAAACATTTTAAGCGATATCTTTGCCAAATGTAAAGATAATTCATTGAAATTTTGTGGTTTGATTTCTACAATAGACCAGAAACAATTTTGGAAAATGGGCGTGACACCGCCTATTTTTACACAAAGGGATATACGTGATTTCTTAGCCTATAACTCGACAAATAATTGAGATATTATGACGAAACTTGGTTTATACACTTTAATAACATGTGTTAATAGCCACGCAAAAATTTATTGAAATCGGTTTATGACCACGCCTACTTTTTAAGAAAGATATATCTGGAACACTCTTTGGGAATTTGTAACGTGACATCTTTATAACTAGAAGTCAAAAAGGAATGAAATTTTGCACAAAGAATAATATTCATATGCTTAGTTGGATGACTGATAAAAATGTTGAAAATGGGCGTGGCTACGCCCACTTTATGCAGTACTCGCTTTATATAAAGTACACCGTGTTACCATCAAACGCAAACAAACTATGAAAACATACAGCTGAGTATCTAATGTTCGATTCCACTCGAACTTAGGCTTCCTTACTTGTTTTCTTTTTGTTTTTATTTACTACTCGTAGGCCTTGTGGTAGATATGTGTTATTGTGAAATTTGCTGCAACATTATAAATTATCATAATTAACGTTGAAAATGTAAGCAATTATAATTGTAGTTGCTTTATTGCAATATGTTGGGTACATACATACATATATTGGGCTTATAAATTGTATAATGTTTATTTGTAAGTACCGCTAGTTTTCATGGATGCGCTCCTCCATCATAATTGGGTTGCAAAGTATTGAGCGTGTATTTTTATTATATTTAACGCTTAAGCACATTAGGGTGTTACTTTGATGGTAAATAATGTACATATAAAATGTGTATTTTTATATTTAACGCTTATGTATTTTTATATTTAAGCACATTAGGGTGTTATTTTTATGGTGAATGATGTACATATAAAAAATTAATTGAATCATTTAGAAAATTTTTTAGATAGCCAAGCTCTAAGCTTTGTTTTTAATAATAACATAGGCCAACAAGAAAGAAATATTTTAGACAATCTTCAGATGGGCTGTTTTGGTCTGATGTGCGCCAGTGCGAAGGAAAAAAACAATAAAGACTTCTATAAAAGCTTAAAGCTTTAAAAAGCTATTTCATATCAGAAATCAGGTTCTAGTTATTATAATGTTAAGACGTGCCATATTAATTGAGCCAATTAAGCTTTAAATTAAGTCACAAATTCCATTAAATGAGTGCACAATTAAAAATTATATCCCAGCCAACCATGTACGGTAAACTTCAAAGTAGAGCTTTTTCAGCTCTTTCAAAATAATGGCTCCAGTGAAAAAGGAAGTCGAAAAAATTTCACAGAGAAATTAAATAAAAATAACAAAGTGACAAGTATTTTTATCTCTTTATTATTAGTTTTTCATATTCTTTGCCAATTCGTCTCTACAGATTCTACAAGTCATTATACATACATAATGAACTCCTGAACCCTTCTTTTGGTTCACCAATAAAAGCAAGCAGCCACTCAGTTTGCTTCGCGTTCCATTCGGACACACTAGACCTTGAATAAATGACTGCAAGTACTATGTAAGATGCCTGCCTGCTTCTACGAAGAAGAAGTCCCTCCGAAAGAGCTTGCATAGCGCGCGGATATAGACAAACTCTTTTTTACTAAGATGATGGATGGCCAAACTGAGTAAAAGTGATGCTGTTGTGGGCCATGGAGTCGTTGATTGTCTACCCTAGATTTTTTTCCCCACTCTAAAGCTTAAGCGCCACCAAGAAGTTTAATTATAAGGCATACCCTAATATCAATTATAAGCAAATAAATATAAGTATGCAATGCTTTTATAATTATAAGCATTTTAATTAGTTCAGCGTGTGTGTGTGCATCTATTTGTAAGCGCGGAGGCACCTAAAGCAAACTTAATACTAAAAACCACTTAATTTTTGTGCTATTTTTTATAACATTTCGTTTTTTTGCGTGTGGTTTATGTTTTTTGTAATTTCATGTAGTTCATTTTGTTTTAAGTTAATATTGCTCTGGTTGCGGTTGCATGGTTGACTGAACTAGCGCTCCGACAGTCTGGCTGACTGGGGCTGGCTGGTCGGACCTGCTTTGCTTAGGCCTCGCCGTTTCGCTAAGCTGAAATGGCCGTGGATGAGTTTGCGCGTGTGCATGTACATACATATGTTTGTATGTATGTATGCTGATTGCCTGCGCTATTTGTCGGGTGTTGGAATTAATTGAATTCTATCATCGCCTCATCGTCTGCTTAGTCAACGAAGCAAAAACAGACAACACACCATACCACACCACGCAGTGGCGTAGTAACGGGGGGGGTTTTGGGGACAAAACCCCCCCCGAAAGATTCGTTTTGACCATAAAACCATCTTTGACTTTATTAGCATACATTTCTTTTTCAGGAAAAAATCAATGAGAATAGTAATTTTTCGAAATTGGTAATTCGAAATTTAGCGCTTTTTCACGAAGTATTACTTATAATTCTAGCGTTTGTTGAGCCGTAGGAAAGTGCAAGAACCGCAGGAATTTTACCACAATTTACATTCTTTGTACTTATGTTCGCTCTTTTGTGGTAAAATTCCTACGGTTCCTGCACTTCCCTACGGCTCAACAAACGCTACAATTATTATACGGTATTGCTGTTATTAACATGCTAATAACAGAAAAGTAACGCCAATTATTTAAATTTCAAGTTTTCTTTCAATTACTTATCATCTTAATCAAATAATATTAGTATAAACTACAATGGGAATAAATATGCAATGTATAAGAGTATCTGAACTTGAGATTTTACTTAATGTCTGTCAAAATGGAATATTAAAAAACTAAATTATATAAGAAAATTATTATTTATAACCGTAGCACATAGGTAGATTTTCAAGTTTTATGCGGCCAAAAATATTTTATTGTGTACATCTATTCCAAATTGCTTGTTTAATGCAAAATTTTAATAATTTGTGTTAAAAGTAGAGCTCTCGATTTTTTTTGAACATTTTCGAGTAGCACGAACAGTTGTTGTTCAAATGCTCGAAGAGTTGTTTGTTTGTTTATTACCCGTATGTTTGTACGGGCATTTGAACAATTCGGGTATTTTGAAGTTTGTTTTTTTTCTTTTGTTTATTATTATTATTTTTTCTTTATATGTAGTTGTTTTTATTTTTGTTTTTCCGATACACATTTTTTTGTTTGTAAGCTCGAATGCTCGAATGTTTGTACGGGCATTTGAACAACAAACGGGCTTCAAATAAAAATGATCAGATCGAATTGCTCGATACCCGGGTATCTAGGGCTCTAGTCAAAAGTCGATTTTATTGAAAAATATATACAGTGACTCAAAAAAAAAATCATACGCCAGAGTTTTTAAATTTATTTCAAACAGTTCTGTCAAAAATTTGACTCTCTTATTTTCGTTTCAAAATGTAAACAATTTTTCAATAAAAATCGCCTTAAGCAGGATTTCTAAGCTTATGGAAAAATCCGAAAAATCGTAGAAATTTCTAAAAGTGGATTAAAAATTTCAAAGCGCGGCCAGAATTTATAGAAGATTTTGAGGAGATTTCTAAGTGTACTGTTATGTAGCCAACCAATTTTAGTGTAAAAAGTGCTATTCTCAATGCTGTAAAAATTTCCGTCGATTTTAGTAATTTTTTTCTGTAGGGTATTTGCGTTATATGTACGTGAGACCGTTCCAATTAAAATTTCCGAAAAGCCAATGAAATTTTTCAAAAAGTTGAATGTTGCATATTATTATATTACAATTGAATGAGCTGCAAAATTGCATACTCAAAAATCTTCTAAAAAATGTAGCTTTGTAATTCTTAGCCCCTTTTTATGATAAGTACTTCCTTAACTTTGAAAAATTGGAAATACTAAAAATACTGCTTAAAAAGTTAACAATAATCGCTGCTAAATATCTGGGTTACTTTCGAGCATCACCTACATTAACCAAGATATGCGTTAGAAATATAAACATTAAAATTAAATATAAAGCACAAAAAGAAAATTATTGTAGGTACATATGAAAAACCCTGTATCTAGTAGTGAAGTGCGGCTTTGTGCGACGTAAAATTTTGTCGGCTAACTACTAATTGTACTAGATATCATGTCCGAGGGTTAATTTGACTGAGTCTGACAGAGCAACATAACAAAACCAATTTTTAACATGAAAAAGAGTGATAATTTTTTTTTAAATATCCCAACTTTAAAAGCTTAAAACTATAAACTTAGAATTATTGGAAACCAAGGATATTATTGAAAAGTGTTAATAATTACTTGAACCTTTAGGATTCATTACGATTACTTAAATGAAATGCTTTAAATAATAAATATTCAAGTTGAAACTAGCACTTAAAAATATGTAAGAAAAAAACAAAAAAATTAACTTCAGATATGCTAAGTTACGACCATCTGGGGCAAGTGCAGAGTATGGGGTCGGGAAAAAAGCGATGAATTATTGTTCCCCATTCTATCTCCAATATGTGGGTATGTTTTTTTTCTGTAATTGTAACAATTTTACAAAATTCAATTTTGGGCGCATAAAACTTGAAAATCTACTTATGCGCGTAGATTTCCAGAAGAGAATATGAGACTTACTTTTGAAGTATAGTTAAAGGCCCTTGGCAACTGACAATCTGGCATGTCAAGCAGTGTGTATGTGTGAGTTTTTTTGTGTGTGTTAGTGCAATCGGCAGTCGTCGTGCTACACGTTCTTGTTCGGGCTCGCGTTGATGAGAATCAAATCTTTTAGATATTTGCGTCAATCACCCGACACTCACACATATGTATACACTTCTTAACATTCCAGATTTTAAGTGGCCAAGGGCCTTAAGAGTTTGATATATGTATTATAAGCGATATTTGTGTACTAAAA
Source organism: Urophora cardui (assembly GCA_960531455.1). NCBI lineage: Eukaryota > Metazoa > Arthropoda > Insecta > Diptera > Tephritidae > Urophora > Urophora cardui. Next base: position 131,909,181 of record OY482672.1, read on the forward strand.
TGTTAAATTATAGTCTGAAAAAATTACATTTCGCTAGCTTAGAGTGCAAACTGTGTAAGTCCACTTTTATGAAAAAGTGTATTTTTATGTAGAACGCTAGAAAAATCAAATACGCACCGCGCTAAACAAGTCTGAGATACTTTTCATATTTCTACTCGTTGTTATTCAGTGATACGCAAATTGTGTAAGTCCAAAAAGCGAAAAAAATTGTATAAGTCCAAAATATTTATATGAACAGAATTTTTTTTTTCATTACGAATTTTTTTTTCTTTTTTTTTTTTTGTCTCTCCTACAAAATTTTAAAAAAGGACTTACACAATTTGCATTCTAAGCTAGCGATTTTTATCATTTGTAAAAAAAATTATAGTTTTTTTTTGGTAATTTTAATTTTGGTAAATTTTTTACATTGGCTGTAACCCCCCCCGAAAAATTCTCTAGCTACGCCACTGACACCACGCCACACCACAATACCACCACCACCGCCGCAACGCAGTTTCACTCAACGCCCCAAGTTCTCACAGCTCCCACAACTAACGCCACCGTAACCGCCATCAACGCTATCGACATCAGCGACAACAACACCGACCGACCGACATCATCATCATCATCGCCATGGACAACTGACGAATTTTGTTATTGTTGTTGTAATTTAGAATTGTGTGGCATTTGCGGTGGCGTTTGTGATTCTTTTTACCGCTCCATGCCGCGGCGTGATGATGAAAGGGGGCTTTAAATTGGGTTGAGTTGGTATGGGTTGGGTTGGATTGCCGGTCAGTCAGCCACATGCCTTGCATTTTATTATCTTGCTCCAGAAACAAGTATGTAAGTGGTTGTACAAACATACATACATATACATACATATACCCAATACCCAGTAGATATTTTTCTTCATGATAGAACTGGGATAGAAAAAGTTTAGGAAACATACAGACCCGACCGTATAATACAAATACCACAACGGATTCGCCTCGAATTCGAGACGAGTTCGCTTCTTTGATTATATTATCGCGGCGAGAATTCGCGATGATAGATGGCGAATCCGACATTCACCTCCGCGTATTCGTATCGACTTCGCCACGATATCATCCTCGCTTTTGTGTTTATTGGGAGGCTTGCAAAAATTTGGAAGCAACAAAGAAAAATCTCATGCTTTCTTGATCCGACTTTATGGAACATCGAATGTTATGGTATAATTCAGTTCCTAACAAAGAACAACTAAACAAAAAGTTTTTAAGGGGAAGAAGACATGCTTTTTAAGGCAACCCTAGGTACAAGCATGTTTCCGGTTTCCCTAGATGTGATTTATCATTACACAATCCTTTTTTTTTCACTGTCGGCCATTCGGAGGCAGCTTAAAACTGTAGGTTCACTCAATTTGTAGGGGAAATATTAAGGGCCACATTTCAATTGAGATCGCATTCTTCTCTTTAAAATTCGCTTAAGCTTTCCTCATTGCTTTGCGTTGGTTATTTTAATTGCATAAATGTAGTTATTTGGTCTCATCGCTTTTTTTTTTTTTTGATTGCTTGTGATGACCTAATTTCTAATTTTTTAGATTTTTTATTCTTCACTTACTCATAAATACATACATATGTACGTATGTATGCATGTATCTATGGCTTATCTTTTTTGTACAATTTTTTTTTCTTCTCGATTAAACATTTTTTCTTTCAATTTTCTTTCTTTGTTTTTTTTTTATCCCCACTCATTCTGCATTCAAAAGCTTGGGGCTACTTGTTTTTTATCATTTTCTTTATCTAATTTTAAACTATTTATCTGCAAATTCTGCATTGTTTTGTGACGCAACGTGGGGAGTGGTAGTTGGGTTGGCTGAGCGATTGATGGGGAGTGATGTTTGTGCCCCGTATGTGTGTGGTGGCAGCAATTGCACGCACAGCTGTTTCGGAATCAAATGGATGATACTCTTTCATTTGGCACAGTGAACTACAAACTTATGTATATATAAATACATTTGTATATATGTATGTATGTATATGAATGAACATCTGTACAATAACCTCGAGCTACTGTTTCACAGGTTGGCAAAAATCCCGACCTGAACCCTCCGAGAGGGTGCCGACTGGTAATGGCCACCACAGAAGCGCCGTACGTTGTCGGGGGGTGTCCAGCTGAGATCAGGCGTCAGTGCTATGCTTCCTTAGCTCCTCAATAGCTTAGGGACGTTGAAATGGTGTCTGATCATGGTTTCAGGGTAGGGGCCGGATCAAGGTGTTATGCATACCGTGCTGACGATCAGCCTGGCTGGGGGCCCCTAAATAGCCCAGTCTCGTACGGTGCCCTCTGGGTACCGGGCCACACCCAGTTGTAATCTTGGCCTTACCCCGGGCATCGCGGATCTCTGCCCGGGGCTGACGTACCCCTTCTCCGCTACTCGTGGGTTTTAAGTATGGAGGATTTTAAAAATAAAAATTTAAACGAGACCGGCACTCGTAAACAGCCGGAAGGGTCAACACCCGTTCATTCGGGGGCTTGTGCGATGCAGGGCCCCTCTACCAGCCGCGCGGCGGCTATTGCTAGGGAAGATGAAGCTCGTAGGCTTCTGGTGATGCCGAGGCCTACCACTTCATCTGGTGTCGCCCAGGATGGGGTGGGGTCTACGGGGGGATCTTCTTCTGTCAGTGGAGGTGTTCCTGGTATGCAGCTCGCTACCGGGGCGAACACCAAAGCTGGGGAGAAGACCTCTCGGACGACTCCCGCCACGCCCACGGCGTTTACCCTTTTTAAGGATAGGTTACCCTTATCCCATGCTCGAGGCTGGCATAAGAGGGTGGCCATAAGGATCTTGAAGAGATTCCATAATGTCCCTGATCTGTGCACCAAGGCGCTGCCTGGAGATGCTATGCAGATCAGGGCTGAAATTGATTGGGCGAGGACCATCTACCCTAACTTTCATAGGTCTGTTCCGGTGCCGGCTCCGGCTAAGGTACAGGCCGAAGGTAAACGCAACAGATCGATGGAGGTTGCGGTGAATGCCCCGAAACGGGTTAGGACGCAGGGCCCCTCCTTTGCGGAGGTCGCGCGAGGCAGCATACTCCTGGGGGTCATTGAAACTAACCCAGATACGGAACAAAAGCTGAAGGATAACTGGAAGTGGGTCAAGCTTGAGATGACTAGCTTCTCAGTTGCGCTGGTTAGGGAAAACCCTGGTCCTCCACCGTCTTGCAGAGAGGTGGGGTGGTACCAGGGTACAGTCAAGTTGGTGGCGTGCGAAGACCAACGTTCGGCAGACCTTTACAAGAAGGCTGTCTTAAGGGTAGGCGAGGTTTACCCGGGTGCGAGGCTGAAAGCCGTTGATCTTAAGGACATCCCGTCTAGGCCGAGGGCTAGAGTGTGGATTCCGTCCAAACCAGGCGATCCGGAGGGTGTACTGGAGATTATCAGGACCTTCAAACCCGAGCTCCCAGCTCACAACTGGCGAGTGATGAGGTTGGAGCACACCTCCAAGGCGACGCTACAGGCCGTCCTGATACTCAATAAGGAGTCACTCCCCTTTCTTGAGCGGACGAAGGGCGTAATAAAATACGGTTTCGACACCGCAGTGATTAAGGTCTACTCTAGTGACCTGAAGGCGGCTACGGACCTCGATCTGGAGGTTGAGCCTGAGGAGGCGGAGAGTGGGGAGGAAGACGACGCGGAGCCTGTTGATGTCAGTCCGATGGATGACACGGCAGCAGGCGATGCGGCATCAACCTCTTCACGCCTATCCGGCCATTTTTCGTGTGGTTACACTGGCGATGAGCTGTTGTCGGATGAGGACGATGGCAATATTACGGTGGTCGGGGTGGACATCGGTGATGATGGTGCGAGTCCTCCAAATAAATCTCCACCATAGTAAGGCAGCGTCGGCTGCGTTGCTGCTCCAACTAACATCGAAGGGAGCAGCTGACATAGCCCTCATCCAAGAGCCATGGGTGGTAGGGCGGAAAATCTGCGGGCTGAAGGCAGCTGGGTTTACACTGGTAAGTGGGGCCACAAATGGGAAGCCAAGGGCTTGTATCTTGGTGAGATCTAATCTGAATGTTCTTTTTCTTCCACAGTTCAGTGATGAGGACATCACGTCCATTTCAATGTTGGTCAACGGCTTGGTGTTGACCTTGACGTCGGTCTATTTCGGGCGCGATAGGCCAATACCTACCCCACTAGTCTGCAAGATAGTGGGGGATACGCTTGGAGCGGTTGTCTTCGGAGGTGACGTAAATGCACACAACACTGCCTGGGGGAGTGGAGACACCAATGAAAGGGGTGAGTTACTTTTTGACTTTATCCTACAACATAATATTAGTATATGTAATAATGGTTCTGTACCTACGTTTGTAACAAAAAATCGGAGGGAAGTCTTGGACGTCACCCTGGCCTTGGGAGGCGGGGAAGCTATAATAAAAACTGGAGGGTGCTTGATGAGCACTCCTTTTCTGATCATCGGTTTGTTCGCTTCGACCTGGACAGGGTGCCAGTCAGGACTGTCGCCTATAGAAACATTAAAACTGCCAATTGGCACTTGTATAGAGAGGAGCTTCATAAGAGACTCTCGGGTTTTAGTTGCCGTACTCCGACCAGCTCCAAGGAGCTGGACGATATGGTTCATACGTTTACGAAGGTGTGTGGGCAGGCGCTGGATAAGGCCTGTCCCTTGAGAAAGCCGAGAGGCAAAACGAAACCACCATGGTGGAATCCGGATTTAGACTCGGCTCGTAAGAGGTGTCGTCGGTCGTTCAACCAAGCTAAATCCTCAGACGATGTCGAGAAATGGGTTGATTATAAAACGCATCTTAGAGAATACAAGAAGATACTAAGGTCTTCTAAACGATCCTCGTGGAGGGAATTATGCAGTGGCTTGGAATCGGTGTCGGAAGTCTCAAGGCTTAGGAAAATTCTCACCGGTTCTCCACGAAGCGCCCCTGGGTGCTTGCTAAGGCCTGATGGGTCGTGGACGGACACTGGTGAGAGTACCCTGGACCTTCTTCTGAGCACGCATTTCCCGAGCTCTGCTGACGAAGTATTAAACATACGAGAAGGGCCCGATAATCGGCCTGTCAATGATGATTTCATCAATACTGACGGTGTCTGTTGGGCAGTAGGGACTTTTAAGCCCTTCAAAACTCCGGGTCCTGATAGATTGGCGCCAATACAACTGCAGCAGTCTATTGAGCTGTGCAGTCCGTGGTTGCTAGCTATTTTTAAGGGAGTATGTACTCTAAATTACATTCCTCATTTGTGGAAGAAATCGACGGTCGTTTTTATACCTAAGGCTGGTAGGACCGCTCATACCAGTCCAGGTGACCTCGGACCGATCAGTTTGGCGTCTTTTCAGCTTAAGGTGTTTGAAGGACTTATTGATTCTCATCTTAGAGAAGATTTAGATAGTAAAATCACTACACTCAAAAAAAAATTTCTCTCGATCAAAGACATAATTTTCCTTATTTTGAACACGCGTCCCAATACAAAATTTTCTTTGTTTTGTGTAAATTTTCTCAAAAATGTGGAAAAAACATTCAAACAAATTCGTTGCGATGGGAATTTGTATGGGAATTTAATTTCTCAAAATTAAAGAAATCAAGTCTTCAAAACAAGGAAAGTTGGGAATGGAATGGCGCTTAAAGAATTTTTCATTATTTTAATGTATGAATTTTTTCAAAACAAGTATATGAAACCATGGTAACGTAACAACAATATTTTATAAACCTTTTAACATGTTTTAAGGAAAATTTACTCAAAACAAAGAAAGTAGTGTTCAAAATAGGTAAACAAGTTCTTTGACCCCTCCATATATTTTTTTTCTCTCAGTGTAGATCCCAACATGCCTATATGAAAGGGAGATCCACTGAAACAGCCCTACATGCTGTTGTTACTCAAATTGAGAGGTCTCTTGCGCTCAAGGAGTTCTCACTGATTGCATTCCTGGATATAGAGGGTGCATTTAACAACGTTACACCATCCGCAATAACTGGAGCTCTGACGAGGCTAGGTGTTGATCTCAGGATGGTTGCTTTGATAATGCAGTTGCTGGTACGTAGGGAGGTTCGTGCTGAATGAGCCGGGGTATCAGTTTCTAGATACGCCAATAGAGGTACGCCACAGGGTGGGGTTCTCTCCCCACTTTTATGGGTGGCCACGATTAATGAGCTGTTGTCCGTCTTGGAGGAGGATGATAGCGTTAAAGTTGTAGCATATGCGGATGATCTTGCACTAATAGTTAGTGGCAAGTTTCCACGGACGCTATGCGATATTATGCAAAGTAAACTTAGACTGGTGGATCACTGGTCTAGAAACAAAGGCTTGGGGATCAACCCAGCCAAAACTGAACTTGTACTGTTTACCAGGAGGTATAAACTTCCTGCTTTGCAACTGCCAGTTCTTGGAGATACTACCCTAAAATTAGGGATTACGGCAAAGTTCTTGGGGGTAATTCTGGACAAAAAATTGTCTTGGGCCCCCAACTCTGAGGAACGTGTCAAAAAGGCAATGGTTGCCCTCTACAGTTGTAGAGGAGCCGTTGCGCGTAATTGGGGTTTGTCACCTAGCGTGTCGCTGTGGCTTTACACCGCTGTGATTAGACCAATCGTGTTATACGGGGTTCTGGTGTGGTGGAAACGTCTTGAAAAGAGTTCAGCCCTTCTTGCATTTCAAAAGGTGCAAAGGAGCGCGCTGATTTGTGTTGGTGGCGCGCTGCGTACCACTCCCAAGGAGGCTCTGGACACTTTATTTAATGTCCTGCCGATTGACCTGATGGGTAGGCAATTCGCACTGTTTTCGGCACTGCGCTTAATGGAACTTCCGGGGTGGAAGGTAAATGTAGGTGGTCACGCTGAGATCCTTAGCATTTCTCTGACGAGTGCAACGGACTACTGTGCACCGACCACCATTCGCGGGAGGAATTTCGATGTTGTTATTTCGGATAGGGAGTTTTGGTCCAATGGACCTCCGGATTTGCCGGGTGCCCTCCACATTTATACTGATGGTTCGAAGCTGAATGGTAAGGTGGGTGGTGGAGTTTTCGTAGCCCAGACGGGTACGAAACTATCATTCAACCTCCCGGATCATTGCAGTGTATTCCAGGCAGAGGTTGCTGCCATTCAAGAGGCGGTGGGCTATCTTCGTAAAGGAGTCCTCATGCACGACAATATTTACATTTGTTCAGATAGTCAGGCTGCGCTGAAGGCGATTGGGTCTGCTACTTGCAAATCCAGGACTGTAGAGGGTTGTCGTAAATCTCTTGACGAGATGGCTACGCAGGCTTCTCTAACGCTGGTATGGGTGCCTGGACACTGCAATATACCAGGCAATGAGATGGCAGACGAACTTGCAAGAGGGGGCACATCTACTCCGCTTACGCCATCTTGGAAGGGTTTAAGAATACCGCTCGCTACATGCAAGCTCAATATTAAGGAATTTTTCCATGCAGAAGCGGGTGCTAGATGGAAGCGCCTTAGCACCTGCATTCATTCTAGACTCGTATGGCCTGATTGGGATGCGAGACGTACTAAAGGGCTACTTCTTTTAAAGAGGAAAGACCTGGCGCTCACTGTTGGCCTGATCACGGGCCACATCATTATCGACAGACATGCTGAGAGATTGGGCGCTCCTTTTCATGACTTCCGTAGGAGCTGTAAGGATGAGGAGGAGCCTGAAACTGTGGAGCATTTGCTGTGTGAATGTCCCGCGCTGTGGACTAGGAGGCTAAAATTTCTGGGGGCACCCCACTTTTCTGGCCTCGGCGATTTGGCCGATTTAGAGCCTGTAAAAATCCTAAGATTCGCTGAATCCACTTTCTGGTTCGAGTAGGGGTTTAGATCCTCGTGGTATCACAATGGGTCCTTATGGGCCTAAGTGTGTTGGTGTGTACCAACAGCCACTATTACCTAAGCTAACCTACTGTTTCACAACAACAAAAATACATACATACATAATAATAATCTCGTAAACGGGCATTAAGTATTTGCTTAATTATGGAATTTTTAAATATGAAAATTAGAAATTTTTTGAATGTCAAATCTTAATACGTCCTTTAGCAAAATTTTTAAATTTGTTGAAAGTGGCAACGCGCATTTTATGTAGTATGAACTTACATATGTATATTGAGACAGATATTTTCATATACATATGTAAGTAACTAGGTTTATAAGTACATAAATATAAATTTTAAAGATCTTGGGCAACAATTTGTAGATCTTAACATGTTAAGCCACATGCGTGGAAGCTTTTGTGCAGAAATAGTTTCGAAAAAATGTAGAACAGTTTTTGATGAGGCCAGTAGTTCCAACCTCCACTTGTTTATAACGTCCACTACTTAGATAAATATTTAGAGATGGAAAACGACTCTATGGTTAAAGATTGCACTCTCTTCTTAATTTGCGCGTAACCGTCTAGAGTCTAGACTCTAGACCAGTTATCGGCATTCCAATACATGCAAAGAAATTATTAGTTGCATGTGTATTAGTGAGAGAGCGTTGTCGGGCAATGTCGGCAGCCGCTAGCATTCGATCAGTTGTAGCCATGGGTAATGGCGCAATTTTTTTGGCGCTGATACAATAACGCCAGCGCCAACCGTGGCGCCAACTCACGGTACTGGCGCAATAACACCTTTAGCGCAATTGTCATCGAATAATCGATAAATAACATTTTTTCGCTTGTTACTGTTTACCATCCACGTTTTATTTCTTTTGGCGCAATTCTGCTTACATATACGGGGGCTCAATTAATTTTAATTTTCATAATCAATTGGAAAAATATTCCGTATATATGTGAAAATATGCTGGAAATTAGAGTCACTTAGATCACTATCAAGCACACATAATTGTGACGTTGTCATACGTATACATATACTATGATGCTGTTATTGGCGTTGTGGTTGCGCCATTTTACACTAGCGCTATATTGGAGCTGGTGTTAGCGCGCGAAATTGAGTCAGTGTTATATTGCAATAGCGCATCATTGAGTTGGCGCTACATTGAGTTGGCGCTACATTGAGTTGGCGCTACATTGAGTTGGCGCTATATTGAGTTGGCGCATTTCCCAAATCGGAGTTAGCGCAATAACACCAGGGTTGGTGTCAGCGCAATTGCGCCGCGCAGCGCAGTGTTACCCATGCCTAATCAGTTGATGTCACGATTGTTGTTGACAACAGACGTTTGTCCAATGATGTGCGGGCGTACGTATGAAAAGACGCATATGTGTTTACATACCTACAAACAAACATATACGTATGTAGGAAACATACACGCATTGCATGATCCGCCATCGACCTGCTAGAATGGCAAACCTAATGATACTCGCATGAAACTCACGTATTAAATACGTGTGAGAAGCTTGTTCTCAGCACCAGCTCAGTGAGCCAGGCCGTGCCGATAATTGGTCTAGACGATTCCTGCCGAGTCCAATAAAGCGCGCCAGTCGTTTCTGTTTCGTGCTGTCTGGCGCCAATTTGAAATACGAAGAGAGGACGAGTCAGTCTTCACATGGTCTCCCCAACGCAGCGGAAGTTTCCTTCCCCTTTCTTCTACCTTTAGCGGGTTTTTGATAGAAATACTTTCTGGGCCGGAGTCTCTCGACATGACCTGCGTAACGCAGCCGCTGGATTTTTATTCGCTGAACAATGTCGATGTCTGCGTAAAGCTCGCACAGCACATCATTAAATCTCCGTCGATACTCGCCGTCGCTAACGCGCAAAAGTCCATAAATCTTCCGAAAAACTTTTCTCTCGAACACTCCAAGTGCCATCTCATCTGAGTTTTACATTGTCCATGTGTCGGTGCCATGCATGAGGACGGGAATGATGAGCGTACTATAGAGCGTGATTTCTTTTCATCGAGAGAGGACTTTACTTTCAATTGCCTACTAAGTTCAATGTAGCACTTATTGGCAAGTGTGATTCTTCGCTGGATTTCAGTGCTGACATCATTTTTGGCGTTAATGCTTGTTCTCAAATAGACGAAGTCTTTATCGTAGTCTCTGCAAAGCATTCAATTGTTGAACATCTTGGAACTCTCTTTTTTTCTATCACAGCTTATTTACTTGATAAGCTAATCAAATGCCTACACCTCAATCATGACTATTAATAGTGTGGTAACCAGTAGATGCATAACTAACTTGCATAACAGTATTTCTCCTTCGGATGTGCTTCAGTGGTCCTTCACCAGATTATACTTGTTTAAATTATTAGGCTTTTGAAATCAAAGTCACTTAAGTCAGAGAATTTCAAGCAAGCATGAATGAGAAACATATGTATGTACATACTTAGTGCATACCTACCCACCAAAAAATCTAAGCCTTATTTAAGAACTAAAACAACAGATTTAAGGGCTTACGAAATAAGGCCTGAAAATTATAAGGGTAGCAAATTTGTATGGCGTAAGACTTAAAATAAGGCTGATTTTCCTGTGTTGATGTCATCAGGCCATAAGAAATACTCTCTCTCTCTCTCTGAGAGCACACCTTATTTCTAAGACTTATCCGCCAGGAAATACGCATTTTTGCGTTCGCCACACATTGTACTCTCGTCGCTCATAAAAACTCAGTTCCCTTTCTCTCTGTTTGGGATATGTTAAGATGAAGTATTAAAATATTTGGAGCAGTGAGAATGAGTGAAAGCAGCGCTGCCAGCGTATTCCAGTCTAACAACTTAACTTTAGCTTACGGCTTACGAGTCTGTTTGCTGGGTACATAAATAAGTATACATGCATATCGTCGCTATAGAAGAAAAAAGACGCAAAGTGTTGTGTTGAGAAAGAAAGACGCAAACTTTTTTTTTCAAAGAAAGACACATTAAAAATATTTTTCGAAAGAAAGACTCTTTATTTTTTTTGATTACGAAGAAAACGCTTTATTTTTTTTTTTACTATAAAGAAAGACGCATTCAAATATTTTTTAGGAAAGAAAGACGTATTCGATTTTTGTTTTTTCTTTGTCAATGTTAATGCTAATGCGTCTTTCTTCGCAGTTAATAATGCTAATGCGTTTTTCTTCGTCGAAATATTTTATAATGTGTCTCTTTTCGTCGAAATATTTTTGAATGCGTCTATCTTCGTCGACATGTTTTGTAAAGCGTCTTTTTTCCCCGATATATTTTTAATGCGCCTTTTTTCGTCGACAAATTACTGGCATGCGTCTTTCTTCTTCCGGAGCGACGATATCTATTCTTCCTCTTTACACTATCCTCTTCATTCGATTCATCAAAAATTTATTTGGAGCAGACCATCATTTATGGCAAATATGTGTCAAGCAAAGCCAAAAAAAAAAAGAAATAAAAACCTTTACAAGCCATAGAAACATGCAAAGCTATGTAAGCAAGAAAGCAAGTAAGCAAGCAAAGAAGCGCATGAATGCATTTTATGGAGATGTACTTATGCTTTTTTTGGCTTTATGTATATGAGTCATCATAAAGAAGCCGAAAGTAAATTAATTCCAAGCAATAAGTAGACATTTATTGTGCCCTTTGTATGTTGTATGAGCAGTTGAAAAGCAAAGACAGAACAGCCCCCAAAAAAACCGGCACCCTTAATAACATCCTTTAGCTCACTTACATATGTACATAGATATGTACATAAGCGCATACCTCGCAAAAAGCTTAGGCTGATATCTGAAGCCTAAGCTATGAAACGGGAATAAGCTGGCATTCTCTCTGCTCCAAACATTTTAATACAGGGGTCTTCGTTTCATAGCACTGAGGTGCAACGCTCAACTCACACAGATTGTTATACTCTCTCGTTTTGTCGTAGTAAGAGCGCAAAAGTTAGGTGACCATCTACGACCGTGCGACGATTCAGTTGCTTGCGGGCAAGGAAAAAGATAACGTACACGCATACTTCGTTTTCATTGTGCGACGTGGTATAGCAGCGCATAAAAGCGAAAAATATATGCGTGCACGTTGTTGTCTTTTTGCTTGCCTGAACTGAACGATGCGACGGTAGTAGCTGGGCACTCAACTACCCAGTTGGAAAGGTGGTCATGCATGACCTTGCGGACGCATGAAAAGATGTACGAAAAATTTACATTATAGTATGTATTCCAAAAAAACTATGATTTCATCTAAAATCTATGTTGTGTGGCTGCCAACTTATAGGAAATCGGATACACTCTAGAATGCAACCCAAGGTAAGCGAAGAGGTCAGTCATCGGCTCTCAGATATACCTTCCAACTTATGGGAAATCGGATACATTCCAGAATGCAACCCAAGGTAAGCGAAGAGGTCAGTTATCGGCTCTCAGCTATACCTTCCAACTTATAGGAAATCGGATACATTCCAGAATGCAACCCAAGGTAAGCGAAGAGGTCAGTCATCGGCTCTCACCTATACCTTCCAACTTATAGGAAATCGGATACATTCCAGAATGCAACCCAAGGTAAGCGAAGAGGTCAGTCATCGGCTCTCAGCTATACCTTCCAACTTATAGGAAATCGGATACATTACAGAATGCAACCCAAGGTAAGCGAAAAGGTCAGTCATCGGCTCTCAGCTATAACATTGAATCTAGCAAGAAAAAAAAACAATTAGGAGAATCAGGTTTTCTCTAGTTTTCCTTTTTTACAATGACGACAACAATTCACAGAGTCTATTTTAACAAACGGACGCATAAAAGCGGCACTAAAGATCAATATAACGTTGAATGTCCCACATGGGTGAAGCAGTGAAGGGGAAGATGGTGCGACAATGAGAGAAGCAGAGGAGAACAAGCTGCAGTGAAGTTACATATTTCTAGTTGGAAATCGGATGGAGAGAGAATGAAGAGAAAAATGCATAAAAAAAGGATTTTTTTTTAATTTTAAATGAGAAAATAAACCGACACTGAGATCACGGCAAGAGCGACTCTCATCCAAACATTCCTTTTTGCCTTACCTTGGCAGGGAAAAGTGGATGCATGACTTCCCTAGGACATCACAATGAAAAAAATCATGCATTCTGGAATGTATAGATCCTATGGCCTTTATATCCATTTATAGATGACCATACATTACCTTTTCCAACTGGGTAGTCGTTTTTCACTAATACTGCTGCAGTTACTAACACTGCTGCAGTTAGAGTTTTGGGGATCTCTGTTTTAATACTTAATTCTCTCATATGCGCTCGTACATATCCCAAATAGAGAGGAGATGAGTCTTACAGCGCTATTCTGATAACCTCACAAAACTCACCGCACTCACTATTGTGAGTTGTGAGGCTACACTTATTCTGGCATAAATTCAAAAGCTCATAATTGTGAGAAAATTTGTGATGACTGAATATGCAGCTCACAATACAAAAACTGTTGAAAATATTTTGAAATTTTGTGCCGTAAAAATTGTTTTTTTTTTTATGGAGGAATTGTTGCTCGTTGTTTTGACGACAGCGCTTGAGGAGCAGAAAGAAACAGTGGCGAGAAGAAGGCTTCTGAAAAGTCTCAGGGATAAAAGCGATCCATTTTTTCTGCGGGTTGCCCGGGTGGAATTTTTTTCGCTCCATCTCTGGGTGCTGCCTGCAGAAACGGATAAAGAATTTCAATTGCTCTTGTGTGGTTCTCTCATACTTGCTTCTGTAAAGGAAAATATTTATTTATGTACATATGTACATATGTATTTATAAATTTTAAAATTAAAAAAAAAAAATTCAAATTAAAAAAAAAAATCCTTTGTTTTTCCATTTTTGTTCAAATTGAAATTTGACAGAAAAAAACTTCTCACCTCCTATGGTAAATTTTTTAAGCTTTTTTCTTGTGAGGTCTGGCACCGAATAGCCTCACAAATATACCTCACAAAATGTTGACAAATTTTTCCTCACATAAAAGTTGTGAGGTTTTTTAAGAATAGGGCTGTTAGAGGGATCTAAGGTGAAACAGCTGTAGTTACATCCATGTTTAAAAAAAGCTTTTTCTAGTTTCCAAAAAATAAAAAATTAAATATAACCTGGGCCCGTGCTCGTTAAATTAAATAAATACATAATATTATTAAAGTACCCTTTAATCCTGTCAATTTCTCGCTCTCAGATTAATGCTCGCTCTCTCACGCGCTTTACTACTTTTTGACGTAAGTTTTTATTTTCTTTTTACATGAAACTCATACTCTCTAAGTGAGTCACGTTTTACATAGTTTTGTTGTTCTTAATGAGTTTGATTTATTCTATTCGCTGCTTCAATTCACACTGCTGCAATTTTTCATTACACCAAGGCTCGGCGTTTCATAGATCTTAAGATCAGACAAACAAGTTACGCTCTTCACACAGACAGGTTGCGCTCCTTGTTTAAAAAATGATTTAGTCGTCGCTGAACAAGTGGCCAAACAACATCCTGTGTGGCTATCGCATGTTTGCGCAGCGAATGTTAAAAATTTGCATGCACGTATGTTTGTTCGCCATACCCTGCAAAAAAATTTGCGATTAATCCCGAAAGAGATTTGTCCCGGATTCATCTCTTTCGGGAACAATCGGTCCACAATTAGTCCCCGATTGTTCCCAGGCATGAAGATTTATAAATTTTAAAGATTGTTATAAAAACTAGCCTTGGCTAATTTTGAAAAATTCGTCACATGTATTTTACACTCGCATAATGCATTCTCAGAACTTAAAATGTTTTGAGGAGATATTTAATTTTTTAAAAGATTTCACTACAGGATGAAAGCTAATCGAATAAACTTTCTTCTAACATTTATAGCAATTAATAATTTTTACATTTTCATAAAAAATAGCCTTGGCTTACAACTTTGGATGAAAGCGATTAATCTACATTTATACCCGTTCGGGTATACAAATTGAACAATTAGTTTCTTCACAGGATATTCTCGAAAAAAAATGCAATCAATTCGCCCCATATAAAGGTATGTAAAATTGTACTAGTCGCACGCTCCCTTGCGATTGATCCCGGACACGTCCCGTATTAATCGAATTTTTTGCAGGGTAGCGATCAAAGCGCTCTCACTTATACACTTGCATTTACAAATTTGCCGAGCCTTGCATTACACACACCACCAGTACATTTCCTTGCCTTCGGCAAAATTTTTAAGTGACAAAATAAAGCAACAACAATATCGAGTAAAAAGTAAAACATAGACGAGAAAAACAACAACAGAAACAAGTAAATATACATACATAAATGAAACTATTTTAAGAATAGAAACAACAATTTTTATGCTCCATTAATTTACTATGCAAGGCAAAATGCGGAGACATGAGAAAAGTGTGTTAAAAATTTCAACTAAATGGTCTGCAAATTTTCAAAGGATTGTTTTTTGAATATGTACAACTTTAAAATTCGTCATACTTTTTATGGAAATATTATTTAATACAAAAAAAAAACATTATTCTTGCTTTTCAAAATGCTTATAAATATGTAAATAGTATGTGCGGCATATTCAACATTATTATTGATGCCATCAAAGACCGGTTAAGCTATTGAAGTATGTATAAGGACTAATAGTTTAATCGTTATTAACAGGAGTACATCCTACATTGTGCATGCCCACATATGCCTGCGATTATTTATAAATTTTTAAGTAAGAGCTTATCTAAGTATATCTACGAGCCAGTAAATCATGTCTTCATGTCAGTGATTCACCTCTTCAAGCTGCATACCTATGTACATAATTTAAATGGCACACACCATAGTTCTTCGTGTGTATGTATGTATGTGAATGCATTAGGGTTGTTAATAGAAAAAGTAGGAGTAGTAATAGACTAGCAGCGGTAGTATCCATTAAGCACTAGCTAACGTTCGAAATTTACCATCGGTATCTCATACGAATATTAATCTGAGAACGAACTTAATAGGTGTATTCGCTATCCATAGCATAACTCTAGCACGTAGCACGGATTGCAGTTTTACAACGCACAACAACAAAATACAGGCGCACAGAAATATGCTAGACCTCAAAAATATGCTACACCAAAATCTTTGTATATTTATTTGCTATGAAGTGTAGGAAATTAATTGTGACCCTGCGTCAGCTGACATTTGCCAATTGCAAATTTCAATTTCAATTTGAGCATTCGAATTTTGCTTAAAATGTTATTTTTTATGTGTATTTATTAAATTTACTAATTTATTTATTAAAAAGTGAGTGATGAACGCGTCCCTTTGGCTAAAAAGACAAGCTGCTTCTTAAAATTTTCTACGACTGTGCAACGGGGTGCTCTCGATATGTAGCATATTTTGGTCTAGGATATTTGCAATCCGTGCTATCTTGCTAAGGAAAGCGAATACCCCTAATATAAGTCTGTACAGCTGGACCATGCACATGAAAATAAACTAAATATTTAAATATAATTTTATATATTTAATTTGTCCTATAACCAAAATTTGTCTAAAAAAATTTCAAGGTTTTTAAAAATTCAAAAGGGGTGGAGGAAAAATAGAACCAGACCGGTTATTTAGTGATTAGAAATTTTAATGAATATCTACTAGTGAAATTTGTTTTGTTTTATTTCCCCGTTTTTAATGTTTGAAAGTTAATTAAATTAAAAAAAATTAATTATTCAATAAATTAATTTTAGTTGCATGATTATGTGGATTATTTTCTATTATTTTTCGACTATTCAATTAATAAATTTTAGTTGCGTGATTATTTGGATTATTTTATGTACGGGATCAGGAAGAAATGAGAGATTATTATGAAATATTTCAGATTAATTGACAATTTTCAATTATTTTCGATTATTCAATTAATTAATTTTAGTTGCGTGATTATTCGGATCATTTTCGATTATTTTGCATGATTAATACAATTATGTGATTATTTTAAATTATTTCTAAGTTGTTTAATTACATGATTAACTGTTTTTATTCTTGCCTGAAAATGTTACTCATACGCCAGTCTTGCAGTTGTTTCGTACGGAAGAAATAATTAAACATAATCATACAAAATGAAAGTAAAGTAAGCAAGCAATTAAAAACAATCAAGCAATTAAAAGCAATCAAACAACAAAAATAATTAAGCAATTAAAAATAATACTCGTAAAATTTAAAAAATTTTGTTTTGCTTATATTTATCATTATTTTTGATTATTTTTTTAATGGCTATTAATCATGATTATTTTTTACAAATTTTTTAATTTAATTGATTATTAACTGCCACGTTAATGTAAGACAATTAAAATAATCATTAAACAAAAAATCCGAAAATCATCACTCATTATTAATTTTAATGCGAATTTAACACGTATGAATATAACACACAGATTTTTTTATGTGCTCAAAAATAGTACGACTTCTTTCGCAAAAGAAAGCTCGGCAACGGTAGAGTGGGATTTGATTGCAAAGAACAATTTAACAATTTTAAATCAATATGCCGTTAGTATACTCAGGAACAGAGTTGGGCAAAATTTATTCGAATAACGAAGAATAGATGAATCATTTTTTATACTCAGCTGTACTAGTACACGGAGTATTATAGTTTTGATTTCCTAACGGTGGATTGTAACAGAATGAAATAATCGAGATAGATATAGACTTATATATATCAAAATGATCAGGGTGAAAAGAGAAATCGATTGAGCCATGTCCGTCCGTCTGTCCGTCTGTCCGTCTGTCCGTCTGTACGCACGATAACTCGCGCAAAAATTGAGATATTTTGATGAAATTTGAAATGTAAGTTGGTATCAAGACAGGAACGGATGGTATTGAAAATGGGCGAAATCGGACCATGACCACGCCCACCTCCCCTAGGTACCCTGACATAATCCCAAGGGGCATAATCCCAAATTTTTTATTTGGGATTATGTCACTCCCCCTAGGGTGACATAATCCCAACTTTTTTACTTGGGCTTATGTCACCCCAGACGTAGTGACATAATCCCAATTGGGATAATGTCATTTTCAAGCCCAAAAAAACATTTCAGATTTTTTCTTATAGGGTCTATACACAGTGCGTCTGACTCGCGAGTCATCTGTGTACGTGTTGACTCGCCGTCATTAAAATTGACAGGCGAGTCACAGAAAAATATCAAACTAATTTTGATTTTCTTGAGTCATGCCAGAGTCATGCACATTTTCACCAATACACCTAAACTGACTCTTGAATCAGACGCACCGTGTATAGACCCTATTAGATTTTATTACATTAAGCAAAAAAGTTAAAGCTGACAATAAAGTTAATGTTGTTATACAATAATACATTGAGTATATGTATAAGATGAAATATGTATGTACTTAAATACACATGTTCTCAAAAAATTACTTTAAAACTAAAAAATTACATTAAAATTAAATATATTTACATATATACAGACTTTTTTCAATAAAACGATAGGTATATAAATATTTGTGTACATTGTATATATGTCTATAAAAAGATGAAAATTTGGAAGAAAAAATCGCGCGATTTTGATTCCAAATTTTCGCCTGCGGCGCTATTCTTTTAATAGATCGATAGCTATATACATATGTATATACATGTCTATAAAAACTTGAAAATTTGGAAGAAAAAATCGCGCGATTTTTTATTCCAAATTTTCGCCTGCAGCGCTTTTTTTTAATAGATCGATAGGTATATAAATATGTACACATGTCTATAAAAAATAATAATTTGGAAGCAAAAATCGCGATTTTGCTTCGCACTAGTACCTACTCGAGTGATTTGGTATTCTGGCTCCCTTTTATTTGGGATTATGTCACTCCCACATAGTTGACATAATCCCAAGTAAAAAAAATGGGATTATGTCACACCATGGTGAGTGACATAATCCCAAATTTTAAAATTGGGGTTATGCCACTTGGGATTAAATCACGGCACCCCTCCCCTATATAGTAAAAATCGGAAATTTTGTATCTCAGTCACTAATAGAGCTAGAGTGATAAAATTTCACACACGTATTGAGCTCAGGCCCTTATGAAGAAATATGATGAAATTTTGGAAAATGGGCGGTGCCACGCCCACTTATTAAGGGGCAAACATTGAAAGTTTTATGAGTCATAACTCAGAAACCGTTGAAGATATATCGATGAATTTTGGTAGGCGTGATATACTTACTTAGGCAAATGTTTTGACGAAAAATTGCCAAAATCGGTTGACGACCACACCCACTTTTATATATGGGTCTTATAAAGTGACCTAATAAAAACATTTTAAGCGATATCTCTGTCAAATATAAAGATATATCATTGAAATTTTATCGAAGGTGTCCAACTATGGACATATAACAAAAAATACAAAAATTTTGGAAAATGGGCGTGGCACCGCCTCCTCTTAGAAGCAGGAATATACGAGATTTCTGAGCCCATAACTCGACAAATAATCGATATATTATGACGAAACTTGGTGTATACACTTTCACTACTTGTAGTAATACATGTTCAAAATTTTAGCGAAATCGGTTGACGACCACGCCCACTTATATATATGGGTATTATAAAGTGGCCTAATAAAACATTTTAAGCGATATCTTTGTCAAATATAAAGATAATTCATTGAAATTTTGTGGCATGAGTTCTACAATAGATGGGAAACAAAAAATAGAAAAATTTCGGAAAATGGGCGTGGCACCGCCTCTTTTCAGACAAAGTAATCAACGAGATTTCGGAGCTCATAACTCGACAAATAATTGAGATATTATGACGAAACTTGGTTTATACACTTTTATAACTTGTGTTAATGGACACGCAAAAATTTATTGAAATCGGTTTATGACCACGCCTACTTTTTAACAAAGATATTTCTGGAACACCCTTTGGGAATTTGTAACGTGACATCTTTGTAACTCATAAAGGGATGAAATTTTGCACAAAGAATAATATTCATAAGCTTAGTTGGATGACTGATGAAAATTTAGAAAATGGGCGTGGCTACGCCCACTTTATGCAGCACTCGATTTATATAAAGTACCTACACCGTGTTTCCATCAAACGCAAACAAACAATGAAAGCATACAGCTGAGTATCTAATGTTCGATTCCACTCGAACTTGGGCTTCCTTACTTGTTTTATCTTGATTTGAATAATAATTAATTTCGTTTATTCAGAAACCAAATTACTCGAATAACACAGCTCAACTAAAAAGTCGATATTTTGGTGCAGCCCTGCTTGTAGCTGCATTTGGTAGTATTCGATACACTGATAAAAAAATGTAAATAACTTTTTTTAATCCTACGTGTAGTTTTTGAGATATGAGCCCTTAATAGGTTAAGGCATATTTGGCCCGATAACATTTTTTCTGCTTATCCTATCAACACACGTTTGATGTCGTTGAAAAGGCGACATTCCACCGCTTCTATCGGTATATGAATTCTTAATGTATCTTGCAAAATGCCAGAGAATCTGTAAAAAACAATCTCAAAAATTAAATTTTTTGTTAAATTTTTTAAATTTTTTTCATTTTTAATCACGGTTTTCTCGAATAATTTGTTAATCAGTCTATATGAAAAGTTATTTCGATATAATCTCTTATTAATTCTGCTTTCAACGATGTATAACTTTTTCAGATCCGCCTAGGCGTTCCTAGTATATTCTACTTAACAGAATCTCTGCTGTGAAATTTTTCATACAAAAATATTTACCTTAACCTGGGAGGTTCATATTTTAGTATGAAAAATTTCACAGCAGAAATTGATTAAAGTAGAATATGCTCGGAAAGCCTACGCGGATATGAAAGAGTTATATGTCGTTGAAAGCAGAATTAACAGCAGATTGTTTCGAAATAATTTTAAATATACACTGGTAAACACATTTTTCGAGAAAATCGTGATTAAAAATGAAAAAAAATGAAAAATTTCACAAAAACATGAAATACGTGTTGGTGGGATAAGCAGGAAAAAAGTTATGAGGCCAAATATGCCTTAACCTATTAAGGGCTCATATCTCAAAAATTACACGTAGGATTAAAAAAAAGTTATTTACATTTTTTTATCAGTGTATCGAATACTATCAAATGCAGCTACAAGCAGGGCTGCACCAAAATATCGATTTTTTTGTTGAGCTGTGTAATAGATAATTTTCATTTTCATATGTAGGTATGTAAAAAAACAAACACAAAAAAGTAAAAAAATGTTTTTTATTATTACCTACTCAGTTGTTTTTTTGTTCTGAGATAAAAAATTAATTTCCGAATAATTTATTCGTAGGGAATTTATCTAAACAAAAATTTGAAAAACTAATTTTTATTCGAATAATTATCTAAATAAAAATTTATTCGAATAATGCCCAAGTCTGCTCAGGAATAGTAAAATGAAAAACTCCCTTCTATTGTTTAGTGTTTTTCAAAACTCCAAAAAATAGGGAGGATTTGAAGGTCAACGCTCTTTTTTTCTTCAACTCCCTCTTTATGTCTTTTAACTTTTCTTACACATTTTCTTACTTTCACTTTTTATTTCATCTTTGTTTTTCATTGATTTTTCTATCGAGCTCCAACATTTTTACAGTTGGCTACCCTAATGTTCGTATGTACACACATCCTAACAAATAGCCTTTCACGCCCCATTATATTTTCTTCTTTTTCTTGTGCACTTCCGTTTTTCATGTACGTGGTAGCTCTTAAACACACGCATATATACATATGTATGCATGTATGTATGTATTTATATACCTCAATTGGTGCTTCAATTGCTGTCAAACGTCTGCATAATTGTAAGTTCCTACATACTACTTACAAAAAAAAAAAAAAAAAAGAAAGCGCTCTATAAAAAAGTTGGTCCGGCCAACAAACACCATTCACATGTCCCCACATTCATAGCCAACCAACCCATTCATGTTTGTCAACTCCAATTTCTGTTAACTTCCCATGTCTTTGAGTCTTTTTGATTTTTTTTGTTGTTGTTGGATTTTTTATTGTTTTTTTTTTATTTTTTTTGTTATTGTAAATATTATTGCCGGCTTTTGTATAGCACTTAGCTACTGTCGCCGCTGTCTTTTGACTTTTTAATTTCTTTTTCATTTCATTTTTTTTTATAGTTTCATATTATTATTATCCACTTCAACGTGCTCATTATTACTTGTACATTTATGTAGGTATCCACTGTGCTGCCGGAGTGTACATATGTACATCTATAAATACATATGTACATATGCATGTAACTCCACTGGGCCATTTATTTCCATACCGTTTTGGCATAAGACACTCCCCGTGTCACCTTCACTTTATCGTCGTCCTCTTTTTTCCCTCCCGATTTGTGTTAAGAACGTGATTTGAAATGTTAATGGCAACCACAAAAAAAATCCACTTTTGCACCTTTTCCGTATGTAAATGTTGTGAACATGTCGCATATTGCTTGCCGTTGATGATTTGTATGTATGTTTGTGTGTTTGTCATAGCCATGGCCATTTTATATTCTTGTAAATATAGTATTTTTCGCTACGATTAAATTAAAATCGTCGTTTTTGTATTGTTTGTTAATTAATGAATGGTTTTTGTTTTTGTTTTAGGCATTTATTTGATTTTTATTTTTACAGTGTTGGATATAATTATAAACACGGTTCTCAGTCAAAACTTCTACTGCAAATTATCATATTTAAGCTTTTGTGTTCCACTACGATTCGATGACCTTCTATTCAGCCAAAGAAAGGGGTTTCTTTAATGGAGCTATGTATGTATGTATGTATATACTTTAGACCGTATCACAAAAAGAAGTTCGCCGCTAGATGTCGCCCAAATACAAATTTCTTCATATCTTCAGTATTTATAGTCCGACCTTAAGGTTTAATAATGCTCCAATGACTTTGTCTTGAGAGGCCGTTTTTTTTTGCTATGTAATCGTATTAACCCTATATGCGCCATTTGGGGTACTTTCCACCCAGTACCTACTTAGTTTCTCCGACAATAATGTACCTTTTTTATGCCAGCGTGTTAAACGTCATCAAAAATCATTAACCTTTTACGAAGGAAACATATGTACGTTTTTTTTTTGCTTTTTGTAGTCTTTTAGGTTCTTTTTACAAAGATTTTTTCTGAAGAGACCGCTAGTAAAATTTTATGGCGAATAATTTTCTAGATTTTTATCCTCTAGCAACTTTAGAAATGCTATTTTTTCCGACTTTCTACAAAAGAGGTCAACATAACCTTTCCAGAAGAACCTAACCGGTCCAGAAGTTTTCCGTAATCCACTAAATACTTAATTTAATTACTTTTGTATTATATTATGTACCTTAATTTAATTTAAATTTTTTTTTTAGAAAAATTTAAAATTTTTTTAGAAAAATTTAAAATTTTTTCTTTGTTATTTGCCAATTTCGCTCAACACTGTACTATTAAATATTATATTTCTTAATTTCAACTTCATATATCACAATTATGATCAACTTTCGGTTGTGTCACAAGCGTTCAAAACTTCCGGTAATCGTGTTGGACAACACACACCAGACCACCAACCAAAAGCCAACCAAACCAGTCACTTGTGTAGTTGCCGCCTGGCCATGGCGTGAGTAAGCAAGCGAACAGAAAGCAAAAGCCGCGGAAGTCAAGGAAGCCGGCCATTTGCGGTTGCTGAAACCCTTAACACCACACACAACACATCATCGCTGTATTTTTACTCAATTTTTTTCAAAATCTTTTATATTTTTTATTTTGCATAATATTTTTTTTTAAACTTGTTGTTATTACGTTAGCTGTCAGCATTGTCATTGTCGCTATCGCATCATTTACATATTCTCCATATTAAATTTATTTATGTATGTGATTTTGCCCATCGCTGTGCTAATTTATTTTCTTGTTCTTCTTCTTCCTCTATTTGTCAACATGTTAATTTTGCTGTTGTGTTTTTTTTTTTTATCTTTGTTTCTTTATTTTGTTGTCACTAATTTTCTTAGAGACATCTGATAGGCATTGAAGCACAGACATATTTTTCATACAAACATACTTAAATATTTACACACGCTCTAACTAATTTCTAATATTTAGCAATTTGTCAGTTAATTAACATGCTTTTAGCAGAAAGATGACATTTGATAAAAAGTACAAACACAACCGAGTTGTTTGTGTAGCGTCGAGTGTACGTAATTGGTGAGTGGGTTCGTGGTATTTGAAATGAACAACTTAACTTTCAGCGCTGCTAGCACACAGGTACATTTGTATATTTTTTTAACATTAAAACGTATATTAAGTAACTAATTACATTCGTTCAGTTAAAGATTTAATTGCATCGATTGTTTCCATTGGATTAATCGAATTAAAATATTAACTGTAAATTGCTTGATAAAAAAGAAAAGAAACCATTAACACTAAAGTAATCGCTTTTTTACCATCGAATTTGTTTATGAGCACATACAAAGATTTTATCTTATAACAAGACATAACCAGGGCTCACTAAGCGTGGCTGTAGCAAGCCATCAGATGATTTTTTGTTTTCTTCCCTGCGATTAGCTGCGAGCAAGTAACAGATCACATCATTGTCCCAACCCTAGGAACCGTATATTTATGATTGACAAAGTAACACAACATTATGCTGAACAAGCAGTTCCTGCTGGGATGCCACCGCAGGGGCCATCCTAATAGCCACCTGCTAGAACCGGAACCGCCTCCCCGGCACATCAGAAGACATCTTCTCGACCTCATTCCAGAGGTTGAAAAATACATAAAACAACCATTAGACCCAACGACATACAGGCAGGCCTTAAAGGAAATACAGACCGACACCATTACCACATTCGTTTCAGTCCGTCCGTCATGCAGAATATTGAGAGACCAACCACCCCCCATAGCAGAAGAAGAATTGGAGCTGCCGAGGGAAACACGCGTCACCCTAGCGCAATTACGATCAGGCTTTTCCAGCCGCCTCATATAGGTCCAGGATTGACCACGACATACCTAATACATGGCCTGCATGTGGAGAGACGCCGCATGACACACAGCATCTCTTCTCACGTCCACTCAAACCAACTCACCTAAACCCCCTGTCCCTATGGACTAGCCCAAAAAACGCTGCCCTATTCCTGGGCCATCTGTTGAGTGAGACTGACGACGATCTATAAGCCTATCGTGCCGGCTAAGCAGGGCTTAGTTCTGCTATAACAACAACAACAACATTGACACTGGAAAAATTGGGATTAGCTTTACGAGTTCAAAGTCCTCTGTGTCTATATCTTTTTTGTTGTTGGTTTTCCAGACAGGTTAGGAATACGATGTATTGTGGAACGATTTACCGTTAACTCTTGTCAATTTTGATTTGGTTATAAACCGATTCCTGTGATGTGCCATCTTCACATTTCTATTGAATACCCCAAGTGCCATCTCATCTGATTTTGACATCGTCCATGCTCCTGCGCCGTACATGAGAAATGATAAGCGTCTCGTAGGGCGTGATTTTTGTTCGTCGAGAGAGGAATTTACCTTTCAATTGCCTAAGTAATTAATCCAAATTAGCACTTATTGGCAAGACTGTTTGTTCATTGGACTTTCGTGCTGACTCACTATTAGCCTGCTCGGCCTATGATCTATTTAATATGCTTCTTTCTTTGTGACGTTAAAAGCGAGCTTTCCAGAACTATTCTACCTCCTTAACCAAAACAGCCCTGTGAAGTTGGCACATCCAAATGCGATTTTTTTTGTAAAAACTATGTAAATCGTTTGCTCATCGTTTGCTCAGGTTTGCTCAGAAAATAGTTTCGTTTGCTCAGGTTTTGTTCAAAAGATATTGCGAAAAAAAAATTTTTGCACTTTTTTTTGCACAGCCAAATGCGCATTTTCTCGAAGGAATACGTAGATACGTACGATTTTTTTGGCAAAATCGTTTGCTCATCGTTAGCTTAAGATAATACAGGAAAAATTTTCTTATTCGCATTTTTATATAAAAAGTTATTCAAAAAACAAATTTTTTTGGGATCAGCACTTTTCCCCAAAAAACCGAAAAAAAAATAATTTTTTTGGCTAAATCGTTTGCTCATCATTAATTAAGAATAAATCAAGAGGAATTTTTGTTTTCAGATTCTTATTTTTGAAGTTATGGGAAAATGAAATTTTTCGGTATTGCTCAATAGGTGTTTTTTTGAAATAATAAGTAGGTACGTAGGATTTTTTTTCATCTTTTTAGCTAAATCGTTTGCTCATCTTTAGCTTAAGATTATTCAAGAAGAAATTCTGTTTTCCCATTTTTACATAAAAAGTTATTGCGAAAAAAAATTTCGGGATGAGCATCCCGAAAATAAATAATCACAAAACATAATTTTTTTTTGGCTATATCGTTTGCTCATCGTTAGTTTAGCTTCGCTTAGCGAGAAATTTCCTTCTGCTATTATTACTCAAAAAGTTATTGAAAAAAAAAATAATCTCGGGATTGGTACTATTAAATGAAAAATCGAAAACAAAAACAATATTTTTTTGGCTAAATCGTTTGCTCATCATTAGTTGAGAATAAATAAAGCGGAATTTTCTTTTCCGATGCGTTTTTTTTTTAAGTTATTGCAAAATGAAATTTACGGTGAGACGTTGGCACTGTAAAATATGAATTTTTGCGTAGAAATACATAATTACGTACGACTTTTTTGGCTAAATCGTTTGCTCATCGTTAACTGAGGATATTTCAGGAAGAAATCGTTTGCTCATCATTAGGTAAAGATATTTCAGAAACAAATTTCATTTTCCTATGATTTTATTCAAAGTTATTGCAAAATAAAATATTTCGGGATGCTGTACATATACATACATACGTATATACATACATATATGTATATACATATTTTTCTATGTTTATTAGATGTTATTTTCCAAATTTTCATGTTTTATTTTGAACGTAATTTTATATATGTAAATAAACATATCGCACCCTAAATCATAAAGTGACACAACTCAAAATTCCAAAATTTTCAGGAGAGTCAAAAAACTTTTTTTCTTTACACGCAATCGTATAGCATAAGCGCACGTATAATGGTTATTTTTCGGTCAAAAGAGACAGTTATTGAAAATTTTTTTGGCAATCGCTAGAGATATGTTCTATGTACCAGTTTAGGAAAAAAGAATCGATTTCAAGAAATTTTGAGTTGTGTCACTTTATGATTTAGGGTGCGATATGTTTATTTACATATATAAAATTACGATGAGTGTCAAGTTAGCGAGGCACCCCTGGCAGATCGGATCGGGAGGGGGTGCATAATTAGTCCCTATTTAATCACTAATTAATCCCGCAAAAATTGATTTTTTCACTCCACTGCTTCCCTGTAAAAACCGTCTTAGACATGAGATATCGGAATCGGGTTTGTGGCTGAATTAGTCACTAATTAATCACTAATTAATCCCGAAAAATAAATTTTTTTGCTCAAAAATTTTTGGAGTTTTTTACCAAAGTATGTCTGTGTCAAGTTAGCGAGGCACCCTAATAAAATTTTGAGATATCGAAATCGGACTTGTGGCAAAATTAGTCACTAATTAATCACTAATTAATCCCGC
Source organism: Urophora cardui (assembly GCA_960531455.1). Classification (NCBI taxonomy): domain Eukaryota; kingdom Metazoa; phylum Arthropoda; class Insecta; order Diptera; family Tephritidae; genus Urophora; species Urophora cardui. Next base: position 131,936,464 of record OY482672.1, read on the forward strand.
AAAAATTAATTTTTTCCCTCAAATATTTATGGATTTTTTGTACCCAAGTATATCCATGTCACCTTAGCGAAACACCCTAATGAAATTTTGTGATATCGAAATCGGACTTGCGGCATAATTTGTTCCTAATTAATCCCTAATTAATGACACAAAAATTAATTTTTTCCCTCAACTGCTTCTCGGAATTTTGGGGTGCCTCGCTAACTTGACATGTCAACTTAGCGAGGCACCCTATAAACACGTCTTAGACATAAGATATCGAAATCGGACTTGTGGCTAAATTACTCCCTAATTAATCATTAAACAATGACGCAAAAATTAATTTTTTCCCTGAAAATTTTTTGGTTTTTTTGTAACCAAGTATGTCCGTGTCAAGTTAGCGAGGCACCCTAATAAAATTTTGAGATATCGAAATCGGACTTGCGGCAAAATTAGTCACTAATTAATCACTAATTAATCCCGCAAAAATTATGCCGCAAGTCCGATTTCGATATCACAAAATTTCATTAGGGTGTTTCGCTAAGGTGACATGGATATACTTGAGTACAAAAAATCCATAAATATTTGAGGGAAAAATTTATTTTTGCGGGATTAATTAGTGACTAATTTTGCCACAAGTCCGATTTCGATATCTCAAAATTTCATTAGGGTGTTTCGCTAAGGTGACATGGATATACTTGGGTACAAAAAATCCATAAATATTTGAGGGAAAAAATTAATTTTTGCGGGATTAAATAGTGATTAATTAGTGACTAATTTTGCCGCAAGTCCGATTTCGATATCTCAAAATTTTATTAGGGTGCCTCGCTAACTTGACACGGACATACTTGGTTACAAAAAAACCAAAAAATTTTCAGGGAAAAAATTAATTTTTGCGTCATTGTTTAGGGATTAATTAGGGATTAATTTAGCCACAAGTCCGATTTCGATATCTCATGTCTAAGACGAGTTTATAGGGTGCCTCGCTAAGTTGACATGTCAAGTTAGCGAGGCACCACAAAATTCCGAGAAGCAGTTGAGGGAAAAAATTAATTTTTGTGTCATTAATTAGGGATTAATTAGGAACAAATTATGCCGCAAGTCCGATTTCGATATCACAAAATTTCATTAGGGTGTTTCGCTAAGGTGACATGGATATACTTGGGTACAAAAAATCCATAAATATTTGAGGGAAAAAATTAATTTTTGCGGGATTAATTAGTGATAAATTAGTGACTAATTTTGGCGCAAGTCCGATTTCGATATCTGAAAATTTTATTAGGGTGCCTCGCTAACTTGACACGGACATACTTGGTTACAAAAAAACCAAAAAATTTTCAGGGAAAAAATTAATTTTTGCGTCATTGTTTAGGGATTAATTAGGGATTAATTTAGCCACAAGTCCGATTTCGATATCTTATGTCTAAGACGTGTTTATAGGGTACCTCGCTAAGTTGACATGTCAAGTTAGCGAGGCACCCCAAAATTCCGAGAAGCAGTTGAGGGAAAAAATTAATTTTTGTGTCATTAATTAGGGATTAATTAGGTACAAATTATGCCACAAGTCCGATTTCGATATCACAAAATTTCATTAGGGTGTTTCGCTAAGGTGACATGGATATACTTGGGTACAAAAAATCCATAAATATTTGAGGGAAAAAATTAATTTTTGCGGGATTAATTAGTGATTAATTAGTGACTAATTTTGCCGCAAGTCCGATTTCGATATCTCAAAATTTTATTAGGGTGCCTCGCTAACTTGACACGGACATACTTGGTTACAAAAAAACCAAAAAATTTTCAGGGAAAAAATTAATTTTTGCGTCATTGTTTAGGGATTAATTAGGGATTAATTTAGCCACAAGTCCGATTTCGATATCTTATGTCTAAGACGTGTTTATAGGGTACCTCGCTAAGTTGACATGTCAAGTTAGCGAGGCACCCCAAAATTCCGAGAAGCAGTTGAGGGAAAAAATTAATTTTTGTGTCATTAATTAGGGATTAATTAGGTACAAATTATGACACAAGTCCGATTTCGATATCACAAAATTTCATTAGGGTGTTTCGCTAAGGTGACATGGATATACTTGGGTACAAAAAATCCATAAATATTTGAGGGAAAAAATTAATTTTTGCGGGATTAATTAGTGATAAATTAGTGACTAATTTTGGCGCAAGTCCGATTTCGATATCTCAAAATTTTATTAGGGTGCCTCGCTAACTTGACACGGACATACTTGGTTACAAAAAAACCAAAAAATTTTCAGGGAAAAAATTTATTTTTGCGTCATTGTTTAGGGATTAATTAGGGATTAATTTAGCCAAAAGTCCGATTTCGATATCTCATGTCTAAGACGAGTTTATAGGGTGCCTCGCTAAGTTGACATGTCAAGTTAGCGAGGCACCCCAAAATTCCGAGAAGCAGTTGAGGGAAAAAATTAATTTTTGTGTCATTAATTAGGGATTAATTAGGTACAAATTATGCCACAAGTACGATTTCGATATCACAAAATTTCATTAGGGTGTTTCGCTAAGGTGACATGGATATACTTGGGTACAAAAAATCCATAAATATTTGAGGGAAAAAATTAATTTTTGCGGGATTAATTAGTGATTAATTAGTGACTAATTTTGCCGCAAGTCCGATTTCGATATCTCAAAATTTTATTAGGGTGCCTCGCTAACTTGGCACGGACATACTTGGTTACAAAAAAAACCAAAAAATTTTCAGGGAAAAAATTTATTTTTGCGTCATTGTTTAGGGATTAATTAGGGATTAATTTAGCCACAAGTCCGATTTCGATATCTTATGTCTAAGACGTGTTTATAGGGTGCCTCGCTAAGTTGACATGTCAAGTTAGCGAGGCACCCCAAAATTCCGAGAAGCAGTTGAGGGAAAAAATTAATTTTTGTGTCATTAATTAGGGATTAATTAGGTACAAATTATGCCGCAAGTCCGATTTCGATATCACAAAATTTCATTAGGGTGTTTCGCTAAGGTGACATGGATATACTTGGGTACAAAAAATCCATAAATATTTGAGGGAAAAAATTAATTTTTGCGGGATTAATTAGTGATTAATTAGTGACTAATTTTGCCACAAGTCCGATTTCGATATCTCAAAATTTTATTAGGGTGCCTCGCTAACTTGACACAGACATACTTTGGTAAAAAACTCCAAAAATTTTTGAGCAAAAAAATTAATTTTTGCGGGATTAATTAGTGATTAATTAGTGACTAATTCAGCCACAAACCCGATTCCGATATCTCATGTCTAAGACGGTTTTACAGGGTGCCTCGCTAACTTGATATCAAGTTAGCGAGGCACCCCAAAATTCCGGGAAGTAGTGGAGTGAAAAAATCAATTTTTGCGGGATTAATTAGTGATTAAATAGGGACTAATTATGCACCCCCTCCCGATCCGATCTGCCAGGGGTGCCTCGCTAACTTGACACTCATAAAATTACGTTCAAAATAAAACATGAAAATTTGGAAAATGGCATCTAATAAACATAGAAAAATATGTATATACATATATGTATATACGTATGTATGTATATGTACATATGTAAATGTACATATGTACACAGACATACATATGTACATACATATATTAAATTTCATTTCATTTATTTCTCACCAAAAATTCAAAATATAGTACATTAAATACCACAGCAAAAAAGTATTAAAAATTGAAGTGCCTAACTTATGAACATACATAAGTATGTATATACTAGCTATATTTAACATACATATATGTATACTACCTATATTTAATTTTAATTTAACAAACCAAAGATAAATGAGCATAAATATAAAAGAATTGCATATATGTACATACATATGTATGCATCTATGTTGTGAATGTATGTAAGTATGTACAATAAATAAATCCTCGTATTTTGCATGAATTTTTTAAATCTAACTTTTTTTGCTCCTTACCACGCCTGAAATAACTATGTATTAGTAAGCCATTTGGAAAAAAAAAATTTTATGTAAATATTAGAAAAGCAAATTTTACATCGAAATATCTTGAGCAAACGGTAAGTAAACGTTTTAACAAAAAAAAAAAATTTTTTCGGTGTCTCGTTTAGGTGCGCTGAGGCTTTTTTTTTTGCAATACCCTTTTTTGGAAAACTGTGAATAAGAAAGATCTTCCTGAAATATCTGGTGCTAACAATGAGCAAACGATTTAGCCAACAATTCGTACGTAATTACGTATTCCACCGCGGAAAATTCGCATTTGGCTGTTCCAAGGCCACATCGAAATTTTCGTTTTGCAATAACTTTGAAAACAATAATCGGAAAACGAAATTTCTTACTTAGTGATTCTGAACTAATGATGAGCAAACGATTTCGCCAAAAAAAAATTAATTTTTGTTAAATTTTTTTCGGGATGCTGATCCCGAAATATTTTATTTTGCAATAACTTTGAATAAAATCATAGGAAAATGAAATTTGTTTCTGAAATATCTTTACCTAATGATGAGCAAACGATTTAGCCAGAAATTCGTTTGTAGTTACGTATTATTTTGCGAAAATTCATATTTTACATGGCAACGTCGCAGCGTAAATTTCATTTTGCTATAACTCTGAAAAAAAAAGCATTGAACAATTAAATTTCTTACTGAATTATTATGAACTAATGATGAGCAAACGATTTAGCCAAAAAAAAAATTTTTTTTGCAGATTTTTCATTTTTTGGCACTATTCCCGAAATTTTTTATTTTTTCAATAACCTTTAGATTACACTGGCCGACAAGTTTTTGTTACGGAAATAAAATTCTACTTTTCTAAAGGATTTCGGTGCGCTGAATCCGAATCTGAAGTCAGATTTTCTGTAATACGTACAGTTTTTTAGATATTCATGCCCAAAGAGGCGAAAAACGCGTTTTTTGGCTATATTCACTGCTCAATATCTTTTAAATTACTTACTTATTTTAAAAATTGCTTAAAGCTATTGAAAACGCTGACATTTCTCTTGAAGAAACCGTTTTAATATTTCAGATATCTTTCTTGTAACTTGCAATATTGCATATTAAGCTTCATTAGTTTTGCAATATTTTCTCCATACAAATATAATTAAAAATTTTGAAGCACGCTTTTAGGCAGTTTATTATATCATGGACGTATGTAAGTGGCTTCGTAAACAAAATTATTCTTCTAAGCAACTACAAAATTTGATTGCGCCTATAACATACTACAAAAGCTGCCGTTGTTTTCGACGAAAAAACATATATTACTATATACCTAAATTAGATATCCGAAAAATTAAAACTTTGTCTTCAAGAGAAATGACCGAGCTTTCAATAGCTTTAATCAATTTTTAAAATAAGTAAGTAATTTAAAAGATATTGAGGAGTGAATGTAGCCAAAAATCGCGTTTTTCGCCTCTTTGGGCATGAATATCTAAAAAACTGTACGTATTACAGAAAATCTGACTTCAGACTTGGATTCAGCGCACCGAAATCCTTTAGAAAAGTAGAATTTTATTTCTGTAACAAAAATCTGTTGAAATTTTGTCGACCAGTGTTATTGATAGCAGAAGGAAATTTCTTCCTAAGCGAATCTAAACTAACGATGAGCAAACGATTTAGCAAAAAAAATATTATTTTTTTTTTTTCGAAATCCCGAAATTTTTTTTTTTGCAATAATTTTGTTTTTAAAATTTTAAAAATTAAATTTCTTCCTGAAATATCCTCAGTTAACGATGAGCAAACGATTTAGCCAAGAAAGTCGTACGTAATTATGTATTTCTACGCAAAAATTCATATTTTACAGTGCCAACGTCTCACCGTAAATTTCATTTTGCAATAACTTAAAAAAAAACGCATCGGAAAAGAAAATTCCGCTTTATTTATTCTCAACTAATGATGAGCAAACGATTTAGCCAAAAAAATATTGTTTTTGTTTTCGATTATTCATTTAATAGTACCAATCCCGAGATTATTTTTTTTTTTCAATAACTTTTTGAGGAATAATAGCAGAAGGAAATTTCTTGCTAAGCGAAGCTAAACTAACGATGAGCAAACGATATAGCCAAAAAAAAATTATGTTTTGTGATTATTTATTTTCGGGATGCTCATCCCGAAATTTTTTTTTCGCAATAACTTTTTATGTAAAAATGGGAAAACAGAATTTCTTCTTGAATAATCTTAAGCTAAAGATGAGCAAACGATTTAGCTAAAAAGATGAAAAAAAATCCTACGTACCTACTTATTATTTCAAAAAAAAACACCTATTGAGCAATACCGAAAAATTTCATTTTCCCATAACTTCAAAAATAAGATTAGGAAAAAAAAAATTCGTGTTGATTTATTCTTAATTAATGATGAGCAAACGATTTAGCCAAAAAAATTATTTTTTTTCGGTTTTTTTGGGGAAAAGTGCTGATCCCGAAAAAATTTGTTTTTTGAATAACTTTTTATATAAAAATGCGAATAAGAAATTTTTCCTTTATTATCTTAAGCTAACGATGAGCAAACGATTTAGCCAAAAAAATCGTACGTATCTACGTATTCCTTCGAGAAAATGCGCATTTGGCTGTGCAAAAAAAAGTGCAAAAAATTTTTTTTCGCAATAACTTTTGAACAAAACCTGAGCAAACGAAACTATTTTCTGAGCAAACATGAGCAAACGATGAGCAAACGATTTACATAGTTTTTACAAAAAAAATCGCATTTGGATGTGCCAACTTCACAGGGCTAACCAAAACTTAAAGATATTCTGGCCAAGGTTATACAAAATCTCATTATCATAAGGAATGATGGCCGTGCAATGTGGTCAACATTTAGCTGTTCTTAATTATCATATACTGTCACTCACGCACAGGTATCTACATAGTTTATATTTATTTATTCTATCAACGCGATCCTTTTGAATTCCAGTACATCTCTTAAATTCTAACAGACAATCAACTTCATGCAAATTCCTTGCCGAAATTAAATCCAGAGAAAAGATTGCACCAAAATAATGTTCGATAGAGTCTACAAATACACAAATATATATATGTATGCTAGTTGAATCTGTAAACATTGATGCAACGTTGGCCCCAAATTCTAGTTATCAGATAACTGGGTCAATGCAGAGACAAGAAGCTGAGTAACCAGCAGCAGCTTCCCCGAAAATATTTGTAGCAGCACTAACATTCGTTTATAATTGTTGGCCAACAAAAACATAAAAATATGCAAGAGAGAGAAATCGAATATGAATGCATAAGAAATGCCAAAGTAAATATTCTGCATTAATAATAATAAATTAGAAAAAAACTACATATAGGTACATTAATTTGTATGCAGTAAAATATTAAATACCAAACAAATTATTTACATATACATTTAGTAAAAACGTAAATTAAAATGGCAAATCTCTGCTGTACGCATATCCTTGACTTGCACAAAATGTTCTTTGGTTGCGGCTTAAAACATGCACGTGGCATACATAACAACCCTACGAGTACAACCAAGTGCATACAAAAATACATGTGCGTATATATGTAGATATCTGACACCAGGGACGTTCTCGTAGCCTTGTAAAATGCGTAGGCAGTCATGGTACGAGACAAGTGTAACAGTGTTGCCACCAATTCATATTCATTCAGTCTGTTTTGCGTCAAGTGTCTGGGTTTCTTAAGTCCTTCAATGACTTTTTAAGTGTAGAAGCATATACATATGTAGGTATGTATGTACGCATGAATATAATATATGTACGCATATATTTTGTTATGTACCTACATATTTTGGTTAAAATATTTTTTAAACAGCTGGCAACTCTTTTTTAATATCATACAAATATCATGTTTTTTTTTTACTTACTTCCGGTGGATCCCAAACACATTCGCCCGTTGTTAAGTTGGCATACATATGCTCCTTGGTGCGTGGCTCAATAATTTCCACCCATTCTATTCTGTAGATTTGGAAAGTGAGGTGGAAAGAGAGAAAGAAAAACACAAGAAATATACATTAAAAGGATGATCATAAAAATTACATACATATACCTAAGTACATAAATAAAAAAAGGATTACTTAGGTAGCATAAATTTCAAAAATATCTAGCCACTTTTGCGCTTCTTCCTTTGCACCATTGTCGATCGGTTGATCGGTGATGCAGAAGAAACCCTTACAGTGGAACACAGCTGCCAAGCATTCCACTAATCTGCTCTGCAGTTTATGAGCATTCAATTTGGGAAAAGGGTCTATTTCAGTAGATAAATAAAAAAGCATGTGCGACGGTTTGTACATATGTATGTATGTTGGCATCTTATGTAATATATTCGCTTTTAATGCATGCATTAGTTTGTGCATAGATACAGACATACATATTTATGTAGGTATGTAGGTACGTACATACGCAAGTAGAACAGCTGAAAATTTCTTAGGAAACCCCTTAATTAATAAAAATCTACAAACAATAACAAAGGGCAGCGCTACGGCAATAAATAAATACAGCCATACATATCTACATACAAATTTACATACTTATGAAGATTTCACATGCGTGAGCCCTCTGCCTAGTGAAATCCGCTTGTAATTTACGAACTTCTCACACTGAGGGGTGCAGCACAGCCTCCGAATGGATGATAATAAAATGTATTACAATACCGATTTACATACATACAATATGTATATGTACATATGTACATATGTACTATGTACATTAGAGTGTTTCCATTTTGCGTGACAGTCTTAATTAAAAATTAAAGCTTTTTTGTATAAGAAGTGTGCTTTTTGTTGTATGAAAATTGGATATCGGAATGAACTTAATTTTCTATATCTAAGAAGTTTTTTAAGTACCTAGAACTGAAAAAATATCGCATGAAGCACCACAATGTGCCTACATATTATGTATGTTCATACATATATCCCATAAATTGCCTTCTTAGCTTTTAGTTCAAGTGGGCATATTTCCCACCCCAAAATTACTTACTTTCTCTCTCTCGTGCAAGCACACACACTCACATCTTTAGTTCTCAGCCGCCATTCATACCACCGTTGAATTCATTCATTACTTCTTAGGCGGTGTACATACCTACCTATGTACATACAAACATATAGGGCCGGTTTCACCAACGTGACTAAGGCTAAAACTAAGATTTGACTTAGTTTAGCCCAGATTTGGGGCTAACTTACTTTTGGGTTTCACCAAATAGTCTAAGAAAATATGGCGAATACTGGGTTTTTTGGTTGTTTTGGTTGCTGTATTTGCTCATTTTTTTGTCATATTCGCTCTTTTGGTAGTTGAATTTGCTAAAGCGACTCAAATTCTTAGTTTCGTTTTAGTCAAGACAAAAGCTGACTAACTTGAGACTTAGCTTAGTTGGATGGTGAAACTGAAAACGTAAAAAAAACGGCTTAACTAATGCCGTTTTCTTTTCTCGAAAAAATGTTGCCCTGTTTGATTTTCTTAGCCATTTTGTAAGCTTGTGTGGTGATTTCAACGAATATTGTCCTCTGACTAAGTAAGAGGGCACCATTAACTACAAATTCAGCCATTTTATAGAAAGTCATGTTACGTAATTTGATAATTGAGATATTAAAGGGCAACATTTTTTGTCAGAAAAGAAAACGCCATAAGTTGAGACCGGTTGGTGAAACCGGGCCATAGTTTTACACACAGACGTATGTATGTACCTATGTGATTTATGGGAAATCTATTAAATATTCGCCGCTATGCCGCATAACTACCTACATACATATGTACATATAAAATTACTTATTGTTTCACATTACAATTAAAGTAGTCATGATTTTTCATTTCCTTTTTCTTCGTGCTTTATTTTTGTGCCAAATCCTTACCGCCCGTCCTCAGAACTCGCGGAAATTTCCCATCTTCGCCATCGTCTGTAACAACCCGGTTTGCTTGTTGTTGCTTTTTCTATGTCAAAGCACACACCCTTATTTTCTATCGCCACTATCTCTTTCCCTTTATATATGTACTCGCTCCTTTTTGTAAGAATTCTCTTATGATTTCTTTGGGATTTACTTTCTTATTCGTTTACTATGTGCATTTTTGGCTTTCCTTGCTCACTTTTTTATTAGTGCTTTTAAAAAGCTTCTATAGGCGCATTTCTGTCGTACCCAAGTATGAAAAGAATACTCGCTTATTATTATTATTTTATTATATTATTATATTATTTTATATTAAAAAATAGTCCAGTTGGTGTTGTTGCTTTGAAGGTAAATTGATGAATAAGCGAGTATTCTTTTCATACTTGGGTACGACAGAAATGCGCCTTATGTACATATTTCATATGATTTCCTTGCCTTTCTCTCCCTTTCATTAATTTTTTTCAGTTTTTAAGTATTTGGTATTAGTAGTGGCTATAAATTTTCTTACTTCAGTAATTATTTTGAAAAATTTATTTTAGAAGACATTCCATGTTGTGTTTAGGAACTGTGCCATAGAGAATACAAATCATTTTGAATCACTCCTCACTTTTGGGGAGTTGCCTTTTTGCCCCTAACCAAAATACAACAATAAAAACGACAACGCTTTGTGCTGAAAGAAACAATTCGCAACCAGTGATGCCGTTTTGATACAATCGTATCAAATGTGATACTTTTTTAAGCCCAAGATACGTAGATACTTTTTATTTTGACGTAGAACAAATTTGATACCTTTTTAATCAGCATCAAATAATTTTGATACGATTTAATCAAAATCAAAGAATATTAACCTATTATTTTTCATTTTTAAGATTTTCTAAAAATTGTAACTGGTGCAGTGGGTAGAGTGCTCGCCTGCTATGCCAGAGGTCTCGGGTTCAAACCACGGTCCGAGCAAAACACCAAAAAATTTTTCTAATTAGTAAAAATCCAATTATTGGATTTTTAAGAGCAGCGGTCACCTCTCGGCAGTGGGCGGCATACCCTCCCAGTGTATTTCTGCCATGAAAAAGCTTCTCAGAAAAAATGCATTCGCCGTTCGGAGCCGGCATAAAACTGTAGGTCCACCCAATTAGTAGGAAAAACAAAAAGGAGCACACCTCGAATTGGGAGAGAAGCTCGGCCATAAAACTTGTCAGAGTTATAATAGCGCCATTGTATTATTATTATAAAAATTGTAACAACCTGTGTTTGCCGCGAAAAATATGTATTGTGAAAGTCTTGAAAATACCAAAAATGGGCAACATTTTATCAAACTGTAAAGTAGGCATCACTACCCATGGCAGGCATGAGCAAAGAGCGTTATGTTTTATGTTAACCATTATTTTAATAGCCTTTATGATTTTCTTGAATTAAATTGAATTCGAAAAATCTAAAATGATACCTACCCAATAAACACAACGCATTTGCCTCGAATTCGAGACGAGTTCGCTTCTCTGATTATATTATCGCGGCGATAGTTCGCGACGATAGATCGGCGAATCCGAATTCCCAGGTGAGTCACCTCTCATTAGCGATTCGCGCATTTTTATGTTTTCGGATCGTTGGCAATTCGAGATTTGGGATCATTGGCGAATACATTCTAGAAAATCTTCTTCTGCGAATCCGCCTCGAATTCCCCACGATATCATCCGAACTTTTAAATTTCTCGAGTGCAGTTTTAAAGAGTAAATTAAAGCCCAACAGGGAATTTCTTCGTGTAAAGCAAGATCCAACAAAATTAATAAATGCTATTGCGATAATTGATTTTTCTCGAGTCCATCTCGAACTCGATACGAATCCGAAAAATAACATTCACCTCCGCGAACTCATCTCGAGGTTGCCACGATACCATCCTCGCTTTTGTGTTTATTGGGGAACTATTCATTATCTTTATATTTTTATATTGGTAAATGTAATCAAATAAAAATAGGTAAAAAAACTTTTTAAGTTAAACGGTTTTATGTTATACATACATTGCAATGTTTAAGATAAATGTACTAAAAACCAAAAATAATAAAATAGATACAGTCGTGGGAATTATAAACATTTGCATAGACTAGAATAAAATAAAACCGGGGGGCACGTCAATTGTCTACAAATTATCGACTTAATGTGCGATAGAAGAATCGTTTAATTCGTCGTTAGGCAGTTGGCCCGCAGACGGTGAGGAAATTACTTACTATTTTCTTTCTCATGGAAATTCCAATAGTTATACACTCCATGTTAATAAAAGAGATGTTTCAACTAGTTTATCGTTGGACATTCACACGAGGAATCGTTTCACTGCTCGTAGTTTGTCTTTAACCGACAAAACATATGATAAAAGTACTACTCGCTCACCACTATGAAACCCTAAAACTTGCTTATAATCGAGCTTGCTAGCTTTTTCCACATTCTAGCCCTACTTATCACACGTCCATCGTTGTCGGTTGAACAACTGCCTAATTATACTCGTAGTGTAACATTACAAAACAAACATTTTAATCAACGATTGTAGACAATTGACGTGCCCCACGGTTTTATTTTATTCTAGTCTATGCAAATGTTTATAATTCCCACGACTGTATCTATTTTATTATTTTTTGGTTTTTAGTACATTTATCTTAAACATTGCAATGTATGTATAACATAAAACCGTTTAACTTAAAAAGTTTTTTTACCTATTTTTATTTTCTAGTTTTTAGTTTTTATTTCGCATTCTGTTTAATTCATTTAGTGCTTCATTATTGCAAGGTTTCTTGCCCGTTAGTTTATTGCAGTCCAACGCCTCTATACGTAGTCCCTGCAAAGTTCTTACTCTACTAAGAGCCACGTAGGCTTGACCTTCTTCAAACAGTTAATTAGGATTTTCAGTTTTAATTACCCCGATCTCTGCTCCACCTAGCGGAATTTTTTTTTAAGAAAATATTTCTTTTCAAGGTAGTAATACATGTTCCGAATTTCAGCCAAATCGGACCATAAATGCGATTTTTGTAAATATAGCGACCCACGCGCCACCTATCGGAAGTTTTTTTTTTAGGAAAATATTTCCTTTCAAGGTAGTAATACATGTTCCGAATTTCAGCCAAATCGGAGCATAAATGCGATTTTTGTAAATATAGCGACCCACGCGCCACCTAGCGGAATTTTTTTTTTAAGAAAATATTTCTTTTCAAGGTAGTAATACATGTTCCGAATTTCAGCCAAATCGGACCATAAATGCGATTTTTGTAAATATAGCGACCCACGCGCCACCTAGCGGACTTTTTTTTAAGGAAAATATTTCTTTTCAAGGTAGTAATACATGTTCCGAATTTCAGCCAAATCGGACCATAAATGCGATTTTTGTAAATATAGCGACCCACGCGCCACCTATCGGAATTTTTTTTCATAATATTGCATTGTCATCGGGTTATACATGCGTACAAAATTTCAGATTAATCGGTTGACAGGAAGAGGGTGAAATTTGAATTACTAAATTTGACCCAAGAATAAATAATAAATAATAAATAAAACAAACGGGGTGAGCTAAATAAAACCGTTTAATAAAAACGATGTCACGTTAAAAACACGAAAGCAGCTTATTTTATTAATTTTTTTTTCAAAAATTTTTCAGTGATACGAAAAAAAAAATTGCCGTATCAATTTGTTATACGGGTTAAAAGCCCAAAAAGAGCTTTTTTTGATTAATTTAAGTTTTTTTTCCAAAAAATTTTCGGTGATACGAAAAAAACAATGAAAGTATCAATTTTTGATACCAAATTTTTTGAGGCTGCGGCAACACTGTTCGCAATGCGAAAATTCTACCACATTTAAAATTGTCGTTAGTATTTGGTGTAAATTGCGTGCGTACGTTAAATTGCAGCACACACCTCTAATGTATTTCTACCACTGCAGCCCCCTCCTTTTTCCAATACACCACCACCACCCATTCATTCACCACCTAACTTTTTTGGGGCAAATCGCCACCACCACCGCCCATAACAACCCTCACGCATATATGTATGTACATAAGCATACATTGTAGATACACGCACAGAAAAAGCTACATATGTATATAATGAATATATGGAGATATGCATGTATGAACCATTGATGAAATGTAATACATACATATCTGAAAAAGTTAATTGAAGATTTTCATTTTTCTTAATGTACATACATAAGTAATGCACATGTGTTCCCTGTAAAAAAGTGTGCGACGAGTCTCTAAAAAGATTTGTCCGGGAGCGCTCTCTTTCGGGTACAATTAGTCTACAATTGTTCCCAATTGTACCCGAACGGGTACATATGTATACTAATTGTAGACGAATTATACCCGAAAGGGTATCAAACGGGTACAATTAGTCGCACAAATGGATGTGTCGCATTTGCTACCTGTTCGGGTACAAAACGGGTACAATTGTGCGCTTTTGCTACCCGTTCGGGTACAAACTGGGTACAATTAGTCTCTTCATAGGACATGCTCAAACAAAAGAGAACACTTCAACCCATATAAAGAGATACAAATGGGTAGTAATCGCATGCTCCCTTGCGAGTTGTCCCGGATGTATCCCGGAGTGATCGCATTTTTTGCAGGGTTATTGCAGCTAGACATTAGTGGTATAAATATATATATACAAATAAATATAATGAACAGAAATTAGCATGCGAAAATTTTCCTTACTCCGGTACACACCTTTCACTACCGCAACTAGCACTCATTTTCTTTGCTTTTCTTTGTTTTTTTGCTCCTGCAAATGCGTTCGCCTTCGATGACTTGAACGACGACGACCGCTGTCGATTTTCTAAGGCCACCCTACGGTGACCTGTTTTACTTTGCACTTTTACTACACACACACGATTTTTTTTATAATTTTATTTTCCTTTTATTTACCTCTAATCCATTTCTGTTAACTTAATACTTCTCACTAATTATATTTTCATTTGGCTATTTTACATGAAAAAATTTTCTTTTATATACACACGCACACACAAACATATGCAGAACTGCAATTTTCCTCCGTTTTTCACTTTTTCACTACCGCCAGCGCTGGCTGCTCCTCCCATTTACAAGCATCCTTTTTTCTTCACACAATTCCACAAAAGGTTACTGCTCACTCCACAGCAGCTAATAGCGTTTCAAAGTAATAAATTAATTAAGCATTTTCACTTTTTTTTGGCAACATTTATGCAGTTTTTACATATATTACATACATATATGAGTTTTTAATAGAAAAATTTTTTCTTCAATAAATAAATTTTCGCGACTTCCGCACTTTTATTTCTTGCTTACTCGCTCGCACGCACATCAGCAAATGAAAGAGCAGGAGAAAATAAAGACGAATGTCATGTGTAGGGGATACAAAAAAAAACTCACCGAGCAGGAAGAAGAAGAAAATGACATTTGTGCGCAGGGTTGCAACAGCAGATCGAAACAGAAATTTTTCGAAATTTTTTTTCATTTGCTGTGACAAATATCGATAGCGATTTGAAGCACTGCAAAAACCTTACCTCTCATTACGTGGTGAGTTTCCGCGATTCGATCGTGGTATTCGTTATCTAGTCTCTATTTTTAACAATTTCATCGAAGATTGAATTGAAACCACTGTAGAACTGTAGGCAAGCTTTGAGATGGGATTTTGGGAAATTCACCAAAATTGGTTCCATTGACAGAAAGGGGGGGGAAACTTTCCAATAATGTCACACGCCCCCAAAAAAACGACTTCTACCGGGAGGTAGGGGAAGGGAAGGGTGTTCTGAATCAGTAAATGGGTCGGCTTTCCAATAATGCCGCACGCCCCCAAAAAAATGACTTTTACTGGATGGTAGGGGAGGGGAAGTAGGTTCTGAATTTGTTAAATTTGGGCGCCGGACGTACCTGGTTTTCCCGGAATTTGTTAAAGTTGTTAAATTTTTACCTATTTTTACACACACACACACAACTGACATAGGTACAAGGTAAGTATTTGTACAATTTTGCGAGTTGAAATGGCCGCAAAAGTACTGTAGACCGGGCCATAGATATTACGCTGAAGGGTGTACTACGTAGAAGGACATCACCGTGGCGGTAGCCACGGTTAGGTTGTATATCCGGACTTTGGTGGCGTAGCCCAGGGTTATTTTAAATAAGCGCGGCCGAAGGCCGCCAACGCAGAAAAGTGTTCTGCGCAAAAGCACTGTGTTTTTTCTTTATCTATCGAATTTATATGGAGTTACTAAACTGTAACTATAAATTCCTCGAAAACGAGGTACGTCCGGCGCCTAAATTTTACGGATTCAGAACACCCTTCCCCTCCCCTAACCCCCGGTACAAGTCGTTTTTTTGGGGGCGTGCGGCATTATTGGAAAATTTCCCCCCGTAAATTTTAGGCGCCGGACGTACCTCGTTTTCGAGGAATATATGGTTAAAGTTTAGTAACTCCATATAAATTCGATAGATAAAGAAAAAACTTTTGCGCAGAACACTTTTCTGCGTTGGCGGCCTTCGGCCGCGCTTATAAAAAATAACCCTGGGCTACGCCATCCGTCCGGACGTGTGCCCTAACCGTGGCTACCGCCACGGTGATGTCCTTCTGCGTAGTACACCCTGTGAAGTCGCTATTAGCAACATTTTTAATAAAAGTTATTTTAACGCAATATTGTAAAATTTATTAAATATATTAGTAATATACGTGTTGTGACTAAAATAAAGAGTGAAATTTGTTTTGTAAATGAGGAAATGGGGTTGTTATTGGTAAAAATTTAACAACTTTAACAAATTCCGGGAAAACTAGGTACGTCCGGCGCCTAAATTTAACTGATTCAGAACCTACTCCACCTCCCCTACAACCCAATAAAAGTCGTTTTTCTCGGGGCGTGTGACATTATTGGAAAGCCAACCCGAAAGGGGTTGCCGGCGCAGCGAAAATATGTGAAAAAAAATATTTTAAGATCGTGGTAGAGTTGTATAATAAATAATTATATCAAAGTGCACTCTTTAAAACAGATTGGGAAAGTTTTTTAAGTGATCAACGAAGGATAGCTGAAGTTAAAAGTTAGTTTTGTTTTCAAGCTCTAAAGTTTTTTAGAGCAATTCAAATGCAACTCTGTGCTGCTACTGTCCGCTATATTCACCTAAATGGGTTCCGTCATTTTTTCTTTTTCACCTAACCTTGCCTACAGGTCTACAGTGATTGAAACAAATATTTAACATACTTACCTAACTCACCAAGGTGCCAGCTTGCCCGACCGTGCTTTCAGCTACCGTTTATTCAATCTGTACATTGTAAATAAATACATTCCATAGAAAAACTTTATTAATTATATTCAAAATGTAAACAAACAGCCATAAAACTAGTTACACATACTTTTTGTTATAATTACAACACAAATCAATAACAATCAGCCGATATTGTTTCAGAATCTTTTGCTGGCCTTAGCATAAACAACATTTCATCCAAAAGCGAAGCTAAATTTTCCTCACACAAAAACCCTTTTTCTTGTTGAGAAATCTCCTCCTCGAAATCTGCACGCACAAAGTTTGCAACATATTCATTTGGGCTAACATTGCTAAATTTCTTATAATAAAATGGATCGATTTTGCGCCAATGTTTATTTTTGTTTTCCGCTTTAGAAGCCGATCCCGACAGCGACGATGATTGTGATTGCTTCTCACGCTTTTCGCGCTCTTCACTCTCTTCGTTTACTTTTAGGTTCTCTTTGTAAAGTTCGCCCAAGTAATTGATATCTTGAGAATTTAATATTGATTCAATTACCTCGTCGGAGTCTTGTAAATCATAAATTTCCTTATCTACAGTCGCTATATTTTCCGAAGGATTTTGTTTTATATAATCTGCCCCAAACCTCTTATCTGAAGTGGAGGGTTTATCATCTTTCGAGTTTGTTTTTGAAGACGACGCCGATGTACTATTAGCAGCAGCAGCAGCGCTATTTTGATGCACACTTGTCGTCGACGTGGTCGCCTCTGGCAATTCAATATCTAAACTAGTCAAATAATCATGTTGCCGCAATATTTCTTGCATTTTTTCAATGAAAAATTTCGCTTCCGCTATTACAGTCGCATCGCAATCTTCACGTAGACATTTTAGTATAACACCAAGGCAGCCACGTTCTGATAACACTGTAAATAATTTCTGATAACGTAAACTGATTTCCTTTTTAGTTAATTGAACAATTTTTCTTTTTTCTTTGGAAAATGTTACAGAGGGAAACGAACCATCGAGCATGCCCTCATCGCCCAACATTTCACAGCAATCAGTTTTTAAACATTTAATTGCCTCAACTTTAACCTCCCAATGCAGATCGTTGATGATGCTGTATGTGATGGTGGAATAAAAAATATCTTTATAACAATCGGGAATTTTGCGTAACCTTGTTAGCTTAGCAAGCGTACGTACGGCCTCTTTGCGAACGATGCCTTCAGGTTCATTGTAGATGACAGCGAAAAGGAATTCCTGTGTGCAACAAAAGTTAATAACAATTAATGGAAATAATGAATATATGTATGATGTATTTTCTTCACACCTACCGGTATATTTTCTTTACAGAGTCCACCATCAAATATGCCATTAATAGAGACCATTTCTGTCATGCATTTCAGCGCAGATGCGCGCACATATGGTTCCGTATCGTTAGTCGCCATATCGTATACAATGCGACATATCCAATTTTCGGCTAAGAATTGTTGAAATATGGGATATTCTATAAATTAAAAAGAATAGCGACTACAATTAGTTTAATTTGAAAATTCATCACAGCACCACTCCCTTACTTATATGCGATATAATAGCTATGGATAAGGCAAGCTCCAGAACGCTATCACGCACCTCCCAATTTGGATCGTGTGAACGTTTCTTAATAATTGGCGCCATTATCATCAAACCCGAACCGTTCAGATCATCCACCAATAACGCCATTGTAGGCGAGAGAAAATGTTCAAGGCACAATTGTAACAATTTGAAAGACTGCACGGAAACCTGCAGAGAACAAAAATACACAAAATAGTGTATAAAAAGTGTAACTAACTTATAATATTTCATGATTTTGCTTACCTTCACAGGCAAATCATCAGCCAACAAAAGTTGCAATACACAATTCACCAAACAAAGTGTTTCAATTGAATCACGCCATGTTATTTTAAAACGATCAATTAATGTATGCAGCGCCACCAAAATGGCATGTATAATATTCGTATATTCGGCCAAGACGGTAAACGTTGGTAAATTATTAAAATCGCACATTTCATTATGACATTGTTTATGCTCAGTTTTATACAACTTAGTCGTAAGCTCACGGAATGCATAAATGCAAGCTTGCGTTACAATCACAGCCTCATCACGATGCAAACAATCGATCATTGACATAGCGCAATTAACTGATTTCAATGGTAAATAATTAGTTGTTGTTGGTGGCATATTTAAAATTGAATCACGATATGCATAGCTTATGCGCAGCGTTTGTTCACATGTCAAATCGAGTATCTTTGTTAAATATTTTGCAAAAATTTCCTCCTCTTCAATTGGCCATAAAATCATGTGTAACGGTATCATTTGAAACGTGATTAGCTGACTTTCCAAACGAACCAATTCATTTTCAATATACACTTGTTTTGGCGCACGCTCTCCCAAACGCTTCCACAATCGATGATTTAATTCGGTTATTTTCAGAAAAGTTTCATGATAATTACGTGTTATGCAAAATTTTAAATGATTAAACATTTTCAAGACAAATTCATTACTATTTTGCGCTTCGATTTTATGTTCATCCTTGCCATCCCATTTATCATGTAGATAATGTGCAAAATTAAAAGATACCAACGCTGTTAACACTTTACATATGAAACTCTCATTATGTGCCATATCCACCAATTTCCAGCTATTAATTTCAACTTGTTGTTCCTCCTGACAAATATGTGCTATGTTGGTCTTTTCTTTAGATTCCAGCGTTTGTTGGAAAATGTATGACATTAATTCCACTGTAGACGATAGTTTATGTAGCAATTCATCATCTTCAACATTTACCAAAATACTTTCATTGTCCACAACGAAAACATTTTCAATTAGTGGCTTTAAAATTTCATTTAAAATTTCTCTAACCAGCGCGGCGTCTTTTGTTTTCACATCGAATTTGTAAATGATGTTGTAGAGTAAACGGCGCGCCTCATGCACCACATATATCGTGTGATCTTGATTGCAACATTCGATGAGAAATTGCCACACTTTCATCTTACCCAAATACGCCAACCCCATACTACATTCACAGACAAAACTGAATAGGCGGATGATGCTTAACTTAATGCTGGGATTGAAATGGCGTGATTTGCTTTTGACGATTTCGAGTACTCTGAAAGAAAAAAAAAAGTACTTAAGTATATGAAAATATGTTCTTTTTGTAACAATAAACAAAATCTAAATTTCGTGGTTAATACTACACCTTTTCCAGTTCCGAAATTTACATTTGAAGTTCAGAAAATTACAATTGAAGTTCAGAAAATTACAATTGAAGTTCAGAATTTCCAATTGAAGTTCAGAATTTCCAATTGAAGTTCAGAAATTTACATTTGAAGTTCAGAAAATTACAATTGAAGTTCAGAATTTCCAATTGAAGTTCAGAATTTACAATTGAAGTTCAGAAAATTGCAATTGAAGTTCAGAATTTACAATTGAAGTTCAGAAAATTATAATTGAAGTGCAGAAATTTACATTTGAAGTTCAGAAAATTACAATTTAAGTTTAGAAAATTGCAATTGAAGTTCAGAATTTCAAATTGAAGTGCAGAATTTCCAATTGAAGTTCAGAAATTTACATTTGAAGTTCAGAAAATTACAATTGAAGTTCAGAATTTCCAATTGAAGTTCAGAATTTACAATTGAAGTTCAGAAAATTGCAATTGAAGTTCAGAATTTACAATTGAAGTTCAGAAAATTATAATTGAAGTTCAGAAAATTACAATTGAAGTTCAGAATTTCCAAGTGAAGTTCAGAAAATTACAATTGAAGTTCAGAAAATTGCAATTGAAGTTCAGAATTTCCAATTGATGTTCAGAAAATTGCAATTGAAGTTCAGGATTTACAATTGGGGTGCAGAAAATTACAATTGAAGTTCAAAACATTGCAATTGAAGTGCAGAAAATTACAATTGAAGTTTAGAATTTCCACTTGAAGTTCAGAAAATTGCAATTGAAGTTCAGAATTTACAATTGAGGTGCAGAAAATTACAATTGAAGTTCAAAACATTGCAATTGAAGTGCAGAAAATTACAATTGAAGTTTAGAATTTCCACTTGAAGTTCAGAAAATTGCAATTGAAGTTCAGAATTTACAATTGAGGTGCAGAAAATTACAATTGAAGTTCAACAAATTAAAATTGAACTTCAATTGGAAATTTATATCCGGCCGAGTACACAACAACAACAACAATCTTCAGCAATCCCCAATCATCACCTACGATTGTTTTCGTTCTATGACAAGGACAACAACTAGCACATCCATCTAATATCAACAAACACATCAATACTCACCGCTCCACCAGGCCTCTTTGTCTTATTTCAATTACAATCCATTCGTTTCTTGCCAATAAACTAAGTAAATTTAATGCAAACGTCGTGACTTTCGTATTCAATTTATCCACATCTTCACAAAATATATTTATACAACGATCAACCCATTCCATAACGAATGGCACTTGCAGCAGGTAAGCATTATCTAGAAATATTTTTTATACAAACATAAATATATAGTATTTTAATTATAAAAGTGAATAAAAAGAAGCAAATTGAACAAAATTGCTTATTTAGTTTGTTGTGCCTAGCAGTGGCGGATTCGGGGGGGTTTGGGGGTTCAAACCCCCCCCCTTGTGGTTTATCATAGATCCCAAATTAATGCCTTTATAGATTCTGCGGCCAAATTTCCCAAACTGATCAAGGAAAACTCTATCATTCCAAAAGCAATGGTTGGATGGGGTTAGCTGTCCAAAGGCAAAACTCGACATTTATTTTCATTTATTTTCAGATTATATTTTATATGCACATATCCACAAGGTGAAACAGGTACAATTGAATCAGTTCATTAAAATAGTTGTCCTTGTAGGCAATAATAACATACAATTACAACTTATAGTTAAATAGAAAATACCCGAAATTTAGAGGAATTAAAATTCAACAACTATTTACATCGAAGGTTGAGTGTATAGCTATTTCACGAAAAACCATTTTCGATCATCAGCACTCTTTCCGGAAGTGGATGCTACCGGGGATTGAACCCGAGTACATTCCATCTTCAGCCGCAATGACCCAACGCATAAACATATTGAAAATGAAAAAGGCAAAAGTGGGGAAAATCCAACAGGTTGCACAGAGTCTCAATGGCCGAGTGTGTTTATGCATTGGGTCATAGCGGCTGAAGATGGAATGTGAAAAGAATCCATGAATTATTTGAATCATTGTAAAAACAAAATTTTAAAAAAATTTGTTCTCATTAGTTTTGTTTACAGCGGAAACTGTTGGGTCAAATACTTTTGCCTTTAAATCAACAACGGGGAGAAAATTGTTGCTAAAAATAAACGTTTTTTGGATTTTTCTCTTCATCTTCTCTCCATCATTATTTTTTTTTTGTTGGTTTTCTCACAAAAAAATATTTTCTCACAAAAAATATTTTAAAAGCAAGAAAGTTTTTTAAACAACAACGGCCGTTTTTGAATAAATTAGCTTTGTTCAACAACTTTACTTGCAACAAGAGCGCCAGTGACAAATTAAGAGTAAACACGAGAAAAAGAGAAAATTATCAACCAAAGTTATTGAACACAAAATCGTAAACATTTGCAAGTAAACAGCTGATGCGCTGTTTTCATAATTTGATTTTTAGGTTAGGTTGTAATTGAAATCTTTGAAATTGAAAATGAATGTAAATAACTGAATTAGGAAGACGAAAATCTACTTTGGATATTTCACAACATCGTCAAGATTCCTTTTTGTGCTAATTTTTGTAGTATGCAATTAGAAATTTGAGATTAAAATGTTTGCATATTTCCAATTGAAATTTTTGTGATCATATGTTTTTGACGCTTCTATTTTTTTTTAAAGCTGAAAGTAGTTGCAAGTGAAAATTTTACTTGCAACTATTTCCAACTCTCTCGAAGTCTTACTCTCCCAATTTGGGTCTCTTTTGCAAATTTTTTGGGTTATTGAACATAAAATTCGCAACTATTTGTAAAAGCAATTAAAAATTTTGAGTTATTGAACAAAGCTATTGTTGGATCAAAAACTTTGCTGTAAAAACAAATACTTTTGCTGTTGAATCAAAGACGGAGATTCAACAGCGGAAAGTTGTTGGTTTAACTACGAGTATTTTTTTCAGAGTATACAACATACGTTCTTTGGTTGCACGTTTATAGAATAATAATAGTAGGTGGTATTAGTCCATATTTTCACCAGCGTCTGCCCTTAAAAACATCTTCCAAAAAAAATTTTCAAAACCCCCCCCTTGCCGAAATCCTGGATCCGCGCCTGGTGCCTAGTATAACAATTTCTGGAATAATCATTAACAGCCACTTACCCCTTGCTGTTAAAAGCGTGATAAGTTTTTCAAAGTAAACATTATTGGCGGTGATGCTGGATTTCTCATCGAGGAAGTGTTCGAATAAGCGCCGCAAATTATCTACAATTTCTAACCGAGCCTCCATTTTAATGACGCACTTCTTTCCACCATATATTTTCGTATGTCTGTATGTATATTAAAATTCTTCTCGTTCTTGTCGCATGTGAAATGGTAAACTGCTATATATATGTATTTATATGTGCGTAGTACAACAAAATTACACAAATTAAATCTGTGTTTTATATATTTTTTAATTAAAGAACCTGTTATCAGAACACACTTGACAAGCGTTGAATAAAAAAAACAAAATAAACATATGATTTGAGATGTGTGTATATCGATATATTCTGATAAGTGTTTTCTGTGACAATGGAAAATGATGCCACATCGAGGAGTTTCTGCCATGGCCCAATTAACCCAGCCAACATTTATTAGCCCTGTTTTTATTTAAGCGCAGATCTTACATAACAAATGGCGTGACTGTGTAATTTTACGATTTGACATACAAACATCAAATATCTCATCAAATTTCATTCTACCTTTCTACTAATTTGCAAAGCCATTTGAAGCGCGATAAATGCCCATAGCACTGACAATTAACAATACTCGAGAGTTTAAAACACCGTAATTATTGCTTTTTTGTCCCAAATTTAACTGTCTTTTTAATCTAATTTTGAACACTTGCCCGCTAACACGTTTATTTACATTTGAAATTTCATCAAATGGTTGCGACATACGTCAAATGCTCGTTCCAAATGTTTGCAGGGATTGCTCATATCTAATCAGTTTTTTTTTATTGGTTTACTCTGTAGCAAACAAAATTGGAATCGTGATGGAAATAATATTTATAAATTGAATTGAGTTTCGCCAAATAGTGCCGAAAATCGATCGATTGTGCATACATATTTATTTATTTATTTATTTAATGTCCCCACAAACAGAAGCGATACGATACAGCCCACACAGCAAAATCGTGCATGACGCGATACGATTTTGCTGTGTGGGCTGTATCGTATCGCTCCTGTTTGTGGGGACCTTAAGCCAAACAGGTACAAAAGTCTTAGAGCCTATACACACTTGCGACTCAATGGCAGATGCTACATTATAAATATATATTGACGAAATCCGTGGATCGCGATTCATATTGACAGTGTAGCATCGAGTATTGATGGATCGCGATCCTGGATCGCGAATTTTTAGAAATTTTGCGATCCGCAATCCGGATCGCAATATTGACAATATGGATTGACTGTGTAGCATGAAAATTTTGCGATCCATCAAAATGCGTGTATATTTAGAAATTTAGAAATCCGCGATCCGGATCGCAATATTGTCGATTTAGTCGAATTGGCCTGTTGTATGCAAATCCACTTGTTTCAATTGTTCGACTAATTGAATGTAGTGTGAATGCTTCCATACATTCCCATGCAAATCAAAGCCCGACTAAATAGATTGAGTCGCAAGTGTGTATAGGCTCTTAACGGCCATATATGTAATACTTCTATATTGCTAACAATCTATCTAATCAATGTGTTTCAGTTACGCTATTCATGAACTCGGTTCTGACTGCATATGTAATTTGTGCGCATGCGTCAACACAAGCAAAAGTCGTGTATGTGAATATATGTCACATACACATTTGTAAAATTGTAGTAGCATTACAAAAAAAAAAAAAAACAGAAGGGGGTTTAAAAGGGGTCGTTATTCCCTTCATATAAAATTTTCATGATCGTTATAAAAACACAAAGCAGTAGATTAAACAATGAAATGCCAATCTTTCGAAAACAAAATAATGTATTTATTATTTCAACGTATTTCACAACCAAATAACATGCATACCTACATGCTCGTGAACGTCCAATGAACGCTCTTTGGAATTTCATTTTTATTTCATTTTATTCATGTATGTATACCCAATATGCACAAATAAAATTATTAGTAAGTAATATTTTTTCATTTGAATCTAATTTGAAATTGGGAAACGAGTTGAATATCCATTCGACCTCAAATCAATTTCCAACTAAAATGTTTCTTGGGTATGTACGCACATATATATGTACATACATATGTACAAATTAATAAAATTCGGACTTATCTTTGTTAAATAAAATACCTATTTCATAATATCAACATTTTTCTGTGGTTCCCCTTGTTTTTGGAAACAAAAGTTTAACGGCGCCCATGGAATCTTGCTTCCCTTTCTAACAGTATATCGTTACTGTGATGTTTGACGAACAAAACAAGTGAATACTAGCAATATAGAAGTATTATATATATGTTAACGGCTAATTTAGTGACAAGCTACTGTCGAAAGGGCCGAAAGGGTCACGAACACGAGTCATTTTCCATCACTGGTAGACAATCAGGGCCTCAAAAGGGACGGAGAGTTAACGAGCTAAAGCCCAAATTGCATCACGGATGTGACAGCGGGCAGCGACGGTTTTCGGAATCAGCTGAGCGTCTAATATGAGCAGTGACTGCCAGACCAAACACAATAGAGCGTTCGCAGTATTTGGCAGTGACTTCTTTATATATTAGGTCTGTTTCCTTTTACCTTGGACACGTGGTGACATAAATTTACTTACCATTTTCATGTCCACTTTTTTCAATTAAAATAATCAATCTTGTTTCATTTTTTCCTCTGCTCTTTCTTCTTCTTTGCTTTTGCATCCCGCCAGCAATATTTGCTAGTGGAAATTAATTAAGTAAAAATTAAATTCTCTCCCGCTTGCTGGCATCAAAGTACGGAAACACAAAATTAGTAAAAAATATATTACATTGGATAGTACGGAAACAGACATAAGTTCACATCAACACTTTGAAGTTGGCTGCGATTCAAGGCAGCGGCGGCGAATTTAGAATTTGGGCTAAACGGAGCGGTGCTGCCAGCTGCCTCTGCTGTATTATGTGCCGCTTCATTACAAACCATAATTTCTAAAAATCAGCTGATTTTGAAAAACAGTCGCTGCCACAGCCACAGCGCTATTGTAATTCCGGCTTAAGGCTTTTTTGCGGAGCGGAACTGGAGCTCAAATAATTTGCACGTGCGGCCCTGGACCTGTAGCTAAAAATTAAATATCTCAAAATATAATATCTTTTTATGCAATTACAGGAAGAATCCCTCTTTGTGGAGCCCTGAAGAAGGTGTTGTTGTAGCCACCAAGCAGTGTTGGAGTATACGTGTGAGTATACGTGTTTGACGTCGCAGCAGCTAGCCTATGCCCCGGGCATAGGAAAAATGCATTTTGGCCGACACTGCCACCAAGACACCCCCGAAGGTTTTGGGAGTGTAGGCGAAGTGACAGTGCTTTGTTGGATTAAACCCTGCTCAAACAGAGGAGATACGATACAGCCCACGCGATCAATTGTGCATGACGCGATACGATTTTGGTTTGTGGGCTGTATCGTATCGCTTTTGTTTGAGCAGGGTTTAAACCTGGTACGCTCGGTACTAGTCCCTTCTGAAACTAGCCCGTCTGTCGTGCGAACGATTTTTGTGGCATTATCAACCTTCTAAGCCGGTGGATCTTAGTCGCCTCTTACGGCAGGCATTCCTTACCACGGGTATATTCTAAGCCACCTAACCCGCTGAAGTCGATCTATTGCTTTTTATATGGGAGAAGCTGCCCTAACTTCACGGCATCAGAAGAAATTCGCATGTCCATGCCGATATTTGCGATGCAAATGGTAACAAGAGGCTTTTTGTCAATTTCGCAATTAACCTGGATTGCATGTTATATGTAAAAGAGTAGATTTTTCAATGCAGATTTGTCGGATATCTCCTTATAGTATATCGTTAAGAGCGCTTTCACATTACTCGGTGCGGTATCGGATCGATATTTTTGGTTTTTACCGAAAGTATACCGAAACCTTACCGACCACATGTATTTCAATTAGCACTTTCACATTAGGGCCTTTTCACATTACTCGGTACGACATCGGATCGACATTTTTTGCTCGGTATTTTCAGCTTACCGAAACGATTCCGCGTTGCTGTGTTTTTCACACTTGTGGGAATACTTTCGGTGCGTAATCGGCAGAAAATAGGAAAACAAACATCGAAATTTGCAAAACAAAATTTTTAACTTCAACAAATCACTCAATAATAAAAATAATGTCTTCTAGCGAAGACGAAGACATTATAACTTGCTACATTTATAGCCGAAACGAGTTTTTTACTGACTTTGTTCTTCTTCTTTTATTACGCCGCAAAAATGTATGCAGTAATTCCTCAAATTTTACTGACCGGTCTTACCGCGTTGCGGTATACCGAAATCAATCCGCTCCGATTTCATGTATGCAACACTAATGTGAAAGTGCCAATTGAAATACATTTGGTCGGCAAGGTTTCGGTATACTTTCGGTAAAAACCAAAAATGTCGATCCGATTCCGCACCGAGTAATGTGATAGCACTCTTAGTGTTGCATACATGAAATCGGAGCGGATTAATTTCGGTATACCGCTACGCGGTAAGACCGGTCAGTAAAATTTGAGGAATTACTGCATACATTTTTGCGGCGTGATAAAAGAAGAAAAACGTCAGTAAAAAACTCGTTTCGGCTATAAATGTAGCAAATTATAATGTCTTCGTCTTCGCTAGAAGACATTATTGTTATTATTGAGCGATTTGTTGAAGTTAAAAATTTTGTTTTGCAAATATCGATGTTTGTTTTCCTATTTTCTGCCGATTACACACCGAAAGTATTCCCACAAGTGTGAAAAACACAGCAACGCGGAATCGTTTCGGTAAGCTGAAAATACCGAGCAAAAATTGTCGATCCGATGTCGTACCAAATAATGTGAAAAGGCCCTAACAGGATAATTATACTTTTTCCGAAATTACTCATAGTAAATATAAGGCACTCTGCACACGGAGCGTACTGCTTTAGACGCGTATTAGATACTACAGACGAAAGCTGTACATTTGATGTCGCGCACGTATATTTCAATTGAGGGCTGCACACGAGTCGTCAGCTTCATGCATTCGTCAAAGTATGCTGGCTACATGTCGCTTGGCGTAAAGCAGTGCTAGTAGCTAGGCGTACTACGCTTAGAAAACAGGAAGAAGAAGATGTTTGTTTACATTTTTCCACTTGGTGAAATTTAAGAAAGCAGTAAAATTTGTGTAAAAAATCGGAAAAATGAGTGTAAAATTAAAGAAAATGGAAGATTCCATAAAAGTTATCATCTTTTCTATTTAAAGCTTCGAAATTTAAAGCAAATACCGTATTATTAATTTGTTTGTTTGTTTGTGCAGCGAAGTTTCATGTCGCTTCGTGTGCAGATCTTGAGGCGTAAGGAAATCGACGCTACATAAAATGTCTGATACGCGTCTATGACGATTCGCCTCGTGTGCAGAGTGCCTAAAGATGTTTATATATCAAACATTTCCTCCGGGGCCCTGCTTAAAAGCTTACTACAAAATTATCGATAGTTGGTAAGACCGATCGATTTATTGCTTTTATCTCTACATAAAGATCAATTTTTGCAAGGCATTTTTCAATTAATTTGGAACACGTAATATAACTTTTTATTCACAGATAAATAAGCACACGCTACCAATTGTCTTTTTGTTTTCGATTAAACAAATCGTGTGAACTTTTACAAAATATTTTCTAAACATTAGTGCAAATCTAATGCATTAAATGTGT
Source organism: Urophora cardui (assembly GCA_960531455.1). Lineage (NCBI taxonomy): Eukaryota > Metazoa > Arthropoda > Insecta > Diptera > Tephritidae > Urophora > Urophora cardui. The sequence continues at coordinate 131,965,513 of OY482672.1, forward strand.
GTGCTAAATGGCTAAAGTTCAATTTTAGATGACCACAAAAGAAAAAAAGAAAACACGTAACAAGGAAAGAAGCAAAAAGATCGCATATCGCTGAAAAATAAACACGATTTCTATGCCAAAGATTGCAAAAAAATTAATTATGTATTAAAAAAAAAGTTAATCAAAAATTTCACGAAAACAGCAAGTACATACATTTTTATATATGTACATACCTGCATAGGCGAACTTGGCGTTTTTTGCATTCGCGCATTCTAGTATGGACAATAATGTAAAGGGTGGGAGACGACGACCTGAAGAAAACGGCAGCAACAATAGCAATACAAACAACACGGCTAGTGCAATATCAGCGGCGGCAAGAGAATTACCAACAACAGCAGCAGCTACAATTGGCAACAGAAACAAATTTAACAACAACAGTGGCGACAGTGCCACGAATAACAATAGCAACCATACTAAAATCACAAATTCGTCATTTTGGAAAAATAGTGGACGTTTGGTGCCAGGACGTCCGAGCCCTAAGCGTATTGACAGCAACGGAAGTGACAGTGTTGGAAGAGGTGCAGGTGGTTTAGGTATGGTGTCTACATTTCGTGATTATCAACAATCGGTAAGCGATGCCTGGGATATGGGTGATGATGAATTTTGCATAATATCGGGTAGTGCTGCTGCTGCGGGAGCGGGTAATGGTTAGTAGTGCATAGATAGACAGTTTGTTTTTATTGTAAAAACTTCCATACTTACTTTTCAGATTCACGCATATCTAAGCGAGCTTCGCAAACAGCAGCACTCAATGTTATTCAAACACATCGCAGTTCAGCAACAGCTACAGCAGCCCACAATGCACGTTCAGGCATAAATAATGCTGCAAAGGGCATAACGGCGGTCGAAAAGATTAGCACACATGCAGCAGCAGCAACAACACCAACAACAACATTGACAAAAGGAGTGCCATTAGTTAATGCGACTGCAGCGGAGGAACAGCAACAACAGCAACAACAACGTCACAAATCACAAAATCAATCTGACGCAGAGCAAGTAGGACAAACAAATGAAACGAAAGCAGATGCTGAAGCGAGGTAGAATTTGTCGTTACCTTTCTTGTTGCTTATGAAGAAAAATATTTAAATTTTTTAGAGTTAAAATCGTACGCAACTTCCACGCATATCCTGGACGTCCGCAGCTGCAAAAATTCAGCTCGAATTCACAAGAGACAGAATATGAGACAAAAATTGAAAAATTTCAATTACTACTCGAGTCACCGCTCTTAGATTTGGTAGCGCTGAAGAAACTGAGTTGGTCTGGTGTGCCAAGAAAGGTGCGAATGATAAAAAAAAAGGAGATTTTAAAGGGGCGATAGAAAACTAAACTTTGCTTGCCTTTACAGATGCGCGCTGTTAGCTGGCGTCTACTGTCCAAATATCTGCCACCGGCCGGTGAGCGACGCAATGTTGTGCTCGAAAGTAAGCGGCAAGGTTATCAGGACTTGCGACATAACTACTTTAGGGTAGATAGTCAAGATGAGTCACAACAGGACACTTATAGACAGGTATGTATAACTTCATATACATGAAATTGTTTTAAACACATTTTCCTAATGCTCTAGATACATATCGATGTGCCACGCATGAATCCACAAATATCACTCTTCCAACAAAAGCTCGTACAAGAGATGTTTGAACGTATTCTATTCATTTGGGCCATACGTCATCCAGCGTCGGGTTATGTGCAAGGCATTAATGATTTGGTGACGCCGTTCTTTATTGTATTTCTGCAAGAGGTATTGCAGCCAGGCACAGATTTAGAAAAATTTGATATTAGCACATTAACGGTGGATAAACGTGATGCCATTGAAGCAGACTCTTTTTGGTGTTTATCGAAATTTCTCGATTGCATACAAGATAACTATATATTTGCGCAGCTGGGTATACAGGAAAAAGTAAATCAATTAAAGGATCTAATACAGCGAATTGATGGTGCGTAAGCATATACATATGTACATACTTTTTGTGTATATATATACATATATGTATATAATAATATAATCAGCCTTATCGTGAACTTCATGTGAACAAAATGTTCCCAAAAATTACAAAGCAAAACAAAAACAAAATGTGAAAAATTGTTATTGTTTTGCTTTATATTTTTCGAGGGAAATTTTTCACATGAAGTTCATGATAGGGCTGAATATATTTAATTATACTCTCGGCGCATTCCAGGCACTCTACATCGTCACCTGCAAGCGCATGGCGTTGATTATTTGCAATTCTCATTTCGTTGGATGAACAATTTGCTAACACGTGAGCTGCCCTTGCATTGTACGATACGTTTATGGGATACATACCTCGCCGAATCCGATGGTTTTGCACTCTTCCATTTGTATGTGTGTGCGGCCTTTTTGCTGCACTGGAAGGAACGTTTAATGCAACAAAATGATTTTCAGGTATGTTTTCTGTTGGTTTTTGTTGTATGTACAAAAATGAAGCACGCTTCTTCGCTCGTAGGGTCTCATGCTGCTGCTACAAAATCTGCCAACGGAAAATTGGTGCGATCGTCAAATAAATGTTTTGGTAGCCGAAGCGTTTCGTCTGAAATTTACCTATGCTGATGCGCCAAAACATTTGGAAGCGAAAAGTTGACACCCACAACAGCAACAACAACCAAAACAGCAGCCAATACAAAAAACTAAATATATTTACGAATACGTGGCATAAATATTTATCAAAAATTTGGAATGCATTGAAACATTGTATTTTGTGCTGGATTAGCGTCGCATTTAAAAATGTTTAACTACATACATGCATAGAAATATACATATTATTGCGAGCTACTACTATGTTTGCAAACAAAATTAAAAACAAATTAGCGAAAAATATTTTTATCTTGTATAGCAGCTGTCTCAACAATAGCAAACAAAAACAAGCAGCAGCCCCAAAGTTGTGGCGCATGCATACATACATACATACACATATGTAGTTTTATTATAATAATGATAATTATTAAATACATATATATTAAGTTGTATATACATAGTATATCTACATACATACACTTTATCTAAATGTTTAGCCGCGTATCATGCGTAGAAATTTATAGAGAAAAAAATGCTAAAGTAAAATCGATTTTTTTTTTCGTTTTTTTTTTGGAAAGTCAAAAGTTTATAATTGCGATCTTAATAAATGCATACATACATACATACATATATCAAAAGAAATCGTAATGTAAAACAAAGTTGCAATTCTTTTATATATTAATTACGCATAAATTAAATAAACTAAAAATAAATTTAAATAAACAAAGTTTTATTTTTTTTTAAACTGGAAACAAATTCTAAACAATGTATTCAAGCGATACGTGGAGCCCATAAAGAGGTTAATGAGTTTTAGACGGATCTAAATTGAAACAGCTGTCGCTACATCTGCCGCTTCAATAAGTCGTTTAGGATTTTTTTTCTAGTTTCCGAAATCGCATTTTTATTCCCTTTCTGGTTTTCTTGGGATTAAAATATGACTATAGTTTTTTATAATTTTTTCTTGTTATTGTCACTGCTACTATTTGTTTTTTTCTTTGTTTTTGCTATTGTTTTGTTGTTTTTTTTTCTTTTACTTTTCTTTGTTTTTGTTGTTGCTATATGTATATGTAAGCATACCTGGGTAATACTGAGTAGTAATTGGACTATTACGTACTTAAATACTTTATATTTTGATCTTGAAGTAATGAGTCCGTACCAAGTCCTTTCAGAATATTCAAGTACTCGTACAAGTACAAAGAATTGAAAAAGAATTGAATTTTTAGCAAATACTTCAAAGTAATTGAAAAGAATTGAAAGTACTTGAAAAGAATTGAAAAATGTACTTGAATCGATTTTTCAATTCTTTCAATCGGTTCAAGTACATTTTTCAATTCTTTTCAATTACTTTGAAGTATTTGCCAAAAATTCAATTCTTTTTCAATTCTTTGTACTTGTACTTGTACTAGTACTTGAAAATTTTAGAATGCAAGTACTAGTACTAGTACAATTCTTTTAAAATGTACTTGTGACAAGTCGTACTGGTACTTGATATTACGCAGGTCTGTATGTAAGTAGACACGTCCATAGATTTGTATATATACATGTTCAAACATGTTTCTCCTTTTTGCTTTGCCTATTTGTCGCAATGGTGCAGAAAACAACATTTGAAAAGTTTTATTTTTTTTTTTTACTTGGTCGTTTTTTCTAATAATTTTCTTAAAGATGTTTTTTTAAGAAAATTTTAAATTAAATAAACTAAAAATAAATTTAATGAACAAAAAAAAGTTGTTTATTTTACATGGTCGTTTATTTCTAATAATTTAAAAAAAAAAAGTTTTTAAGGAAAATTTAAAACTAATTCCTTAAAAAAATAAAAAAAAAATTAAAATGTTTATTTTACATGGTCTTTTATTTCTAATAATTTAAAAAAAAAAAGTTTTTAAGGAAAACTTAAAACTAATTCCTTAAAAAAATAAAAAAAATTAATATGTATTTTTTTGAGCTACTGGCCGTTTTTTTTTTTAATTGAAAATTAATTCCTTAAAAAATTGTTTGTGCAATTTCATTGGTGGATAAGAATTTTTTTTCGTTTAAAAATAATTCGAATTTTGTTTTATTACATACGTTGTATCAATATTTTGCTATGCGATAAAATTTTTAACACGCTTTTATTAGTTTCACCTGTATGTTCGTAAACGAATATGTGGCCTAAAAATATGCAATAGACGCGTTTTAACGTTAAGCCTAAAAATATGCAATAGACGCGTTTCAAAGTCAAGCCTAAAATATGCAATAGATGCGTTTCAATATTAAGCCTAAAAATATACAATGGATGTGTTTCAAAGTCAAGCTTAAAATATGCAATAGACTCGTTTCACCATTAAGCCTAAAAATGTGCAATAGACGTGTTTCAAAGTCAAGCCTAAAAATATGCAATAGACGCGTTTTAACGTTAAGCCTATAAATATGCAATATGCACCTTTCAGTTAAGCCTAAAAATATGCAATACACGCGTTTCAAAGTTAAGCCTAAAAGTATGCAATAGACGCGTTTAAATTTTTATCATTACTGTTTTTAATTAATTTTTTTTTTCAATATGCACTTTATAACATTAACACATTTTTTTCCCTATAGATACTTTAAGTCCTACATAAACACACCAACCCACTCTTCAATTTTGCCGCTCCGTCAAATGCTTCAACTGTTTCAATACCGTATCCAATAGCTTCTTCTTATCATTTTTACGCAACACCGAAAACATTGTCTTCTTATCCGCTTCACGCATCTTTTCCAAAATCACAATAATCGATTGTGGTTGCACCAAATTATAGCGATTCTCTTGCTTGCCATAATCATGCAAATACGTACTCCATTCCTCCATAATCAACAAATCCAACAATTGACGATTACGCAAAAAGTATTTCGCCAATTCACCTTCACGCAAACCCGGCACCGGTTCGGAGGCAGCAAAGAATTCACATTGCAGCAAATCTAGATTGATTTGCTGCAGCGCACCCGTGGATATCTGTTTCACCTCCTCATCATACAAGATATCATAGATTTTGCTGGCGATATGTTCGCAAGTGCGCCGACAAGCGGTCTGCGCAATGCCGGGCAATTTGAAGGCAAAACTATCGAATGTGCTGCGCAAATATGATATCATATCGGTGATGTAGGCCGATGCAATGCCCGGCGGTTCGATCAGCAACCAATCGTAGGCGGCCAAATCGAAGAACTCATCGATTTTCGAACAAATGCGCACGCCCACTTGTTTCTCGGCCTCCTGACGCGCCACATGAAACATTGCCGATGGTGCTTGTGTTGTGATATTGCTCACCGTATTTGTCATATGACAAACAAATTCATCCAAAAAGGGCCCAGCCTTTTCCAGATACTGTGTATCAATTATGATTTGTATGATTTGCGGCAGCGCAACGCTTGCATTACGAAACACCATCGACAAGCAGCCGCTGAAACTGCGCGTAAGTAGTAAATTGGCCGCTTTACGTACCATAGCGGCGAGTTCGTTGGGTGAGAGCGTGAGCTCTTCGGCAAATTTCATGCAAGCGTACATGAATTCCTTGGCTTGATGATAAACCTCGGGTACCATGCGCGAGAAGGGGAATTTTTTGGGGAATGGCGCATTTTCCAATTGTTCCGAATGGAAAGGGAAACGTTCGATGATTGCTTCGTATTCCTCTGGTGTTTCAACAATCATCGGTTGAAATTGTTCCTTATCGAGTATGTCACGAAAAACGTGTACCCAACGTTGCAGCAATACCTGGAAAGCACAAAAAAAGTGAAATGTAAAATAAATGTTTATTTAATTATTCTACTGCTCACTCACGCACCTCATTGTAATGATCGCGCATATTATGCAAACTCTCAAATAACATATTCACCGTATAACCGTAACATTTAAATGTATTAATCGATAACATAATTAAATTTTTTATGCGCAACAATATATTCGGATCGGTACAAGACGAAGATGCCATGCTAATCTCATTTACAAATTTCGTTAACGATGTTGACCACAAATCTTCCAAATACGATGTGGTCACCACGTCTCCTGCCGTATTCTTTACATGATCCTCCACAATGAAGAAACCCACAATTGCACAAATATATGTTTTGTATGCTTCCAAATTGTCGTGCATACCGGGTGGCGGTTGTAATACCAATTTTGACTGATCACGTCGCTGCTGACGATAGTCTTTTTCGAAATATTCACGTTGTCCCAATACCATGTAAATATGTAGACAACGATAGATGGGCGAAAAATCAATTAAATCTTGTGCGCTTAAATTATTTTCATCTTCAACAACACGATTGCTTTGTTGTTGCTCGTTTTCACCCTGTAGTTTTCGTTGTTGTTGTCGCTGCTTATGCTCCTCAATTATCGTATTAATATCACGCTTTTGCAGCTTCTTCGTATGCGTTATTGCCGTTTCACCAATTTTGGGTGAAAATTTGCGTATATTCTCCAAAAACTCACGAAAATCAGCTTCAGCCGAACGCCGTATATTCTCTTTGATCACGGGTATCGCTTGCCGAATTTGTGTAGCAAAGCGATAGTTATGCAAACCCACCAAATGTTGTGTCTCCAGTGTTTCTAGCGTACGCAATGCTTGATAATATTGCTTATTTGTGGCTTGTTGCGTAAATTTTATATAGCATTCTAGTGCTGGCAGACATGCTTGCAACGCATCAATGGCACTGGCCAAATTGGATTCGATTTGTCGCGCACGCACCAGATCTTGACCGTGCTGTAGCACTGAGGCGCTTATTTGTTGTACGGAACGATCGAGTGCATGCACTTCGTCGTGCAGCTGCTTGGCTTGTGTACGTACCTGGAGCAGCTCTTGTATGGCATCTATGAAGCCTTGATAGTAGAGATTGCATATACGTTCGATATCCTTATCATGACTGCGTATACGTTGTTCCAATTGTTCGGTGATGGATTCGGTACTATCGCCTGTGAAAGAGGGTGGTGGGTGAATGGTATTAGTTGGAAAGCAAGAAAATATATTAATGGGCCATGAAGGAATTAGTAAATTATTGAATCATGTTAAAGGGCGTTTACTTCGGTAAATTATAAATGTGCATTTTTGTATTGCTTACTTTCTAAAATTGATCGAAATGTTGGTCCCCAATAATCGTCTACCGCCTCTATGTCTTGCACTGTCACTTTGGACATTGTTGAGTTTTGAATTTTCAGATTATTCGCCAAAATTAGTTTATTTTCACAACCCGGCCATAGCAAAATAATAAAATTACTAATCTAGTTATGACAAACTATCGATTGTACTATCGATATATTTGCCGAGTTCCCGTGGCAGTGATCCAGATCGGGATAAGAAGTTTGCATGCAAATGCAACAAGAATTTTGTGATCCTGGTGTTTATCTGTATAAATTTCGGATCCGTATAGATTGTAAAAGATTTTTTTGATCCCTATAAATACCAGGATCACCAAATTGTTGTTGCATTTGCTTGCAAAATTTGTATCCGGATCTGGATCTCTGCCACGGGAACTCGCCTTTTATTGATGTTAGGTGCGTTCTTTGAAAATTTGAGTAAATTTGTTAAAATAGGAAAAATGAAAAAAAGGAGGAAAAACACGCATTTTAGAGCGCTTTCACATTAGAGCGCTTTCACATTACTCGGTGCGGTATCGGATCTCAATTTTTTGTTTTTACCGAAAGTATACCGAAACCTTACCGACCACATGTATTTCAATTGGCACTTTCACATTAGTGTTGCATACATGAAATCGGAGCGGATTAATTTCGGTATACCGCAACGCTGTAAGACCGGTTAGTAAAATTTGAGGAATTACTGCATACATTTTGGCGGCGTTATAAAAGAAGAAGAACAAAGTCAGTAAACAACTCGTTGCGGGTATAAATGTAGCAAGTTATAATGTCTTCGTCTTCACTAGAAGACATTATTGTTGTTATTGAATGATTTGTTGAATTTTAAGATTTTAGCTTTGTTCGCGTACTTTCTCCAACAGCAATTACTCAGCAGCCTCCAACAGCCAGGTGTTGGAGAAAAATGTCACCTATCCTCTCACAAGAGAAAAATATCGTAAGAGGTAAACGAACACAAAATTTGCAGAGTTCAACAGCTTAGGCAAACAGCTGATTTTTATTTACATTCACAAGCCCCAAATTCAAAGGATAAAAAGGATTAAAATTAAAATGATAATAAAATTGGTGGAAATTATTGCTGTTAATTATGTATATATGTACATATAACATAAAAATAATAAAATAAAACATAGTTTTTTTCTTATTTAATTTCTTTTGATTCGTTTTGGGTTTCGTTTTGGTCAGTCTTTTGTCACCTCGCGATAACCTCCTCAATCTAAAAATCGTTCGCATAGGCTCGCAAAAAGGTTTTTTGAAGTTCGGAAATGCATCCGGAACTCTCTTTTACAACAAATCTGCACTGTTTGTTCTATATAAATGCTAATGGAGTTACAATTCTGCCTGAAAACAGTGGAGATATATGCACATATGTATGTATCTGCAATAAAATTAACTTCATGTTGTTGTTGTTGTAGCCACCAAGACACTCCCGGAAGGTTTTGGGGAGTGTAGGGGATGCGACAGTCCTTTGCCGGATAATCCGGTACGCTCGGGTACTAGTCCCTTCTGACACTAGCCCGACTGTCGTGCGAACGATTTTTTCTGGCCATAATCAACCTTCTAGGCCGGTGGATTTTAGTCGCGTCTTACGACAGGCATTCCTTACAACGGGTATATTCTAGACCCCCTAACCCGCTGGGGTTCGCTGTTACTATCTAATAAATAGGATTTCATTGTAATAATTTGTTATGGTACACGTTTTCTATACGAGTGGAGCAGCAATGCATGGCGGTCGGCATGATCTAGGGTTGCACTGTGGCTAGTCATTGTCGGCTGGGCGGGGTTCTTGCCTACATTGCTGTCCTGCGCCATAAACAGAAAAAATTCATATCATGCCTTTTCAAACCAAAACGAGTAAAATCAAACGAAAACAACATCCGGTTTTAGCCGGATGCCACGGACGGACCGTTGAAAAATTCAAAAATTCAAAAGATAACCCGAAAAAAAATTAAATTCAAGAGGCCAGGCATCAGTTAAATTTAAATAAATGCAAACCGAGGGAAAATGTCGTTAAAATTTGAATATGAATTTTGAACGTACATATGTACGTTAAAATCAGACGGACGTTAGCAAAACATTTAAACCAAAATTTAAATCGGACGGAAATACTGACATACACGGAAACATTTTAAAATAGATAAGCGGACGTTATATTTAAATAATCGCGGACGGAAGAGAAAAGAATCGTTACATCCAATTTTAAATTTGAATGTACTTTGAAATCTATGTGCACTAAATTTGAATAACCACTGCAATAAAAAAACCTGTCAAAGTGAATTTAAATTTGAATATATTTATCGCAAGAAAAAAAAATCGTTAATTTGAATTTAAATTTGAATCAACCGGAAGGACCGGTTATTAACAGGCATCTGAAAATACATAAAAGAAAGCTGAAATTTAAAATATATGAACAATCAAAAAAAAGTTAAAGGCCGAACTCACAAGGGGGTGGCGTTGCTGATGTTGTTGCAGCGCTGGTGCGTTTTTGTCCCACCCTAATCCATGGTTACTGTCGCACCCGAATACCAGTAACCCCTTACCTGTGTTGCGCCGCCGGTGTTGTTGCAGCGCTGGTGCTTTTTGACCCACCCTCATCCATGGCCATCGGTGCACCTTAAATTCGATGACCCCATAATTATTATGCGCCGCTGGTGTTGTTGCAGCGTCGGTGCTTATCGGCCCACCCTCATCCATGGTCATCAATGCACCTTTGTTTTGATGACCCCATCTGTTATGGTACGCGTTTGACCTCGATTACGATCTACAATCGAGTGGAGCAGCAATGCATGGCGGTCGGCATGATCTAGGGTTGCACTGTGGCTAGTCATTGTCGGCTGGGCGGGGTTCTTGCCTACATTGCTGTCCTGCGCCATAAACAGAAAAAATTCATATCATGCCTTTTCAAACCAAAACGAGTAAAATCAAACGAAAACAACATCCGGTTTTAGCCGGATGCCACGGACGGACCTTTGAAAAATTCAAATATTCAAAAGATAACCCGAAAAAAATCAAACTCAAGAGGCCAGGCATCAGTTAAATTTAAATAAATGCAAACCGAGGGAAAATGTCGTTAAAATTTGAATATGAATTTTGAACGTATATATGTACGTTAAAGTCAGACGGACGTTAGCAAAACATTTAAACCGAAATTTAAATCGGACGGAAATACTGACAATCGACGGAAAAATTTGAAAATAGATAATCGGACGTTATATTTAAATAATCTCGGACGGAAGAGAAAAGATTTAGAAATTTAAATTTGAATACACGTTGAAATCAAAAAAAAACTGTCAAAGTGAATTTGAATTTGAATATACATATATATCGCGGAAAAAAAATCGTTAAATTTGAATTTAATTTGAATCAACCGGAAGGACCGGTTATTAACAGGCATCTGAAAATACATAAAAGAAGCTGAAATTTAAAATATATGAACAATCAAAAAAAAGTTAAAGGCCGAACTCACAAGGGGGTGGCGTTGCTGATGTTGTTGCAGCGCCGGTGCATTTTTGTCCCACCCTAATCCATGGTTACTGTCGCACCCGAATACCAGTAACCCCTTACCTGTGGTGCGCCGCTGGTGTTGTTGCAGCGCCGGTGCTTATCTACCCACCCTCATCCTTGGTCATCAGTGCACCTATAATTCGATGACCCCATACCTGAAAATCCCTATGCCTTTTTAAATTAGGGTAGTCAACATTCCCATTTTAAATTTATAATATTTATTTACATTATTTTGTAACGTTCATTCAAAAAAAAAAAATTATTTTTATAATTCATATACATACTAGCGTATATTTAGGTGCATTAACTATTCATTGTATCTTAAATTTACGGAAGAGAAGAAAAAATAAATTCCGTTTTTCTCTCGGAAATTTTTAATTAATCATACATATGTAGATTTGAAAATAGACGTTTGGAGGGAAATATCGCTGGGTTATAGTTCTTATATCTTATTATCGGTTGGCCTTTATATTGTTATTAACGATTATTTAGTTAAGCAATTTAAAGTTTACGCTTTGCTATTACTGTTTCCCTTCTACTTCTCTGTATATATATAAGGAGATATTTTTTTTTTCTTCTTTCCGGTTCTTCTTATTCAAAAAAATCCCTTTTCTTTTTTTTTTTTTTTGTTTTTGAATATAAATCCCTTTTTCTTTTCTTATGTATATTTCTTAAATTTCTAATCCGCCTCACTTATCTTAAATACCCAAATATTTAGTTTGACAATGTTCAAAACACTACATATACACATATGCATGTATTACTAAATATGGGCATCGGGAAAAGTTGGGTGTTGATGTGAAATTATTCTCGGCTGATCTGAACTAAATTGTTCCATGCTGAACACACGCGAAATTCTGGCTAACCCAAAAAGTACATTTTACTACCTCTTCACTATAGCGTGCTACGCCATACCCACACCGGTGATACATACATATGTGTATATACATAAGCGGATTTACAGAGGAAAATTTAGCAATTAAATTAGCTGACATACATATGTAACTACCTATTTTACAGAAAAAAAGGAAAATTGTCATCCCTTTTGGGACTCACCGCCCGTTGCGGTGCACCTTTAGTGGTGGTGTCACCGATCTGCTGTCACTGTTGGTGTTGCTGGGCCACCATGTGAGACGCTGTTGGTGTTGTGGCAAAATTCTTGTTATTGTTGCTGTTGTCAGTTTTCAATTCCCAATCTTCCTCGTTATGCGCTCGGTAATAGGCGGGCGTATCGCTGCTTATTTTTGGTTCTGTTGCGGTTGCATTCGACAAATGGGTTTTACTGATCGTTGAAACGGTGCCACGCGTAGTAGTCAGACAGAAAGTGAGTTTTCCCTCTTGCTTATCGAAGAATGCCACTCCTTACCTTATTATTACCAATGAGTGATTCAGATATGTATGTACCGGTATAAGTCAAAATCGTTTAACTAGCTGATAAACCTTTTTACATGTAGGATTTTGCACGTTACTTGATTTTCCTTCTATCTCATAAAATATGAACGTTTTCATGTACACAGATGTGTCTGTATATGGAAATTGATTTTCCCCACCCGGCAACTGAAAAGTTATCCAATGCAATTATTTAACAATTCGATTTCACATGTACTTTGGCACAGCTGACACGCCAATGCATGTATGTTTGTTTTAGTGGATGTATAATTGAGTCACTAATTCGCACCATAAAATAAGTATTTTGCAATAATTTGCGATTAAAAAAAAATACATAAATTGTCCACAAAAGCTTCAATTTTCGTTGCGATTCGCCTTGCTTGTAGTGTTTTTTTAATTCAATCAATTTGCTTGCTGTTCATTATGTTAAATTCTTTCACAAATCTTAGTTATTTCATTGAATATCGTACAAAAAAAATTATTTGTCAAAATGTTGAATAAAAATTGCAGCCGAAGAACCGAACGAATAATCACCAGCATCGCGCCCACTACAAGCGTCCCGTTTGCTTTCGTATCACCATCTACACCTTTTTCAGTTTATATTCAGAAAGTTACAATTTATATTCAGAAAATTACAATTGATATTCAGAAAGTTACAATTCATATTCAGAATTTCCATTTCATATTCAGAAAGTTGAAATTCATATTCAGAATTTCCATTTCATATTCAGAAAATTACAATTCATATTCAGAAAGTTACAGTTTATATTCAGAAATTTAAAATTAATATTCAGAAAAATATAATTGATATTCAGAAATTCCATTTGATATTCAGAAAGTTGCAGTTAATATTCAGAAAATTACAATTGATATTCAGAAAGTTACAATTGATTTTCAGAAAGTTACAATTCTTATTCAGATAGTTACAATTCATATTCAGAATGTTCATTTCATATTCAGAAAGTTACAATTGATATTCAGAAAATTAAAATTAATATTCAGAAAATTACAATTGATATTCAGAAAAATACAATTGATATTCAGAAAATTAAAATTGATATTCAGAAAATTAAAATTGATATTCAGAAAATTACAATTGATATTCAGAAAATTTCACTGTACGAGTTTAAATTTTATATTGCATACATATGTGCTGATCATGGCAATTCCCGAGCTCTGTGCAATATGCAGAGCTTCAATTGATAGTAAATATTTGAAACTGGAGCAAGGTTTTTCAGAACCTTTTTTAACAATTCATTTTTTTACAGACACCGTAGATATTGAAAGGAGCACTTACAAGTCTTACTCCTTGATGAATAGGGAGCGCATTAACATTATTTTTTTACACTTTCTACATATGTATATTGTTACTATGTAAATATTTTGCGCTGTATGAAAATAAAGAATTACAATGTTCGTTGCCGTGTTTATTTGCGGAAAGGTTTTTCATTTCTGACTCTCCTTCACCCCGGGACTGTCTTCTTCATCCTCTTCCTTTCCCTCCAGGTCCAATCAGTTTTTCCAAAAGTCCGACATACATAAAGCCTGCATTCATGTGAAGCTATACAATGCATCCAACATGTTAGATTTTCCCTGAATGCAACGTATAAAAAAATACCTGAACAACTTTCTGAATATCAATTTTAATTTTCTGAATATCAATTTTAATTTTCTGAATATCAATTTTAATTTTCTGAATATCAATTTCAATTTTCTGAATATCAATTGTAATTTTCTGAATATCAATTGCAATTTTCTGAATATCAATTGTAATTTTCTGAATATGAATTGTAACTTTCTGAATATGAAATGAAGCTTCTGAATATGAATTGTAACGTTCTGAATACGAAATGTAAATTTCTGAATATCAATTGTAATTTTCTGAATATGAAATGGAAATTCTGAATATGAACTGTAACTTTCTGAATATTAACTGTAATTTTCTGAATATTAATTTTAATTTTCTGAATATCAATTGTAGTTTTCTGAATATCAATTTCAATTTTCTGAATATGAACTGCAACTTTCTGAATATCAAATGGAAATTCTGAATATGAATTGTAATTTTCTGAATATGAAATGGAAATTCTGAATATGAATTTTAATTTTCTGAATATCAATTGCAACTTTCTGAATATAAACTGAAAAAGGTGTAGTCCGTGTGTATAATAGTCGCCTGACTTTACGGTTACCCGAATGTCTATATCATGGTATGACGCTAGCAATGACACAAGCGAGATAGAATACGGTTGCCATGATACACAAAAAAAAAATTACCAAAACTTTCGGAATAAAATGCCTCAAGCATTTTTCCCATGAAACTATTTCAAAATAATCGATTGTATTCGTGCCCTAGAAAATTTGCTACTGTAAAATTCTACTAGTGTACGTTGGTGTTATGGTTCACGTTTTCGACTATCGATTACGATCTACAATCGAGTGGAGCAGCAATGCATGGCGGTCGGCATGATCTAGGGTTGCACTGTGGCTAGTCATTGTCGGCTGGGCGGGGTTCTTGCCTACATTGCTGTCCTGCGCCATAAACAGAAAAATTTCATATCATGCCTTTTCAAACCAATAACGAGAAAATCACACGAAAACAACATCCGGTTTGGCCGGATGCCACGGACGGACCGTTGAAAAATTCGAAAATTCAAAATAACCCGAAAAATCCAAATCCAAGAGGCTAGGCATCAGTTAAATTTAAATAAATGCAAACCGAGGGAAAATGTCGTTAAAATTTGAATATGAATTTCGAACGTACATATGTACGTTAAAGTCAGACGGACGTTAGCAAAACATCTAAACCGAAATTTAAATCGGACGGAAATACTGACAATCGACGGAAAAATTTAAAAATAGATGAGCGCACGTTAAATTTAAATAACCGCGGACGGACGAGAAAATAATCGTTGCACCAAAATTTAAATTTGAATGTACGTTGAAATCGATATGCACTAAATTTGAATAAAAACTGTCAAAAAAAAACTGTCAAAGTGAATTTAAATTTGAATACTTATATCGCAAAAAAAAATCGTTAAATTTGAATTTAATTTGAATCAACCGGAAGGACCGGTTATTACCAGGCATCTGAAAATACATAAAAGAAGCTGAAATTTAAAATATATGAACAATCAAAAAAAAGTTAAAGGCCGAACTCACAAGGGGGTGGCGTTGCTGATGTTGTTGCAGCGCCGGTGCGTTTTTGTCCCACCCTAATCCATGGTTACTGTCGCACCCGAATACCAGTAACCCCTTACCTGTGTTGCGCCGCCGGTGTTGTTGCAGCGCTGGTGCTTTTCGACCCACCCTCATCCATGGCCATCGGTGCACCTTAAATTCGATGACCCCATATTATTATGCGCCGCCGGTGTTGTTGCAGCGTCGGTGCTTATCGACCCACCCTCATCCATGGCCATCGGTGCACCTATGATTCGATGACCCCATATTATTATGCGCCGCCGGTGTTGTTGCAGCGTCGGTGCTTATCGACCCACCCTCATCCATGGTCATCAGTGCACCTATGTTTTGATGACCCCATTCCTGAAATCCCTAATGCCTTTTTAAATAAAGTAGGCCAGCACTCCCATTTTCATTTTACAATTTATTTATAATTCATTTTGGGTATATATAAAAAAGAAAGCCCCTATGTCCCATGTATAGTTCCTTTTAGTGCCATATATAGTTTAATATAGTGCTTATTGATCTACTAAGCCTGATATGAACTAACTACTAAATAAAACGGAATAGCCGCGCTTACAAATATAAGTATATGCCGTTACGTAGAGTCGAATCAAACATAGATTGCATATATGTTTGTATATATGTAAGTACAAAAAAAAACCTTACAATTACTTTATTTTAATTAGCTTACGTTCTAAGCCCACTCTGTGAAACGTGGCTCGAAGAGTAGATACATTGAAGTTGTATTTTAATTTAGACTAATTAGGTTAACTCTAATGAACGGAAAAAAAATTCTTTTCTTTTGAAGATCTTACAAGTATGTATGTAGTATAAAGTAAGCTAAAATGGAATAGGGAGTTCGTGACGGGAACTTTTGGTCATTGCTTTTATATAATATCATTGGCGGCCTATATATGTATATTATCTTTATTGTTTGTTTTATGGGTTCTTTAATTTACGCTGGCTTGTTATATTCTCCTACACAGTCCCCCCCTTTATTACATCTAACTAATACAAATGTCATCAAAATAATATTCTTGTATCCTTGTTTTATACACCAATTATGCATGTATACTATTATTCCTTACAGCGGAATTTCATGGTTCTTTTGGTAGTACATATGTATACGTAGTAGATGGCCATTTGTATGTACACACGTAAATCAAAATTGATGCGAATTAAGCGCACTCGGGCAGCGTCATATACTCATGTTTTCACCTACATTCGAACCGAGTGGTGCCTTAGCTCAACATTACATTCAGAAAGGAAAAAAAAATTTTCTGCTATGTACTTAAGCATGCACGTATGTATATGTATATGTCTACCTATGTACATACATATGACTGTTGCTCTTTTCACATCACTCAGAGTGTATTAAACCACTTTTATATACCTACATGTACAAGACACTGCATATAAAAAAAAATTTTCGTTTGCCAAAACTAGTATTCTTTTCTACCGCTGTTTCCCAATTGAATTACTATAATTAACCTCTATTTAAATTTCGTTGTCTGCACTATACATACACACAAATCCATACGAACCAGACTTGGGCATTATTCGAATAAATTCTTTTATTTAGGTGGTTATTTAAAAAAAGTATCCCTTTTTAAAGGTTTCATTCAGATAAACTCTCTACGGACAATCATTCCGGACTTTATTTCTTGTTTCACAAGGTAAATTAAAGCTCAGGGCAAACCGAGGACACAACTGAGCGATAGTCAAAATCATATATACATATATATATGTACACGTACATACGTATAAATGATGAACAACCGTATGTAAACGAAAATATCAGTTATTCGAATAGCTCTCTTGTTCGAATAAACGAAATTATCTATTATAAAGATCAAAGGAATTATTCATCCATCATTGGTTATTTGAACACTTTTTGGTTTTCCTTCTGCCCAACTCTGATATGAACACATACGTATCAATATTTGTGTGTACATATGTATGCATATTTTCATATGCTCTATACCAAAATAACGTATACCATTTCCCTTTTTGTTTCTAATTTAATTAACTACGTTAATATATATACATATTTTCTAATGCACCCGTTGCCTGACTCACCACCCGTTGCGGTGCACCTTTAGTGTTGGTGCCACCGATCTGCTGCTAAAGCTGCCACCGGTTGTTCGCTGCTGTTGTTACTGATTGTGCTGCTCGTTATAGCGATTGTTGTTGTTGACAATCGTTTCAACGTTGTTGTTGTTGTTTTGATTGTTATTGCTATTACTGTAGCTGTACGAATTACCGTTTATGTTGTTGTTGTTGTGGTTGCTTTTAGTGGCAAAGTCAATGTGCGCTTCGCAAATAATTACTTGGCTGTTGTTGTTGTTTTTATGTTTGGCTTTGCTACGATTTAAGTAATTAAAATAAGACAATGCTCATTTGCCGATTTGCTGGTTGTTTTGTAGCTATTTTGTTTTCGTTGTTTTTTTTTCTCTTTTAATATAAATATTTGGAAAAATTGCGGAAAACGTGTGCGATTGGCTCACGTTTCTCTAAAAGGTTGCAGCTTCCGATGTCTATTACTGGAAAATTTTGAGGTCCTATGACTTAAATATCGCCTATGTAAATTCATGCACGAACTAACCAACTTGCTCCGTTGAGGTGGACTTGGCGGTGCTCCTTTAAATACTGGTGTTTCACTTATTCTTTCAAAGTCATATAAAACAAGTTAACTCCCCTGCTTGGGATGCGCAAAACAATTCACACCAAAATCAAATTAAACACGTTACGTCCGACCGCAAATGTTTGTTCCAAATCCAATGCACGCCTCGTACCCAGTCAATTTACAATGCGACTTTGTGCTTTTATTTTTTGTTGTTGTTCTCACTGCTTTTTCCAATAGATAAACTCCTTCTGAGCGATTACAAAATGGGCAAGTGTTAGCTGTTGCTTAAATGTTTTAAATTGTTGATTGATTTTGTTTGCAGCAAATTCCAAAACAAAAGAAAACCAAACGAAAAAGTTGGAAATTAAAAACCAAATTCGCTTGCTTGTTTAAAACTTGATTGTTGCTGCTTGTTTTCTTGTTTTGCGGATTGCACTTTTTTGGTTTGAAATATGCAGGCAAATAAACCGAAAAAAAAAGCCAATTTCTGGTTTTAAAACTGTTTTTTTTTTTTATGTATATATTTCTTGGATTTTTTTTTTTTTTTTTTTAAACAATCTTTTCTTAATTGTGATTCACCACTCAAAAATTTGTAATTCCACGAATAATAAAATTCTATCCAATTTTTGCTGCTGCTGTTGATGAAAAAATCTTTCTTCTGTCTTCATCTGGAAGAGTCCCGTTTACTTTTCATCTCGCCTGCAGTGGTGTAGTGACGTGTGCATAATAGTGGCGTGACTTTACGGTTACCCGAATGTCTATATCATGGTATGACGCTAGCAATGACACAAGCGAGATGGAATGCGATTGCCATGTTACACAAATAAAAATACCAAAACTTTCGGAATAAAATGCCTCAAGCATTTTTTCCATGAAACTATCTCAAATTAATCGCTTATATTCGTGCCCTAGTAAATTTGCTACTGTAAAATTCTATTAGTGTACGTTAGGAATATTAATAGACATTGTTGTCTTACGCTCAAATTATAAAAATGGTAAGAGACAGGAAAATCTGATTAATGAAACAATAGTATAAACATGCGGTAAATAATTAATTAATTTTCTGTGAACTATGTAAAATTTAAAATTGTATGGAGCGCATGAGAATATTTTATAAAATATGCATTTGAAAGTACCAAGTATCCGAATAACCACGTGTTACGTATTTTCACATTCGAAGTGTTCATGGCAACCCTGGGAGAACCAGTTTGTCCATCACCAATACTTTTGCATCTCCGCCATTGGAACGATTGTAAAGATTCGGAGGGGAAATTTCTCATGATGCCTACTCATAGAGGTCGGCTCGATAGCTTGCCAGATTTGAAGAAAAATTTATGCGCGATCTATAAAGCTCGGGATCAAAAAAAAATGAAGCAATACCATATAATCATCTCGAAGAATAAAGAAGAAAAAAAATCAATGTAAATTTCGGATAAACCCACTCACTTAAAATTTGTTTAAACGTTTGGTGGTGGAAAAGGGAATTAATTACAGGATTTGAGCGCAGAAAAATTTCGCATTTGGAATGTCTAGTAACTGGATGAGAAAATAAGAATCGTTATTATTGTTAGAACACCATAGTTGGTAAATGAAATTACTCGAACAGCAAAGTTACTGACGCTAAGAAAAAAAATGAATTGTAAGCTGTTCTATCGAGATCACCCCTATAATACAACCTCATTCTCCTTCACATGCGACCAAGGCTAATTTATAGAAGGTTAACCTACTAACCAGCTGATTGCAGACTTTTCCCTATTTTTTTCCATATTGTGGTGCTTGTGTCAAAACTTATGACAATTTTGATCTTGACGCAGTATGATTTCTACGATGGCGGCTATGATTTTGACAGAAGCATCACGGAATACACAACCAATTTACATGGAGGGTGTATGTATGTATGTCCGTATATAGTACTGCAAAAACCTTCTATAATTGAACCATGCATGCGACTACCTTTCATGTTTGGCCACGCGTCACCATTCTTCTTCACCATGTCAGCACGTCGGCCATTATTAATTGGAAGTTATTGGGAACTACTAAGAAGGAAGCTATTGAAATAGTGGTACTGCCACCCCGACAGAATTGAGCAACCGAATTTAACCCGTTTATGATCGATATCAGCATTGATATCGATAGCAAACCATAACAGGCCTGCTTCGCTTCGAAGACCTGACGAGGGAGCGAACAGGAAAAAATGGTTTGCCTGTAAGGTTGTCGCGAGAATACTCAACTGTTAACTACGTGGGGCACGACTCACCCCTAGATAAGAGTCTCAAATTCTACCACAGCTAACCGGGCAACAGAGGCTCCATCAGGTGATACCAAAAAAAAACGTATGCTATATGAACGTGCAATCTAGTAGTGTATGAAAATCCGAGAATAATTGAAAGTCAGGTATGATAAAAAAATTCATTTGGTAAAAAGAAACCAAGATGCGTAAGTCCGGTGTTGCGGTAATTCTCTATTGGCTTAGGCCAGAGAAGCCTACTCCCCCCTAGGAGCCCTTCTCCTAGGTGCCGAACTTGGTCGGTCTTAAGAACCTGTCCCCCCCGGCTGATCCAACCCCGCACGTTGAACCCAGGACAGGCGGTCTTGAAAAAGACCCTTGGTCCGCTGGTTTCTCGCCCCCCGGAATGGGCTTTACAAAAAAAGTTAAATTATTTTGTTTCTTATTTTAAGGCTTCGCGGCCTTAGACATTTTTTTACAGGAGAACGCGTCTAAACTCCGAATACCATCACCCTATCAGCTGGTCTATGGTCCCTAACCTCGCGAAGCTGGACAAAAAAAACTTTAGCAGGAAAATCATCAATACTCCGTTTAAATAGACATTTTTATATTGGAGAACTCGTCAAAACTCCGTAAGGTTAGGCATTTGATATAGGAGAACTCGCCAAAACTCCATAAAACTAGACATTTTAATTTGGGAGAACTCGTCAAAACTCCGCATAAGCAGACCAATTGGAATATGGACTGCTAGATGGCCCACGGTTCCCGATGGGAGCGCTTGTGATCCACCTATTATTATAACTGCTCGGGGAGAATACTGGGCGAATTGTCCCCGACCGCCAAGACGCCCAGCGGAGCCTTATTGAGGACGAATATCAGAAGCATGGAATCGTCCTATTAATCTCCCTGTTAAGTCTTCTAAGTCATACAGTGCATTGCCCACTTTTCCACGCACTCGACACTTAATATATTTTGGCAGGAATTTCGCGTTTATGCCCTGTTTGAAGTTGCTCAAGGCAAAATTTCTTCTGAATACTTCCTGACCTTCCCTATAATTCACAAGCCTAGAGCGCTTATTGTAAACCTGCTTGACTCTATCATTTGCCTGCGCTAAGTTTTTACGGATTTGTTCGTGGATTCCTGTTAACCTATCAGCCCTACTCACTATCGGTACGCAATCTTCTTTAAGGCTATCCAATTTTTCTAATAACTTATACGCGGATGCGTGTTGGACCATATTCTGACCATATAATGCAAAGTACGGAGAACACTGAATTGATGTATGAAAATCGCTTCTTAGAACTGCTAAAATTTCGGGTATGTGTTTGTCCCAGTCCGTATGATCCTGCTTATCTTTTAGGAAAATTCTTATCTTGGATACTATCTCTCTATTCACGCGTTCGGACGCATTAGCTTGTGGGGAATATACTCCTGTTCTAACATGCGTCACACCATACTTTTCAAAGAACGCTTTCATTTCCTTTGAGACGAATTGTTTCCCATTATCGCTGTGGATATATTCTGGGACCCCTATAGCTGGAAAAATCTCTGTGCCGAAGCAGTTAATTACATTGATAGTTGTCGCTCTCTGCATTGGCTTCAGCCAAACATACCTTGAAAAATGGTCTAGAACAATAAAAAGAAACTGGTTCCTGCGTTTTGATCTAGGATAAGGTCCTAAGAAGTCGCAATATAAGCGCTGAAAAGGTCTCTCTGTAACAAAAGCGCTTCCTATAGGTGGTCTTGACTGCTGATTCGTTGCTTTTACAGCCTTGCAAGTGTCACAATCCTTCACATAATCTCTAACGTCCCTAGCTTGTTGTGGCCAGAAGTATTTCCACCTAACTCGTTCCAATGTCTTTTGCCAACCTCCATGATAACTCCTAACCGCGTCATGTGCCATTCGTATTGCTTCCTCCCTAAGTCCTTCGGGCAACCACAACCGCCATAACGAGTCTTCTTCACCCTCCACACCCTTCCGAAATTTAACCCTTTTAAAAATCAACCCGTCTCTAACACATAAATCCGGGAGAGCCTCACCGTTTACTGTGATTGTTCTGATAAGATCCAGATACTCATTGGCTCTAAATTCGGATGAGTCTAAGTCTATTTCGTAAGGCGCGGGAGATGAAGTCAACTCGTCAACGTCAAAACGCGACAGAGCGTCCGGTACTACGTTCAGAGCCCCCTTACGATGCTGCATTTCGAAATCATATCTCTGTAGTAACAGTGACCATCTAGCTAACCTACCACTAAGGTCTTTTTGCGTCATCAACCATTTAAGGCTTGAGTGGTCCGTGATGATACGAAATGGCAGCCCTTCAACGTAGGGTCTGAAACGTTTGACACTAACAATTGCGGCGAGGCATTCCAGCTCGGTGACTGTATAGTTGCGTTGAGCATTATTTAATTTTTTTGAAACGAAAGCTATTGGATGCTCTGCACCATTATCATCGACCTGGAATAACACGCCTCCTACTCCTATTTTGGAAGCATCACATTGAATGACAAATTCTCGGGAAAAATCAGGTTGAGCTAAGACTGGGGCGGAACTCAGAGCTACTTTAAGTTTTTCGAAGGCCTCTACTGCTTCTGGAGTTAGTTTGAAAGGACCAGGTGACTTACGTAAACAATCTGTTAAAGGGCCTGCTAAATCAGCGAAATTGGTAATAAATGCCCTGTACCAATTTGCCATACCCACAAATCTGCGAACCTGTCGAGGAGATTTGGGAATGGGGAAATTCTGCATTGCCTCGATTTTCTCTGGATTCACTTTCAAACACCCACTGCCTATAACATACCCTAAGTATCGAATCTCTCTCTGGCAAAATTTACTTTTTCTCACATTAATTGTAAGGCCTGCACTTTTCAAACACCTCGCTACATCTGCTAAAAGTTTGATGTGGTCGTCAAAATCCGCACTACATACCAACAGGTCGTCCAAATAAACAAAAACGTGTTCTCGCATATACGAGGGAATTGCTTTGTCCATGAGTCGACTCATTGTTTGCGGCGCGTTACACAGCCCAAAGGGCATAACTTTGTAATGGTACAAGGGTTTACCTGGCACCGCAAACGCTGTCTTCTCTTTTGACGACTCAGTTAGTTTAATTTGGAAGAACGCGTCTTTTAAGTCGATACCACTAATAAAGTGCGTATCCTTTAAACGACTCAATAACCCGTTGATATGCGGCAGCGGATATGAGTCCTTTTTCGTAACGGCGTTTACCTTCCTAGAATCAATGCAGAGTCTAACCTTACCAGGTTTCCGTACTAACACAACTGGGCTACACCATGGCGAATTCGACTCCTCGATGACTCCCATTTTCAATAATCTATCAATTTCGCTGTAGGCTTCAGCCTGCCTTGGTGGCGAAAGAGGAAAATGTTTGCTTTTAATTGGGACTGCGTCACCCGTGTCAATATGGTGCTCAACCAGCTGTGTTTGCCCAAGGCCTAACTTTTCAAACGACGGAAACATTTCAATAACTTTTTGCAAATCGTACTTCTGGGATGGAGTTAAATCATGAAAATTGGGACCTTCTTCTATATCTTCCTTTGCTTCTAGACAAGATACACTTGGAAATATTTCGGGAGCTAAAGCAAATGCTTTCCAAAAATCTACCCCGAAATAGGCTTCCTGGAGAAGCGAAGGAACAAGGTAAAAGGATATAGATTTTGTTGTATTTTTAAAAGTGACAGGCAATGAACTACACCCTATTATCTTCCGTTTGTCGCCGCCTGCCGTATATATACATTCATTCATTTCCTTATAGTTGAGATTGTTCTCTTCTAAAAATTTCAAACAGTCTTTACCCAGAATAGAGACATTGGCTCCTGAATCCAATAACCCCACAAGTGATCCATTTCCTATCCTCACCCTAATCATTGGTCTTTCATCGTCTTTAAGGACGAGTGTGGTGCTTTCCAAAAGCTTACGCACCTGGACACGTTTGCTATATCTCTTCCTACACTGCAAAATTTTTTCGGGTGGATATGGTTGGGAATCATTCGTGAAAATATTTGACCTAACCAATTGATAGTTTTGTTCTCTTTCTTCTAAACTGGGCCGGAAAATGGTCTGGCAACTAACATTTCTAACTGAAGCTTTCAAAATACGAACTGGCCGAGAATTTGTTTGTGACGAAGTTGGGCCATCTGAATCTGAACTATTTGAGTTATCCGTACTATCAGGGAAAGTTACTATTGGTGTTGGTTGACTACTCGCGGATCTGGCCGAAAGTGGACTAGGCTCAGTACTCGCGACGATTGCCTGGGTATTGACTGAAGTAGGGGCTATAGTCCCGAACGAGTTTCCCCCTCTTTCCTCTCGCTCGGATAACGGTTTCCCTGACCACGGTGGTCGTTGGGACACTTCGGAGTCAACACTCCTCTCTGACCGCATTTGAAACAAAACTGAGATTTAATTGGCTCCTCACAGTATATATAGGAGTGACCCGTTGTCTGACAATTCCAACACTTAATCCCTGAGTAGTCTGGCTTACCCATGCGACGATAATTCAGTGCTTCTATCTGTGGATCTACTATATAATCCTCACTTTCAATCCTACAATCCGGAGCTAGGGCACGCGCTTCGTTTACGCTCGGCCTATGATAATTTGATACTAAGCTCCTGCTCTCTTTCAGCACCTGCTCGCCCCGTCGAGCTACATCGCGTAGGTCATGCAGGTTCCTTACACTTGCGTTAAAGAGCATTAATTTCAAATTACCATTAACGTTGCGTTTGATGATATCAATAAGCAAGGCCTCAGACATGGGCTCTCTAAGTCTCGCGTTTAATGCCAGAATGTCCGTGTGGAAAACGTCGTAAGTCTCGTTTGGTTTTTGTTTGCGCACTGATATTTCCATCATCAGCTCATGGTCCGTCTTCAGGGTGCCGAATTCCCGTTTTAAAGAATAACTCAAAAATGGATAGTTTGCGTTGGAATTTTGTTTGGTAAATAACCAATACCATTCTTCAGCACGTCCAGACAAAAAAAGGTGAAAACTGGCCATAATCTGATCTTCCGAACATTGTGTGCGCTCACGCAAGGTGTCCAATTTAAACAAAAAATCTGAAACGCTACCAGTACCGTCATAAGAAATCTTCCAGTCTTGTGGTTTCACAACCGTATTACTAGGTGTGGGAATAATCGAATTACTAACGAAAGTCTGCGCTTGGTTCGGCTGCTGCCTAGCATCTTCCCTAGTATCACGTCTAGCATCACTCCTAATAAAATCCGCCGCCGTTCGAGAGGCTGCGACTGCAGCGTTCAGGGTATTCACATTTTCCCTAATAGCTCTCATCTCATGGCGCAGTTCTTCTTGTGACGTTTGGAATAACTGATGCAGGACATGTACCCACGAATTCAAGGGAGACACTTCGGGATGGGTCTCTTGGTTGGAAGCCCTATCATTGTAAACGTTTGGTTGTAACCGAACTTGTGGTAAAGCGCTAGCCTCGTCTACAGTATTTGTCGCGCATTGCTCAGGCGGATCCGGCATATTCCTAATAAGACTGTCTAGATCGAGGATATTTGCACTAGTCGGTCTATCATATTTTCCCGAAGGGTCATTATTTGGGACATTCCTGAATGGATCTACTGTTGTCCGGCTGACTATTGGGGAATGCATTACTAAAGGTCGGCTCGCTGGGGGTTTCGGAGTTGCACCTCTACTTCCTCCTCCTCTATAATATACCCCGCTACCTCTGTTTTTAGAACCACTACCTCTAGTCGAACTCCTCGTTTGCCTGCGTTCAGCCGACTGCTGACTATTCTGCGACATTTTCAACAAAAAAAATCAAACGTTTGAGCGCTAAAAAAACAACAAGGCACGCTTGAACGGTTGTATGAAATCTAAAGCAATTAACTGCTTGAATAAGTCACGTTTGGTGTCAAAGCTCCAATGCAATTATTTGTACAATTACCGAAATTTAAATCTCTAACTCGATTCAAAATTATTTCGCATCCGAAAGAAAATTACAAAACTTTGGTTTTTGTGTTTGGTGAAACTTTCAGCAATTATTTATAATGATTATTTGCTATTTGAATCTCTATGCCGGTACAAAATTATGTCACATCCGAAAAAGTAATAAAACTTTAATTGTCTCGTTTGGTGGAAAAATCAAGCAATAATTGTAATAATTATTTGCGATTCAAAACAAAAATTATCTTAAATTTTAACTAACAATATCGATTCAAAATGACTTCGCTTATAAAAAAAAATATTTGTATAAATAAACGTGTTCATATACGTGTATATGTAAATGTAAAAAGATATTCAATGCAAAATATATATATATGTTCGTTATTCAATGGGAATGCTGACCTCCCATCATAAAAGGCACAGGTTACAGTATATAAAAAAAAAATATAACCCCCTTGAAAAATAAAAACACAAAAAAAAATTAAGACAGTGTGTGCCAACTGGTCTCCAGCGCACCAACCGCAATGCAGGGTTGCTCGGAAGCTAAATCCCTGAGACAGGCTGGCTAACTAAAGATAGTTAGCAACAAAAGAAAATTGGAATTTTGCGAAATACCAACCTATCTCCGCCGCAATGAAAGGAACGGTTTGAATCCGATTTCCCCAGACTTGCGGAGATAGACAATACATCCTTGGGTCTCAGCTCAGCTCATCGCCATGAAGTGTTGCTAAATGTTCTAAGGCACCCAACTCAGGCATGAGATGAACTGAGGCCTGCATCGCATAACAAAAAAAAAGACAGAACAAAAGAAATTTGCAAAATACCCTCCTAATCTCCGCCGCAATGAAAGGAGCAGCTAGAGGCCACATTCCCCAGACTTGCGGAGATGAAAAGTACCAACTCAGGTCTCAGACCAACCCATCGCAATGAAAGTGGCGCTAGGTGCAACCAACTCAGACGCGGGATGACTGAGGCCTAAATGCAAAAAAAAATAACGAAAACAGAAAAATAAAAGGGCGAATTTTCCTTATGACCAACATCCTTGGCTCCGCCGCAATGAAAGGCACGGTTTGAAGCCGCTACCCCAGACTTGCGAAGAAGGATTGCTAGCTTAGGATCCAGCCAACTCCGACGCGAGATAAGCTGGGCCCCAAAAGAAAAAAAATCCGATACACAAAACTGCACAAAAGACATATTCGGCAAAAAGAAATAAAAATAAATACTGAATCTAGCGGACATGCCCCTCGGACGACAGTGAAAACAAATTTAAATTACAAAAAAATACGTGCGTTAAACACTGCCTCTCCGGGTAAAATGCAAAAAAAACAGACAAGGTGACGTGAAGTCTCGTGGAGCCTTGAGCCACTAACACCAATGCTTCTCCAATCATCCCGATCAATCTCGTCATTCCGCCGCAACGCAGTGGCGGCTACTGAGGCTGCCAATCTGGGACTTGCGGAATAATGAAACTTCACTGAACGACCAGAAAACCACCGAAGCCAGTACCCCAGGACACCACGTTGGGCGCCATCTGTTATGGTACAGCTTTTGATTATCGAGTACGATCTACGCTTTGTGGCGCCCTATGCCACCAACAGCGATGACCTCCTCGGACAACCTGATCAGCCCCACCATCTCGCCGCAACGCAGTGGCGGCGCAGGGCCTGCCCATCTGGGACTTGCGAGATAGTAAGGCGTCACTGGCTGACCAAAAAGCCATCGAGTCGGCACGTTGGGCGCCATCTGTTATGGATAGCTTTCGATTATCGAGTGCGTTTTGCGCTTTGTGGCGCCCTATGCCACCAACAGCGATGATCTCCTTGGACAACCTGATCAGTCTCACCATCTCGCCGCAACGCAGTGGCGGCGCAGGGCCTGCCCATCTGGGACTTGCGAGATAGTAAGGCGTCACTGGCTGACCAAAAAGGCATCGAGTCACCACGTTGGGCGCCATCTGTTATGGTACAGCTTTTGATTATCGAGTACGATCTACGCTTTGTGGCGCCCTATGCCACCAACAGCGATGACCTCCTCGGACAACCTGATCAGCCCCACCATCTCGCCGCAACGCAGTGGCGGCGCAGGGCCTGCCCATCTGGGACTTGCGAGATAGTAAGGCGTCACTGGCTGACCAAAAAGCCATCGAGTCGGCACGTTGGGCGCCATCTGTTATGGTTCACGTTTTCGACTATCGATTACGATCTACAATCGAGTGGAGCAGCAATGCATGGCGGTCGGCATGATCTAGGGTTGCACTGTGGCTAGTCATTGTCGGCTGGGCGGGGTTCTTGCCTACATTGCTGTCCTGCGCCATAAACAGAAAAATTTCATATCATGCCTTTTCAAACCAATAACGAGAAAATCACACGAAAACAACATCCGGTTTGGCCGGATGCCACGGACGGACCGTTGAAAAATTCGAAAATTCAAAATAACCCGAAAAATCCAAATCCAAGAGGCTAGGCATCAGTTAAATTTAAATAAATGCAAACCGAGGGAAAATGTCGTTAAAATTTGAATATGAATTTCGAACGTACATATGTACGTTAAAGTCAGACGGACGTTAGCAAAACATCTAAACCGAAATTTAAATCGGACGGAAATACTGACAATCGACGGAAAAATTTAAAAATAGATGAGCGCACGTTAAATTTAAATAACCGCGGACGGACGAGAAAATAATCGTTGCACCAAAATTTAAATTTGAATGTACGTTGAAATCGATATGCACTAAATTTGAATAAAAACTGTCAAAAAAAAACTGTCAAAGTGAATTTAAATTTGAATACTTATATCGCAAAAAAAAATCGTTAAATTTGAATTTAATTTGAATCAACCGGAAGGACCGGTTATTACCAGGCATCTGAAAATACATAAAAGAAGCTGAAATTTAAAATATATGAACAATCAAAAAAAAGTTAAAGGCCGAACTCACAAGGGGGTGGCGTTGCTGATGTTGTTGCAGCGCCGGTGCGTTTTTGTCCCACCCTAATCCATGGTTACTGTCGCACCCGAATACCAGTAACCCCTTACCTGTGTTGCGCCGCCGGTGTTGTTGCAGCGCTGGTGCTTTTCGACCCACCCTCATCCATGGCCATCGGTGCACCTTAAATTCGATGACCCCATATTATTATGCGCCGCCGGTGTTGTTGCAGCGTCGGTGCTTATCGACCCACCCTCATCCATGGCCATCGGTGCACCTATGATTCGATGACCCCATATTATTATGCGCCGCCGGTGTTGTTGCAGCGTCGGTGCTTATCGACCCACCCTCATCCATGGTCATCAGTGCACCTATGTTTTGATGACCCCATTCCTGAAATCCCTAATGCCTTTTTAAATAAAGTAGGCCAGCACTCCCATTTTCATTTTACAATTTATTTATAATTCATTTTGGGTATATATAAAAAAGAAAGCCCCTATGTCCCATGTATAGTTCCTTTTAGTGCCATATATAGTTTAATATAGTGCTTATTGATCTACTAAGCCTGATATGAACTAACTACTAAATAAAACGGAATAGCCGCGCTTACAAATATAAGTATATGCCGTTACGTAGAGTCGAATCAAACATAGATTGCATATATGTTTGTATATATGTAAGTACAAAAAAAAACCTTACAATTACTTTATTTTAATTAGCTTACGTTCTAAGCCCACTCTGTGAAACGTGGCTCGAAGAGTAGATACATTGAAGTTGTATTTTAATTTAGACTAATTAGGTTAACTCTAATGAACGGAAAAAAAATTCTTTTCTTTTGAAGATCTTACAAGTATGTATGTAGTATAAAGTAAGCTAAAATGGAATAGGGAGTTCGTGACGGGAACTTTTGGTCATTGCTTTTATATAATATCATTGGCGGCCTATATATGTATATTATCTTTATTGTTTGTTTTATGGGTTCTTTAATTTACGCTGGCTTGTTATATTCTCCTACACAGTCCCCCCCTTTATTACATCTAACTAATACAAATGTCATCAAAATAATATTCTTGTATCCTTGTTTTATACACCAATTATGCATGTATACTATTATTCCTTACAGCGGAATTTCATGGTTCTTTTGGTAGTACATATGTATACGTAGTAGATGGCCATTTGTATGTACACACGTAAATCAAAATTGATGCGAATTAAGCGCACTCGGGCAGCGTCATATACTCATGTTTTCACCTACATTCGAACCGAGTGGTGCCTTAGCTCAACATTACATTCAGAAAGGAAAAAAAAATTTTCTGCTATGTACTTAAGCATGCACGTATGTATATGTATATGTCTACCTATGTACATACATATGACTGTTGCTCTTTTCACATCACTCAGAGTGTATTAAACCACTTTTATATACCTACATGTACAAGACACTGCATATAAAAAAAAATTTTCGTTTGCCAAAACTAGTATTCTTTTCTACCGCTGTTTCCCAATTGAATTACTATAATTAACCTCTATTTAAATTTCGTTGTCTGCACTATACATACACACAAATCCATACGAACCAGACTTGGGCATTATTCGAATAAATTCTTTTATTTAGGTGGTTATTTAAAAAAAGTATCCCTTTTTAAAGGTTTCATTCAGATAAACTCTCTACGGACAATCATTCCGGACTTTATTTCTTGTTTCACAAGGTAAATTAAAGCTCAGGGCAAACCGAGGACACAACTGAGCGATAGTCAAAATCATATATACATATATATATGTACACGTACATACGTATAAATGATGAACAACCGTATGTAAACGAAAATATCAGTTATTCGAATAGCTCTCTTGTTCGAATAAACGAAATTATCTATTATAAAGATCAAAGGAATTATTCATCCATCATTGGTTATTTGAACACTTTTTGGTTTTCCTTCTGCCCAACTCTGATATGAACACATACGTATCAATATTTGTGTGTACATATGTATGCATATTTTCATATGCTCTATACCAAAATAACGTATACCATTTCCCTTTTTGTTTCTAATTTAATTAACTACGTTAATATATATACATATTTTCTAATGCACCCGTTGCCTGACTCACCACCCGTTGCGGTGCACCTTTAGTGTTGGTGCCACCGATCTGCTGCTAAAGCTGCCACCGGTTGTTCGCTGCTGTTGTTACTGATTGTGCTGCTCGTTATAGCGATTGTTGTTGTTGACAATCGTTTCAACGTTGTTGTTGTTGTTTTGATTGTTATTGCTATTACTGTAGCTGTACGAATTACCGTTTATGTTGTTGTTGTTGTGGTTGCTTTTAGTGGCAAAGTCAATGTGCGCTTCGCAAATAATTACTTGGCTGTTGTTGTTGTTTTTATGTTTGGCTTTGCTACGATTTAAGTAATTAAAATAAGACAATGCTCATTTGCCGATTTGCTGGTTGTTTTGTAGCTATTTTGTTTTCGTTGTTTTTTTTTCTCTTTTAATATAAATATTTGGAAAAATTGCGGAAAACGTGTGCGATTGGCTCACGTTTCTCTAAAAGGTTGCAGCTTCCGATGTCTATTACTGGAAAATTTTGAGGTCCTATGACTTAAATATCGCCTATGTAAATTCATGCACGAACTAACCAACTTGCTCCGTTGAGGTGGACTTGGCGGTGCTCCTTTAAATACTGGTGTTTCACTTATTCTTTCAAAGTCATATAAAACAAGTTAACTCCCCTGCTTGGGATGCGCAAAACAATTCACACCAAAATCAAATTAAACACGTTACGTCCGACCGCAAATGTTTGTTCCAAATCCAATGCACGCCTCGTACCCAGTCAATTTACAATGCGACTTTGTGCTTTTATTTTTTGTTGTTGTTCTCACTGCTTTTTCCAATAGATAAACTCCTTCTGAGCGATTACAAAATGGGCAAGTGTTAGCTGTTGCTTAAATGTTTTAAATTGTTGATTGATTTTGTTTGCAGCAAATTCCAAAACAAAAGAAAACCAAACGAAAAAGTTGGAAATTAAAAACCAAATTCGCTTGCTTGTTTAAAACTTGATTGTTGCTGCTTGTTTTCTTGTTTTGCGGATTGCACTTTTTTGGTTTGAAATATGCAGGCAAATAAACCGAAAAAAAAAGCCAATTTCTGGTTTTAAAACTGTTTTTTTTTTTTATGTATATATTTCTTGGATTTTTTTTTTTTTTTTTTTAAACAATCTTTTCTTAATTGTGATTCACCACTCAAAAATTTGTAATTCCACGAATAATAAAATTCTATCCAATTTTTGCTGCTGCTGTTGATGAAAAAATCTTTCTTCTGTCTTCATCTGGAAGAGTCCCGTTTACTTTTCATCTCGCCTGCAGTGGTGTAGTGACGTGTGCATAATAGTGGCGTGACTTTACGGTTACCCGAATGTCTATATCATGGTATGACGCTAGCAATGACACAAGCGAGATGGAATGCGATTGCCATGTTACACAAATAAAAATACCAAAACTTTCGGAATAAAATGCCTCAAGCATTTTTTCCATGAAACTATCTCAAATTAATCGCTTATATTCGTGCCCTAGTAAATTTGCTACTGTAAAATTCTATTAGTGTACGTTAGGAATATTAATAGACATTGTTGTCTTACGCTCAAATTATAAAAATGGTAAGAGACAGGAAAATCTGATTAATGAAACAATAGTATAAACATGCGGTAAATAATTAATTAATTTTCTGTGAACTATGTAAAATTTAAAATTGTATGGAGCGCATGAGAATATTTTATAAAATATGCATTTGAAAGTACCAAGTATCCGAATAACCACGTGTTACGTATTTTCACATTCGAAGTGTTCATGGCAACCCTGGGAGAACCAGTTTGTCCATCACCAATACTTTTGCATCTCCGCCATTGGAACGATTGTAAAGATTCGGAGGGGAAATTTCTCATGATGCCTACTCATAGAGGTCGGCTCGATAGCTTGCCAGATTTGAAGAAAAATTTATGCGCGATCTATAAAGCTCGGGATCAAAAAAAAATGAAGCAATACCATATAATCATCTCGAAGAATAAAGAAGAAAAAAAATCAATGTAAATTTCGGATAAACCCACTCACTTAAAATTTGTTTAAACGTTTGGTGGTGGAAAAGGGAATTAATTACAGGATTTGAGCGCAGAAAAATTTCGCATTTGGAATGTCTAGTAACTGGATGAGAAAATAAGAATCGTTATTATTGTTAGAACACCATAGTTGGTAAATGAAATTACTCGAACAGCAAAGTTACTGACGCTAAGAAAAAAAATGAATTGTAAGCTGTTCTATCGAGATCACCCCTATAATACAACCTCATTCTCCTTCACATGCGACCAAGGCTAATTTATAGAAGGTTAACCTACTAACCAGCTGATTGCAGACTTTTCCCTATTTTTTTCCATATTGTGGTGCTTGTGTCAAAACTTATGACAATTTTGATCTTGACGCAGTATGATTTCTACGATGGCGGCTATGATTTTGACAGAAGCATCACGGAATACACAACCAATTTACATGGAGGGTGTATGTATGTATGTCCGTATATAGTACTGCAAAAACCTTCTATAATTGAACCATGCATGCGACTACCTTTCATGTTTGGCCACGCGTCACCATTCTTCTTCACCATGTCAGCACGTCGGCCATTATTAATTGGAAGTTATTGGGAACTACTAAGAAGGAAGCTATTGAAATAGTGGTACTGCCACCCCGACAGAATTGAGCAACCGAATTTAACCCGTTTATGATCGATATCAGCATTGATATCGATAGCAAACCATAACATTGGGAATATTAATAGACATTGTTGTCTTACGCTCAAATTATAAAAATGGTAAGAGACAGGAATTCTGGTTGATGAAACAATAGTACATGAATAATTAATTAATTTTCTGAGGACTAAGTAAAATTTGAAATTGCATAGAGCGCATAAGAACATTTTATAAAGTATGCATTTGAAAGTACCAAGTCACCGAATAACCACGTGTTACGTATTTTCACATTTCGAAGTGTTCATGGCAACCCTGGAAGAACCAGTTTGTCCATCACCAATACTTGTGCATCTTTTCTCTCTCATGTCGACGTCCAAACACGGAGACACGAAGTTGAGCAACCCGCTGCTTTTGTTCGTTTGTTGGTGAGAAGGCGACGAGGAAAGGAGGGGGGCACCAAGTCGTCGGTGCTCGGACAACACGCTTTGTGCAGCAATTCTTATCGCCAGTGACCAATCAGAGCGTTCGAAGAATGCCAGAACAAAACATAATGAACAAAAGTTGGCCAGCGACGAGTTGATGTGTTTGGACAAATGGAAGACAGAACAGCGGCACAAAAGAGAATCGTTGGATAATTTCGCGGCAGAGTTGCTGTGTTTGGACACGGACCATGCCAACATGTCGCCATCATTCACTGGAAGTTATTGGGAACTACTAAAAAACTACTGAAATAGTGGTGCTGCCACACAGACAGAATTGAGCAACCGAAATTAACCCGTTTATGATCGACATCAGCATTGATATCGATAGCAAACCATAACAAATTATCACACTAACAATTGCTTTTCTTTGTACCCATGTCCATACTGTTTTCCACCGCAGTATGTCTTCGCGTCTGCTGCCCCGCAGAAGAGATTTCAATTTAATGCACCCGCCCTGGCCATGCTTTAAAAAGATAACCCTCTATGGAGCGATCCACAGTATTTTGAGTAGAACAAACTTTTGCGTTGGCGGCATTTGGCCGCGCTTTAAAAAAAATAGCCCCAGCCAGCAAAATTTCCTTTCTCGAATTATATCTGCGGAGCGATCGGGAGTGTTATAATTAGTAAAATTAACATCCATAGAAGATTTCCCGAAAGTTCCAGTGGTTTGAAAATAAATACGGCGGGCGCATTATACTGAAGCCGACCCACTGCAGAACTACTCTCGGAGGGTGTGCCACCCACTGCCTATAGTGGCTGCTATTTTTAAAATCCGGATAATTGGGTTTTAGTTAGAATTTGTTGTCTATCCAGGCTCAGTGAAAATTTCAGGAAATATTCTGTAGATGATAATTCATCTTATCTTAACACTTCCAACTATTATTAAATTATAATATTAAAGTTCTCCAGAAATAGGATTCTCCCGGCTGAGGGTTATTTTTGTAAAGCGCGGCTGAAGGCAAAAGGTGTTCTATACAAAACAACTGTGGATTGCTCCATGGATATTAATCCAGAAAGAGAATTCTGTCGGCTGAGGGTAATTTTATTGAAGCGCGGCCAAAAGCCGCCAACGCAGAAAGATGTTCTACACATACATACATTAATTTAACAAGGAATGTCTCCTGAACTATAAGCGTCCGGAGGGTAGTACTTTGTTTTTTTTGTGATCTGTGAGACCACCCCTACCCTCTGGAAAATTAATTGTTATCGGATCGTGGATCATTATATACAAATTTTCCCTCTATCCAGGCTGGGGATCCAACCCATGACCTCTGGTATGGCAGACTAGCCACTGTCCGCCACACCACAGTGGCCACAGCACTCCCCACTGCACCATAGCGGCCCCGTTAATATATATTCCCGCAAAGGAGATTACAATTTACTAAGGTACATAATATGCATATAAATACTTCGCAAAAAGTATGTAACTTATTTTGCATATTTAATTTATCCATATTTGTTGCCAATTTAGTGTATTTTTCAAATTTTATAATTGATTTGTATATTTTGCAAATCTTGTTACTTGCAAAAATTCAAGTCAGCTGTTGTTTGATCAGCTGTTTTCCTGTTGGAAAATTGCGGTTGGCAAAAATTTGTCCAACAGAATTCAACAGCTTCTCACAAAATGAAATGTCAGTTTTCTCTCTCAGTTGGTTCTCTTCTGTTGGAGATTTGGCGTAAAAAAACGGCGACAAAGTGTTTGTTTTTTAAAGTTTTCGAAAAACATCAAAAAATATCCGTAAACGAACAAAGCTATTATATTTAGGTGATTCACAAAGTGTCATAAAGTCATATGTCATATTAAAATATTGTAGGGAAATAGTTATAAAAGACTTTTTCGAAGCCCTGTGAAGAAGTAAACAAAAACAGCTGATCAAATACGACGACCCAAAAACATATCGTGCAGAGTTGTATTTATTTAGTACACATATAGCCTAGAATGCAACAAGAAAATATTATGACTTATGACGATATGACGCAATATGACAGGTTGTGAATCCCCTAATTGTAAATTTCGATGTTTGTTTTCTTATTTTCTGAAGATTACGCACCGAAAGTATTCCCACAAGTGTGAAAAACACAGCAACGCGGAATCGTTTCGGTAAGCTAAAAATACCGAGGAAAAAATGTCGATCCGAAGTCGTACCGAGTAATGTGAAAAGGCCCTTAATGAAATAAAAGTAATGTGAAAAGGCCCTTAATGAAAAACTCAACGAACGCAAAACTTCATATTAGCCGTGTTTTTATTTTAGCGCACATACATCTGCGCTTAAATTTTGTATGGATCGCGCATACAGAGAATATCACGCGGGTTAAGACCTCTCCGCAGCTCTCAAGAAAACGCTCAAGAAAAAAATTGCATTATTTCTTGAGCGTTGAAATGGTAGTAGGAAAGTAATTAAGGTTGTTCTCTGTGTCTAATCTTTTTGACGAGATATCATGATATTTTGAGAAATTTGCCACACAGAGAGAGCGCACCTTTAAGAAAATAAAATTCTAACTGACTTCATTGTGAACTAGCATGTTAGTCATATTCTTTCCACTCTTTATACGACTGTTGTCGCTTTGCTTTGCTTGCTTCAATTTCGAATTAATTAATTTTTTATCTGAATAAAATAAAATACTTAAAAAAAGAACTAGAAACATAAATTCAAACTCACTTCTCATAGAAGACTATTGTGAATGTAATAACATGGTTGCATTTCCCGTGATATTTTTCTCATGATATCAAATATCACGGGTTGGGGTATGAGAAATTTGCCGAACCTCCAAATTTGACAAGACGTGTATTTTGTTGTTGTGCTCGGCAAATTTATCAAACTTATGTCATGTCGGCAAATTTGCCAGGCCAAAATCACAGAGAGAGAACAACCTTACTATATTTTCAAACGAAATGTCACATTTGACTTTATTTACCTCTTCTGTCAAATTTTCTTGAAGAAATAATAGAAAATTCATTATTTCTTGGCAGAACCAGGCGACTAAAATGCACCGGCCTAGAGGGTTGGTTATGGCCACAAGTGTTAAAAACACAGCAACGCTGAATCGTTTCGGTAAGCTAAAAATAAAAAATGTCGATCCGAATTCGTACCGAGTAATGTGAAAATGTCCTTAGGAGAACCTCCCCTTCAACCTCCAACAAGTCTTTTTTTCAACGCAAGGTAACATATTGGAAATTTTCCCGGTATTGTACAAAGTCGATACCCGCTTTTAAAAAATGCATAATATAAATAAAAGCTCATTTTCATAATAGCCAAAGCAAATTTGACAAGGTACGATGGTAAATAGTTCCACAATATACTATGTGAGTGTGAACCCTGATTTATTATAATTGTGAATGAGCAGAATGATGTGAATGATATTTTTTCAAGATTGGCAGCACTACACAAATATTTTTGTTTATATATTTTTTTTCTTGCATTACTTGTTCTTCCATGTATTTGTTGCATTAAATTGTTGCTATTTTATTACTTAAAGACGCTTGTTGAATGTGTTGTTGTTGTTGGTTTTCATCCGGTGTTTGCCATCTACGACGATTGAGTTGACTCAAGTTGACTTTCACTTTGCCAAACGGCAAAATGGTGTCACACAATCCGGTTCAGAGCACATAAAGGCGTGTGGTGTTGTAATCATAATCGAAAAAAACAAACATAAATCCAATTAGGATTAAATAAATATTCCAATTGAAAGAATTTTTGTACATCATTCATTATTTTGGATTTATAGTGCTTCTATTTACATTCCAAGAAAATGACTGACGCCGCAACGAAGCTAAAAAGCCGTAATGGCAATAAGGCTATAAATAACAACAATAATGGTGCTACAGAAATGGTCAATGGCAGAGTATTAAATGAAAACACGCATAAGAACACCGGCGGCAACAAGGCGGCGGAAGATGCTAATACACAGGGCAGTTCCCGTTCTATGGTTTCCATTGTATTTGTATCACTGCTCTTTGATTTACTTGCCTTCACCATGATCCTGCCACTGCTACCTTCGCTGCTCGAACATTATCGTCAACACGACAGCTCTGGTTTGTACAACTTTCTAACACGGCGTATAAATTGGTTTCAACAGTTGGTGGGCGCACCAGAGCGTTATACATCGGTGTTGTATGGCGGCTTTTTAGGTTCCATGTTTAGTTTTTTACAATTTGTTGCGAGTCCCATTGTGGGTGGCCTATCCGATTATTATGGACGTAAGCCTTTGATGCTGATTTGTGGGGTAAGATATATGTAAAAATTTTTAAACATATAAACTTATTAACTTTTCTCGCATTTACACTTCAATCAGACTGGCATCGCTTTATCCTATTTGCTATGGGCATTATCCAGCAATTTTGCTCTCTTCGTGTTGGCACGTTTTGTCGGCGGCATTAGCAAAGGCAACATATCCCTGTGTATGTCCATTATTACTGATGTGTCCAGCGTAAAGACACGCTCATTTGGCATGGCTTTAGTGGGTGTGGCATTTTCGATTGGTTTTATTGCTGGTCCCATTATTGGTGCGCTATTTGCACGTTTGCTAAATAAATCGGTGGCATCATGGTATATGGCGCCATCGCTATGCGCGTTTACATTGGCCATGTGTGATTTGGGCATCATTGCTTTCGCGCTTAAAGAAACTTTACCGAAGGTACGTAAGATTAATAATATTTTTTTTTTTTTTTTTTAATTGTAAATGAAACCTTTGTTGTTTTAGGAAAAGCGCGTCAAAGAGATCTCGTCCGCGATGTCATATGCTATGCAATTGTTGGATGTACGTTCAATATTTAAGTAAGTATATATACTTAACTTTCCTTCTTTAGCTGTGATATATCTGCTATGACGAATCTGGGTATAGAACCAGTCACAGTGGCTTTAATCATTTTGTAGATTTTATTAAATATGTACAAATGTACATACATATGCATGAACATGAAACCATGCGAAAAATACTCGCATTATGCACATATTTCTGCAAACAAATGTAAACGTACATATTTACTTATGTACGTGCATATCTGTGTATGTAGATACGACTATTTGCACTGGGAAGCAGTGAAACATTACAGTCACGTTTTAGCTCATCAATCAATGCTTAACTTTTGTTTATGAATAGTTTTTAAGAAGCGTTTGTTATTGTTGTTTTAAATGACATGAAAACAATGCTTGTTTTATCTGGTTTAGTTTGTTATTAACTTAATTAACACATTACAGCAAACTCGATGTTCAATTTTTGTTTTTGTACAAAAACTAATTTAGTTCCCTTTATCATGTTTTAGCAATAAGCGCGACATCCGGTCGCCTGCAAAGGAAAGCAGGTTTTCTTTATCAGCAGTATAATTAATTTCTTGCGTATATCTTTATGCTTGATATTATTTTATTACGATAAAATAATGAATACTCGTAATAAAAAAACTAATATTTATTTTATTTCTTCTTTTTTTTCAATAAACAGCTTCTCTGCCATTAAAAAAGTATCCAAAACAGAGATTAATGCATTACGTAAATTAGGACTCATTTACTTTTTGTATTTATTTTTGTACTCCGGACTGGAATTCACCGTTACATTCCTCATGTTTCACAAGTTCGGCTACAATTCAATGGATCAAGCGAAAATGTTTCTGATGACAGGTGAGCCGCATTATGTATGTAAATACATATATGGACATACATACAATAAGTATGATGTTAAGTTCAGCTAAATTCTCACTCCCATTTATTACAGGCATTGTCATGGCTTTATTGCAAGGCGGTGTTGTACGACGTTTACCGCCACAAGCCACCAAATCATCTGCTGTATTCAGTTTGTACTTAATTGTGCCCGCTTTCATATTAGTCGGCATAGCCAAGGATGGAAGGCTATTATATGCTGGCATGCTACTATTTGCTATTTGTAAGTGCCACAATTTGTATATATATTGAATTTTAAAATATTTATAATATCTATACCACACAGCAACTGCTTTTGCGGTTACCTGTCTAACAACGTTAGTCTCACGCTACGGCAATGACGATCAAAAGGGCGCAGTTTTGGGTATATTCCGTTCGTTGGGTGCTTTGGCGCGTGCCATTGGGCCAGTTGTTGGTTGTGTATGTAAGTATTAAGCAATTGCTGTGTCACTTTATTAATTATGTGGAATGGAGACTAGTCTAGAGTCAAGCTATTGGGGCAGGCAATATACCTACCAGTAAAGAGCTTTTAATCGCTATTATTTACATGCTTCAAATTTTCTTTTTTTTACAGCATTTTGGTGCTTTGGCTCCCAACTAACTTACATTGCTGGTGGCCTTCTTTTGCTGTATCCTGCTTATGCGCTGCAACGTGCCAATCTTTGAATCATTTTAAGATTCGATTGGATGAACAAAGTATTGAAGATACTTGCAGGTTAATGCATGATCATGATTTGCGTAAACCTTGTGCATGATGAAATACTCGCTATTTATTCATATGTTAAATGAGTATTGTATGAAATTATTGTTTTCAAAAACGAATTGAGAATTGTAATTGTAAAACATTTGTGTAATCTTTAGCGTATGCTTTTGAGTTTTTTACATCTCATCCGATCCCTTATGAAATTATTTTATTTTATACTTATGTATGTACATATCATTCACATTTTGAGTACATATCTTAATTTTTCAAGTATTATATAATTATATTTATAAAAAAATAGCAAATTTGCATTTATGCAGTACATATGTATGTATAATATGTACATATATTGTTCGAATAAAACGTACATACATATTTACGTATTATTATATGCTTAAACATATATAACATACATTCATACATACATATACATAAGTGTTTTTAGCGTATGCCTTTTATATGCATATGTACATGAAAATAATTTATATGCATCCATTAAATGTAAAAAAATGTATATTTATTGTTTCTTTGTTCGTGTTATCGTTTCGCATTCTTGTGACAAATATACTCCCCATCAGTACAGCCAGAATAGAAATAATTGTACGGATATAAGTTAGGTGGCATCTAGTACCTTATAAGCGAGCAAAAAATGGGGCTCAAATTACCATTTGGCTACCAAAAGGGCCGGCTTTACATTAAGGAACCACGGTCCGATAAAAATGGCTTTTTCAGGGGAGTAGAAGACCTCTCACAGATCTCAAAACAGAAATCAAAACCTGCCGAAGGCTTATAGTTCACGAGATGTTTGTTGGAAGTTGGACGGGGTTATTTTTTTTTTTAAAGCGCTTTTGTATTTAGAATCAGGAGGACCTCCTATACAACCCCAATAACTTTTTTTTTCAACGCGTGGTAGACTTTTCCCATCAATTTTGTTATGTTTTTAGAGTTTTGCTTTGTTTGCTGACCAACGATTAAAATTGAAGGTGGTTGCTTTTGTAGCCACCAGGATACTCGCCGAAGGTTTTAGATTTTATCCTTTGCTGAATGAATCCCATACAATCTGATACTAGTCTCTCCCAACACGATCCCGATTGTCGTGCCAGCAATTTTTTTCAAATATAAACCGAATTGACGAAGCACAACTACATATATTGCAACGTAATACAATTTGAGCACAAAACATCTATTCACCTTTATTAACAGAGGATATTTTTTTAAATTCCTTTTCTAAAAAATTTAACGGTAAAAAATTCAATTAAAAAATGGAAATGCTCAGAATATATTTTTCACATAGCCAAATTGTAGTAGAGCACAGTAAAAGATTCATTTTGCATTTCTCTTTGCACTTTCGTCTTCGCCGTACGCCATATTGAAAAACGGCACCTACAATTCGGAGAAGAAGAAGATATTTTCATTTGTCGTCGTCGTTGTCGTCGTAGAATTTATCGCGTAAAAAGGTGATTAATTCTATTTTAAAGTATAGTAAAATGCCATAACATAGTAAATATTGCATTTAAATGAGAAGGAAAATTAAATTCCAATATTAAGTATAGAAATTTTGAGTGAAATCGTATGAATTCACACATAACATAAAGTGTAGGTTATAAAAAAAAGTCGTGTTTGCAAACTTCGGGCGAATTCCTTTGGCCGCACAACTAAAGATATTCAGTCAATAGAATAGAAATTGATGGAAATTAAAAATACGCTGAAAGCCATATGAAGGAGAAAAGAAGCACGGCAGCTTAATCAGTGAAAAAATTGTTAACGCCCGTAATTTTTTCCAAATTTACTAAACTATTTTCTTTTACTTTTTCTTTTTTTAAACGCTGCCTGCGTCGACGCCGACGACATTGATTGTCAACCAATCGTTACTGGACCGCCTTTGCCCTTTGGTTTTTGTTTGTGTGTTCATTGCGCACATATAAATCTACATACATATTTGTTGGTGAATAATTGTGCATTTTTTATTACAATTACTTGAGAAGAGAAAGACTTTTACGAAGTAAGTGAAAAATATATGCATCTACGCAAATTACAATACATGAAGAAGTAGCAGAAGAAATTTTCGCAAGTAAAAAACGACAAAGAAAAATTAATAAAGAAGTTGGATCAAACAGGGGATAAGAAATAGAAAAAAGAAAACAAGTGGAATAACTTAAAAAAAGGTATTGCAAATCAGAATAGCAAAACGCAAATAAGGAGGAGGTTGAAAGAAAAGAG
Source organism: Urophora cardui (assembly GCA_960531455.1). Classification (NCBI taxonomy): domain Eukaryota; kingdom Metazoa; phylum Arthropoda; class Insecta; order Diptera; family Tephritidae; genus Urophora; species Urophora cardui. The sequence goes on from OY482672.1 coordinate 132,008,750, forward strand.
AGCAATACTCGATAAATTAGTGAAATAATTCACAATCAAATATGGGTACAAGGGAAGATGAATACGATTATTTATTTAAAGGTAAATTCAATTATTTTATCTTTTAATTTCATGCAAATGAAAATTTCATATAGAAAGTTTTTTAATTGCTTCATTAATTTAGTCACTAATTGGAAGTTAACAATTGTGCATGAGAGTGGAACAAAGAAAAAAAATTTTACTGAGGAGTCATACATCAATAACGTGCGATGACGTAGCCTCTGTTTGTGTGAGTGGTTGGTCGTGAAGTGATGTTTCCGAGTTATTATTTAGCATACCCAGTTTTGCTTTGTGCCCTAGGGCTAAATGGAAATCGATACAGACTACCAAAGGCTTTAACGTGCAGCTTCTATGTACATACATATCTACCAAGTATTGACTCGTAATGGAGTGAAAACTGAGAACGTTTCCCTAAGAATGTCATATATAGAAGTTATATAACGACGGATATACGTCCCTTTAGACAACAACGAGATGATACATAAATACCTGAGATCGTTCTCTAGCGAAAGTCAAAAATTCGTCCTGACTGACAGGAAATGTAAATAACCTATTTTGGGGCAGGAATCCCCTATTTTGACGGGAAGACACAATCGAAACTGTATTTCACGATCTAGGCTAAATAAACTGTAATAACCAAACTAAATAGTTACCGAAGTGATGTAAAATTATAAGTAGGTACTTCCAGCTGCGCTACTCTATACTTCTGGACAGTGCTTTTGCTTTGCCAGAGAAACATTTGTATCGCTTTTCAAGTTAATCCATGTTGACAACCTATAACAGATAAACTTAATGGATGTACCGCCCCTTGAATTAACTTTCTGCGCTGGGATCACAGCTGAGTATACAATGATATTACCCCAATATTATACATTGTATGTACAGATATAGACAAACAAAGAGTAAAGACAAACAAAAATAAGTAGTTGGGTATGCTAAGAGGGTAGCACTCCACGGAAACCAGAAGTCTTGGCTTCATTGCCAACAACTCTCAAAAAAGATTGGAGGAATTGTGTGATTTTTTTTCATCATTTGGTCTTTAGCTTTTTTCTTTCTCCAAACCGTCGCTTACGCCGTTGATTATCAATAAGCAGTCAGCTGCGGCTGTATATATGCACACATATATGTTTATGTATTATGTATTATTTTTATTATATTGTACATTTGCACATTAGACCGTAACTGTATATTGTTTTATTAAGCTGGTATTAAGTACTGGTGGCCCCTCAGCACACTCGATGAAAATAAGTTGTTATTACTTTTTGGTTGGTTGCTTTTCTCGTTTGTCCCCAAACCAAACTAGACAAAGGATGACGGAAAATCGTTCTACAATATATTAAAGTTCTTGTTCTTGCTGTTTCTGATGTTGCTGTTGTTGATGTTGTAGCATCCAAAACACTCCCCGAAGTATGTATTTGGAGTATTTTTAAAAATCTGAAAGATATTACGCGCATTCGACCTCTAATTCCGTACGCTCTAATATACATACATGTATCCAAGCATCAATATCAGCCAGCCAACCATTCAGTTAACTCCAATTGTAGTCGCCGTCGTCATCGTTCTATGAGCCAACGCACAAATTATTGTTTTTGCTGTTTGCTGCTTGGTTCTTGATTCTTTGCTTTTCTAACTCTGCTTTGTGCTCATTTTGGTTTGGCTTTTGGTTTGCTATCGGGTATTCGGACAACATAGTGTTACTTTGTGACACGTTGCTCACACAGAGCTCTCCACCAAACTCCTTCGTTACATGTAGGTACATATGTACATACTACATAGGTATATACATATAAGTACATATGTACATATGTATGTATACATACATATGTACATATGTATACATCAGAGCTGGGCGCTAACGATTACGATTACATTTTGATTACTTACGATTACAATTACTGTAATTGTAATCCTTAAATTTTTAGGATTACGACTACTGTAATCGTAATTGAAATTTTTTCGATTACGATTACTGTAATTGTAATCCTTAAATTTTTAGGATTACGATTACTGTAATCGTAACCATAGAACGTACGATTACAATTACTGTAATCGTAATCGTTAAATTTTTAGGATTACGATTACTGTAATCGTAATCATAGAACATACGATTACAATTACAGTAATTGTAATCGTTGAATTTTTAGGATTACGATTACTGTAATCGTAATCATAGAACATTCGATTACAATTACAGTAATTGTAATCGTAAAATTTTTAGGATTACGATTACTGTAATCGTAATCATAGAACATACGATTACAATTACAGTAATTGTAATCGTTAAATTTTTAGGATTACGATTACTGTAATCGTAATCATAGAACATTCGATTACAATTACAGTAATTGTAATCGTAAAATTTTTAGGATTACGATTACTGTAATCGTAATCATAGAACATACGATTACAATTACAGTAATTGTAATCGTTGAATTTTTAGGATTACGATTACTGTAATCGTAATCATAGAACATTCGATTACAATTACAGTAATTGTAATCGTAAAATTTTTAGGATTACGATTACTGTAATCGTAATGGTATGTATATTCAATGATTACGGTTACAGTAGGTACTGCCTCAAAATTATGTATACTATACATATATATATATGCTTGGATGTAAATACATATGTTTTGCAGCTATTTGACCGATTGGCATGAGTGTTTTTTAAATTTTACGTCGTTTATTTTGTATGATTAAATGAAGATGAAAATGGAAATGAAAATAAAATCGTCACAATTGTTTCTTTTTTTGTTAATTGCTATTAAGTATGAGATATACATACATATCTGTGCCCGCAAATTAAAGTAGCCTAACTCGAGATAATGCGAAATTGAGTTATTGTTATAGTGTTAATCTTTGGAGGAAAACCCATCGATCTGTCTTATCCCCATTTAAATTGGAGTAATATTTAAAAAGTTATTAAGATATAAAAATTATCCTAACTCAGATAGAAACATTTTGCACCAGTTAAAACAACTTATCTTCTAGCAAATATCTTAAGTCTAGTATTGTATGAAAAATCGTTTTATTAAAACATCCTAACTAGAGTTATGTGGGTACTTCATGGACGTATTTTATTGCGTTTTGAGTTTATTAAAAAAACTTAACTTCAGTTAGGAATTATAATTTTTTTTTGTCAATTTTGTTTTCATGGCCTAAGTGGAAATAGGTTATTTTAAGTGATTTTTTTTTTTTTTTTTTTATTTTTACACAATTTATCTCGAGTTAGGTTTTTTTGTTAGAATACTTTTCTCATTTCATGCGTTATTATATTCAGTTAGGTTTTTTTGTTGGAAGCAAGTGGATATGATAAACTGAGATAAGAGTTTTTTCAAGGACATATATTATAGAAATTCAATTAATTATTATATAATGTATACAAAAAACACCTTTTTTCATCAATTAAACTTTAATGTGGCCGCTGAGGTGCAGTGCGTAGAGTGCTCGCCTGCTATACCAGAGGTCTTGGGTTCTAACCCAGTCCGGACAAACACCACAAAAAATTTTTCTAATTGATTAAAACCCAATTATTGGGTTTTTATAAATAGCGGTCACCTCTCGGTAGTGGGCGGCATACCCTCCGAGTGTATTTCTGCCATGAAAAGGCCTCACAAAAAAGCATTTGCCGTTCGGAGCTCGCATAAAACTGTAGGTCCATCAAAATTGTAGGAAAAACAATATTTAAGAAGCACACCTCGAATTGGGAGAGAAGTTCGGCAATAAAACTCATCAGAGTTTTAATATCGCCAGTGTATTATTATTGTTATTTTTTTTTTTATTTATTAATATTGATAGTTAAGCTTAAAAGCTAGAAACTAACAGATAATTTTTTTATATACATAGCACTGGCAACTCAGGCCTTCGGCTAGTTATTATTGTTATTAAACTTTAATCGTGTTGCCTTTTACAAGGTATGGATCCTGGAAACATGGAGGAAGAAGACTTTCTAAATATGGATTATAGTAGCGACGACTCAATTAAGGACTCATTTTTTAACGATAGTCAGTCGGACACGGGGTCAAATAGTGCTGATTAGCCTATGCCTTCCTACACCTTTTTGCGATCTTCTGAATATTTTTATAAACGCTTTATACACTTTTTATTTAACTGTGCATGATTGTGTTTCCGGACCACCTACGTGTTATATGTGACATGAGACCCTTGCAAATCGTGGTGGCAATGGAATATCATCGTGCTTATTCAAACATTTAAATAGTTTACCATTCAATATTAAACATGTCGGTTTTTATAGCGATTGCTGTCCTGGCCAAAACCAAAACTCTTCTATTAGTACTATGTTTTAAATCTTCATGCAAGGTGATACTAACATTGAGAAAATTTATCACAAGTTTTTGGTTCCTGGTCATACGCATATGGAGTGTGCTGTAGACATGCCTTAATTGAACGAAAAAAAAAAACGAATATAAAGATTCATCACTGGGTTTATAAACATATGTATTTTGCACATGACTCTATATGTCGATTCCATCACCGCGCTCCTTTTTTCGGCGGTTCCAGCTGTTGTAGCTTTGAACCTCTCGCTTGGAAGTCTTCATTAATCATTTCCGGATAAACCAAGCTTCTTGTGGTGATTTCCCTAGTACCATGCCTTTTTCAGTATTCGGTAAAATAAAACGCAAATTCAGTTCGGGTTGAAAACGATCCGCGGCTTAGGATTATGGATTATTTTCTTCAGGCCCAAACAACAATGATTAGCGAAACGATTTTTATTTTATTCATTTCAAACAAAAATTAAAAGTCAAAAACTCTAAGACTTCTAATTCCACTACTTAGTTAGTTATATCCACTTAAACGTAGGTCTACGCTTAAAAACACTTAACTCGAGTTAAATGGAAATAAAAACCTTATTGGGAAGAATTCGACACAATAAAAGAACTTAACTAGAGTTAATTCTGCTTTTCGTAAAAATTGCATCCAATAAAAGCACTTAAGTTATAAAAGACAATTTTTTGCAATTAACCTTGCTTTAAGATTTCTGGTTCACAACTATTCCTTCTCTAACACTACAAATCCATTATTTCACCTTTTAAAAATCCGAATTGGTCCAATGGTTTGAATTTTCACAAAAAATTGAGTTTTCTCCGTTCACCATATTTTGAGTTAGGCTACTTTAATTTGCGGGCACAGATATGTATGTATGTTTTTGTTGTTGCATTTTTGACACAGTATTGCGTTTGTTTATGGTTATTTTTTCCCCTCTGTCTACTTCTGTTGACCTCTATTGGAGTATGTATTGTAATTAATTTCTTCCGCTTACTTAAATAGGCAAGCGTATGTGTGTTATTTTTATGTATGGATACAGGTTACTGACAGTAAAATAGGATCAAGTATCTTAAAACGAAATTATAGTACTTTTTACTTCGTGGTTATGTACTAGAGCTCTAGATACCCGGGTATCGAACAAATCGAATTGATCGTTTTTGTTTGAAGCCCGTTTTTTGTTCAAATGCCCGTACAAACATTCGAGCATTCGAGCTTACAAACAAATAATTAAAATTTTTCCACTAAGTGAAAAATATTGGTAGTGGAAGTTTTTAAAGTTGTACTTAATCAAAAATTATGGGAGCTGAGAGAATCCACTCTTAACATCCGCTTTATTTTGAACCAGAGCTGCCGATTTCAGTTCGATTGAAGTGTTTCACAATTCGACACTTCCTCGTTGGAATGAACAATATAAGTATGTTGCCGTGCAAACCTATAAAAATAGAAGTATAATAAAAATAGGTAAAAAAAAACTTTTTAAGTTAAACGGTTTTATGTTATACATACATTGCAATGTTTAAGATAAATGTACTAAAATCCAAAAAAATAATAAAATAGATACAGTCGTGGGAATTATAAACATTTGCATAGACTAGACTAAAATAAAACCGTGGGGCACGTCAATTGTCTACAATCGTTGATTAAAATGTTTGTTTTGTAATGTTACACTATAATTAGGCAGTTGTTCAACCGACAACGATGGACGTGTGATAAGTAGGGCTAGAATGTGGAAAAAAGCTAGCAAGCTCGATTATAAGCGAGTTTTAGGGTTTCATAGTGGTGAGCGAGTAGTACTTTTATCATATGTTTTGTCGATTAAAGACAAACTACGAGCAGTGAAACGATTCCTCGTGTGAATGTCCAACGATAAACTAGTTGAAACATCTCTTTTATTAACATGGAGTGTATAACTATTGGAATTTCCATGAGCAAGAAAATAGTAAGTAATTTCCTCACCGTCTGCGGGCCAACTGCCTAACGACGAATTAAACGATTCTTCTATCGCACATTAAGTCGATAATTTGTAGACAATTGACGTGCCCCCCGGTTTTATTTTAGTCTAGTCTATGCAAATGTTTATAATTCCCACGACTGTATCTATTTTATTATTTTTTGGTTTTTAGTACATTTATCTTAAACATTGCAATGTATGTATAACATAAAACCGTTTAACTTAAAAAGTTTTTTTACCTATTTTTATTTTCTAGTTTTTAGTTTTTATTTATATTTTTTTTTACCATTTTGTTCCCACGAGTAATGGACATTTAAACGGTCGACCCCCCCAGAGGTTCAATAAAGGGGCAAGGCTATGTACAACAAGATGCGCCTGAGTCTTGAGGGGAAAACGCTAACGACATATCATTTTTATCCACCCTAATTCCATACAGTTCTCGGCGCGTTTTAACCTTCCACCTTAACTTGGGTGGTGTACCGCTAACGACGTATCATTTTTAGCCACCCTAACGCCACACAGTCCTCAACACGATACAAAATCTTGACTTGGGTGGTGGATTCAGGCTGGATTAATCAGATACCTAAATTACAGATTCAATTTCTAAATTTAAATCTTATTATTATACGCCATTTAGTCTTAAACTTTGCAATGTATGTTTAACATAAAACCGTTTAACTTAAAAAGTTTTTTTACCTATTTTTATTTAAATAGAGCGACTCACGCGCCACCTAGCGGCTCCAAATTTTTTTTAAACATTTGTAAATTATTTAAGTAATGCACATTCTAAATATCAGCCAAATCGGTCCATAATTAGGATTTTCAGTTTTGATTACCCCGATCTCAGCTCCACCGAGCGGAATTTTTTTTTTAAGAAAATATTTCTTTTCAAGGTAGTAATACATGTTCCGAATTTCAGCCAAATCGGACCATAAATGCGATTTTTGTAAATATAGCGACCCACGCGCCACCTATCGGAAGTTTTTTTAGGAAAATATTTCCTTTCAAGGCAGTAATACATGTTCCGAATTTCAGCCAAATCGGACCATAAATGCGATTTTTGTAAATATAGCGACCCACGCGCCACCTAGCGGAATTTTTTTAAGAAAATATTTGTTTTCAAGGTAGTAATACATGTTCCGAATTTCAGCCAAATCGGACCATAAATGCGATTTTTGTAAATATAGCGACCCACGCGCCACCTAGCGGAATTTTTTTTTAAAGAAAATATTTCTTTTCAAGGTAGTAATACATGTTCCGAATTTCAGCCAAATCGGACCATAAATGCAATTTTTGTAAATATAGCGACCCACGCGCCACCTATCGGATTTTTTTTTTTCATAATATTGCATTGTCATCGGGGTTATACATGCGTACAAAATTTCAGATTAATCGGTTGACAGGAAGAGGGTGAAATTTGAATTACTAAATTTGACCCAAGAATAATAAATAAAACAAACGGGGTGAGCTAAATAAAACCGTTTAAAAAATGTGTATCGAAAAAACAAAAATAAAAACAACTACATATGAAGAAGAAAAAAAATAATAAACAAAAGAAAAAACAAACTTCAAAATGCCCGAATTGTTCAAACGCCCGTACAAACATACGGGTAATAAACAAACAAACGACTGTTCGAGCATTTGAACAACAATTGTTCGGGCTACTCGAAAATATTCAAAAAAAATCTGGAGCTCTATTATGTACCGAAAACACATGAATCTTTAGCTGTATATGTTTCATATGTATTTATAAAATACATAAATAAGGTACACAATTGTATTTATATTATATACATTATTCCCTGTAAAAATTGTTGGACTACTTGGTACATTTGTGCCACAGTCAACTAGCTACTAACTTGTCACATGTAGCCAATCATTGGGCCAGTTCACGTATATGGTACATTTGTGCCACAGTCAACTAGCTACTAACATGTCACATGCAGCCAATAATTGGGCCAGTTCATATATATGTATGTATGTAGATTCGTGTTTCAAGATCGGTTTTAACGATCGTAACCGCTGCACGATGTTTATTAACAGTTTTGCCAAGAAGCATTAATCTAAATATTTACAAAAAAAAAAAATGGTCTTGAGAGCTCAAGAATGAAGTAGTTATGAAAATAAAAACGACCAAAAAAACCAAAAGTAAAATTTAATCGGATGAGCCAGCCGATAAACAAGCTCTACTAATTAGCACAAAGAATTGCTTGAAGATATGTGGCGGTCTCCTAAATGGATCTATAACTTCTACCAAAAACTATTATTTTTTCACATCAATTTTTCCTTAAAAAAAAATAAATAAAATTGGTCTTGAGAGCTCAAGAATGAAGTAGTTATGGAAATATTTTACATTTTTAACTCCTTAGAGTAGTTTAAAAAGTAACTTGCCGTAGCTAGTTTAAAAAGTAACCTCTTGTAGGTGGTTTGCAAAGTAGCTACGGCAAGTTAGTTTTTAAACTAGTTTGATGCGATCGAGCGATGGACCATGTGGTCCTGTGCTAGGACATTGCAATGTTAATTGGACCAATATTTTTATATGGAATGTGGCAGTTTTTGGGCTAGTTGATTGCCACAAGCGGCTGGTTTGTACATGCATGTATGGACTAGTTCCGTTTTCTGCAGGGTTGCGCATTAATCGCACATACATACATATACACAATTATCTTTGTTGTTGTTATTTCTTATTTACTTTAAATACTTTGTTATTCTGTTTACATCATGGAGGAACAATAAAGGAGAATGCATAAGATCAGCTGACTTCTTCTTCAATCTTCATAAACACACACGAACACAAGCATTTTTTTGTTGACATATTCCACACACACACGCACCCTAGCATTTCCATAGGGGCCGAATCTGTCAAATTCCTCTACATTCCTCTTTGCATGACACTTCTTGCCCCACTATGTATGAAGGTATGTCGTCATGCGTAAACCTTTATTGTTGAATCATGGTTTACATACATATTTCTTTATTGCTCATTCCTTCATTCACTCGGCTATCGCTGGGAGTGACGGCGTAAGAGCCCGTGCACAATTGGCTTTGTCTGCTCCAACTTTGATAGAAAAAACCTTAAAGCAAAGCGAAATTCCAGATGCTTGCTACAATTAACACTTTGACAATTTCCACTTCACTTCTTTGCTTTAATTTATAAACCTGATTTTTGGTAATATATTTGGGGAATTTGCTTTTTTCTGCTTATTCGAATGTTATTTTTTACTTTTCTCTGCTCACTTCTCACGAAATTGCGCGAAATCGCTAAAATAAGTGTAGATATACAAACATACACACACACACACACAAGGGGAGATGTTTGTCAAAGTGGAAAAAAGTTGAAAGATGGCTAACTTTATACTTTGCTTTACTCGCTTCACCTCAATTGTGAACATGTCCCTTTAAAAAGCACATGCTGAACAGAACTGTCAAAGCAAAACTCTGAAGCAAAGCGAGGTAGAAGTCAATTGTGCACGGCTTATAAGACCGGATTTCTTTCCCAGCATCCCACAAATAAGCTGTTTTATGCCCCTGTTTACCTACAAAAAATATGCATGTGTACATACGATGTACTTGATCATATATGTTTATAAACTTATGTAGGTATGTAAGTATGTGCATATACATACATACTTATACTTTCGTAAAAAATTCTACAATTGCATTTCGTTGTTTCTCACCCCAGTTTTTTTTTGCAGCATTTTTGATTGTGATTTAAATTCTTAGTGTGTGTACATACATATCTACATACATACACATATCTTCCCATTGTTGGAAATAGTGCCAAATTCCGCCATTGTGTTTATCCATACACAGCTGACAACATTCGAAGTGCTCCGAAAGAGATGCACCGAAAGGGGTTCTGTTTCGTTTCCAAACTTTAAGTTGAACTTGTAGTCCCTTCCGGGTTTCTGAAAAAATATCAGTTTTTTGAAAACCTCACGAGACCCTGTTTGTCGTTTGTACAAAAGCTCTTACCTGGCACCATTTTTTAACTGCTGAGCATAACTCGTTTTAACACGCATTTATTAGCTTCACCTGTGTATATGTTTGTATTTATTTATGCATGTAATGTCATCCCAGCCTAAAAGCATGCAACATATTGTGGCGAATATAATCGGTTCTCCACTTACATCACTAAAATGATTGAACACATCTCTAGGAAAAGTGCCAGAACTAGAAGAAGATACCAGATAATTTCCAGTGTTGCCAGAATTTTCCAGATTGCGTTTGACAGACTATATAAGGCGGCGAGCAGGCGCTCCAGAGTCAGTCGTAATTTAACCGTAGAAGTGTTAACATCAAGTCAAGTAAAACAAGTGTAGACTTTTTAGTCGTGAAATAAAGCAGTGTGAATTAAGAAGTAAATACTTTTATTTAACAATTCAGCGATACGAACCCTATAGAAATAATCGAGCTATCGACAAATACGTAACAATTGGTGTCAGAATTGGAATTGTTAAATAAATTCCAGGACCAAGGATAACGAAGCAAGGATAACGAATCAAGGATAACGAATCAAGGATAAGGAAACAAGGATAACGAGACAAGGATAACGAAATAAGAATAATGGCAAAGTTAAATGATCTGAAAATCCAAGAACTTAAAAGGGAGTTAGAAAAGAGAAACCTGAGTACCACCGGCAATAAAATTGAACTACAGGCAAGGTTAAGAGTAGCTATGGAAGCATATAACATTAATGTAGATGAGTTTGATTTCAACGATGATGTGGAAGAGGTGCAAAAGGAAGAAACCCAGAAGGAAGAGGCTCCACAGTCAGTAGCAAACGTAGACATGAACTCGATATTGGCTGTGCTGACACAAATGTCGAAAAAAATGGAAGAACAACAGGCACAGATATCGGCAAAAATGGAAGATCAACAGGCACAGATGTCGACAAAAATCGAAGAACAACAGGCACAGATATCGGCAAAAATGGAAGATCAACAGGCACAGATGTCGACAAAAATCGAAGAACAACAGGCACAGATAACGTCAAAAATGGAATTGCAACAGTCAGTACTTTCATCACAGGTGTCCGGCATTGCGGCTCAGTTGGAGGCACAAGAAGAACGCATGTCCTCACAATTCAAGGCACAGGATGCAAAAATTATACAAGTTAAGGAGGTCCTTGAAGAAAGACAAGAAAAATTAGAGGACGATGTAAAAGCATTGAAAGCCCGTCTCCAGGATATTCAACTAAGTCGTCCAGTCGCTTCAACTGCTACACAGAAGATAAAACCTCCGTCGTTTGATGGAAGTGGTCCATTTCAAGTATTCAAGCTACAATTTGAGAAAACGGCAGTTGTAAATAATTGGAATCCTGAGGACAAAGTAGCTGCCTTATTTGTAGCATTGAAAGGACCTGCAGCAGAAATATTACAGACTGTTAGCGAGGGCGAAAGGAACAGCTATGACGCAATTATGGGTGCCGTTGAAAGACGTTATGGTAGCGAACACAGGAAGCAGATATATCAAATGGAATTGCAAAATCGCTTCCAGAAACCAAATGAGACGTTACAGGAGTTTTCTTTTGAGATTGAGAAGCTAGCTCATTTGGCAAACGCAGGAGCACCTCAAGAATTCATCGAAAGAATGAAAATTCAAAGCTTCGTCAATGGAATACGAGATATTGAAACGAAGCTGGCTACCTATGCAAATCCAAAGGAAACTTTCGCTGAAACGGTCTCATATGCCTTGATGCAGGAAACAGCATCTCTGTTGAGCAAGCCCACTTACAAGGCTCATCGGGTGGAAGTGGATGCGTCAGACTTGCTAACTAAGATATTGGAGGTGTTGAATGAATTGCAGAAAAAGAGTAATAGAGCTGTGAGATGCTTCAGGTGCAGGAAAACAGGACATATAGCACGTCATTGTAGCAAGGGCTCCAGTAATTTCAGCACTGTGGACGAGCGAAAGCGCAAGGCTGACGGGCATGAGCAGATGTCCAGATCAATAGATCGCAAAAAAGGAACCATACAAGGAAATACTGATGCAATATTGCGAAAACCATGTAACCGCGAACAAAAGAATTCCTCCAGAGCTGAGCGAAAGGAAGTCATCGTAAATGTTCGGCGAATGACAATAACATCCACAGACGAATGGGATGTGGAACAACTAAGGAAGTGTCAGATAGAAGATCCAGATCTGGCACGTGTAATGATTGGTTTGGAGCAAAACGAACGACCATCAAAAGAAGAGATGTCAGCAGAAAGTCCTGTTGCCAAATCATATTGGGCACAGTGGAATAGTTTGCAATTGGTAAATGGTTGCCTACATCGTGTTTGGGAGAGTGAAGATGGTCAAAGTTCTAAAACATTGATAGTTGTTCCAAGGAAAAGAATACCGGATGTGTTAAATGAACTACACAATGGTCCAAGTGGAGGTCATCTTGGAGTAACAAAGACGGTAGAGAAAATCAAGAAGAGGCTTTATTGGGTCGGCTGCCGTCAGACAGTTGTTGAGTGGATTGCGAACTGCGATGTGTGCATAAAGGCTAAGGGTCCCAAATCCAGGAGTCATGGGCTGATGAAACAATACAACTCAGGAGCACCATTTGAGAGAATTGCCATGGATGTAGCTGGGCCATTTCCTACTAGCAAACTTGGAAACAAATATGTACTGGTAGTCATGGATTACTTCAGCAAATGGCCAGAGGTGTACCCGATTCCAAATCAAGAAGCAGAAACTATAGCCGAAGTATTCACCAACAATTGGGTGGCGAGATATGGTGCACCTATAGAGCTACATTCTGACCAAGGAAGGAACTTCGAATCAGTTGTGTTTCAGGAGATGTGCAAGACACTGGGTATTAGGAAAACCCGAACAACTGCGTTGCATCCACAATCAGACGGCATGGTAGAAAGATTTAACAGAACATTAGAGGAACATTTACGAAAAGTGGTGGACAAGTTCCAGAGAGATTGGGACACTCATATTCCTCTGTTCCTGATGGCATATCGATCGGCAGTACACGATACAACAGGTCAGACTCCTGCAAAAGTAATCTTTGGTAGTGATCTTCGACTGCCAGCTGACTTGAAATTTGGGATAAGTGCTGATGCGGGAATAAATGCCAGACAATCTAACAACGTTCTGGAAGAGGAAATGAGAGAAATACATGAACTTGTAAGACAGCGAACAAAGATCATGAGTGACAAGATGAAGGCCAGATACGACAAGGCAATGAACTCAGAAGGTTTTGTTGAGGGAGATCTAGTTTTGCTATACAACCCGCAGCGAAAGAAAGGTTTGTCCCCGAAATTGCAGTGTACTTGGGAAGGGCCCTACAAAGTGATTAAACGGCTCAACGATGTTGTGTATCGCATACAAACGATTGGAAGACCAAGGAATAAAATGAAAGTAGTTCATCTGGAAAGGCTAGCAGCATTTGGGACAAGTAATGTGTCAGATCGGGACGATCAGACTTAGGTGGAGGGCAGTGTGGCGAATATAATCGGTTCTCCACTTACATCACTAAAATGATTGAACACATCTCTAGGGAAAGTGCCAGAACTAGAAGAAGATACCAGATAATTTCCAGTGTTGCCAGAATTTTCCAGATTGCGTTTGACAGACTATATAAGGCGGCGAGCAGGCGCTCCAGAGTCAGTCGTAATTTAACCGTAGAAGTGTTAACATCAAGTCAAGTAAAACAAGTGTAGACTTTTTAGTCGTGAAATAAAGCAGTGTGAATTAAGAAGTAAATAAAGACTTTTATTTAACAATTCAGCGATACGAACCCTATAGAAATAATCGAGCTATCGACAAATACGTAACAATATTAACTAATACTGATATATACAGCAGTAGGAATTAAAAATGTCTAAGCCAGTCTAAGCTTGTTTTTTATATTTTTTAAATATTCACTTATTGACTATCGAAAGCATTCGATTTGAAAATACAAACGCTTGATAAATTTGATGAAATTGGCTACGCCTGACTTACGCCCACGTTTATTTTCTTTTTCTGCAACTAAATACGTACGAAAATACATACATATTTATATACATATGTATACATATACAATTAGGTGATTCACAAAGTGTCATAAAGTGATATGTCATATTAAAATATTGTACGGAAATAGTTATAAAAAACTTTTCCGAAGCCCTGTGAAGAAGTAAACAAAAACAGCTGATCAAATACGACGACCCAAAAACATATCGTGCAGAGTTGTATTTATTTAGTACACATATAGCCTAGAATGCAACAAGAAAATATTATGACTTATGACGATATGACGCAATATGACAGGTTGTGAATCCCCTAAATGTATTTATAACTGTGTGTTTTTAGACGCGTGCGTATGCAAAATAAATAGAGAAAAAATAGCACATTTTAAAGCACTTTCAAATAAAAGTCAATAAAAATTATTCACGCTTTGGAATTGCCTTCGATGCGGGATACATATCTACATATGTACATACATACATATATACATATGTATGCATTTGAATAAGTTTCTTTTTACATTTTCTTTTCTTATTTTTTTTATCGCTCCAGTTTTTTTTTAAGCGTAACTGTGCTGATTACTGTGAGTGACAAGTACGAGTATGAGTCATTTGAATTCAGATATAAGTCATATTTTTGATGTTTCCAAGCTAAATATGTATGTCAATATTTGTACAAATGTTGGATGGACAATCTCTGTTGCCAATTCGTTACTGTTCTTAAGAATTCTTAATTTTGATGTTGTTGTAACAGCAAAAAACACAGCAAAGAAGCACTGGTGAGTGTAGTCTGAGCGACAGTCCTTGGTCGGGAAAAAATAGGGGTTGTTCCTATCTATAGCCAGGGTTTGAATTTGCTTGCTGCAAAACAGCAATAGCCGATGTTTTTTGCTTATTGCTGAATTCAGCCGAGCCAAAAACGAAAACACGAATCATTCGCTTCAGTTTTCAGCTGAGTCGCGTTTGCTTGTATAGTTAAGCCAAGCAACTCAATTTGAGAGGGTTGCTTTTACTTCCAGCAATTAGAGCCTATACACACTTGCGACTCAATCGATTTGGTCGAATTGGACTGTTGTATTCACACTACTCCAACTATTTAGTCGAATCGGTGGCAGCTATTCACACTTGAGACTAAATAGTCGTGCGATTGACAATGACATAGTGTTGCCAATGTTCACATTTTACTCAGCAAATTTTACATTAGTGGTCTTCATATAAAGTGATGAAGTATTAAATTGTTAAAGTTTATCTGCATTCTTACATGAAAGCACCTTCTTGTCAGCTGTCAACTTGATTAATAAATAAAAAACAATAAAATAAACAAAAAGTGCATACATTGTTTGGCTTTGTTTCTTATTAAACTAGCAACTAGCTGTCAAGTAAATGAAAAGAGAAAAACGGAAGGAATTACGCTCATAAAGGCGAAACGAACAGAAGTACAAGAAACGGAAAAATAGTAAAAATCAGCCATTAATAATTTTCATGAAATTTCATTTTCATTATTTCTATTTTAAAATGCGATTAATGACATTTGAAGAGAACAACAATATCAAGAAACATATGAAAACGGAAGTAAATATCCTTAGTTAGATAATTCTTGTCTATAACTATACCATTTCCAGATGGATTTTAGAAAGCGTCAACTGGATTTTAGAAAGGGGAAATTGGATTTTAGAAATGTCGATTTGATTTTAGAAAAGGGAAATTGGACTTTAGAAACTGTAAATTGGATTTTCGAAAATTTATATAATTATTAATTTATACTTTCATACGCAATAAAGAATTTCTATTCGAAAAATTCTGTGTAAAATTTATTATAAACGCACATTCTGAAATCCAATTCACGCTTTCAAAAATCCAATTTTGTTTTCTAAAATCCTTTTAACGCTTTCTAAAATCCAATTGACATTTCTAAAATCCAATTTCCCCTTTCTAAAATCCAATTGACATTTCTAAAATCCAATTTCCCCTTTCTAAAATCCAGTTAACGCTTTCTAAAATCCATCTGGAAATGGTGTAGTTAATAAGAAACGAACCTTTTGTTTTTAAACATTTTGAAAATATTAATTGAAATATTCAATCTCTACAATTTACCAAAAGTGAAATAAAAGTAGTGCTGCCAGCATGGCAACTCTTTTCACTACGAATATCACTGTTGTTGTTGTAGTCGTTCGACTAAATTGTCTCAAGTGTGAATACGTAGAAGGGCGCCTTGCTGATCAAGCAGTTGTACAACTGTTTCAGTTGGAATGAAATTGGGCTGCAAATCCAACTGTTTCAGTTGTACAACTAATTGAATGTAGTGTGAATGCTTCCATACATTCCCATGCAAATCAACATTCGACTAAATCGATTGAGTCGCAAGTGTGTATAGGCTCTTAGTTGAGTAGTAAATTTTTGCTTACAGTTGCTTATTTTGCTGAAACTAGTTTTTAAGCAAAATTCAACATGAAAAGATGTTTACAAATGGACATACATACATATTATGTGTACATACATACATACACATAAGTAAATATGTATAAAAAATCGAAATATGCGTAAACAAATCGTTTCAGCAAAATAAGCAAAAGCAGAAAAAATGCAAAGACAACTAATTGCTGGAAGTAAAATGAAATCCCCCAAATCGCGTTGCTTTGCTTAACTATACAAGCAAACACGGCTCAGCTGAATACTTGCAAAGAGCGTATATGGATAAGAGGGTGCAGTCTGAAAAACTTCACACTAGATGTCACATTTCGCGCGAGATGGGACCCGCGAAGTGTGACATCTAGTGTGAAGTTTCACTGACTGTTGTTTGATGCATATACGCTCTTTGTGAAACTTCACACTAGATGTCACATTTCGCGGGTCCCATCTCGCGCGAAATGTGACATCTAGTGTGAAGTTTTTCAGACTGCACCCTCTTATCAATATACGCTCTTTGATACTTGGCTGGCCGAGTTTGCTAATTTACTTTTCGTTAGCAAAAGCAAAGCAAAAGCAAATGCAGCAAAAGTAGCTAAGCAATTTCAAACCCTGTCTATAGCATTTCAGATCAAATGAAACCTTTTTCAGGTCAAATGAAACCTTTTTATACTCAGCTGTACTAGTACACAGAGTATTATAATTTTGATTTCCTAACGGTGGATTGTAACAGAACGAAATAATCGAGATAGATATAGACTTATATATATCAAAATGATCAGCGTGAAAAGAGAAATCGATTGAGCCATGTCCGTCCGTCCGTCCGTCTGTCCGTCCGTCCGTCTGTCCGTCTGTACGCACGATAACTCACGCAAAAATCGAAATATTTTGATGAAATTTGGAATGCAAGTTGGTATCAAGACGAGAACGGATGGTATTGAAAATGGGCGAAATCGGACCATGACCACGCCCACCTCCCCTATATAGTAAAAATCGGAAATTTGGTATCTCAGTCACTAATATAGCTGGAGCGATGAAATTTTACCCACGTGTTGAGCTCAGGCCCCTATGAAGAAATTTGATGAAATTTTGGAAAATGGGCGGTGCCACGCCCACTTATTAAGGGGCAAACATTGAAAGTTTTATGAGTCATAACTCAGAAACTATTGAAGATATATAGATGAAATTTGGTACGCGTGATATATTTGCTTACGCAAATGTTTTGACGAAAAATTGCCAAAATCGGTTAACGACCACGCCCACTTTTATATATGGGTATTATAAAGTGACCTAATAAAAACATTTGAAGCGATATCTCTGTCAAATATAAAGATATATCAATGAAATTTTATGGCAAGATTCCAACTAAGGACATACAACAAAAAACACAAAAATTTTGGAAAATGGGCGTGGCACCGCCTCCTTTTAGGAGCAGGAATATACGAGATTTTGGAGCCCATATCTCGACAAATAATTGATATATTATGACGAAACTTGGTGTATACACTTTTATTACTTGTAGCAATACATGTTGAAAATTTTAGCGAAATCGGTTGACGACCACGCCCACTTTTATATATGGGTATTATAAAGTGGCCTAATAAAAACATTTTAAGCGATATCTTTGTCAAATATAAAGATAATTCATTGAAATTTTGTGGCATGAGTTCTACAATAGACTGGAAACAAAAAATAGAAAAATTTTGGAAAATGGGCGTGGATACGCCCACTTCATGCAGCACTCGCTTTATATAAAGTACACCGTGTTTCCATCAAAGGCAAACAAACAATAAGCATACAGCTGAGTATCTAATGTTCGATTCCACTCGAACTTAGGCTTCCTTACTTGTTCAATTTAAATGAGATCTTTTCAATATCATTTCATTTGGTAAAAAGTTTAATTTCGTCGCCGTGTCAATTGGCGCTTAATCGTCTTTGTAGACGACTTTTACTGAGTCCAACATTATCAACATCAGTCTTTGACGAGAAAGAAGCGACGACTGGCTGCGAAAAGAAGCGACGACTGGGTGAAGAAATATTTATTAAAACTTTTTTGTTGTTAAAGTTGCCCAGCGGTTATCGAAATTGTGAATTCAGTATAGGTTTTTGCTCTATTAAAATCCGCCTCTTGTACTTATGTTTATATATTTAATATATATTTATGTTTAGCTTTTATTTGCCTTGACAGCAGTTTTTAGATAACTTCATATCTATCATTCATGTACATATATTAATTTTTATTATTTTTTCTTCCAGCGAAATTTAACTAATAGTCTTTATTGTTGTTTTTGTTTGTTTAAATATTTACAGTTGTACTGATTGGCGATTCAGGTGTGGGTAAAAGTAATTTACTTTCCCGATTTACGCGCAATGAATTCAATTTGGAATCGAAATCAACAATTGGCGTTGAATTTGCAACACGTAGCATAGAAGTAAGTAAATACAAATCATACTCATTCACGCACTCGCTCACTCACCCGCTCACTCACTAATTCTCCTTTTCATTTTCACTTACAGGTTGATGGCAAGACTATTAAAGCGCAAATATGGGATACCGCCGGGCAAGAACGCTATCGAGCCATTACATCTGCATATTATCGTGGTGCTGTTGGCGCTCTGCTTGTCTATGACATAGCCAAACATTTGACATATGAGAATGTGGAAAGATGGTTGAGGGAGTTGCGTGATCATGCCGATCAGAATATTGTTATTATGTTGGTGGGCAATAAATCTGACTTGCGGCATTTGCGTTCGGTGCCGACGGATGAGGCGAAGCTATTTGCCGAACGCAATGGGCTGAGTTTTATTGAGACATCGGCATTGGATTCGACGAACGTTGAAACTGCATTCCAAAATATACTCTCAGGTACATGAAAATGGCGTTTAGTTGATGGACATTTAATAATAAAATGTTTTCTGTTTTTTTGTTTTGGTATAACTTTTACAGAAATCTATCGTATCGTATCGCAGAAACAAATCAGAGATCCACCCGAAGGTGATGTTATTCGTCCAAATGTGGAGCCAATCGAAGTTAAGCCGACTGTAACATCTGATGTGCGCAAACAGTGCTGTCAGTGACCGCCTTATGCACACAACATGCTTATAAAACAACAAAAACAAACAAAAATATATGCAACATTACTTTTAAATGTCATTTATGCATAAAATTACAACAACAGCCAACAATACTATGAATTAAAAAAAAAAAAACAAAGAAAGCAAACAGCAACACACCTACATACATATGTACTACAACCAAACAGCAAAGAAAACTTTAAAAAATAAAATTAATTGCAATTACAATTATACAAATGGCAAAAACACAATTGAAACAAACAAAAATTGGTAAAACTGCGATTGATTTTTATTATTATTATAATTTTTTTTTGTATTTTGTTTTAAAGCAAAGTAATCTAAATATACTATATATAAATATGTAATTATATAATTTGAAAGCGTAATTTTCCTGCGAAATAAATAGAAAAAAAAAATTATAAAAAAAATGCTAATTAAATTATCATTAAACGTCAAAACGTTTCACTTAGAAACTAGTTGCACGAATATTTTTTAAACCGCAAGTGACATGGGTTACGCTACGCGAGGGTACAATAATTTAAAAATTTTTGAATTTAAATTCTATGAAGGCAGATGGTATTTCTTTAATTACAATTACTAAAAGCTTGACTTGGATTGAGTGTTCACTAAAGAGTTAAAAATTATAAAAGTTTCCCGGCAAAAGTTAAAATTATTTGTTGAAAAAAAAAAGCACGCCTAAAAGTAGGCAATATTTTTGTCATTGCTTTATTCGGATTTTTTTACGATTCTCGTTCTGAGTTGGAATTATTTTACAAAATGTTACGAATTTGTTGCATAGCGATCGCTACATCACACACACACACAAACACGAAAAGAAGCTGCAAACAATTTTGACTCCATTTTTTTTTAATAAAAAATACATTTAAATTAAGTTTTATATAAAAGAATATTATAAATACCAACATATGAACATTTGTATGTACGTATGTATTTCGAAATAACCTAAAACACAGAAACGCGCGCAACAACAACAACACCAATTAAAATTCCTCAACTGACTTGTGAAATAACATGGTCATTGGAAGTATATTTTGCATGCATGAAAAAAGCAACAAAATATGAGTTGTTTGCGTAAGGTTAGCAGTAGGGCGGAGATTGATTGATTGTTGTTGTAAGCAATAAAAAAATAATACAAAAACAAGCTCTTGAAGTAATCAATTTTTTTTTTTTTGGTGATACGAGTAGTGCACGCATAGAAGAAAGAAGAAAAAATAAAATAGAATAAAATAAAATACAGCGCAGCAACAAAAACAATTCTCTATACATATGAAACTAACTGTGAGATGAGAGTGAGCAAGGTTAAAAAGTGACAAGGCAAATGTAGAGCAATAATTGTAATCAATTAAAATTGGTAAACTAATAAAAACTGCAATCACAACAGCCAGTTGTAAATTATTGCTGATTAATAATTTAATTTAAAAAAAAATATTTACATACACAATGGATTGATTGATTAATACAATTATATTATGTTTTGCTATATTATACCTATGTTAAGTGTATTTGAATGAATAAATAAACGTAATATTAAACAAATGAACATATCGCCCGTTTTATGCAATAGGGATTTAACTCGAAATTTTTGATTTCTGGGATTTTGCCATATATTTCAATAACTGGGCCGTGCCTTTGAGTCTAGTCTTATAAAATACTCAAAAGGATAAAAATGGCGGAAATAAAAGTGATTTTGTAGTTAGCCGTAGAAGGAAACTATTTGAAATTATAAAAGTTTATTTGCGTTTTCCCAAAAAAAATATTTTTTGAGTTAAATCCCTATTGCATAAAACGAGCGATATGTGAACAAAAATCTTTATTTAAAAAAGCAGTTCCCAGCAAGAACGGACTAACGCATTCACCAATACATACGCAAAACAATCAGCTGTCCACTAACCCAACTAGTTATATAATGCATTAAACTATCTGTAGTGCTACAAAAACTCACACGTACAGAACAGTATACGTTATATTTTGTCACCAAGCCTGTAGAAACTCATGGAAAGTTTTCAGATTTATAACGCATAGTAGCCGTGTTTCACATACGGTGATCCTAACCCAGATAAAAATTTTTGCATGTAAATGCAACAACAAAGATTTCAGCTCGATTAAACCAGATAAATTGCTGGTTCAATTTCTGATCCGCCCTGTTCGATTTGTTTTTTCCGTGTTGATTTGGCATCACAGTGCTTTTTTGATTTGGCAGAACTGAAAAGTGACATTTGTGTATGTATACATATATATACATATACCCTACAGTAAATTTGTCTCACTGCTAAATGATCATTGATGATTCTTTGTTGAATATTCATCACTATCGTTTTGCGTTGGTGCAAGCGAGCAAGCTATATTGAAAAAACCAAACGAAATACCATCTAGGCGGTTAAAAACCAACGAGCCAGCTTGTATTTCGGTAGGTTTTTTGACATTCGGCAGCTTTTCTGACAAATTTTTCAATTTGACAACTATAAAATAAATTATATTTAAAATAAAAAAATATATGGAAATACAAATTTTAAATTTGCCTCTTGTAAGCTTCTGCTTTGGCCGTAAGGGGAAAGAAGAAGTCCCGAAGAAAAATTATACTGCGCACTGGCTTCTCCTTATAACACGGAATACATAGCTATCCCGCCATTTGAGTTTCATAATTTATTTCAGTAATTTAAATTCAAATTTCCCAAAAATAATTTTTGAAATAGTTATTTTCATTTAGTTTGCAGTTTAATGTCAATCAAATTGTTTTAGAGGGAGTATTTGTCTCTTTTTAACGTACAGAAGAATTGTTTTTGCGCCATTTATTTGAAAAAATGCAGCAGCCCTTATATGAAAGTATTGACTGATGCCTCCTCATTATGAATTTCATCAGTGATTCATAAAGGATTCATTTCAGATTTTTACTGCTGGGTATATGTTGTATATGTTTCTTCTTCTTTTTAGTTATTTTCAAGTGCAGCCAATTTTCATTATGAGCCGGATTGTTTCAGTAAAAATTTATCTTGACCCAGACCCAGATGTAATAACTGAAATGCCCCTAGTATGTGTAGTACTACGGATGGTTTAACGGATTATATAACATATAAGGCGCATTTCAGTTATTACATCTGGGTCTGAGTCAAGATAAATTTTTACTGAAACAATCCGGATCATAATGAAATTTGGCTGCACTTGAAAAGAAGTAAAAAGAAGAAGAAATATCAACAAACCATTTGTGATTTGAGAAAGTAAAAAAAAAACAAAATAAAAAATCACGGATCAAGAATTATTTGAGGCAAATTTATATATAATTTAAATATATGACCTTTATACTCATATTTTATGTGTTACTTCCATAATTTGTTTTTTTTTCACGGCGTCTGAATGAAAAATATGGCCGACAGCTGCTTGTGTATATACATATACAAACATATACCCCGCAGTAAAAATCTGAAATGAATCCTTTATGAGTCACTGATGAAATTCATCATGAGGAGGCATCAGTGAATACTTTCATATAAAGGCTGCTGAATTTTTTCAAATAAATGGTTTGCTTTCCTCATGCCTATATGACACTACGTTTTTTCTCTGGTATTTTTGGTTTGGCCGCTGTGGTGCAGTGGGTAGAGTGCTCGCCTGCTATGCCAGAGGTCTCGGGTTCAAATCTCCAGAGCAAAAAAATCAAAAAATTTTTTCTAATTAGTAAAAATCAAATTATTGGGTTTTTTAAGAGCAGCGGTCACCTCTCGGCTGTGGGTGGCATACCCTCCGAGTGTATTTCTGCCATGAAAAAGCTTCTCACAAAAAATGCATTCGCCGTTCGGAGCCGGCATAAAACTGTAGGTCCACCCATTTAATAGGAAAAACAAAAAGGAGCACACCTCGAATTGGGAGAGAAGCTCGGCCATAAAACTCGTCAGAGTTATAATAGCGCCATTGTATTATTATTATTGTATTATTGTATTATTTTTGGTTTGGAAAACCCACCGAAAGTCAAAATACAAAAACAATTCTTCTGTACGTTGAAAAGAGACAAATACTCCCTCAAAAACAATTTGATTGACATTAAACTTCAAACTAAATGAAAATAATAGTTATTTCAAAAATTATTTGTTTGGAAATTTGAATTTAAATTACTGAAATAAATTATGCAACTCAAATGGCGGGATAGCTATGTATTCCATGTTATAAGGAGAAGCCAGTGCGCAGTATAATTTTTCTTCCGGACTTCTTCTTTCCCCTTACGGCCAAAGCAGAAGCTTACAAGAGGCAAATTTAAAATTTGTATTTCCATATACATATTTTTTATTTTAAATATAATTTATTTTATAGTTGTCACATTGAAAAATTTGTCAGAAAAGCTGCCGAATGTCAAGAAACCTACCGAAATACAAGCTGGCTCGTTGGTTTTTAACCGCCTAGATGGTATTTCGTTTGGTTTTTTCAATATAGCTTGCTCGCTTGCACCAACGTAAAACGATAGTGATGAATATTCAACAAAGAATCATCAATGATTATTTAGCAGTGAAACAAATTGACTGCGGGGTATATGTATATATATGTATACATACACAAATGTCACTTTTCAGTTCTGCCAAATCAAAAAGCACTGTGCTGCCAATTCAGCACGGAAAAAACAAATCGAACAGGACGGATCATAAATTGAACCAGCAATTTATCTGGTTTAATCGAGCTGAAATCGTTGTTGTTGCATTTGCATGTAAAAATTTTTATCTGGGTTAGGATCACCGTATGTGAAACACGGCTATAGTGTTCTAACTGGGGTTATAAACGATATTTGGTTTGTATGTGTGCTGAAAGCAGTTAAAAACTAATTTTTTGGTAGCTACTGTAGTACTGCCATTAGCGAGTCACAATACCATAAATCATTGTGAATTAGACTTTGGCGAAGAAGAAATTGGTAAACACGCTGGAGCACATGTGATTTGTGCTAATTTTCCTGTTTTTTACGCGTTTGACAGAGATCTAAATATTAAATTTTATTTATTATAAAACAAACTAAACAACATACGGCTGCCATCTACCAACTATAAGCACCAACAACAAATATAAAATGGGTAAAGCAAAAAAGAAATCACATCCGAAAAAACGTACAGCCGCTTTCAAAGAGAAAGAACCCAACGAATTGGTGGAAGCGCCACATTCCTTCATTATACATCGTGGACTCTCCTGTCCCTACATAACCGATTTAACATTGGATTTTCGACGCATTATGGAACCATTTACGGCAGCACAATTGAAGGAGAAAAAAACGAATCGCATTAAAGATTTTGTGGCAATGAGTAGTTACTTTCATGTTTCACACATGGGTATATTCAATAAGGCTACATCGCAATTGTCCTTAAAATTAGTACGCATGCCACGTGGGCCAACTTTGACTTTTAAGGTAAAATGGGGTGCTGGTTGTTGCGGGAGGCTTAAGTTTTTTTTTTTATGCATTTTCCGACAGGTTCATCAATTCACATTGGCACGCGATGTTGTATCACTCAATAAACGTCAATATGTAGATGAGGATATGTTTAAACAATCGCCGCTGGTTATTATGAATAATTTTACTGGCGAAGGCAAACATTTGAAACTAATGGCTAGCACGTTTCAAAATATGTTTCCAGCTATAAACTTGGCGCAAGTGAGTTGGCGAAGATTTTTGCATGCTAAAATTGAGAGATTTTTGCATGCTGAACTTGATTTCATTATGCCTTTGTTTTTTTTCTTTGATGAATTAGGTAAATATTGCCACAATACAGCGTTGCGTGCTCTTCTCTTACACACCAGAAACCAAATTAATCGATATGCGTCACTATTCCATACAAGTTTTGCCGGTTGGCTTGACGCGAGGCGTCAAAAAGCTTGTAATGGGTAAAATTCCAAATTTATCCAAATGTGAAGATATAGCCGATTTTATAATGCAGTAAGTTTAACACCTAGATTTATACACTCTCATTATTTTTAACAATTTCTTTCTACTCACTAATTAACAGAGACGGCGGCGCTTCCGAAACCGAAATGGAAGATGATGAACAATCACATGTGGTACTGCCGCAAACACTAAAACGCAAAGGCAATCTAGAGGATAATAAATCAGCAGTGCGTTTACATGAAATTGGCCCACGTTTAACATTGCAACTCATGAAAATCGAAGAAGGTTTACTAACCGGTGAGGTGCTCTATCACGATCATATCGTGAAAACAGAAGAGGAAAAAGAAAAGCTACGTAAGATGATTGAGAAAAAACGCAAATTGAAGGAATATCGTAAGAAGGTGCAAGAAGAGAATCGTGCACGAAATTTGCGTGCTAAAGAGGGTGCAGCAGGTGGAGGTGGTAACCGTAAAAAAGCCAAAACCGAAGCTGCAGCAATTGGCGATGAGTGGAAAGAGGAGAGTGCAGATGAAAATGATGCAGATTACTATAAAGAGGAGGTGGGCGAAGAGCCAGATGAAGGTGCGTATGCTTGTGCTTGGTACATATATATTTTGGCTTAGATATAATTTTTCATGCTCATTTCTTTTACAGAATTGTTTAAAGCTGATGCTAATAAGTCGCGAAAGCGTCCAAGTCTGCCTGCGAGTTTGAGATTTAAAAATAAAAAATTGAAAAAGACCAAAACGGAAAGCAAGAATACTAAAAATAAGAATTTAAAAAGCAAATAATACGGAAAGGACGAAGTATTCTTTCAGTGCCACAATAGCAGCAAATATTTCTTAAAATACTTAGCTTTAGCAACGCACCACTCCTTGTAGTAAAGTATTGCGTCATAAGTTTTCAGCTGGACGAGCGTTGCATTAATTTTTCAGAATGACTGCGACAGCCTCTTTCCATTATAAAAACAATAGAGCGGTGCGCTAGAATGAAATTTATATTTTGGTAAGAGCTATTAAATTAAAGTATGTATATACTACATAAAAGAGTGAAAATCCATTTTTTTGTTGTTTTTTTGCTATTCATCTTTTTGTTAAGTACTTAATTCAACTACTAAACATACGTTGCACAAATGTCTTATATTGTGCATTACTCGTTTTCCAACTATCCGCCAATCGTTGATGCAGCTTTGCAAATTCCTTCTTTTCCTGCCAATTTTCAACACGTTCAATAAGTTGACGTGATTTCTCAAATTCTTGCAAATGATAAAATGCCAATGCACGACGATAAATGCTCTTCTCACTAGGCCCAACCACTGTTGCTGGTTGTTGTTGCTGCTGTTCATCCTCAACAAATTGCGTCAAATAGATGACATCTTCATAGCGTTGTTCATTCAACAAACACGCTGCCAAATTGGTTTGAATTTGTATGAATAACGCAGCCATATCATCGCCCGATACACCATCTGCTTGCGCCGTTAAATTTTCAAATGGTTTATATGAAATTAAACATTTGGCGGCACGTGCAAAATAGTCGTGTGCAAAGAGTGGATATGTCTTAAACATTTTCACGCCATTCTCCTTATAGCGCAATGCCAATGCATACATTTCCGTAACGCTTAGTTTGTGTATTTCTTTTGTTTCATGTATGGCGCACAATTTTATTATAAAACTTATTTCTGCTACTTCTTGTTGTGGCGTTTGCTCTGGCATTTGCGGTTGCTCTGACATTTGCGGATGAACTGGCATTTGCTTTCTGTTGGTGGCGATATAACACTGCGCTCGCTCACCCGCAATCATTTGTCGTACAAGCAACTCCACATAGCAATCAACCGGTGTTAGCGCTGTACCCATTTCTAGCTGTTGTTCTTGTCCAATTATATCGCTCGCTAGATAACGACTTTCACGTCCATTTAGATGGTGTACCTCTTCCACTACTATTGCCACTTTGGCCACCAAATGCGGTTTGTCCAATTGGTTGAAATTGTCGTCGAGCGCGAGCACTTGTTTGCGTAAACCTTTGCGCGGCATTTTCCATTCGTTGCCAATATACCAGGCCATTGGTTTGTATTTGTCCATTGCTAATTGGTTTAATTTTAATTAATTTCCAGTTAAATACTTTTATTATGCTATTATTTTAATATTTTTCGGCTTTTTTCGTCAAAAATCAATTGTTTATTGTTTTTTTGTGCAAATTTTGACAATTCACATTTTTAGTGCTGCCAAGTTTGCTCTTTTCTTCTTGCTTTACAGCAAGTTCGTACTATAGCACATGTTAAACACATTTCACTCGGTCGAGTCTAATGTACCACCTGAACGACCATAATTCTATCAGGCCACAAGGTCTGCACTCTTCAGAACTTCTCGGGAACGACTTTTTTCGTTACAAAGACAACAGCCGGTATGATATTTGAACAGAGACAGTTAAATCAGCGGAGCCTGTAAAATTTTAGTTTTTCGTGTTACATTTTGGTCATTAAAAGAACATAATCTAGTAATATGTAAATGAGTCAATTGTGAATGTTTATGAGTCATATGACTAGAGTTTCCCAATTCAAGGTGTATAAACCTTGGCTTTATTTTCTGCTTTAGATTGAGCCTAACTATAGGTATGTATGTAGTGCCCTCTTGGAAATGCTGTCAATATTCTTATTTTATACTTTCGAGGTTCTGAATCGCTTTGAAGCGATTTTTATTGTACTTATCCTTCCATCAGTGCCCGTCTGTCGTAGTTTAGTAATATGACGCCAGTTTCCTCAATTTCCTTTTCTCTTTCTTGAGTGTCTCTTTATTAAATTGGATCAGTCCCCAATACGTTAATAGCAGCTGCCCTTTACAGGCCTAGGACTGCCACTCCTAAACTGCACTCTCAAAAGCATACTATTTCATCCTTTCATTAGCCAGCCTTCAACCCTCTTCGGTGTAGCGCCCGACACGCTTCTTGTTTTTCCAGAAATTACAAAATCAGTTTTTTTTGGTATATTCAAACTTTATTATTTGCATTTTTGATTCACTTCAATATCTATGCTACTTCTTCGTTTTCTTGTTCTCTTTTTTTTAAATCAGTTTTGGCTTGTTTCGTTATCAAAAACGAATTACAATAATTATTAAATAATTCATTAAAATTTAATATTCATGATCAAAAAATGACGCTAAATTTTTTTCTAATTACTATAAAAAACCAAAAATAACTAACTACATTATTCCATAATACATTAAAAAATGTAGGTAATAATTTTATTCAATTTTATAATAATCTCACAAAATTTGCATTTACAATTAATTATTGGTTATATGTATGTATATGCGGTTTCACGTTTCGTATGAAACCCGCTACCTAATAATACTACATGCTAAATAGTAAAATCTAGTCAGTGCGAGCGATATTTATGTAATGTATTTTTATATATACTTTGTTGCCTTTTTGTTTTTTTATTATTATTTTTTTTTTGTTCATTCACAGTTAAAAATAAAGTTATTTAGTTTTAAAATTAATCGCAAAAATTACAAATAAACATAATGAATTAAATAAACAATGATATACCGATTACAATTCGCTTAAGTATAAAAATTTGGAAAAAAAATTATAAAAAAAAATATTATTGTAATTATGTACAATTGCAAAACATGATTTTTTGTTCAATTGCTTACAAAACTTATTCACATTATTTATTTGTATGTTTGGGTATGTTTGAGGAATATACGCTAATAATTATTTTTTTTAATTTTTTTTAATTCTTCATTTGTATATTTTAATTTTTTTATAAAATTAATTTTTTGCCACTCTAAACTATTATTCAATTCAAGTCATTCGTTAGGCTTTAAGAGCTTAGTAATTGTTGTAATAGAAGCTTTCTTGCCATTTTTTTTAAATAAAAAATTGCATTATAATGGTTTTAGCATTATTTTGAATTGCTTACTTTTATTTCGGTAATAGTTTGATGTATATGCTAATTTTAATTTTTTGTTTAATTTCATGCTTCATTTTAATGTTAAATTAAACCTATATTTTTCATTTACATACTTCACTTGTCTGAAGTTATAGGACCAACTGTAAACCCAGTGGATACTTTTTGTTTTATGAACTGTTTTTTTTTTGTTATTTTTATTAAAAATTTTATTTTTATTTAAATTTTTATTTCTATTTTTTTATTTTATTTTTATTTCTATTTTTATCTCTTCTAATAAGCTTTGACTAGAAATTAATACAAAAAATAACTTAACGCATATTTAAATACTTAAAATAATAAGTAAATACTATACATATATTCAAGTCTTAAAAAAAATGCAAGTTAAACTAACTTTTGTCATTTACATTTATACAAAATTCATTTTATTTTACGTAAAAAAAACATAGTGTGTGATGAAAACATGATTTTTTTAGTGTCAGATTTATGCCTTAAAGTTAAATAATAAATGTATAAATAAAATGCATATGTATAAAGAAGAAATATAGTGCAAAAAAAAGTCAAGCAAAGTATAAAAACTAAAACTGAAAATTAAATATAATGAAAAAATTAATCTTGGTCAAATATTAAAAAAAATTAAGTAAAGAAAAATCAAAACAAAGAGTTAAGAATGAAAAAAAAAAATTAAGTAAAGAAAAATAAAAAAAGGGCTAAGAATGAAAAAAAAAAAAAATTATGTAAAAAAAATCAAAATCAAAGGGTTAAAAATTAAAAAAAAAAATTTAAAAAAATCAAAAACAAAGGGTTAAAAATTAAAAAAAATTAAGTAAAAAAATCAAAAACAAAGGGTTAAGAATGAAAAATAAATTAAGAGTAAAAAAATCAAAAACAAAGGGTTAAGAATGAAAAAAAAACATTAAGTAAAAAAAATCAAAAACAAAGGTCTAAAAATTAAAAAAGAAAAAAAAAAAATTTATTAAAAAAAAAATCAAAAACAAAGGGTTAAAAATTAAAAAAAATTAAGTAAAAAAATCAAAAACAAAGAGTTAAGAATAAAAAAAAAATAGCGAAGTCTTAAACATAAAGAAAAGAAATACGCGCAAAATTTTCCGTTAACTATGTGCATGGTTCTAGTTAACTAAATACTAAAATAAAAAAATACAAAAACAACTAGTCAGCAAAAAGTTCAAAATTTTTAAATATTATTGTAATGTAACGAAAAGTCTGCGACTATGCACTAATTAGAGTTAGTAGCAACTGCTGTGCCAATGTCGGCTCAATAATAATAAAAAAGAAATACCCAACATCTTTATGAAAATAAATATATACAATCAATTGTATAATTTACAATTAGCTGTTGCATATACATAAATACATTCCACAGAAAAATATATCATGCATAAACAAAAATTTCCACTATTGCTTTGTACAATTTCAAAAAAAAAAAAAAATAATAATAAAATATATAAATTTTGATTTTTTTTTCACAATATATTTACAATTTGCGGAATAAAAATTAAAAAAAAAAAATTAGACATTGAAAAATTTTTTTTTCAAGCGAAATTTGCAGTTCTAAGATTTGCAAATAAAATTTTTTGTTTAGTTTTGTTTTTGTATTATTTTTTGTTTGTTTTTTATTTTATTATATTATTATCATATTATTATTTTTTGTACATATATGTATATGAAATTCATATTATGAATGTAGTATTTTTCATTGCTTTACTTGCATTTCCTTTGCTTTTTAGTTTCAAACAGGCAGTTGTTGTTGTTGTAGTGTTAAAATTGAATTGAATATTTTTTTGGTTATTTTAACTTTTAATATATTTTTCATGCATAAATTGTGTTTACTATCAATTTAAAAATTAAATCATTTGCTTAGCATAAAAAAGCGCGTGTGTGTGTGTGGCAGTTTTATTTATGTAAAAAGAAACAGTTTTTTCTATGTAGTTTAAATGTTGCTTGCAATTAGGAATTTAATACCGAATTTCATAAGCTTCCTTTCTTGTACTTTATTTAATAGAAAAAATAAATAAAAAAAAATAAATAAAAAAATTAAAAAAAAAATTAAAAAAAAAGATAAAAAAATAAATAAATAAAAAAAAAAAAATAAAAAAAATAAAAAAAAAAAGAAAAAAAAATAATAATGAACAAAAAATAGTAATAATCTAGGAAAATAAAAAAAGGAATCTAAAATTTAGTGCACAGCAAATTTTTACTAAACAAAGGAAAAGGCATAATTTTTTTCCTGCCGCAAAAAGAAGCAGAGAAAACATTTTTTTTTTGTATGCAAAATAAATATATAACAATTTCGTTAGTCGCGCGCATGAAAATACAAAAAACAAAAAAAAAAAGAACAAAAAATAATAAGCTAAGAAAAAAAATTAAAATAAAAAAAAATATTAAATTTAATGTACAGCAAAATTTTAATAAACAGAGGGAAAACAAAAATTTTCTTTTCGCAAAAAGCAACAGAGAAAACATTTTTTTTTTTCAAAATAATTTCGAAAAAGCCGAATTTTTTTCCTTTCGCAAAAAGCAATAGAGAAAACATTTTTTTTTATGCAAAATAAATACTTCGCAATTTCGTTAGTCGCCGTCAATCAACGTGTTGTCTATTTAATTATTTGTTTGTTGTTGCTTCTTTTCGTTTTATAAAATCACAATTTTAGAATATTGTTCTGTTACTTACATGCATAAATACATATACATACATACATATATATGTATATATATATATGTATTTTTTAATTTTCTGCTGCTAATTATATTACAATATTTTCCTCCTTTTTAATTTTTACTTAAAACTACTGCGTTTCATTTGGACTTGCTTTGCAATTTTTTAAGCAAATGTTGTTTTTGTTCATTACAATTTTTAAAAAGTATGAAATATATATATAAAATCTCTACAAATACAGTGATGTGAAATGCTTAAGCAATGCAAGCTATGACGACTTTTTAAGCAAAAAAAGACACGAAAATTTAATAAAAATTACGAAATAAAATTTATAAAATTTCAAATGCAAATTTTTTCGTTAAATTTTTTATAAAAAAAACAATTTTTTTATAAAAAAACAAGTTTTTCTTTTAATATTTTTTATAAAAAAAGACGTTTCTTTTAATTTTTTATAAAAAAAAAAAAACAAGAAAAACTTTTAATTTTTTTATAAAAAAATGTTTTCTTTTAATTTTTTTATAAAAAAAACAGGCTAAAATTTAATTTAGTATAAAAAGCGCATGCTTTTCTAACTCATTACGCGCAAGTCGTGTTGCTCAATTATTGCACATCGCTGTACTGTATCTATGCATCTATTTAGTACATAAACGCTAATTTTTCGTGTATTTTTCTTTTTTAGTTGATCTTCGCCTTTTTTACAGTAAGATTTTATTTATTTTTCTTTTAAAAGTAAAACTATTCGGCATTTTCATTTTAAATTTCTATTCTTCCTCTGCTTTGTTTTCTTTTTTTTCTTAAGTTTAGTCATAAGTGTGTGTTGATCCAACTAATTTTTGGACATTGGCTTTTAATTGATTAGTTATTTAATTATTTTTTTTATTTTAAATCAATATTTTTTCATTAATTTTCTCTCCTGCATTTATTTATAAGCGTGCTTTTTATTAGCCTTTTATACGAACGAAATTGCGAGTTTTTAGTTTTTAAACGATTTTCTATCACACCTGTCTTTGAGACTGGTGTATGGAAATTAAATAGTTGTGTGCAAAATTTTAGCACAGACGGCTTATTATTTGTTTTTTGTTGTTGTTGTTGTTTTTGATTTGTTGGCTTTTAACTGTCATCATACAACAATAAAAAGTAAATAAATTAGTTTAATATTTTTTTTAGGAGACAATTTAAGGAATAACGTTTTCTCTCTCTCTCTCTATCTGTCTCGCTCTCTTTCGCACAACTTCTAGTACTCCACGTCGCTCCTTCTCCTTTTCTTTTTTATTTTCCAATCGAAAAAGGAAATTATTTTAATCCAACGGCTTAAGTCACAAATTTGCCGTGCCATTAGCATGTGAGCTTTGTTTTCAATTTACCAATTTATCGGCTTGTCTCCTTCCCTCTTCATGTGGTATAGGTGCGTATCACATCGCGTATAACGGCACGACATAACGGACACTGTCCACCACCCACGCCACGCCACTGTTCGATGGCGCAATCATAACACATGCACATATGTCCGCACATATAAAGCACCGAATCGATTTGATTTTCATAACAAATTGTACATTCGGCACCAGCGGTGTTGCCACTGCCGCTACTGCCACAATTACTAACGGTGCCGTGATCCACCGTGTCCTTCCATTTGTTAATCTCCTGATTTGAATGACAGCCATTTAGAGTTTTTACGGACTGTAAGAAAGAGAAAAGAAAATAGAAAAGTTATTAAGAGATTGTGGACGCATAATTCACCAAAATATATTAACTCTCTAGCAAAATTGATTTTATTTAGAACATAAAAGAAGCCCTAATGATCGCTGTGATATTCTAAAATCACCCAAATATATACCTGAGGGGCAGAAAAATCTCAATACAATCTAATCAATTTGGAATAGAATCTTTTCTCACATTTTTTTTTTCCTACTCACCTCATGGAATTTTGTACTGCCCATTGCTGAACACGCACCCGCTAGCACACCAGCCGATGTTTGTCGCGCTGCCGAATTGACACCATTGCTGCTGCCGCCGCATACGCCACTACTAATGCTATTCAGCTCGTGCGTCGAGTTCGTTGGTGGCAAATTCACAACCAAAACCGTGCCACCACCATTGGGTTGTATTTGTATAAGATCACCGCTCGATGGCATGCTAATCATGTGACCCGCCGCCGTCGTTGGTGAGCCACCGCCATTGATGTTGTTCATATGGTTGTTGTTGATGGGAGAGGTGTTAGTGGTATTATTCATGGCCGCCACTGCTGCAGGTGTTGTTACACCCGCATGCGAATTTACATTACAATGCCCGGGCACCGCAGCCAGTGCAGCCATCGAATTGTTTAAGGTATTGTGTGAGGCGACAGTGAGCGCGGAGGTGTGCAACATTTTACGCGATTCAGACATTTGACTATTCAGACTATTTATCGATTCGGCCAAGGCCATTTGGCTGTGTTGTTGCTGTTGCAGATGTTGATTGGATGGCACTGCAGCCATTGGTTGCTGCTGCTGCTGTTGCTGTGGGTAGTTAATGAGATTGGGCAACTGCTGACGGAACATGCGCACCGACTGCGTCGAACCGTAAACATCGAGGAATGCCCACAATTGCAACGATTGATCGACATGCATCACCACAACGGCCGGTCCATTGTTTTTACTAATCGACACCTCACCGTTGGGTGCGACCAGAAAGGCAATCTCATCGCCGCGTTGCGGTTGCGAAGCGATATCCTTACTCACCACCCAATATTCGCGCCGATCGAGCAGGAAGTCCGAATCGTTGGGCAGGTCGGCGGGTTGCAGCGCAGCTGGATTGCAGGAGGTGAGACCGAGCGCCAGCGCGCCCAAATACATGTGCTCCGTTTTGAGTATTTGCACAATCACCTTTTCGCCAATGCGTATGGGACGCGCCGTAAACACATAACCCTGACAGAAATCATTCTCCGTGCGCGAGGCAATGAAACGATCCAGCGAGAGACGCACATTACGTCCTTTGGTTATGTGGAAGGGTACGGGTATGAGGCGTCCATTGGCATTGTAGCGCAGCGGCGGCAAACCATTGGCTAAGTCTTGTGCGTAGGACATTTGTTCCATGGAGATGTTGAGCGATTGCATTGAAGGCAACACATGACGATCCAAATCCTGTTCGACGGCGGGCAGTGAACGACGTGACTGTTGCTGATGCGCATGTTGGTGAATGGTATTGAGCGGTATTTGCGGACCGGGCAATGTACCGCCACCAACACCACCACCACCATTCAGGCCGGCACTACTGCCCGCCGGTAAAGTGCCACCCGCTGACATCATCTGTCCATTACTATTGCCATGTTGATACATATAGATGCGCGCATCGAGAAATTCAATAGCCGTGCAATTGCCATAGATATCCACCAAAGTCCACAATAGACCACGCGTATCGATGCCACTGAGGATGACACCCTTCTCCACATTATTTATGCCATAGATAACCTCACCAGCTGAATTCACGTAATAATAGAGAATATTATCCTTTTCGCAATATTGCTCATGCAACGCCTTCGCCCAGAAA
Source organism: Urophora cardui (assembly GCA_960531455.1). Classification (NCBI taxonomy): domain Eukaryota; kingdom Metazoa; phylum Arthropoda; class Insecta; order Diptera; family Tephritidae; genus Urophora; species Urophora cardui. The sequence continues at coordinate 132,044,440 of OY482672.1, forward strand.
CCGGGACGATTGGTTAGATCGGGACAGGCGTATTTGGGTAGCGCACCCTCCAACGTGGCCGGATCATTGCTGGTGAAGCCGAAACGTATGCCGCCATTCCAATTGTTGGAAATCTCGGTGAAGCGCACACAGATGCGTTCGTTGATGCGTACCGGACGCGCCGAAAACGTGATCGCGCGACAGAAGCTCTCGAAACGGCGTGCCAAAGTGCCATCGCGTGATATCCGTATGTTGTCGCCATGGACGCTATGAAATTGAAGGGGCGGCAAATTATTGGGACCCGGACATGAGGATGGCGAACGACGAACTGCAATGAATTAAGAGAGAGAGAGAGAGAGAATGGAGAGGTTAGATAAATGTATGCAGTGAGTAATAAATAAAAAAAATAGTCAAAGATAAGGTGAGGATTTAGATAAAGTTAAAGAGGCAGATAAATGTAGAAATAAAGTTAGATAAATAAAGTTAAAGATACAGAAAGTATAAAGGTAAAGATTTAGATAAAGAAAAGCTAAAGGTGATGATAACGATAACGATAAAGACAAAGACAAAGATAAAGCAGAGACAATGATAAAGATAAAGAACAACATAAAGATAAAGAAGCAGACAAAGGCAAAGACAGAGACAAAGATAAAGATTAAATTAAAGATAAAAGCAAAGACAAAGATAAAGTTAAAGATAAAGATAAAGATAGAGAAAGAGATAGAGATAAAGATAGAGATATAGATAAAGATAGAGATAGAGATAGAAATAGAGATAAATATAAAGATAAAGATAAAGGTAAAGCGAAAGATAAAGACAAGGATAAAGATAAAGATAAATATAAAGACAATGACAAAGAACCACATAAAGATAGAGACAGAGACAAAGACAAAGACAAAGGCAAAGATAAAAATAAAGTTAAAGATAATAATAATACAATGGCGCTATTATAACTCTGACGAGTTTTATGGCCGAGCTTCTCTCCCAATTCGAGGTGTGCTCCTTTTTGTTTTTCCTACTAATTAGGTTAAGTTAAAGATACATATGCAGATAAAGATAAGTATAAAGATAAATATAAAGATAAAGACAATGACAAAGACAAAGAACCACATAAAGATAGAGACAGAGACAAAGGCAAAAACAAAGACAAGGATAAAGAACAAGATAAAGATAACGATATAGTTAAAGAAAAAAAAAACAAAGGTTTGGCCAATATAAAAATAAACATAGAGATTAAGTTGAGGATAAAGATAAATACAAATTTTAAGAGACTGAGAAAGATAAAGATATGTAGATTAAAGTAAAATTCGAGATGGAGCTATAGCTTTACTCCCTTATTAATTTATGAATACCGGTCTTAGTCTTTTAGGAGTCTTAGGTTTTGGGTTTCTCGTGTAGATTATTTTTCGGTGTGTACTTTTTTCTAGCCAGCATAATACTCAAGAATTTAGGGAACAGAAGCAAGCATGATTTGGATTACAAATAAATATCCCTGCGCATTTATTTGTTTGTACATATGTATGTATGTATGCTTGCCTTTTTATTGCACATGGCGCATGCCAATGATTTTCTATAATTATATAAATGCACATACATACATACATACGTGTATGCAAATACATAAATACGTGTATGCACAGATGTACATATTTCGTGCACGAGCCCTTCATCAACCACTCAAAAAGCAGCTGGCGCATGCCCATTTTACAATTTTATCGAACTAAAAATATAAAAGGAATCATCGATAGTTAAGCATTTTTGCTTTTCTCATTTACTTTTGAAATTTTTGTATTAAGGATTCAGTATAAATATAGGCGACTGCGATGTTATCCTTGCCAAGCAAACCGGTTCGTTTGCAGGAATTTTACATATTATATAAAAAAAATATGTGTGTTAAGAAGCAGATGCCTTTTATTACTTGATCCTTTGCGTTTCGCCTCCTCTATTCGTATAACGCAACACAAGACGCTCGACAAGATGCTAAATAATGTATGTAGATTCAAGTAAATAATTTTGTGCGCATGCGCAAAGGTCTTTTTTCCTGTAGATGGATAGCTGTGTATGTGTATGTGTTCATGAGCCTGCCTGCATGGGTATGTTAATTTCTTTGTATGTACAGACATGTCCCTATCCCTGCAAAAAATGCGATCACTCCGGGATTACTACCCATTTGTATCTCTTTATATGGGTTGAAGTGTTCTCTTTTGTTTGAGCATGTCCTATGAAGAGACTAATTGTACCCAGTTTGTACCCGAACGGGTAGCAAAAGCGCACAATTGTACCCGTTTTGTACCCGAACGGGTAGCAAATGCGACACATCCATTTGTGCGACTAATTGTACCCGTTTGATACCCTTTCGGGTACAATTCGTCTACAATTAGTATACATATGTACCCGTTCGGGTACAATTGGGAACAATTGTAGACTAATTGTACCCGAAAGAGAGCGCTCCCGGACAAATCTTTTTAGAGACTCGTCGCACACTTTTTTGCAGGGATCCCATGTTGAAATATTACTATTTTTGGCTTCATAGTCATTCACTGAGCCAGTCAGTGAATAAGAAAGAAGGGTAGCTTTATTGTGTTGATCTCATTATTTTTTTTTTATACATGGTTTGTTCGGTGCGCGCAAATGGCACGCGTGTCGTATCGTCCTTATGTCGTCGTTGCGGTTGATTTAAATACAGAAAATCTCTTTTTTTGTTTTCTTGCTTTGGATGATTTGTAGTATTATCACAATTTTTGTTGTTGCTGTGGCCGTATGTTGTATTGGTATTTTTAGTGTCGGTCGTCTGTCAGTCGAGTTGGTGCACTTTTTGCGTTGCTTTTTGAAATGTCAAATGTGGCAACTGTTGCTATTTTTGATCGCATTTTTTTACTTGGCTTTATTATTTTTGCATGTTTTTGGCACTTTTTGTATTGGTTGTGGTAGTATATGCATAGGTATAATGATGATTAATATTTAAAAAAATTAAAAAAAAAATTAGCTTCAGCGGCATGCCGTGCCTTCTGTCCATGTTCTGTAAAAGTCACTTGGGTACAATTATTTTTGAAAATATGCGCATGCTTAAAAAATAGAAGAATAAACAACACAAGAAATTGGTCGGTGTGCTTTGACGCAAAGCTTACTCAAGGCAATAGTAACCCTCGAACTTGCGCATGGCGCAATGGTGTCATCATATGCACGTATTTCTGTACAGTTGTTTAAAGTGTGACAGAAATATGTATGTTTTTTTTTTTGATTGTTAACACGCTTTTATTAGTTTCACCTGTATGTATGTATGTATGTATGTATGTATATATATATGTATGTATGTAAACATTGCATACTTTTAAGCGAAAGCGTGTGTATTCATACACTGATGTTTTTCAGTGTGAGATGTGCTTATTATAACCACAATCGTCATTTGTTTGGCATGCTGCTGACTTACTTGCATTTTTCTTTTTCGATCGATGGCATTTTTTAATATGAATTTTCATTTAATTGCCTGTTGCGGTCATTTTCCTTTTTTTTTTTCTTAAAAAAATATTTATGCAACATGTCGATGCAGATGAAGGTGCAACGAGGATAAAGAAAACTAAAGATGTTTTTTTTTTGTATGGAATATAGAGCAATAGTTGTAGTAACTTGTCCTTGTTCGTTGGTTTTGAAGTTAACTTTGCATTGTCCTTTTTTAGAGTGTTTAACTAATATAAATTCATACACTGAGAGAAAAAAAATATATGGAGGGGTCAAAGAAATTGTTTACCTATTTTGAACACTACTTTCTTTGTTTTGAGTAAATTTTCCTTAAAACATGTTAAAAGGTTTATAAAATATTGTTGTTACATGCGTTACCATGGTTTCATATACTTGTTTTGAAAAAATTCATACATTAAAATAATGAAAAATTCTTTAAGCGCCATTCCATTCCCAACTTTCCTTGTTTTGAAGACTTGATTTCTTTAATTTTGAGAAATTAAATTCCCATACAAATCCCCATGGCAACGAATTTGTTTGAATGTTTTTTTATGTTTTTTCCACATTTTTGAGAAAATTTACACAAAACAAAGAAAATTTTGTATTGGGACGCGTGTTCAAAATAAGGAAAATTATGTCTTTGATCGAGAGAAATTGTTTTTTTGAGTGTATGTTAGTTAGTTGAAGGCTGACAAAATCGTTGTAATTGCACTTTCAAAAACGTTTAAAAACTATCTTCGATATCCAAAATGAATAACGAGCACAGCACGAACCTAGATATAACTAACCTTAGTTTCTATAGGAGCAAGAGAAGAAGGGACGTACATATTTTAAGGCAATCATGGAATAAAAAATGTGCCGTTTTGATAAAGTTTATCCTAGTTAACAATCCCAAACTGAACCCTTCGAGAGCGTGCCGACTAGTAATGACTACTACAGAAGCTCCGTGACTTGTCGGGGGGTGTCCAGCTGAGATCAGGCATTAGTGCTATGTTTCCTAGCTTCATATAGAAATGGTGTTTGATCATGATTCCAGGGTAGGGTGGTATGCATACCGTTGATCAGCCTGGCTGGGGGCTCCAAAATAGCTCAGTCTCGTACTGTGCCCTCTGGGAACTGGGCCGCACTCAGTTGTATTCTTGGCTTGACTAACCCCTTCTCTTCTACTTGTGGGTTAATTAATAATTTAAACGAGGCCGGTACTCGTAAAAAGCTGGATGGGCCTAACACCCATTCACTCGGGGCTTGTACGATGCAGAGCCTTTCTACCAGTCGCACTGCGGCTAAAGCTAAGGAAAATGAAGTTTGTAGGCTTCTGATGTTGCCGAAAAAAAAAATTACTAAGATTATGGAAAAGTGGGGATGATTCGGCGCTAAAGGCATATTTTCATTGTTCTGAATACAATTTTCTTTAAAACGTGGTCTTTATTGCTTGATTTGAAGAAAATTGTACATCAAAACAATGAAAATATGTATTTAGCGCCGAATCATTCCCATTTTTCCATAATCTGAGTAAGTTGTTTTTTTCAGTGTAGTAATTCATCTGAGCGACCCAGTGTGAGGCGGATCTACGCTGGTATCCGCTTCAGCTGGTGGAGGTGTACCCGGTGTATGCAGCTTGCTGCCGCGGTCAACGCCAAAGCTGGGGAGCAGACCTCTCAGACAACTCCCGCCACACTCACAGAGTTTACGCTGTTCAAAGATAGGTTGCGCCTATGCCAGGCGCGTAGCTGGCATAGGAGGATGGCCATTAGGATCTGGAAGAGATTCCACAATGTGCTGGATTTGTTCACCAAGGCGCTGTCTGGTGATGTGCTGCAGTTGAGGGTTGAAATCGATTGGGCGAGAGCAATCATCATTTTGTTATAATTCCCTATTATAAAATCAAGAAATTCATAATTAGAAATTTTATGATTTTACAATTTAGAACAACTTCCTAGATGTTTTTTTGCTGATCGTAGGCGTTTTATCTACCACAAACACTCATATTATAATGAGTTAATTCACGCTCGAATCGCCCGCACTCAACTAGCTCACTCACTCGAACTACAATACTCCACTCAAATTGCTGCAAACTCAAACTCAAACAGCAAAGAAAAATCCAAACAAACATAACAAAAACAATAAAAGGTGAGTGAGTATATACTTAAACTCAAAATGAGTTAGTTGCTTTTTGGTTTTGTGTGAGTGATATTTATACGAATTGAGTTACTATTTTGCAACCCCTTTGTTGTAGAAGACAAAAAAGCCTGTGGCATGCAACTAATCTCAAACTGCGAACAAACACAGCCAAGGGGAGAATGCATTTTGTGAACAATTCAAAAACTTTAGAGAGGGAAAATTATAAAATAAAATTAATACGAGTATATGTATGTATGCATGTAAGAATGAACATAGTAGTTTTGGACGTACATATGTACATACATACATATTTATACACATTTTTTGAGGGTTGAAATCCCAATGTAGTAAAGGTAGGTAAGCAAAATTCACAAATGCAACTGCCGGCAAATGTAATGAACAAAAAAAAAACAAAAAAAAAATTGGAAAAGAGTGGTAGATAAAGTAAAATGAAAACGGCAGATGTTCAAATTTCCAAAAGAGGCACACACAAGCATACATTCATGCCCTGCAGGGAACTCAATAACTAGTGAGCAAAATTTCTAGTTCCGAACTAGCGAAAAGGTGTCAAAATGGAACTAGATCAATTGTAGTTAGACCCTCACCAGTTCAGAAGGAGTGAATTGAGTGACCATTATAAGACACACTTTGATTTGTATGCAATTTGGAGGTGACAAAAAATCAATGAAAATTTTTCGTTCGTTCAATTGCCGTCGGCTTTGTATATTTCTGCGATTCTCAGATGTTTAGTGAAGCATTTTATATAAAGAGTTTTCTATTTGAATCTTGTATGAAATGAAATGTTCGCCTAATTATGCTTTTCCGATCCCTCAGGCTTATTTCTAATTTTTTTTTTTATTTTATTACTTTTTAAATATTATTGTAAATTTTTATTAAATAAAAAAATATTAGTTAAAAAAATTTAAAAAAAATGATCATCCACCTTGACACCGACAGGATTCGAACCCGCGCCCTCAGATTGAAAGGCACATGCGTTAGCCAGTCGGCCATCGCGCCACTTGCATGAAGTGTGTCAAATGCTGCACTTAAGCGGCAGATGTAAAACTGTAGAGTTTGTAGGTACTCATAGCTATCGAAATTGTAGTGCAGAGAGAATTGACACCGCCTAGGACATCGCCGTGTTAAATTCGCCAGTTGATAACATGCAAAAGAGATTTAGCTCGCAGTAGTAGTGTCGAAAAATGCACTAGAAGCGATCTAGTTCGGAACTAGAGATTTTCCCTACAGGGTACAGTCAAAAGCACATGCACACCTAAACTAATATGTATGTATGTACCTAAATCACCAACAAAACAATGCACCAAGTTGTAGCAAAAAGTTTTGTGGAGTTTGAAACGAGTAAGAAAATTTTGAAGAAGTAAAAATTAATGATAAATACGAAATGAAAGGAAAAAGGCAAATGAAAATTGGCATACATATGTACATAAATATGTATGTATGTACATATGTAGATATGTACACAAAAGTAGAACAGCAACAAAAGTTTATAACGAAAGCAATCAACGTGATAACTTCATATTAAAGTCAGTGATCAAAAATTTTTACCGGACTTTCATTTTACTGAGGCTGAAAATCTCATTCTCTATGCAACATACGAGGTAACGAGTTGGCGGACGAACTAGACGAGGCACCTACATATGTACACTAAATTTTCCCTGACTTGGAAGAATCTACCAGCAAATTTTTACAGAACGACCATAAAGCAATTCCCTTGCTTACAAAGCAAATATGCGAACTATTAACTATCTATCTATACCTACTACCCTGCAGTAATTTTGTTTCACTGCTGAAGGATCAGTGAAGATTCTTTGTTGAATATTCATCACTGTCGTCATTACTCAGTATATTTTTATTTGTTTTTGTTTTTTTTTCTGAGGAAAGCAAACCATTTATATGAAAAATTCAGCAGTCTTTATATGAAAGTATTCACTGATGCCTCCTCGTCATAGGTGAATTGCATCAGTGATTCATTGGGGATTCATTGCGTATTTTTACTGCAGGGTATCTACATATACTAATTATATCTATACTACCCTGTAGGGAAAATCTCTAGTTCCGAACTAAGTCGCTTCTAGTGCATTTTTCGACACTACTAGTACGAGCTAAATCTCTTTTGCATGTTATCAACTGGCGAATTTAACACGGCGATGTCCTAGGCGGTGTCAATTGTCACTCTCTGCACTACATTTTCGATAGTTCCGAACTAGTACTAAATTCTACAGTTTACACTAGTTCGTTTATTGGCACCATTTCGATAGTTCTGAACTAGCTAGAAGTACCTACAAATTCTACAGTTTTACATCTGTCGCTTAAGTGCAGCCTTTGACACACTTCATGCAAGTGGCGCGATGGCCGACTGGCTAACGCATGTGCCTTTCAATCTGAGGGGCGCGGGTTCGAATCCTGTCGGGGTCAAGGTGGATGATAATTTTTTTTTAATTTTTTTTAACTAATATTTTTTTATTTATTTATTTAATAAAAATTTACAATAATATTTAAAAAGTAATAAAATAAAAAAAAAATTAAAAATAAGCCTGAGGGATCGGAAAAGCTTAATAAGGGGATCATTTAATTTCATACTAGAAGTAAATAGAAAACTCTTTATATAAAATGTTTCACTAAACATCTGAGAATTGCAGAAATGTACAAAGCCGACGGCAAATGGACGACCGAAAAAAATACATGAAATTTTTGTCACTTCGAAATTGCATACAAATCAAAGTGTGTCTTATAATGGTCACTCAATTCACTCATTCTGAACTGGTGAGGGTCTAACTACAATTGATCTAGTTCAATTTTGACACCTTTTCGCTAGTTCGGAACTAGAAATTTTTCTCACTACCCAATAAACACAACGGATTTGCCTCGAATTCGAGACGAGTTCGCTTCTCTGATTATATTATCGCGGCGATAGTTCGCGACGATAGATCGGCGAATCCGAATTCCCAGGTGAGTCACCTCTCATTAGCGATTCGCGCATTTTTATGTTCTCGGATCGTTGGCAATTCGAGATTTGGGATCATTGGCGAATACATTCTAGAAAATCTTCTTCTGCGAATACGCCTCGAATTCCCCACGATATCATCTGAACTTTTAAATTTCTCGAGTGGAGTTTTAAAGAGTAAATTAAAGCCCAACAGGGAATTTCTTCGTGTAAAGCAAGATCCAACAAAATTAATAAATGCTATTGCGATAATTGATTTTTCTCGAGTCCATCTCGAACTCGATAAGAATCCGAAAAATAACATTTACCTCCGCGAATTCATCTCGAGTTTGCCACGATACCATCCTCGCTTTTGTGTTTATTGGGTAGTTATTGAATTCCCTGCAGGGTATGTGCATGTGTGTGTGTGTGTGTCCTTTATGGACTCCCAAAGTAATCAACCGATCTTTATGTAAAGTAGATTGACGTGGTATTAGCTACATGATAGGGTATACAGAATTTCGAAAAAGTGGGAACTTCCCGGAATATAGGCCCAAATGTGGACCCAGAGTGACCCGGCAAGTCTTTGAGCAATATTGGTATCAAATGAAAGGTGCTGAGCAGGACTTCAACATAGTTATTTTCATTGCGATGCCTAGGCCGGGTCCCCAAATATGGATCAAAACGTGGACCCGGATGACCCTCGAACGTTTCTAAGCGATATTGGTACCAAATGAAAGGTTTTGATGAGGACTTCAACACAGAACTCTTTTAATTGTGATGCCAAGGTCGGGTCTGCAGATACGGGTCAAAACGTGGACCCGGATGACCCTCGATATTGCTATCAAATGAAAGGTCTTGATGATGACTTCAACATTAAACTCAACATTGGCCCGGAATGTTTCTCAGCGATATTGGAATCAAATAAACAGCTTTGATCAGGACTTCAACACAAAACTCTTTTAATTGTGATTGGGTCCCCAGAAGTTTCAGCTTCAGATCCACGTACATATGTATGTATATAAATACTACCAAATACATCACTTAGTGATGGGCGAGTCCGAGATGTTTTATTCGATTCTCTCGATTGTTGAAACATCTCGAATGCTCTCGATGGTTTTCATTCGTATTCGGGTCAAGTCGTAAATGGCCGTCAGTCGAAACAATCGCTAAAACATCTCGGACTCGCCAACGATTCCTCTCGTTTTCAAAGCAACCCTACAACATCTCGGACTCGCTGCAAAAAATACATATGTAATAATTGTTGTTGCCGCTTGAATATTAAAATTGCTTTACAAAACATACGGAGTGGTACAAATCTATTGCCGTTGTTGCTACTCGTAAAATTCATTTGTTTCATAAGCGTATCACTTCAGAAAATTTATTAATGTTTAAATAATTAATTATTATTATTATGCACGACACTGTTTTAGTTGTGATTGCAATAATGCAGCGTCTATGTATAGCATATTTTTCAATTTGGTTAATTTATTTATGTATTTGCCTCACTTCCATTAAAAATCCTACTTTCTTTATCAACAAACCTCATTCAGTTTATTTTATCAACTAAAACATATCATCAAAACAACAGCCGGCCCGCCGACTCGGAACAATCGCAAAAACATCTCGCTTGTGTAGTCGAGATGTCATCGAAACAACTTCCGACTCGCCGACTCGGAACAATCGCAAAAACATCTCGATTGTGTAGTCGAGGAGCGAGTCAACTTTTGACTCGATTGTGATTTTGCAACGATGGCGATTCTCTCGATTGTCTAAACATCTCGGACTCGCCCATCACTAACATCACTGACTACGCTGCAACCAAAGGACCTTTTGCTACATGATCAACTACATACATACATAATTGTGATTAGAGCAAGTAAGAAGGAACTGCCCAGTGAGGCAAAATAATTGTTCCTTCCTTTCTACCTTTCCCCCTGCCCTTTCTCTTCCCTAGCCACAACTCTTTGTACATACATACATATGTACTTATGTAAAAGTATCAGATTTTAAAACGATTTAAACACTTAATATTCAATAAAGGGCTCGAATGAGCAACAGAAAAAAGTAGAAATATGTGCCCGAAAATATGATTCATGTGAAACAAAATGGGGTTAGTTAGTTAGTTAGTTAAAAGAGGGGGATGCACTTATATACACAAACATACATACATGCATGCATATCAAAAAAATTGTAGAGGAGGCATTAAACCTGAGCTTAGACACGCTTAAAAATGAAATTCAATATCGCTAACGCCTGTAAGGCAAATACGGACATACATATGTACATACATACAACCAAGTCTGAGTGCTCAGCCAAGCGATCAATGCGATTATAGTGTTCAAGAAAAGAGGGATGAGGGAGCCTCGACAATTCTGTCTGGCGAAAACGTAAGACAAGCTGCGGGCATACTTGCATGCAAACAAATTTCATAATTATATACTTATACATTTATATGTACAATAAATACAGGCATATACATATGTACATAAATATAATACATATTTACATATGCATATGTGCAACGGGATGAATATTAAGAACACATCCGGTCTTTCAATGGGAAGAGTAAGCACACAAAAATCAACCAAACGAGAAAAAGCAAAAAGAAAAACCCCAAAAAGGATAGGAAGTCCCTCGATCATCGCAAGGAAGTAGGAAGCGTAAGAGCACAGATACATACATACATACATATTTATTTATAGCAACAACAGCAGCAAGCAGCAATCAACCACAGCAGCACAAGTAGCAATGCATCAACAGCGACAACAACAACAACAATGATTGGTAGAATATGAGCCCCCAGTCGATGAATTTTGCATAGCAAGGAAAGGCAAGCAAACAAGCTATACCTTTGAATTTCCGGTGCTCAATAGCGCCTTAAAAATCAGAGCTGGGCGATAAGGATTACGATTACAAGATGATTACGATTACAGTAATCGTAATCTTAGAAATTTTGAAATTACGATTACTGTAATCGTAATCGTCGTTACAAAAATTACGATTACTGTAATCGTAATCGTAAGAAACTTGAAATTACGATTACTGTTCTCGTTTTCTGGGATTACAATGTGTAAAAAACAGCGATATACTTACCCAACATCATTTTCCAAGAAATAATAATAATTTTTACATACATGCATACATATGTGTTTATTTCTCACACATTAAGTAAACAATTAAAACTTGGAGGTGTATTAAGAAGAGAGAAAATTAGCGGAAATAATAACGATACAAAATTAAGACTGCTGTTTGGATAATTTACATTCAATAATATTCAATATTAGCCTTAAGCAGAACTAATTTTTCAAAAGAAACATCGGGAAGTGCATGGCGTCGAGGACTGTTTATAATGCCCGCCAACGAAAATAGCCTTTCCACAGGTGCTGACGATGTAAGCGGGGTGCTGAATCTTAAAGATGCTTTCTTTATCAGAGGATATCTTTTAAAACAGCCATGGGTACTATCAGCATCGTTCAAATATTTAAAAAAATTCTTCTCCTATAATGTTTGAGCTACTACCAGGAAGCACTTCAGGTAAATCAGTGTTTTCTAAAGGTATATTGAGTTTTAAATAAAATATATATTAAGTTGTTATATAGATATGTAGTTAGGTATTTACCGCCGAAGTCAAAAAAATCTTCATCTAATATTGGCTTTTCATAGTTATGGCCATTTACATCTTCAAAAGTTGCAGTGGGGTTTTATTACTTTTTAATTTTGTTATGAGATAAACCTAAGTAATTTGTTTAGTAAAATCTAGCAATTGTAATACATATTTTTTATACATGCAAAATCCACATTTTACGAAGAAAATTAGTGTGAGCTACAGCTCGATTTTTATGCATGAGGCCATTGTCTCCAGCCCACTAAAAGCTGCTATCTCAACCGCAAATATTTCAAAATGTATATAATATGTGTGAAATTGCAAGCTTTACATAATTATTTGTAGTTTTTAGCACCTCTTTCAGAGCCAAGCATATTTTCCTCCCTACACCGTTTAGTATCAAAAAGCAATTTTAATAATTTTTTACATGTAATTCTTAAATTTTGTAATTTAAGATTACAGAAAATAAGGATTACTGTAATCGTAATCGTCAAAAACTTGAAATTACAATTACTGTAATCGTAATCGTCGTTACAAAAATTACGATTACTGTAATCGTAATCGTAAAAAACTTGAAATTACTCTGAAAAAAATACCCGCAGTTAAATCAACAACTTTCCGCTGTTGAATCTCCGTATTTGATTCAACAGCAAAAGTATTTGTTTTAACGGCAAAGTTTTTGATTCAACAAATTTCCGTAGTTAATTCAAAGACGTGCGTTGTTGATTCAAAAACTTGCTTTCTGTTAAACATTTTTTAAGTAAAAAGAAAAAAGGATTTGAAAGAAAATATAAAAAAATAAACAAAATTTTTCAAATTCGTTCAATTCGTTTCAATTTTAAAATAAAATAAAGAAAGTAATATACATACATACATAAATAAAAAAAATTAATTAAACAAAAACTAATATCTATTGATAAACTCAGCTTTTTTTGATGTCGTGAGAGTTGTCTGCAGATGTACTGATGCGTTTGGAAATGGTGAATGGATGAATGACTAAAGTTCGTTTGGTGACGGCGGGCCTTAGTATTAATATTACTACATATCGAGCGCTAACCGTGTGAAGTGTATCCAACAAAAATTAAATTTTACAGGAGGTTTTTTTTTATTTTCTTTTCATACAGTTGGTAATCAGCCTTGAAATTTATTTATGGCCGGTTTCACAATCTGCGGTTAATTTAATCGCTGGTTAGTTTGACGTAAATTGTATGGCGAGCTGTCAAATAAATTGCTTCACCGGGCAAAAATCTCTGGTTAAGTGCTTAACCGGAGGTGGTGAAACCGGCCCTAAGTCTATGAAATTGTGGGAGTTGATTAAAAACGCTAAAATCGATAATTTTGTTGGATACACTTTATGGCGGTTAGGGCTCGATAAGTAAACATACATACATATATTATATGTATAAAAAACTAAAATAAAATAATATCTATTATATTAAAAAAAATACCATTTTTACTATTTTCTTGAGGTTAACTTAAATGCGTAAATATTTGCTTCAATGGTGCCCGTTTTTCGACCAAAAACTTTTGCGGTTAATTCAAAAGCAAAAGTTGTTAGCTTAAATACGAAAAGTATTTCAATCAACAGTGCTCACTTTTGGACTAAAATTTTTTGCTGTTAATTCAAAAGCAAAAACTGTTAACTTAAATGTAAAAGTATTTAATTCAACAGTTTTCGTTGTTAACTTAAACACGAAAAGTATTTGAATCAAAAACGCTCGCATCTTTGAAACAACAACGGAGCGTTGTTGGGCACATTTCAACTGCGGAAAGTTGTTCATTTAACTGCAAAAGTCTTTATATTTACAACGTTTTTTTTTCAGAGTACGATAAATGTAATCGTAATCCTATGTGTAATCGATTGCACATGTAATCCTTATCGCCCAGCTCTGTTAAAAATACACACATATGAAAAATACATAAATGCGCACAAAAGTACCTACATACGTACGTATACATGAAGTACATAAGCTGGCGCATTTGATTGTAGATAGAAAATATAAAAATCGACAGTGGAAAACGTGTTTGATTAAGATTGTTTGAATGTGCAGCTGCGCAGCCTCCTCAAGTGGCCAAGTGACAGCATGGAGATGCTCTAATAAATATCGAGGCTGAGAGGGTGGGAATGTTATTATTAAAATAATGTACATATGTATTAAAGTTGTAATTAGAGCATGGATATGAGATGGATATGAAGTGAAGGAGTTTAGCTATTCTATGCTCCGAAAGGTACACTATTCCGCCTTCGAGGTCATAAAAGTGTGAACAGGGATCAGTGGCGAAATTACTGGGAAAAATGCATTTACGATGAGCTGCAGTAAATCATTTGCATTTGCTTCAATTTTTCCAATACAAAGCATCGAAGAACACTGCAAGGACGTTGGGAACCTTTATGGATGAATAAATTATGTCCTTCTAACTTCTGAAAGGAAATCGTCAGGCCAACGCGTGCATTTCGGACAAGGGAGTTGTAGGAAAGTTGCACTTTTGTAGCATTACTTTGAGGAGCAAAAAAAATAACGCTGAAAGAAATGTTTAGAATAGAAAAGGAGTGCCACAATTCGACAACAACAATTCCACAGCCCTGCCACATAATTACTAGCAAAGAAGACGCTATACATACATATGTTTAGAATCAAAAAAGAAACGCCTGAAACAAAATTTCTATATGGTCTGATGTCTTCACAGAGCCAAAAGACCACCTAAAGTGCCCTGTAAATCAGAACAAAGTTTAGCCGATTTCTCTACGCCCGTCTTATTATGACTGGATATCTCATTTTAATAAAACTAAGTAGATATACTGTAAAACTAATATGAAAACCTTTTCAATATTATTAAGAAGATAACCCGTGGATTTTAGATGAAATCATTTTCAGTAAAATTTAATGGATAACCTATAAAACTAAGATGAAAACCTCTTATATAAAATTAAGAAGATGACTCCTAGAATAAATATGGAAACCTTTTCACATAAATGTAGCAGATAACCTGTAAAATTAAGAAGAAACCCTGTTTAATATTATTAAGAAGAGAATCTTGATTTTCATCGGAAAACATAATTAGTCAACTAGTATTTTCCTAGGACTTATTCAGACAAAGGGCAACATTTCATTTCATATAAGTGCAGATGGACATAATAAACTCTTTATACCAAGTGCTTCACTAATCGTTTGAGAATTGTAGAAATGTGCAAAGCCGTAGAGAAATTGCCGCCGGAAGAAACACATAAGAGTTCTTTTAAAAATAAAAAGTTCTCCCTTTTAAGTTCTTGAACATGTTATTGCACACATACAAAAAAAGTGGCTGATGCAATAACTGTTATGCATATTTCTAGCATGTACGAGTATATCCATACATGTACGTATGCTAAGACGTTTATAGCAAAATTTTAATTACTTTTTGGTTGCTTGTTTTTCCGACAGGGTAGGAATATGATGTATTGTGTTGTCTCCAAACCAAACTTGACAAGGGATGACGGAGGATCGTTCCACAATACAAAATTTTAATTAATAAGGGCTCTTTTAAAAATAAAAACTTTTCCTTTTTAATAAATTCAAAAAGGTTCTAGTAAAAATTAGAGGATGTCCTTATTGATTTGCTTTATAAAAATTTTCCCATAAAAACAAGCAGATTTCTTCTAACAATTTAATTTTTTTGACAAAATGACATAAAAAATTAATAAATATGAAGTTATCTCCTCGTTTTCAGACGGTATCCTTTTCAATAAATTTAAGAAGAAATTCAAGCTAAAATCTAGAAGATTTTCTAGCAAAAATTTCTTCAATTTTGTCTCCTCTCGCTCTCCTTGGCCAAATAGCTTTTTTAGATGGCAGTCTCTTTGATTATAGGTGAACTTTTTGGCTCTGTGTTCTCAAATTTACCAAGCACCGACAAATATTCCACATAAAATTCTACCATAACTGAAACTTAACAGCAATAGATGCTTCTCTATCTAATTAAAAGCGCTATGAAAAAAGAGATACAAGTAAAAATTCTTTGCGACGAATTTTAAACATTTCAAATTGATAAGCTTGACTTAAACAAATAGTTATGAAAAACTTTACTTAAATAAATGCTGAAAGCAGGATAACAAACAAAGCTTACAAGGAGTAGCAAGGAATCAATAAAAATGCAATAACAGACAGTTTGCTGGAAAAAAAAAATGCCAAAAGCCACTGCAAATAAAGGCCTGTTTGCGGCTTGCATGCTCTTCGAAGCTTCTTCTTTTCTGCATGCAAACTGGAATCAATTTGCAAAGGATGGATCATGACTAATTTAGGCGAAATGTCAAAAATTAAATTTTTTTATATATCGTCGTACCATACGAAAACTAACATACGTTTTTTTGTGACTGACGAAAAGTAACAAGTTCGACTTTTGGCTGACGAAAACTATCAATTTTGTTTAAACAAAAGCTATTTTAATGTAAAAACAGTATATAATTACTGATACTTTTCGTCAGCCAAAAGTCGATTTTGTTATTTTTCGTCAGCCAAAAGTCAAACTTGCTACTTTTCGTACATAATTTTCTTATTGATAGCTTTCGCCAGAAATTTTAAATATGCTAGTTTTCGTATGGTACGACGATATGTATTTTCATACATATGTATGTACATAAAAAAAATAATAATAAACAGAAAAGGCAGAAAAAAGGAAAGTAAAAGGCATTAAGCTGTCATGATGCCTTTAAACCTTTATTAGCTGGTTTAGTAGTTGCTGTTATACTTAGTTCGTTGTTTTGCCTATAACGATTATCTGCTCGTTGTTTGATTTGTTGAAACTCGTTGGAATGTTCTTGACAAATTCGGCGAGAAAAATAATCAGCAAACAATCGCTCAAATTGAATAACTTGGAACAAGCGAGATCTACAAAGGTAGGTTCGGTGACGAATTCAGAAACTACTTTTTTATTTACAAAGGTAGAGTATAATGTCAAAATCTAAGCGAATTCACATCATGGCCAATAGGAATAGGCTAGTCCCAAGCGAATTCAGATTTTAGCCAAGGCGAATTAACATTTTGTCATTACATTCTATCAATTACAATAACAAAATGCATGAGAAATTTCTGAATTCACCAACGAGCCTACCTTTCTATGTAGATCTGCCTTGACTTGGAATTTATTTCTATTGAATTTGACAACAGAAAAAATGCAGTTTTCGGGATTAAAAAAGAAACATATCTTATAACTACCGAATACTTAAATGCATTTAGCGTATAATTTCCAATAATAATAATAATGTGAGAAAATGAAATAAAAAATAATAATTATAAAATTTAAGTGCAACATTCATGGGCAACAAATAGCGTATAATATAAATAAATATATACATACATACATATGTATATTTATAGATGTTGATATCATAAATCGCATCGCTTACTATGCGAAGCTTTATGTGGCATGCTTATTAAATTAACGCGGAAGTCGCCAGCGGACGCCAGCGATCCGTTCCCATGAAATAAAAATTAAAAAAACACTTACATATAATCGCAGTCAATAGTTAGTGTAAGTCGTGATATAAAATAAACCACACTCAAGTCGCCTAGTCGGATATTACTAAGCTTGCTTGCCTTTTTTTCTCCGTGCTCATTATCAAGAACATTTCACAGTTCGAAATACAAAAAAACAAATACAAATTGTTACATACTTAGCTTGCTGAAGGCCTACTCAGACATAAATATATCCATATGTATGTATGTAGGTACATAGAAATTTTTTTATTTGATTCTCTTCGAGTACGCATTGATTTGTTTTGATCATTTTCATTCATGCTTCCATCAGCTTCCTTCCATTCATTCATTAAGTTCTTGTGACCGCATTAAAAAAAAATCAGAACAGATAAGTCCGCTTGAAAAAAGGCTGGCAGAGTCGCGGTCGACAAGCCGCCACGCAGCCGATGACGACACCGCCAGCAACAATTAAATGACATCCTTTAAATATTAAGTAATGCGATAATATTATGTGCGTGTATCTAGCTAGCGGCTACGCCATTCATTCATTGATTCATTGATATTTCTGTGGTCAAGGCGGCCAGCCTATTTCTTCTTGTTTCTTTTTCTCGTTTTTGTTGCCTGGTTGACCAGAACGTGATTTCCTTTCGATATCTAGTTTAGACATATGTACATATTAGCTGCTCCATTCCAAAACACAACCGATATGTACGTATTTATTTGTACTATGTATGTATGTATGGATATATTCAATTAATTGTGCGCAATTGTTTACTTCTTTTCAATGAATTTCTGCTTTAATGCTTTAATTTCTTCTACTATTGTGCTAAATAGTAATTGTGACAACCTGACAAGCGTGACAAGTTTTGGCCAAGTTTTTGCGCCCTTTGCTGCGAGTTTCTTAGTTGCAAGAAAAACATAGCCGAAAAAAGAAATGCAACCTTTTATTATTTAATAATGAAAATACCTTGGAAATGAATTTAGAAATTCTAACCTCTATTACACACCCAAAGAACCAATAAACATTTGATACCAACTAACAATTCGCTTAGTACGCTACACTCTCTCTGTACTCGTTATACTCAACTCGTTCGTATGCGACTTTGCGGAACGTGAAATTTCCTGTGTTTATTTATTTATGAAAATTTTTTTAATACATACATATACATACATATATAGTTTGTCTTCATACATAGATATCAAGTGTTTGTTACTTTTAGCCACAAGTCATTTCCTCGTGTCGCATATCGCGCTAACTGTTATTGTCGGTACATACATTAATTTCTAGCAACTTCTTTGCTAAAGTCTAATATTATGCTTATGTATGCTATTAGCTGTATATATTTGCGGCTTTTAACGCTAATAGTAATTGAATAGCACGTTGCACATTCTTATTGTTTTTATTTTGTTAGGTTGGAGGCGTCAATCAATATGCTGCATTTGGTTTGCCACGAAAAAACTATGTTTTCCACATCCGCAAATTGCGCGCTTGAACACGCTTGAACTCGCTGGCGTTGTCTGACAAGCAAAGCAACGAGTGGCCACTTCCGTTCATTACAAATGAATGTACATATATTCACATTCATATTTACAAGTTGTAAGTAATACTGCTGCACTACGACAAAATGAGCAGTGAAGTGCAGCGAAGCAAAGCGTTTCGAAAGAAATGTGATAAAGCAAAAATATGTATGTATGCAAAAACTGGAAGGAAGCCACAGAAAAGCTTAGCGCCCAGTGCAACGAAGCAAATCGCTTAACGAGAAATAGTATGAAAAGATAAAAGACCCACCGACCAGGCAGTTGTAAGTCTGCTTGAGTATTTAAGAAGCTGCTTTCTCGACAGACCATAACTATACAGACGATAACAATAGACTGTCTACATAACTATTCAGCTAACAGCTGGGCACAAGGGAAACGAGCGAGTAGAGGATAGATTACATTGAATTGCATAAAATAGCTGTGTTGATGAAATTTTTAATCTGCGAAAACTACGCCCTCGCGCGACTGCATCACTGGGTGGCGGACAGAAGGCAACAGCGTATTTCCGCTACTATTTTATTAAGTTGCAAAATGAGCGATAGCAAAATAAAAGTAAGAATATGTCAACTATTCAATTGTAATGCAAAAACAAATTGCAACTAGAGAATAACTACATAGTTGGGGCGGCGCTGATACTTCAGAATGCATGGATGATGCGATCGCATCAACTGTTGACAATTGGCCGGCTCCTCAAAACATGTACATATGTATGTATACTACGACCAGCGACGATGGCGTTAGGGTCAAAGTGAAGTGCAATGCACTGCAGAAACATGGGAGCATGTGAATACATGTAAGTATAAATGAATGAATGCGCTATTGTGGAATAGTGAAATGTGAAGTCTTGGACATCGGAGACCGCAAAGCAGAAAAAATAAGCACAAAAACTAGAAAACAAAATAATAATAAAAAGTTATATAAAAAACCAAAACAATTTCCAAACAAAAGAGGAGAACACTGTGAGACTGGCTATTTGCGAATTCGAGAAGCCGGCAAAAGCAGCGAACCCGAGAGACACAGACAAGCAGAGGGGCTTACGGAGAAGCAAATAGTTATTGGATATGCAAATTGGTTTTGCAAGAATTAAAAAAAAAGGTAATAAACAAATTATACAAATTTACATACACATGTAATATGCAATAGATAAATGAATCATTGCATTGTTGAGGGCTTTAAAACAAATTATGCTTAAAAAATGTGGAAATGGGTGTTGCAACTTAATGCCAGAAATTCAATAAAATTTTCGAAACAAAAATTGATGAGTAACTTTACTGTTTTGTATTGACTCAAAAACACATACATACATGCATTATTATGTAAATATTTTTGCATTATTATTATTTTTTTTTTGTTATTATTTTTGCCGCAAAGTGCTTTTGTTTTACTAATTTTTTATTTCAAACAATTAAATACTAAAACCAATTACCCTTTGCTCTAATTAAGTCACGATGAATGTGAATGACTTCAGAATATGAATGACTTCAGAACTTTTGACCACAACAGCTGAGGTTCAAAGAAACTGAGCTGGTTTATGTTTTTCTTTTAGTTGTTATTAAGTTTAATAAATTGGTGTTTTCTTTAAGTTAATTAATATTTAGCGTAAGCAAAAAAAGTGCTACTTTTCTGTAATGATTCAAATGAAAGACGCACAAGTTTTTAAAATGGATATTTAAACGATATGGCACTAGACAGGTCGTTAACAGAATGAAAGGTCATGAACCTATAAAGTAAGACTATCAATATTTTTGCATTTGTCTGCGTGCTTTTCAGAAAAAGTAAAAAGAAGTGTTAGATATGTACATTTCTTCTTAATTTGGAGATTCCATTTAGATAACGCATAATGAGTACGTAAATAATCTAGGCTGAAGTGTGTTTGAAATCGTGATACCGAAACGAAAATTTGATGTTTATCAGTTTTCGGGCTGCTTTATTCCTCAAAAGCGGGTTCAAGGGGTCTAAAATCTTGCAGATATTTCAGTTACGGAAATTTTGAAATGAATTTGCGGTTAGACTCGCCCGTTCTATGTAGATAAAATCTAACAAGCTCTTCGAATGTTCTCATAATAGGTAATTCCAAGTAATTAAATAACTAAGCTCTTCGCTTCCATTTAAATTTAGGTAAGTAATCTCTGTGATGTATGTATGTACATGCTCCAATTGGCTTACAACATATTATAACGCAAACACTTAAAGAAAGAAAACGCAAGATAGGAATAAAAAAAATAGAAATTTTGTATCAACGCAATCACAAAAACAACGCCGGAGCCCAAGTGTGATCAAAATAATTCACGATATCTTAACGCTTCTTTTTTGGTATTTTAAGAATTTTTCAAACACTTAAATTAATGATGTGCTCATGGGATTAGAAAGATAAAAAACAAAATTAAAGTTAAAGTTAAAGAAAAAAGCAATAGCAAAACGACAAAAAGCAGAATGAGCGGAAAGCAAAGGGAAACACGGCGAGTACAGTCAGTCTGCTTGCCTCGATCGGCTAATAAGAAGAAAACATAAGATGAAAGGGTCACAACAAGCAAAACAAACATTCATACAGACATTAAGTGGAAAATTTTTATTTTATTACCTTTTTACTTACATGGTAAATACATACATACATACATACATACATATATGTATTACAAATGTCTAAGCACGTTTTGTCTATAATTATCAATCAAAGCATGGCGCACATAATTTCGGAGGCGTGCATTGGTTCTTATGAAGTTCAAAAAAGAGATTTATGAACTTTATTACATTTTATATGCACTTTTCTTTCAAGTTGATTTCAACAAGAACACAAACAACAACAACAAAATGCAACTTCAGGTCAATGACGTAAAAATTATTTGATTTGATTCAGTAAAATTCCAAAAAAAAATTTTAGGTATTCTAGCGTAAAAGCTGAAAGTCAAATTACAAAGAAAAACGAAAACAACAACAAATACAAAGAAAAGCGAAAACAACAAAAAATACAAAAAAAAACGAAGTTAATGTTACAAAAATAAACAAACAATAACATTACAAAGGTGTGTTGCTTTCTTGTTGCAACGTTTTCTTTCTGGCCAGCAAATGCTCAGGGAGTTTTTATTTTTTGATAAACTGTGATGTGCCTACGAATAATGTGATATGTATTGAGGAGATCATTTTTATGATTGCATACATTTATGTATGTATTGTATTGTATGTTTATAGCTATAGAGCCAAATAAAATGGGGTAAAAATAACTTTACGCTGCCTTTGAAATGCACACGTGCAAGGAAATACAGCGTTGGTCTTATAATTAGAAACAAGTAGGGGATTCACAATCTGTCATATTGCGTCATATCGTCATAAGTCATAATATTTTGTTTTTGCATTCTAGGCTATATGTGTACTAAATAAATACAACTCTGCACGATATGTTTTTGAGTCGTCGTATTTGATCAGCTGTTTTTGTTTACTTCTTTACAGGGCTTCGGAAAAGTCTTTTATAACTATTTCCGTACAATATTTTAATATGACATATGACTTTATGACACTTTGTGAATCACCTAATGGTCTGATTTACATATATTATTTTATATGAACAGTTTCAGTTGTATAGAAGCTATAGGCTTCCCTGGGCATTGTCTAGGAAAACTGTAACTGTAACACTGGTCTGTTGACAGAAAAATAAATTTATTCGACTCGGATGGGAATATTTGTTCGACAAACACATAAAATGCAGAATTTAACGCCAGTGTATAATCTGGCAACACTGGCGAAACTTGGCAGCTTGGTAGATTATCAAAAAGAGTATATGTATGGATGATAGTTTTGAAGGAGACATTTGTATGTGTGAAAACAGCCAGGTACACCTGAAAGACCATTAAACACGGATACGTTGCTATAATTAATTTTTAAATATTTTTTTTTGCTCAAATACGAAACTTTCCTGGAAGATGACAGAAAGAAAAACTTTTGTCGTGGTGCCTATTATTTTTCCCAACACTGTTTTTACTATGCACCAGCGGTTACACCCGCAGCTATGCTGAAGCATACAGAAAACAATTTCTTCGAAGGGGTCGCATGCTTCAGTGCTTCAGAGTACGCAGAACTTTCGATAGCTAGAAGAAAATGAAGCAACAAAAGCTACAACTACAAATATGTACATATGTATGTATGTGTAACCATTATAAACACAAAATATGTAGAACGAAAAAAAAGAAACGCGCGAGTTCACTTTATTTGCAGCATAAAACTGAAGAAGCACGAAGGCAGCAGG
Source organism: Urophora cardui (assembly GCA_960531455.1). NCBI lineage: Eukaryota > Metazoa > Arthropoda > Insecta > Diptera > Tephritidae > Urophora > Urophora cardui. The sequence goes on from OY482672.1 coordinate 132,067,782, forward strand.
AAGAACAGTCGAATAGTCAGTCATGCTTTTGGTGGGGTGGTTAGCATGCGCTGATCTCTCATTACATGTAAACATGGCCACAAGCACAGATATCAAATACAAATGCACAAATATAGACACGATTACATCTTTAATATAGTCGAGGTAGTTTTCGATCTTACCTTAGCTTTTTTTTGTTTTTGTTCTTTTTTATCTTGCTTTTTTGTGTTACCAACAAAATGTTTTAGAGCAGAAAATTTTCATTTGCTTGGTGTTATTGAACTAGGAAGCGAGCAATTTAAATGTAGGTATACTAAGTAATGGCTAATAACAACGCTACATGCCGCTATGCGCTAAGCTGCCAGGGAAACAACAACTACAACTGCTATAAAGTTAATTAGATTTAAGTATATGGGAGTGTGATGTGGTAAGTTCAGTTTAGGTCGCGTTAATTTGTAGCTCAAGTTGGGCAGAAAAGTTGGAAGGGTAAATGAGAATGTTTTTTTTGGCTTCATTTAATTAATTTGTAGAAAACGTCGAGGGCAATTTTGGTGGAGGATTAATAAGTTACTAGAAACAAAATTACCTAATTAAATTATGTGTTAAGAAGCAGTCCAGAATGTGGCTAAAGTTGGTATGGTACGTTGAACTGTTTACTAAACGTATTTAATAATTAAAAATTAAAGAAATAGGTTTGCCGCCTGTTTGCATTTTTTTAAATTTAAGAAATTAATAAAATAAATGAATTATTACATCAAGTTACATATGTGACAGCGCATAGAGAAAGGGACCCAAGAGTAAAAAAAATTTTTTTTTTTTTTATGTGATTTTTGAAGTTGATTTTTTACCTTTAGGTCCCTTTTTCTATGCGCTGTATCTTTAAAACGTTTACAATCAAAGACGGACTTTAAACTGACTTAGAGCGAAATATCTTTAAAAAAAAATGTGGGGCTTAATTAGTTGCTCCAATTTAATACCTAATTATGAACACCCTCGCATACATTTTTCTACATTCATTCACAATATCAAAAATCCAAAAAAATTTATTTGATCAATCATCTAACCTACACACTTGGGCATTTTCACCAACTACACTTCCAAAGCCAAAGCAACTTGCCTACACCCTTTCAAATGAAACAACACAAGCAATATCCAACAACACAACCAATATCAATGCGCACTGCATATTCAAGAAAATTTAATACACAACTAATTAACAATTCAAATTAGATTTAGTAATGAAGAGGAAGCAGAGAAGACAGCAAATCACTGCAGCGCTGTGCACGGACGCTTTTGCGTAGCGTCAATCGGACCGCTGCCGGCGCAAAACACCAGCACGAATAAAACGCACAAGTGGGGTGGTTGTCTGCAATGCGTCGTGCATCGTGCATCGGTCACGTGCCAAATGACTCGTTGTGTCAACTTTAAACCAGTAAAATTAAAGCATTTAAAATAAAACGCTACCGACATTAATTTCTCTAAACATTGCTTTGTTGTTGCTTTACATTCGTACTACTTAATATGCATACATATGTAAATATTAATATGGAGTTACGATTCGGTGTCGGCACGCGTCGGCAGCATAAACACACAAAAAAGGAAACAAAAGCGGAAGTGGAGAGTCGCCCTGCACCACCAACACACCACAACACGCACGCCGACAGTCGGCAAATGACGCGTGTTGACAATTTACAAATCGACGAGTGACGAAAAATATCGATTTGAGCTCTTCGACAATTAGTAGTGGGCAGGAAATGAAAATCGTGTCAATTGACACGATAAATGAAAAAAAAGAGTTGCTACTTAATGAAATACAAAATTTACATGAATGAAAGTTTGTGCGTAACTTTAGGAGTTAAAGTAATCGGAAATGTGTGGGCTGTCTAACTGACCAATTGATATTTTCGAAGCATCAAAAAAAGAATAGAGTGAAAGGCCGGAAGTAGAAACGTGTATTCTGTGTAAAGTTAGCGACAATTTCATAACACGAAATAGGTATAAGTCTTCTCCGAAAAAAACGTATAACGAAAGTGACCGATTAGTGTTCTGCCAAAAGAAGACACAATTCCAAAAAAAAAATTACAATTCCAAATAAGGTCGATTAGTCGGGGCCGCGTGAACACCAAGTATAGATAATCAGTTAATCAGTAGGATAATCCAACTAAAGCTGCAGCATAGCCGTCATGAAATTAAAACCATCGATTATTGGGGAAATATCGTTGGAATGGCGCTTGAAATATTTAGTGATTTTCCCAGCGAATTATGAAAAAACACTTACAGTGAAAGATCTTTCAAAGTGCATTTGATTACTTGAAAATTACTTTACTCCAATCCCAGTTAATCAAACTCGGCATCGTCGCAGAAAACTTCAATACGACCAAAAGAGATAGATCTACAAACCAAACAGAATTTAGTATGAAACACAAACCACGTGTTGATGGTCTCCTTTTCTTGACCCGAGTCATGACAGATATGAAAGAACGAAATCGGTGGTTCTTGGTACACGTCACTCGCCAGCGAGTGCCACTCGTTCTAATACTCAACAAATACGCAGTTTTACTCATGACGATTATTCGCTCGCTCGCCCATGATTGTCGTTAGTTGCGACCTGGTAAAGGGTGTGTAGATCCTTATAAAGGATTGAATACTTTAGAAAAAGAAAAAATATATTAAGAGAACATTAAATTTAAGGTAGAAAACACTGGCACACTGAGAACGCTAAGATATGCGATCTTCTCATGTCTAAAGCGATGAAAGAAACAAATTCAAAAACCTTAGTATCTAATCTTCGTGGTAAGCAGTTAACCAGATTAAACAACGCAAATTACAGGTGTTTTCGCTTAAAATGTAACGGAAACAAATTCAAACCATCAACCCACTACTAATTTTATAGTCCGCATATACCTACATACATACATATGCATATATACATATATGCAGATATGTATTTTCCATAAATAACTAGAGACAATGACCCAGAGCTTGTAATCAAAGTTGATACGCTGCTGCAATTAACAGCATCCATCCACCTACGACAGTTGAGGAGCCACACATCAAGAACGGCGTTGCCATTCACGCCTTACGCATTCAGCGACAAGAAATTACAAAACAGATTAAGTAACAACAAGCACCCACATTTGTTTTTCAAATTAGTATTATAAATACATATGTACATATGTATGTATGTGGCTATTTTTTTAAATAAATTAAAAAGGTCAAAAAACTGTGTTATACGCCTTTGGCGCGCGTTCAAGTGGAAATCGATTAATGAAAAATTTAAGAAAAATTAACATACAGCATGTGGGCAGCGGCAACAACACCACGCACAATTAATAACAAATTATGAATGGATTTTGTTAGTGCGTGGTTGTCTTGTGGGTCGATAATTAAATTTATTTTACGCCCAGGTAGAATATGTGTATGTTATTCGCTTTTTTTTTTTAATATTTAATTGTATAGTTGTGGAATTAAAGATATTTTAAAACCATTTAAAACTTTCAAAACCCCCCCAAAAAAAATAAATCGACTCTACATTGTCCTTTTAGAGTCATTTTTTTCTAGGATATACATATGTATGTAGTTTTTATTGTATCATTCTTCGTGAATATGACAATTTTGATAAAATCTTAACCTAGAGTCATTGGCTACAATTTACGCGGTAATATTGTGGAAAATCAAATTGGCGCAAGGGTCAAAATAATCAGAAATACCGCATTTTCTAGACTAATTGATTACGATTTGACACATACATATATTTATAGTTGTCTCCGGCTCTAAAACTTGTATGTTTCTAAAGCTTTTCACATATTTTTTTTTAAATTAATAATGCCATCACTTCTACTGTCAATACTTCCCAAGGCTTTTGCTAAGCTTATGAATTATGTGGCTACCCATTGACTTATGTATGTACGTATGTATATTATTATTTATCTTTTTTGAAAAATTACTTTCAACACAATGTCGCTTATACAAAAACATACCTACGTGTTAAGCATCTTTGTGGTAATTTATTAAAGTTTGTAACACATTTTTGCTGAACTACTTGATTAATACGAAGTGCAGTGTACCTACTTAAGAGAGTTTACATAAAATAATTAAGCGCAATAATTTTTTGTTTCGCAATTAAAAGCATACATTATTATGAGCAAACTTTCACATTGGCCTTCATTTCAATTAGCTAATTGTCAACAGACAGAGTGCGGGTTAATTTGACGTAACCTCACATCTCATTACCACACACATGCATCGCACAAAGCAGAGAAATGAAATGAACGAATGAAGTTAAATGACGAGTAGACCATAGCGAACAAATTTTACAGTTGAAAGTGCAAATTAAAATGGCACAACGAATTGTGGAAACAACAAGAGCAGCCAAGTACTATCTCACATTTCACAACTGCACATGTCCATGCAATTCAGCCATTTTAGTTCAATGAATTGTTCACAATTGCGAATTAACTTTTTTTCTGCTTAGACTTTTTTTCTACATTCCATTGCGTAAAATCAATTTACTTAAGCATTAAGTACCCACAATAAACACAAAGCGAAACCTGATTTCCCATTACATGCAATCGATAGATAAAAATAAATTCCCACGCTAGCGAAACGATATGAGCACAGCCGGCGAGTACTGTCAGCGAAACGTTTGATACCTACCCATATAAATTTAACTAAAAATGCTGTAAGCGTCTTAACAAACATGATTTGGCTTTTATTTTAATGAATGGCAGACTTACAATTTTTAACGCTATCAATAAGTAAATCGAATATAAATTTGGATAAAGTAATGACAGGAGAACTAAAATAAAATAAAATTTGTCTTCAGAAAGTTTATGGCGCTTAAAAAATAGGAAAAAATTGTAAGAAAAAAAATTGCAAAGAGAAATAAATAAAACTTTAAATGACTATGGGAAAAAGGAGCAATAATGTGATAGGTATAAAGTAAAAAAGATGTACCTACGTAAAAAACAAACAAATATTCCGCAATTCCGTTGTTAACATTGCAGGTAATTGGAAAATAAAGCAAGCAAATGTGCAGTTAGCTCAATTGACTGAGCGCAGTCAAACAAAGATTTTTCCCACGTTACCAAATTTGTTTATTTGAAAGAAAAAAAGTAAAAAAGCGATGAGTAACCCAAGTGCGATTGGAATTGAAGCATTGATGTATAACCAATTGCGGATTTGAATAATTAAATTATTATTAGTTGGACGTTGATGATGGAAAAAGTGGGTGATGCGATTATGACGCAGATGATGATGATGACAACGACAATGATGATTAGGATGATAACGATGGTGATAATGATGATGATAAGAACAATAGTGATGAAAATAATAATGATAATGACAATGATGATGATTCCAATGATGCCCACGATGACGATGTGGTGGTGGAAAGATGGTAAGATGATAATGAAGACGATGAAGGAGAAAAAGTTTTCGACTAGGTTATTTTCGATTATTCAATACCCATCATTTTGAATAACAATCCATCCCTTGTAGCTCGTTAAAACTTCGGTTTTTACTCATAAACTTGCTGTAAACAAAGTTCTGAGTAATTGATGTGTTGGGATGATAACGATGGTGATAATGATGATGATTCCAATGATGATGATGAGATGATGCCCACGATGACGATGTGGTGGCGGCAAGATGGTAAGATGATAATGAAGATGAAAAAGTTTTCGACTAGGTTATTTCCGATTATTCAATGATGTGTTGTAGAAAGATTTCCCGTCATCTCTTTTCAAGTTTTGTTTGGCACAAACACATCGCACAACACGAACACGAAGCACCTGACCAAATAACGGAAGTCAGTTACTATAAATACTACCGATCTAACAAATTTAACGAAAGACAACACTGAATATGGCCGATATGAACCGGAACAGGTTTGTCTCCGAACTTGACAAGGGATGACGGAAAATCACATCCTATTCTTACGCTATAGGAAAGGCAAGCAGCGAACAAGAAGTTCTAAGTAATTCTACATAAATTATGAATAATAGCACAGCTGGTTATACAAAAAAAAAAAAACAAAGAGAAAATTACCAAATCGGCATAACAAAAAAGGAAAGCCACAAACGTTACGCTCAGCATCTTATAACAAGGTAATTTAGTGGCATGCAGCAAAGCGAAACAATGCAACAAGCTGGCTGCAAGAAGCTCACAGTAGCAGTAGCTGGATTCAGTAACATTAGACGACAACGCAAATCGAGTCGTTAGCTTAACAACAATAACGTTTGCAGTGACAACAGTAGGATTCGTTAACTTATTTTTCACGACATAAAACAGCTGACTTTTAGTATTTATTCAAAATGATAAAAAAGCTGAAACTCTGCTCACCTCAGCTGTTTGAAACGTTGATATTTACGAAAAGCACAAAAAGAAATGTGCAAAAGTGCAAAAGTAAACTTTCTTAATATAAATTTTCTTAATAAATATAAATAAATATGTAAGTAAATATAACTAGTATTAATATATATATGTATTAGTCAAATATTGAGGCATTTTTAAGATGTCCCCACGCGTTTGTACCAATGCAAATGCTTGCGAAAACATTTGTACAATAATACATACGTGAGTTAATTAATTTAAAAAAAGTGGTTTAATTCGAGTAATTTACTATCTATTTTATATGAATATTGATTCAAAATCAATTCCGGGTATGTTTTAATCAAATACTGAGGCATTTATTAAGATGTCTTCACGCTGGTGTACCACTGCAAATGCTTGTGAGAACATTTGTTCAATAACACATATGTGAGGTAATTAATTTAAAAAAAGTTGCTTAATTCAAGTAATTTATTGGGTCATATTAATAAGAGCCAAGCATTTGCTTTTGCTCTAGATTTCAGACGTTTTACTAAAATTTTGAAATTTGGTTCATACAAATTAATGTCAAATTTCTGAAATTTTGAGTAAAAGCATTTGCTTGGATTTTATTAATATGGCCCATTGTCTATTTTATTTGAATATATATTCAAAACCAATTCCGGATATCTATTTATAAAATATAAGAAAAATATCGTCGGTGATACTGCAAAACGTGCTATGTCGCCGCGACTAAATTTTTGAGGAGAAAAAACTATATATATTTTCACTTTTCGCGGTGTTCTTTACATTTTTATAGTATATATAAAAGCGAAGTTATATATAAAAGCAAAATCTATGTGATTGACAAAAGTGTAAAAAGGTTATTCAGGTGTATTCAGGAAGAAGTGAAAAGTGACATGGAACGTATTGCAGTATCACCGACGATATTTGGCTTTAAACCTTTCTCACAAGTTTTCTCACAAATAAACAACACAAAACTACAAGTCGTCAAATCACTGACGTTGACGGCAACAGCTGTTTGTTCGATCGCAAATGTTGTTAAGGAAATAGCTAACGAATATCCAAGGTGACAAAAATATCGTTTAGTTCGCTAAACGATAACGCATGTTGTTAAAATTGGGTAGTGAATTCAGCTACAGCTTAAAGCTGCGTTTGAGCTGCCGCAGCACAATAACAACTTTGCTTACCAAAAGCAAAGCAAAAGAAGCAACAACTACATATACATACATACATACATATGTATGCATGCATATTTGATCGTGTGGCATGCAACATGCATCAATGGCAGAAGCTACTGCTTTGACAATTATAACGGTACACTAGGTTAGTGATAGACATGGTATTATGATGCAGATACATACATATGCATGTATGGAAATGAAACCTAGCGGTGGCAGCCTTTTAACTTGAATACCAGCACAGGATATGCGAGTGTGAGAGCAGCTCAACTCTAACTCAGATCATCACCAATATATGGATGGCAAATAAAATGTGCAGCGTTTATCGGCTGTCAATCGAAAACATGTTGTTGCTATTATGCACTTACATACATACATATGTACATATATGTATACGGTAGCGATAAGCTAAGTAGATACATACATGCCTATGCCATACATATGTATGTACCGTACCTACACGGAAATAAATTTTGGTATAAATTTTAAACTTTTTTAGTCGATATTTAGGACACGACCGAAAAATTATTAAAATTTAAACTTCGAAAAGTTTAAAAAGTTTTTGACCTTTTAAGGTTAGATTTTATTCCAAACTAAGATTTATTTTGACTTTCAAAAGTTTAAAAATTAAACCTTTTTTGGTTTAAATAAAAAAAAAATGTCTGCTCGCAAATCCTCTTCATGCTTTTCACTATTGTATCTTCTTTTCTATCCTCTTTTTCTCCTTTTCTTTCATATTGTTCTCCCCCCAACATTCCCTTCATATTTTTCCATATTGTATCTTTTTCTTATCCTCTTTTTCTACTTTTATACCTAATTTTCTTCCTTCTTCATTTTATCTGTTTCCATAATTATTTTGTGTTTATTTCTCAAATCAAACAACGTCACACAGGCGTTCATTCAAATTGTCGAATAACTATAAGTGAGCCTTTTATATTGTTCATTTCTCGAAAAAGCAAGTTGGAATTTCAAATCAAAAATTTTAATTTTTTCGCTGAAATAAAATCTTACCACCAATGAAAGTTTAAAATTTAAACCTTAAAAGTTTAAACGAGAAAAAGTGTAAGGTTTAAACCAAAAAAGTATGAAATTCATTCCAAGAAATACTTAGAAATATTTAAACTTTTGTAAGTTTGAATTTTAAACTAAAAATGAATAAGAAACTTTTAAACTTTTGAAGGTTCAAAATTTAATCCAAAAAAAAGTTTTAAATTCCTTTCAAACCAAATCAAAGTTTAAAAGATATTCCAATATTTATAAGTGTACATATCGCACGTTTTATGCAATAGGGATTTAACTCAAAAAAAATTGTTTTTGGGAAAACGCAAATAAAGTTTTATAATTTCAAATACTTGCCTTCTACGGCTAACTACAAAATCACTTTTATTTCCGCCATTTTTATCTTTTTGAGTATTTTATAAGACTAGACTCAAAGGCACGGCCCAGTTATTGAAATATATGGCAAAATCCCAGAAATCGAAAATTTCGAGTTAAATCCCTATTGCATAAAACGGGCGATATTATGTATTTAATAATGAGAAAAACGTGAATAGCAAACGTTGAACAAGCGCTCATGTTCATTGCACTTTTGGCCCATTATTTTAAGTGATACTAAATTAAGGTAATGCTCTTCCTGAAGATGCTTTGTACATACGTACATATAGCTAGTAAAAAAACGATAAAAAGTGAAGAAGCATTTCACACAGATTGAATTTACAGTAGATATGTATGTATGTACGTACAATCCCCTCCTGCAGAACGAGGCAAACAGAGTTCAAAATACCCTAAAGGTATTCGTACATACATTTGTACCTTTTTATGTACATATGTAGGTACATGTTAGTTACCCATCACAGCTGCTGGCAGCTGATACACCACATTACTTAGGCTTCGTTAGAAAAAAAAAAGCAAAAGGAAGAAATTAAGGCAGTGCAACATCTAAAGAAGGAAGTAAATGAAAATCAGGTAACCTTAGGCGAACCTGTGCGAGTTTGATTTACAAAAATCTCAAAAGAAAAAATTATAAAAAAAACAGAGAAAACAGAAAAAAATGATAAGACGCAATGAAAATGTATAAAAATCAATTTTAAAAGCAACCTAAGAACTCATTAGTTGCACTACCTTTGGAGATATACACATACTACCTACTATATTTAAAGGACCAAAACGTCAACCTCCGCACAGTTGGCAAACCAAAAAAAAAGAAGTCCTTAGAAAATTCAGCTCAGGTTGGTTGCTTGTACGAATATATTTGGCTATAAACACAATGAAGCAAGTAAACAGACAAACCATGGGAGCAAGCAAGCAAAAACAGCTGCTTTTGTGCCCAACTCAGCTTGGCCAGCAGCACGTCTTTGAACCAACATCGTTATCTCATCGCAGTGTTAATATGGACGAACATACATACGTGCAACAAAAGAGACAGAAAAAAATAACAAAAATTAAAAAAAAGCAAAGAAATAAATGCACGTAATACATAAAAGGTGAATTGCACCAAACTATGACCGACATTTAATTGTGAGAAACATGTCTGCCTGTCTTCTTTCCCCTCCTACCTTCTAACACAGGTGCAACCTTTTATGTTGCACACATATAAAAGGTTTCTACATATGATTGACTTTAGTGACACCAACACTTAGCCGGTTTAATGCAGCTTACAAAACAAAAAAAGAAAGAAAGAATTGTTAATTGAAAGTGCAATAATGAGGGCAAAGTGTTTTATATTGCAGAATCACAGCTCAACCAAAGACTGCCATCATTTCGACTGCATTAAACAAAAGTGTACAGGAATTGTGATTATAAATCTAATACCGTTTTCTTTTCTCGAAAAAATGTTGCCCTTTTTTATTTTCTTAGCTATTTTGCAAGCATGTCTGTTAATTTTACTGAATATTGACCTCTAACTAAGCAAGAGGGCACCATTATCTACAAATTTAGCCATTTTATAGAAAGTTAGGTTACGCAATTCGATAATTGGGATATAGAAGGGCAGCATTTTTTTGCAGAAAAGAAAACGCCATAAGCCAACAGGACAAAGCTATATGTCACCTACGCTGATCAGTTCTCTAGTAATATATGATGCTATAAATACACTGTCAACAATCCCATAGTCTGTCTTCAGTCTCTATGTAGTTTCTTCAACTCACTATTCTGAGTATGACTTCGACTGCTCCGTAGAAGCGTGATCTACTCTACAGCGCCCAAATCAGAACCTAAGATTAATCAGCAAATCCCAAAAAACCTCCTTATTTCGGCATTTCGACTTCCTTGGGAACAGCTTGAATTCGCTTGTAGGTATTCTTTGCTAGTTAAGTGATTCAAAAAATAGTTAAGTTTGTTTTTAATGACTTAATGTCTCGTTCCCTAGACTAAAACAGGCGAGCTCGTTGTGATAATTAGATATATGTATGAGTAAAGCACATTATGTTTGGTCTACTTATTTACATATATTACGATGACCGTAGAATAATAAATAAAATACATAATACCCTCATTGGCGGTAAATTGCCTTTCAAGTTGCGCAGCTGCCTTTGCTTTTTTTGTGGCTGGCGTCAGAAGCAAAGTCATAATTAAACACAGCTGTAGTAAATACATATGTATGTAGTAAATAAAATTAAATATTATACCCCATTCATAAGCTTAAATATTTTCCTTTTTAATTTTTTCTAACATTTGCCTGTTGTTGAGCTTATACATATATATTTACATATTATATATGAGTCTATATTCAATTTCAATATTTAAATTTTTTTGCACGCGAATATTTATGTATGCAGATCTTCTATCAAATATTCCCATCGTAAAGCCACCACGTAGTTTCGCTTTCAAGCGCAATGCAAAAATGAAACTGGTTTTAAATAAAAACAAAAGAAAGAAAAGCGTTATGTTTCTATTTCTATTTCTAAGTTGGCTCAAATAAAATTGCTACCTATTGCTAGGTATAAATAAAATAAACTAAATCACAAATGACACAATAGGAATTTTTTGGGACCATTAAATTGTCATTCTAAAATGTTTTACTAAAATTTATATATTCCACTGTGCTTCTTTAAGATAAATGATAGTTATGTAGGATCAGCCTTATTTGGAATGAAATTGATGGCAGAAAGAATGAGTTATCCGAGAAGTGTAAGAACCTCCCAATCTAATAGGTAATGTTTTCGGATAGGTACGTATGTTGGTTTAATCGAAATATTTTTGAGTTTACAATCTATATATTAATAGGCTAACATTTTTCCCATACAAACAATTGCCAGGCTGTTAAGCACATTTAACATACTCATATCCACATAAAATTGATATGGATGTGTTGGTATGAGTCAGGAGCAGTGCATAGGCATATAATTTTTTCTATAAATTATTTAATTTCTTTATAATTAATAAATAAATTTTTTAGTTAAGATAAATAGATATCGTAAACGTGTTTACAAATATCGTAAACACAGTTGAAGAGTCGCTTTAATTTAAAGCGCTCACCACCGGGCCTACCTTCCTAGATCTGCCTTGATTTTGACCATGATTTCGCGTCGGACCGTGATCAGAAGGGCAAATCAGTGTTGCGGTACAACTGGAATTTGGAAAGTGTTGCTTATCTCCGCGAAAAGGAATAATTTTTGTACCAATACAAAGTTGAAAAAATAAATTGCATGGTCGAATTTCGACCACCGGCGATACTAGTTATTATTATTACTTTATTAGTATGCAGTTTCAAATTACTAAAAAAAATTCCCTTAATTTTTGACAATTTTTTTTTTTTAGTGCAAATTGATCCTTCGAATTGCGTATCTACAAACAGCCTATACTAACTCAGCAACGGCTCGCGGAAATCGATTGAAATTTTGGTATGTAGCTCTAACAACTGAGATGATTGATATAGCTGAAGACGCTTAATCTATGACTTACATATGTATGGATTTGAAAATAAGCAGAACTAACTATCCCAAAGTATAAAAATTAAAATTAACATGTAAGGAAGCCTAAGTTCGAGTGGAATCGAACATTAGCTGTATGCTTTCATTGTTTGTTTGCGTTTGATGGAAACACGCTGTATTTTATATAAAGGGAGTGCTAGATAAAGTGGGCGTAGCCACGCCCATTTTCAAAATTTGTATCAGCCATCCAACTAAGCATATGAATATTATTCTTTGTGCAAAATTTCATTCCTTTATGACTTCTAGTTACAAAGATGTCACGTTACCAATTCCCAAAGGGTGTTCCAGAAATATCTTTGTTAAAAAGTAGGCGTGGTCATAAACCGATTTCAATAAATTTTTGCATGTCTATTAACACAAGTTATAAAAGTGCATAAACCAAGTTTCGTCATAATATCTCAATTATTTGTCGAGTTATGGGCTCAGAAATCTCGTATATTCCAGCTTCTAAAAAGAGGCGGTGCCACGCCCATTTTCCAAAATTTTTGTGTTTTTCGTTGTATGTCCGCAGGTGGACTCCTGGCATAAAATTTCAATGATATATCTTTATATTTGACAGAGATATCGCTTAAAATGTTTTTATTAGGTCACTTTATAATACCCATATATAAAAGTGGGCGTGGCCGTCAACCGATTTTGACAATTTTTCGTCCAAACATTTGCCTAAGCAAGTATATGACGCGTACCAAATTTCATCGATATATCTTCAACAGTTTCTGAGTTATGACTCATAAAGCTTTCAATGTTTGCTCCTTAATAAGTGGGCGTAGCACCGCCCATTTTCCAAAATGCCATCAAATTTCTGCTTAGGGTCCTGGGCTCAACACGTGGGTAAAATTTCATCACTCTAGCTATATTAGTGGCTGAGATACCTAATTTCCGATTTTTTCTATATAGGAAAAGTGGGCGTGGTCATGGTCCGATTTCGCCCATTTTCAATACCAACCGTCCCAGTGTCGATACCAACTTGCATTTCAAATTTCATCAAAATATCTCAATTTGCGCGAGTTAGAGTGTTTACAGACGGACGGACGGACAGACGGACATGGCTCAATCGATTTCTCTTTTCACCCTGATCATTTTGATATATATAAGTCTATATCTATCTCGATTATTTCATTCTGTTACAATCCACCGTTATGTGATTAAAACTATAATACTCTGTGTACTAGTACAGCTGAGTATAAAAATAATACTTTCGTGATAGAACTAACTAATTTTTAACTGCGTATGTAAATGAGTCACTTTCTCTGCTGCACTCACAATCTTTATGTACACATGTCCAATAATAATAGCAAATGCCTAAACAGTCTCGAGTTTATTATTACAGTAGAATCGCACAAAAGTTAACTCGCGAGAAAGTTAAACCTTCGGTTAAGTTAACCAAATTTGAGCGTCCACGTACGGCTCTAAAAAGTTAACTCCTGGTTAACTTTTCTGAGCTTATCGATTTTTTTTTCAAATCCAACCGTTTATTTCTCAGCAAAAACAAGCTCATTCCGCTTGTTTCTATGTATTCCCGGAATTTGCGTGCATTCCCCGAATTTCTGTGTAAAAAATTATTGTCGGTGTCGCGAGGTACAAATGTAGTTAGTCGTTTGAAATATTGAGTGGTGTAAACATAGTTTGTGTGTTAAAAATGGCAACAAAGCGGAATAAACCATCGCAAATTAGATTGAATTTACATCAAAAAGCTGATATTTTAAGAAAACTTGATGAAGGTATTAAAGGAAACCGCTTGGCATTAGATTATAGTGTATCTAAAGTGGCCATCTCAAAAATAAAGAAAAAACGATATGAAATTTTGGAGGCGGTGGAAAGCACACAGGAAGAAACTTTGCACAAGTCGGAATATCCCGTTCTCGAGGCAAGGTTGTATAAATGGTTTTTGAACTAAAGGCAACGCAATTGTGCAATTAGTGGTCCAATTTTAAAATCAAGAGCTAAGCTTGAATTTGCCAAAATGTACCTACCCTAGAAAAAATTTTCATGCAAGTGATGGATGGCTAGCAAATTTTATGTATGTAAATTAAATCTAAGTTTCTGCTATGTAATGATTAAAACTGAGATATTCAAATAAATTTGATATGTTATATCCCAAAATTATGTTTATTACCGTTTCTATCAAATTTAAAAACCACCTGGAAAAGTTAATATTTTGGAAAAGTTAAATGCCCTTGGGACCATTTGGTTAACTTTTGCGCGATTCTACTGTATTTGTTTTGTTGATTGTGCTTATCTAAGTAGCACATTTAGATCTCAACAATCAACATACATACATACATACATATATTTGCGAGCTATTTCTCTAAACTGAGCCGTACATAGTACACATAAAATTATTTTAAATTGATTTGCTTCTGCAATTATAAGTAGCTAAAATGATTGTAATTAAGATTTTCAAGTATCAGCTTTTGCTTTTATCGCTTGAAAGTACTTGTAACTTGTAACAAATCGCTTACTTTTCGTAACGATGACAAGCTACCTTCATACATATTAGGATAGATAATATGATACGATAAGGGGAAGTACCATGATTAAGAGCTAACGTCATAAATCGGTAATTAATCTGATCGAAAAAAAATCAACATAACAAAACGTGAAGTGCTTACACTTGAAATAGATAATACCTACATTGAAGAAGTAGCTGTACTAATGAATCGGAATCGCTTATAATTTATTTTAAATAAAAGTAAGATAGTAAAATTTGTTTAGTTAATAATATTTTTTCATTTTTAGCATTTCTTTCAGCATAGCAAAGAACTTACTGTTGCCATGAAAAACTTCCTTACTTGCGAG
The DNA here is from genome assembly GCA_960531455.1 of Urophora cardui. NCBI lineage: Eukaryota > Metazoa > Arthropoda > Insecta > Diptera > Tephritidae > Urophora > Urophora cardui. The sequence continues at coordinate 132,083,005 of OY482672.1, forward strand.
TTGTGCCTTCAAAAATTCATGAGTCCCAAAAAAATAATTAAAACACACCATGACACATGCGCAAATGCTAACATAAATAACATGATTGCGTGGGAGACGTGAAGGAATTTCAAAAACAAACATCAAAAGCTGCAGAAGTTAAACAAAATCAAAAGGAAAGAGATATACAATGAAGCAAAGCTAGCAAGGCTCGAACAAGAAAAAACATACACTTTTTTCTTTGTATTAAATTTTTATTAACAAGATTTCTTTCTAACGATAAAGACAAAGAAGTCATAGAACTTAAGGCGCCAAAAAAAATCTGAACACAAAAACTAAAATAACAAAGCACGGCTAAAGCACAAATGTGCATGAATGAAACAAAAATGGAGAAAAATCCAAATAAAAGCATAAAAGTTGGGCAAACAAATTGTAAAATGCAAAACAAATATTTGTGTAAAAATGTAAATAAAATGTAGTAAAAAGTACACACAAGCACACAACAACAACAACAATAAGAGGGCGAGCAGAAAAGTGGGTTAAAGAAAACCGTGAGAAGATAACAAGACAACAACATCGCCTAACTAAGTTAAAATAAAGCACAAACGCGCCAAGTTTAGAGGAAACAAACAAGAAAATACGATAAATAAATAAAAAGCAAAAATAAAAAATAAAACAAAAACTTAACAGAAATCAAACAAAAAAGCGCACAAAAAAAAAAAAAAACAAATAAATCAAAAACCACAAAAAAAGAGGACAAACAATTGAATTTTGGTTGCCAAAGCGTACAAAGAATACAAAAAATAATTGTAGGTACTCTACTGTAACTAGGAAGATAGCAAACTCGTTGCCAAAAAGTGAAGCCATTTGCATAGAAGAAGAACAATGAATTACTTTTTTAAACATATGTTATACAAGATCTTGCAACAGAGATACGAGGGTACTACCGTATTGTAGCTAAGGGTAACATACTCTATAGAACTGCAAAGCAACTGGAATTGTGACAAAATTTGTATGCACAACAACAAATGAAATATGTATATGCAAATTAGAGTATTGAGTCAAGCGGTTATGAGAGGAAGGAAGTTGGTGTTCTGCTCAAAATAAAGTTAGATTGTGCGGCATAAAACTGGTTGGCATAGCAGGCAATGCATTGAAAGTGAAGTTTACGTAGGAATGCGGAGTTTAAGAAAAAAAAGACATAAAAATAGAAAATAAAAAAAATTTAAAAATTAAGAAAAAGAAAAAAATTAAAAAAAAACCCGCGTGTAGCATAGTACACGTGATAGAAGTTAACTTCTTACATCTTGTTCAATATTTCAAATAAATGTGTTTTCAATTTATATTGGCTCGAAAGCAACAAGTAACAAGTTTCATATACATATCATATGAGAAGCGAATTTGAAAATACATCCCTGAAAAAATGCGATTAATCCGCGACGTGTCCGGGATCAATCGGAAGGGAGAATGCGACTAATACAATTTTACATCCCTTTATATGGAGCGAATTGGTCGCATTTGTTCGAGCATATGAAGAGACTAATTGTTCAACTTGTATACCCGAACGGGTACAAATGTAGATTAATCACTAATTACCGAACGGGTACAAATGTAGATCAATCGCTTTCATCCAAAGTTGTAAGCCAAGGCTATTTTTTATGAAAATGTCTAAAAATTATAAATTGTTATATATATTAGAAGAGTTTATTTGATTAGATTTCATCTTGTAGTGAAATCTTTTAAAAAAATTAAGTATTTTCTTCAGGGACCGTAACGATTATCATTTTTATAAAAAAAATCATTTTTAATCGTTATAATTTGATTTTTATTTTTTCGATGAAATTTTATCGATATTTTATGATTTTTATTTTTTGGATCAAAAATAATTGTTATTACTGGATTTAAATTTTTCCGATGAAACTTGATCGATATTTTATGATTTTTATTTTTTCGATCAAAAATAATTTTTATTATTGGATTTAAATTTTTCCGATCATAATAAACTCTAAAAACTTGTTCTTTTTTGCAAATTTTGTTCTCAAATAGAACTGCGCCAATGTTGGCACAATCGTCAACTTCAAGCCATCAAATATAGGATTCACTAACGTTTGAAAAACTTTACTATGATCGGAGAAAAAATAAAAAAATATTGATTAAAGTTGATCGGAAAAATTTAAATCCAATTATAACAATTATTTTTGATCGAAAAAATAAAAATCATAAAATATCGATCAAGTTTCATCGGAAAAATTTAAATCCAATAATAAAAATTATTTTTGATCGAAAAAATAAAAATCGTAAATAATGGTTATTTAAAAATTTAAAAAATAAAAATCTTTAGAATAAAGATGAGCTCATATTTGGATAGAATGTGCTAAAATCATTGTATCGGCATACTTGCATTTTATTGTTAACGAAGTTTTCATAATGATTTTTTCATCCGAAGAAATGAAAATAACGATTAAAATCGGTCCCTGATTTTCTCCAAATATTTATTATTTTAGAATGCATTATGCGAGTGTAAAAGATATGTGAGGAATTTTTCAAAGTTGCTAGCCAAGGCTATTTTTATAACAATGTTTAAAAATTATAAATGTTCATGCCTATTTAAATAAAGATTATACAATAAGTTTTACTTTTGTAAAGAAATCTATTCAATAAATTAAAATATTGTAAATAGTCAGTTTTGAGTTTATAATCGTAACTGATTTTTCAATGGATATTTTTGGTAAAATTTTGTCAAAATTGTTATTCATCATTGTTATTAAAAGAAAGCGAGTTCAATTAGTTTTACCTATTGTTTTTTTTTAATACATACATACATTGAATATTTTTGTAAAACTTCTACATATAATCAATCTAGATTTTTACCCGTTCGGGAACAATTGGTCTACAATTAGTCTACATTTATACTCGTTCGGGAACAATCGGGCACTAATTGTGGACCGATTATTCCGGAAAGAAATCAATCCGGGACAAATCTACGTATATCGGGATTAATCGCACGTTTTTTTGCAGGGATATTACAATGAAAACTATCGCATGTACATACATGTGGTTGTGTGTTTTTGTTTGTACAAATTCTATTTATAGAAAAGGCGATGCTTGGTCTTGTTATTAGATTTTGTTTATCGGCAAGCTCATCCGATTGGTTTTTATATTGGTTGTTTGGTCGTTTTTATTTTAATAATTAACTAGTTTGTAATCCCCGATATTCGGGTGGCACTTTTATTTAATAAAAAATTATAAAGAAAAGTATTTAATAGAAAAAAAGGAACAAAAATTGGCTCGACCTGGACTTGAACCACCTTCACTTAAATTGGAAGCCAAGCATCTTACAGCTGAGCTACTGCGCTAGTTACGCATGTTGTGTCAAACGGTGTACTTTAATTTCTGCTTGTGTTATTAACATTCTCACCACGCTTATTTCACCACAGCGCTGTTATGTACTTACACGTATATGTACATACGTGAATGAGTTGTAATTGTTAGTGCAGTTTAAGTGCAGCATTTGACATACCCAACGCAGGTGGTGTGATGGCGCAGCGGAAGTGTGTCAGGTCTGGAAGCGAGGGGTTGTAGGTTCTCGAACCACGTGATATCAAGGTTGATTTTTTTAAATTAAAAATCAGCTAAAATGGCTGCTATTTCCGGGGCCAACTTCCGTTGCATCAAATTTCAAATTTCACTCTCCATAAAAACTCTGTATCGCCGCCTAAGAAGTTAACTTCAAAAATTTACAAAAATAAGATAAAAAAAATATTTGGAGCAACCAAAATGGCAACTAAGCCAAAAAATAAAAATTAGTATAGTTCGCAATATTCTTCCTCAACACAAGGTTGGTCGAATCACCCCAATATTTTGGCAAACTCAGCCGGTGTTACTGAAAAATTTTTATTATACATAATTTTTGCGGCACTACTTAGTTACTACTTACGCTAGCACTTTGTAAGTCCACTTTTATAGAAAAGTGTATTTTTATGTAGAACGCTAGAAAAATTTAATACGCACCGCGCTAAACAAGTCTGTGATACTTGTCATATTTCTACTAGTTGTTATTCAGTGATACGCAAATTGTGTAAGTCAAAAAAGCGAAGAAAATTGTGTAAGTCCAAAATATTTATATTAACAGAATTTTTTTTTTTTTCATTTCGAAATTTTTTTATTTTTTGTCTCTCCTACAGTTTTAAAAAAGGACTTACACAATTTGCACTCTAAGCTAGCGATATTACAGAGTCCCAATAAACACAACGGATTCGCCTCGAATTAGCGTCGGATTCGCTTTCTCTGATTATATTATCGCGGCAATAGATCGGCGAATCCGAATTCGTAGGCATGTCACTTATCACTAGCGATTGGAGAATTTGTTCATTCTCGGATCGCTGGCGATTCGAATTTTTTATCATTAGCGATTCGAGAATTTTCAATTTCTCTGATCGTTGGCGATTCGAAAATTTGTTCATTAGCGATTCGAAATTTTTGCGTAAATGGTGTTTCGAAAAATTAAAAGTTCAGAGTTTGATTTACTGGCAATGGGTTAAATCCGTATAAAATAATACAAATCACTTAAAATATTTTTATAAAGAAAGTTTAACTTTCATGAATAACAAAAGCTTTTCAAATAAATTTAAGCAGTAAATAAAGTCCCCTTATTTAAACAATTTTGAATTGGTTTTTCATACATGCTCGTATCTATTTGATTATAAACCGATTTGATCTACTGGAACTGTGATATTCGAGTTCAGGTATAAATGTAAAATTTCAGAACTATAATGATTTTTTTAGTGCAAAACAACTTTAGAAAAAAATTATATCGCGAAAATTGATTGGGAGTAAATTAGAAATCTAAAAAATTTGTATTAGGAAAGTCTGTTGTGTACACCGAGAAAACAACTCACTCAGATTATGGAAAAGTGGGAATGATTCGGCACTAAAGACACATTTTCATTGTTTTGATGTACAATTTTCTTCAAATCTAGGAATAAAAACCATGTTTTACAGAAAATTGTATTCAAAACAATGAAAATATGTTTTTAGCGCCGAATCATTATAATTTTTTCATAATCTGAGTAATTTTTTTTGTGTATATTATCGGATATCAGCCAATCCTTTCGTTCAGAGTGTCACTGTGGGAAATCATTGTATCAAGCCAGCTTATTGAAGCCGAACTGTACCTCGGACCTCTATAAGTCTTAAAATGAGGCTCTGAAGTTTAATGAACAACCGTTAGACCCATAATCTCTAGCTGAAATCCACTCCTGTCTGCCTTACATGATAAAGTAGCTAAAGATAATGATGCTAAGGATGAGCTGTAGATATGTATATGTATACAGTGTTCGAAGAGTCCGCTAGGACACCAAAAACCTATTTTCGAAAACCCTCTGGCGTAAATTTATTCAACACCCCTTTTTTCAACACCCCTTTTTTCTTTGGTCTTACCGTTGGACCACAAAACTGACAAAAAATCATGCTTCAGACTTATTAATTTAATTGTAAGTGCAAAAAAATTATCAAATCATTCATCTCTAAGTGCTCTCTAATTTCAATTGATCAGCACATAAAACGCGTGAGAAAATGCCACCGCTAAGAACAAAAACAAAAAAACTTCGTTCAAGTTAACAAAGGTGAAAAAGATATAAACATGGATAAAGTAAGCAATTTCCATAACAAGAATGATACTTAAGTGCAGCAGTGCAAGTGCCAATATATGCCATAATGTAAAATGTAAATTTGTCGAGTGCGCTTTTGTGTGAATTGAAGTGGCACTCCGAAACAAACAAAGTCAAGCGCTAGCTCCCTACGACGATAAAGCTTTTTTTTTTTTTTGAAATGAGCATCGCAAACAGCTTGATGATGGCACCAGGTGTACAAGAAAAGTTGCAGAATAGGTAATGGCTAAGAAGCAAGCTAAAGCATGAAAAAACATAACAGCTGATCAAGCATTTTGCTTGGGTAAGAGAAGAAATAAGTAGGTACTCGTATTTAGGTATGTATGGGTTACAGAGCTGTAAAAAGCTGCAATCAGATTGTGTTGCAATCATAATAAGTGTATATTATTATAAGCAGCTTTGATTGTAAATCATCTTGCTAGTAAATTTTTTGATTGTATAAATAAAAATTTCAAAAATTTAAAAGTATGTTATTGCAATCGACTTTCACCATGAATCATTTTGATTTCAGAAATTAGAATTGCAATAATTTACAAAAGTTTCATTGCAATCAACCTCGACTGTAAATCATTTTAATTGAAAAAATTACAATTACAATAATTTAAAAAAATTTCATTGCAATACACTTTTCTCGAAAATCATTTCATTACAATAATTTACAAAATTTTTCATTGCAGTAAATTTCAAACGTAAATCATTTTCATTGTAAAAATTACAATAGCAATAATTGTATTGTAATAAATTTTCATCGTAAATCAAATTTGATTGAAAAATGTTTGATTGCAAGGCTTGCAATAGCAATCATTTTCTTCATAACTTTATACGCATGCATTGGGACTGATGAAAGGCAAGCGCCTGGGTAATTGGAGTAATATCCGGCATTTATATCACACGCTTAGCCGCGTAATAGCCCATGTCCGGGGTACATATGTATGTACATATTGGATGGTGCCGGGTACATATGTGTGCCAATATGTACATTAGGGTATGTATGGAGACAAATTTTATAGCATATTTTCTCAACCTCACCCCCTAGGTCGATGCTAATATAGTTTAAGATACCATATATAAATTTTTGTCCCGATCGAAAACCGTTAAGGGGTGTCGCACAGGTGCCAAAGTCCAGAAAATTCTATGGAGGCTCAAAAATTTAAGTTTAATTTTTGCATATCTAATGTATAGATTGATTGTCCTGTGCTCAAAAATACTAAATGCAAATTTTGGTCTCGATCGGAGGTGGTTAAGGGTTGTCGCAGGCGGGGCAAAGTTCAGAATGCGATATAAGACCAACAAATTTAAACAATTTTTTATACAATCTATAATTAATAATTTTTTTTTTTATCTAATTGCCAAGGATACCAAATATAAATTTTCGTCCTGATCGGAGACGGTTAAAGGGTGTCGCCCGGGGTCCCATATGGTTATCTAAACTTTGACTCCTTTGCGACACCCCTTAACCGTCTCCGATCGGGACCAAAATTTATTTATGGTACCTTTGATCATGCTGTAGGGGGTGAGATCGAAGAAAATCGCTAATCTGATTTTAAGGACACCCTAATGTACATACATACATATGTACCCGGGAAATGGGTTATTACGCGGCAAACCGTGTTATATAAATGCCGGGTATTGCTCGAATTACCCAGGCGCTTGCCTTTCATCAGTCCCAATACATTCGTATAAAGTTATGAAGAAAATGATTGCTATTGCAAGCCTTGCAATCAAACATTTTTCAATCAAATTTGATTTACGATGAAAATTTATTACAATACAATTATTGCTATTGTAATTTTTACAATGGGTACATTCAGAAGGCGCAACGGTGGAGCACAACTGTTGTGTAGATATCAGTAATCGGAAAGTGATACAATTTTCGCCTTCTGAACACGGTAGGCAGGAAGCGACGATAGGTTGCATGAAAATGTCGAGAAAAAAGGAAAGTGGGGTTGTGTTATGTGATGTTTATAGATGAAACATCCGTTGAAATTAAAATCCGAGCTGCTCCTTTTTCAAGGATATCCACATTTTTTGTTTTTTTTGAAAGGATCAAATATTGAGGAAATCGAAAATTCGCCACCGTCCAAATTTTTCCGATTTCAATACATTATTTGGTCGCTAAGGGATACAAAAAAAGGTATTAAAAAGAAAAAAGGACACCTGTAGTGGAAAAATCCAATGTGAACAGGACCTAAAGGATAAGCACTGAAATATAAAATAACACAAAAAGTACCCACTTTAATTTGCGTATAACTCCTAAAATGTTAACTCTACGTGAAAATTCCTTATTATATGTTTCATTCAGAATAAATAAGGGAATATTTCTTTGATATACAATTTTGATGTACCTGCAGTGGTTAATGCACTTTGGTCCATCTAAAGTGAAAATTTCAAAAAAAAAGTACTTTTTTTATGGTGCTACTTTAAGTTCAAATATTTTTCTAGTTTATGTAAATATTTTAATCTAATGATCCAATTCTCATTCTTACATATCTATACATTAATATTAAAAAGAATTAGAGCTGAAATACGTGCTAGCTGTGCACGGTGGGCGGTAAGCAAAAATAGGTTGCATGAAAATATCGAAAAAACGATCGCCGGCTAAAAACTTACGTAAAATGATATTCTAATATACTTCATAAACACACAGCAAGCGTGAATAAAATCTCCAACATTTTTTTTAAACGAAAATTAGTACCAGCACACAGCTAGGCACATATTCGTTGGGCCATCGTTTTTACGATATTCCCATGCAACCTATTGTTGCTTCCCGCCCACCGTGCACAGCTGGCGCGTATCTCAGCTCTAACTCTTTTTTAGTATTAACGTATAGATATGTAGGAATGAGAGTTGGATCATTAGATTAAAATATTTACATAAACTACAAAAATATTTGAACTTAAAATAGCACTATAAAAAAAACGTACTTTTTTTGAATTTTTCACTTTAGATGCACAAAAGTACATTAAGCACTGCAGGTACATCAAAATTGTATATTAAAGAAATATTTCTTTATTTATTCTGAATGAAACATATAATAAGGAATTTTCACGTAGAGTTAACATTTTAGGAGTTATACGCAAATTAAAGTGGGTACTTTTTGTGTTATTTTATATTTCAGTGGTTATCCTTTAGGTCCTGTTCACATTGGATTTTTCCACTACAGGTGTCCTTTTTTCTTTTTAATACCTTTTTTTGTATCCCTTAGCGACCAAATAATGTATTGAAATCGGAAAAATTTGGACGGTGGCGAATTTTCGAATTCCTCAATATTTGATCCTTTCATAAAAAACAAAAAATATGGATATCCTTGAAAAAGGAGCAGCTCGGATTTTAATTTCAACGGATGTTTCATCTATAAACATCACATAACACAACCCCACTTTCCTTTTTTCTCGACATTTTCATGCAACCTATCGTCGCTTCCTGCCTACCGTGTGAACGAGCTGATACATTAAATAAACAAATTAGTATTTTAATTATCCCCAACGTAATTGCCAATCATTTCGCGGCTTTGAGATATTTTTATTACATTCCAAAATTCATAAACACTATTTATATTTTTGTACATATGTCAAAATCGTAAGCTCAACATGTTGTGTAAAGTGAGCATACAAAATTTATGATGGAAAAAAGTCTCCAAAATCACAACATGTTGTGTTGATCAGAAATACTCAACGTTGCGTTCAGAAGATAAAACACAGCAGTTGCGCAACTGTTGCGCCACGGTTGCGCCTTCTGAACGTAGCCAATGAAAATGATTTGTGAGAAATGTTTATTGCAATGAAATTTTTGTAAATTATTGTATTGAAAATTTGTACAATCAAAAAATTTCAATAAATTTTATTGCAATGAACTTGATCACCAGAAATTTCAATAAACGTTTATTGCAATAAATGGAAGGTAAATTATTGCTGATTGTAGTTATTTTACAATTAAAAATTTTTTATGAATGTTTATTGCAATCTATGGAACACAAATTATTTCAAATTGGAATTTTTACAATCAAAAAACTGCAATAAATTTTCATTGCAATAAAACTGGTAGAAGAATCAATGATTGCTGGGAAGAATGATTGCAGCTTTTTACAGCTCTGATGGGTTAGAGCAAACAAAACTGGTTCCGAGCCAATGAGTGCAGTTGCAACTTAAGTAGTATATACACGTATGTACATATGTATGTCAAATGAAGTTCACTGAGAGTTGCATGAGAATCTATGGAAGCTCCAAAGGTGCTGACACTCGTTCCTAAGAAGTTTTTTTTGCAGATCAAAACTAAAAACAATACATATTATGAGCATACTAGCCGGACCCGTGCGCATCTTGCGCAAAAAATAACAAACCATACGTGGTGCCAGTCGGTGTGGTTTGTGCTGTCACGCCCGTTTTAAAAAACTTATTATTTATTTGGTTTTATGTCTACAGTGGAACTTTCAATGAATTACCTATATGTTTGACAAAGATATCGCATAAAATGATTTTATTATACCTATATACTAGACTGACCACAAATGCAAAAGTGCTGATTTTTTTTGTTCCCCGCGCATTTTCTGATAGCTTGACAATAGAAAATAAGATCTGCATAAAAATCTGACCATCTGTAGTGGGAAATAGCCACGCGCATTTGACCTAAAGTTCAAAAATTGACCTAAAAATTATGCATAGCTTTAGAGACCAATATCTCTTTAAACAATGTTTTTCGGAGAAATAATGTAATAATCGTGTTTATACAAAATAAAACTGGGAACATATTCTCCATATGATATTTATACCTACCGTTATCCTTTCAGGACATATGGAGTCCTTAAAGTGAAATTTAAATTTTTTTGTTTGTTAAAAAGGCAAAAATAAATATTTAAAAACTAGAGAATTGTATAAACTATACATCATTTAATAGGTTATTTAAAGTAGTTTTACATATCATAAATAAAAAAAAATAAAAAAAAAAAAAAAAAAACAAACAAAAAAATTTAAATTGCACTTTAAGGACTCAATATGTCCTGAAAGGATAAGGGTAGGTATAAATATCATATGGAGAATATGTTCCCAGTTTCATTTTGTATAAAAATGATTATCACATTATATCATTGTTTAAAGAGATATTGGTCTCTAAAGCCATGCATACTTTTTAGGTCAATTTTTGAACTTTAGGTCAAATGCGCGTGGCTATTTCCCACTACAGGTGGTCAGATTTTTATGCAGATCTTATTTTCTATTGTCAAGCTATCAAAAAATGCGCGGGGAGCGAAAAAATTCAATACTTTTGCAAATCCCATATGTTTTGTGGTCGGTCTACTATATACCTAGGTATGTGCATTATATTTTTATATATTTTTTATATTTTTATGTACATATATGTGGTCCCTGCCGACTTGGGTAATTTTTTTTCCACACGTTTGCCTTGGCAAGCAAATCAGTGGTCGAAACTTAATCGATTTATCTGCTACAGTTCCTGAGTTTTGACTTATAAATCTTTGAAAATTTGCCCCTCTTGGCCCATTTTTTTAAATTTCAGCATATTTCCTCATAACGGCATAAGGTCATTGCATGGATGAAATTCCATCACTCGGACTTTATTAGTGACTTAATTATCATGTTTTACGTGTTTTTCGAAATATGTACATACATATGCCTTATTTTCAACCCCAACCTTCTCTAATCCCGTTAGAATCTGTGTACCAAATTTAATAAAAATATTTATATTTTTGCGCCAGTTAGATTATGTACGGCCGGCCGTTCAATCAGTTTTTTTTCATCCGGATCTTTTTGATTTATGTAGTAAGTACATATCTATCTCAATTATTTAATGGTCTTGTACTACGTACAGCTGTGTATAAATAAGCACATCCCATGCTGAAAAACCCCCATTCAGCGTAAGTATGAATACACACGTGTTCGCCTAAAATAATGTGATGTTTACATACAAACATACAGCTGAAGCTTATAAAAGTGTTTTAAAATATACACGACTGTTCAACTGGAGCGACATCTACATTTCAAATTTGTATTTAACTCTGCACTCTTATTAGAATAAAATAATTCTGAAGGCATAGTTTTAGGCGCAAATCTTTTAGTTTAAATTTAAACTTTATTTTTGCAAAATACTATTAAAAAAAAGTACCACGCCCAATAAAATATCGTTTAGCATGCATAGCTAATTTATACCTTTAAAACGATGCCTTACTTATTAATTTTGGTAAATTATGTGAGCAGAAAAAGGGATTTCAAAAAAACACCAATTAGAAATAATATATATGATTCCCAACGTGTTGTGACGCATTTGAGTCGTAGAAAGACAAAAAAAACTGGCGTAAAGCGACCAGTTTGTCAGCTGGAGCGCCAGCACTGTTGGTAAATAATTGAATGCACAGAAGGAAAATGATTAAAAAATGTTCGTCGTGCTTACTTAGCTACTCTAGCGTTTTGCTTATTAGCTATGTCCGTAAGACTTAAACGTAGAAAAAGTTGCATTTGTAATAGAAATAACATAAAACGGCGTTGCTGGACTTTTTTACGAAAGTGCTTATTTAACTACATGAAAAGGTATTCAAATTTTTTCTTTATTCGCTGAACGTTCATTTGATAAGGCCTCGCATAACATATTCTTATAAAAGCTTGCAAAACTGGGCTTTCACTCTACTTTTTTAAGTTGGATTAAATCATATCTAAGTAATAGACGTTGTGTTGTGCTAGTAGATGGCGCTTCTTCAGAACCATTTATTGCCTCGTCGGGAGTTCCTCAGGGTAGTATCCTGGGTCCCCTGCTTTTCATTTTATTTATTAATGACATTCAATTTTGTTTTTCATCAGCTAAATTTTTGTTATACGCCGATGACTTAAAGTTATTCTCAATAATTAATACTTCAACGGATGCTATAAACCTCCAAGCTGACATAGATAAATTGGTTCTTCGGTGTCAAAATTCTCATCTCTCCCTCAATATAAATAAATGCTTTCATATTTCGTTTTCAAAAAGTCGTAATTTAATGCCTACTTCTTATTCTATTTCAGATACAGTTTTACATTCTGTCCAAGAAATTAAAGAACTTGGCGTTATATTTGATTCAAACTTTTCATTTAACAATCATATCAATTATATTACTTCTAAATCCTACTCAATTCTAGGTTTTATTCGAAGAAACAGCTCAAATTTCTCTGATCCCTATACTTTAAAACTTCTTTTTACATCTTTTGTCCGTTCTAGATTAGAATATGCTTCCTTCATTTGGAGGCCGTATACTAGTTTTTTCATTGGTCGTCTTGAACGTGTGCAAAAGGTGTTTTTAAAAATTGCTCTCCGTTCTTTAAATTTCGTTGAACCGCACACTGGTCAGCTCCCATACACAAAAGTCAAAAACGTTGGTGCCTGAAAAAGAAACTTCTGTCATGCATTTCCGTGGGAAATATATTGAATTTTATGGAAAACCTCCTTCTATACGCAATAGCCACCATTAAATGTTACTTTGGCTCATTTAAAGTCAACACATTTGAAAAAATTTTTTTCTGGAAAAAGTTTGTGTAAATAAGTGTATTATGATTTTTGCGATATTTCAAGTTTGAGTGCTAAAAAAAATGCGGATAACTATGGAAACGCAAGAAAAATGTATGTTTCATGATTTAGCGAAAGAAAACAATGAAAACAATTTATTTTTAGCAAAATACAAGATGAAGAAATCTTGGCTTTTATATGAGCGTAATTTTCAAGCATTTTCATTTAAACTTTTAACAATTAAGGACCACTCTGGACCAGGTCTTATAAGCAGATTTGAGTTCTTTGAAGTCTTCTCTTAAGAAGCCTGTTTATACATTTTTCCCTTTTTTCCCCTTTTTCTTAAAATATCATATTAAATGTAACTAGTCTATATAAAATACTAGATGACCCGGCAGACGTTGTTCTGCTAAAATTTATTCCTATGAAGCCTAAAGAAGTCTTTGATTACCGTATTGCTAACCATTTCTTGTCTATTCTCTGAATAAAAGTTATAGTTATATTCGCCGAGACAAACCTACTTCCCCCGATCCCTATCTCAATCCCTATCTCTATTTCGGTCTCAATCTCAATCTTAATCTCAATCTCAATCTTTATCCCTATCACCATCCCTATCCCTATCCCCATCCCTATCCCTATCCCTATCTCTATCTCTATCTCTATCTCTATCTCTATCTCTATCTCTATCTCTGTCTCTATCTCTATCTCTATCTCTATATCTATCTCTATCTCTATCACTATCTCTATCTCTATCTCTATCTCTATCTCTATCACTATCCCTATCCCTATCCCTACCCCTATCCCTATCCCTATCCCTATCCCTATCCCTATTCCTATCCCTCTCCCTCTCCCTATCCCTATCGCTATCGCTATCCTTATCCCTATCTCTACCTCTACCTCTATCTCTATCCCTATCCCTATCCCTATCCCTATATCTATCCCTATCACTATCCCTATCCCTATCCCTACCCCTATCCCTATAGCTACCTACCATTACCTTACTGGGACCGTCCATCACCATCCGGGCCCACTACTTTAGCCATCTCTGGGAAACAGCCTTAGAAATTACAATGACAATAACTGTATGTATGTGGAAGCCTGCTCAACGCTTTTCATTTGCTACCAATATTGCTCGAAAACATTCAGGGGTTATCCGAGTCCACGCTTTGACCCAAATCTTGGAACCCGGCCTAGGAATCACTATTTAAAAAGCTCTTTGTTGAAGTCCTCCTCAACAGCTTTCATTTGATACCAATATCGCTCAGAAACTTTCCAGGGTCACTCGGTCCCACGTTTTAACCCATATCTGGGAACCCGGCCTAGGTATCGCAATGAAAGTAACTTTATGTTGAAGGCCTGTTCAACTTCTTTCATTTGATACCAATATTGCTCGAAGACTTGCTGGATCGATCTGGGTCCTCATTTAGGCCTGTATTCCGGGAAGCTTCCTTTTTTCGAAATTCTATATACCCTACTATGTGCACTAACACCACATGAATCTACTGTGAAAATTTCATAAAGAACGGTTGGTTACTTTGGGAGTTTATAAAGGACACACATCCACAGATGTACACATACACACATACACACCGATTTTTCCAATTTTCGGACTTTTCCGGAGGGATTTTCCAAAATTTTCTTGCGTACGAACCATCTCCTCGAGAATACGAACAACTGACAAAAAATTTTACAGAAATCGGCCCAGCCGTTCTCATCTGATGAGGTTAGTAACATTTTTTACACCATTTTTATATATATAGATTGTTGCCTTTTTACGATTTTTGTACATATTTACATCGACTGTTTTCGATAAAACTTTATTTTCGATAAAATCTGAGTAATTGAGTTTTGTCCCACTCTCCATACAATTTTTTTTTTGATCCCGCGAAATATCGCGGAATAGTGTTTTTTTTATTGTAACTTTGTTATTTGACATCGGATTTTTAAAATCGAAATGTCATTAGTTTAGTCTCTGGAAGCTCTATATTTTCTTCTAATGTCCGTTTGACCTATGAAGTCGTTTTCACATAGTTAAGTCACCTAACCAAGTTTTTCGTCCAAAATATCCTTTTTATTTCACAAGAAAAAAATCGCCAAAAATAAAATATTTATCGGATCTCTCTGATATTACGCTTAAAGTCTTTGGAATTAAACTGGCAAATTTTTAAAGTAATAAAACTTTCCTGATTTTTACAACTTTTTATAAAAACTTAATTTGAAAATCAAAATTTTTTCAAAAATCGCAAAAAATCCACAAAATTTTTATTTTGACCAGCTTTCGCTCAGCGAGTTTGCTGTATGTCGTTTGAAGCGTATTTTAATTGCCTTTCGAACTAGATACTGCTTGCGTTTATCGCATTTGTAATTCCAGAGAAAATAATTTTTGAATGAAGTGATAACAAAAAAACACAAAATTACCGTTATCTCAAAAACCTAACTATACAAAAAATTAAAAAAAATTGTTCCAAGCTCAGCAGGTCAATTCCTATCCTCCCCCATTCCTGGTTTTCTTGTTTTTTTTTTTTTGGCTGTAAACTAGCGTTAGTGGTGGGCGTGGATTACAACATATATGCTTTTAATTTTTCTGAAAGATGAGTCGTATAGTGGGACACCAATGTGCCAAATTTGGTTTCGGTAGGTCCATCCGTTTCCAAGAAATTGAGTTTTGTCCCACTCTCCATACAAATGAGACCAGTGTGCAGCGGACCTGTGGAGACTCGGCTAAGATGTAGCAACGATGCAGATCTCCCTCATCCAGTTTAGACGAAAATTGTCTGGAAATGATACAAGCGGACCCCTAGCCCATCTAGCGTTAGTATGGGAGCGTTCCATTACTTACGCCGGAAAACATTATTAAAAACTATTTAGTTTACTTTTATTTACTTTAAATATTTAGATTTTAGACTATTCTATGTCAAAACTTCAAAAGAAGGTGCGCAACACAAGCCATTTCTTGTTTGCCGCCAAACGAGCTTTGTTATAGAAAAGAACTAGTGAAAGAAGCAAACAATTGAATAGAATAAAATACAAGGAATACAAATAAAAACGAATAATAAAATATAAAAAATCTATAATCGGCGCTTGTAGTCAGATAAGCACTCTACCTAAGTACATACATACTTTTACTATGTTTGTAGATGATAGATGGGTAGGGCGTATGAGTAATGCGTTAGATGCAAGACATTTGATATCTATGTATGTATAACCACACCGATTTATAAGGCTACCAACCTTCTAAAATGTGCTAGAAAGTATAAGACCTAAATTTTATAAAAGTCAAGTGCTTTTATGACTGTTATAAAGAGATCTTTAAAGCCAATATACGTATTTTATTAGAGAAAAATTAAGGAGAAGAAAGTTAAGCGATAGATGATCTATACGTGAGTTATATATGTATATGTATATCGGTTATCACGTGTTTTTCTATGCAAAAAAGAATATAGCAATAGCAAATGTTAGCAATAATAAAGATATATCTATCAAAAAATTCTGAGAAGCTAATGATATCGAATTTAAGAAGAAAAAAAAAAATAGGTACTGATGGTCACCATAAAAATGCATGTACTGTAAATGCTCGCACACAAAGAAATATGTATAAACGTTCATGTACTTTCAGAGTCAGTGTGTGCCATTTTATCTATTGTTTAGATTAGGAAGGTAAGGCCAAACGTACCTAAATACACACATATGTACATATCCCCCATTGTTTTAGTTGAAGTGTACTTTTCAGTTAAGGCCGTGTGATTGAATGATTGTCACACCATCAAGAAAGCAAGACAATGCATAAGGAAAGTACATAAACGAAGTAGGAAAATTTAATTGGTGTAAAAAATACATAAAAAAAGGAAAAAACACAAAATAATTATAAAATAAAACATTGCATTATAAGCGTGCTTGGGAAAATCACGATTAAGTTTTTCGTTCACAAGAGGGAAAAGCACGCAACATGTAAGGCTTAAGTAATTGAATGAATGTTGCTGCAACATTACCATTATTATTAATATGTTTTAATTTTTGCTTTATTTATTTATTGAAAGCAATATACATATGTAACTAACTGTGCTGTACAAAAGACATTACATATAGGTAATCAAAATCAAATGATAGATAAATGAGGTTGTAGGCAGCTCAAATCGCGGCTAACTTGTAGATATAAAAACAAAGATAAGGAAAGTACTGCAATGAAGGTGAAGAGAGGCAACCAAAAAGTAATAAGTGAATAGAGGCGTTTGATGTTGTGGGTGTAATAAACTTTTATTTTTGAGGAATTATGTGAAAATGCGCTATTATAACTCTGACGAGTTTTATGGCCGAGCTTCTCTCCCAATTCGAGGTTTGCTCCTTTTTGTTTTTCCAACTAATTGGGTGGACCTACAGTTTTAATGCCGGCTCCGAACGGCGAATGCATTTTTTGTGAGAAGCTTTTTCATGGCAGAAATACTCTCGGAGGGTATGCCGCCCACTGCCGAGAGGTGACCGCTGCCTTTAAAAAACCCAATAATTGGATTTTTACTTATTAGAACATTTTTTGGTGTTTGTCCGGACTGGGGTTTGAACCCGAGACCTCTGGTATAGCCGGCGAGCACTCTACCCACTGCACCACAGCGGCCACATAGTTACATATATATATCAAAAACATACCTATATAAAAACCCCTATCGGAACAATTTTCACTAACATTCAGTGGCATTATTCTGTCAATTTTAAGAGAAAAAAAATCGCACATAAACAACTAAATACAAATAAACAAAATATGAAAAATTGGAATAAATTAAAACATGAAAAACGATTTTAATTAATCAGTCATGTGTCTCACTATAGCCATAGACTACACAGTAAAATTTAAAGAAAAATATGGTTTTAAATGTTTACTTGTGAGACACCAGCTAAATAAGTATTTTTTTTATTTTTTTTTCATTTCTTTATTATAGTCAATAAATACGCGCGAATAGATAAAACAGCTATAAATAAGTTGTAAGCAAAATGTTTAAACTGAAAGGAAATTGTATTATAATCGCTAATGGTCTATGTACATATGTATGTATGTGCTACTCGAGATAGTACTAAGGCACTTGAGAATAGCGTCTTACATTCAAGTAAAGAAATTTTTATCCAATACATTTATTTTCACCAGCTAATTGCGATTTGTTCTACGAGTACGAAAAACTGATCGATGCTCTCGCTAAGCAGAGACGGTAGAAAGTATTATGTTTTACATTTCTACGATATCACTGTGGAACAAATTCAGGTCAACAAAAGTTAACTCGGTTCTGAAAGTTGGGGGTGAAAATAGAGGCTAAATTAGAAGACCCGTATCGCGGCGTTTGCTTAGGTTAGTTCGAATTTGTTTTTAATCGACCTTTGAAATTTGCAGGCAAATGCCGATTTTCAGCATACTGTTTGTATGGTTTTTTTGCTATAACTCGTCGACTAATTGAGATTTTTTTGTTAGAGGGACAGCAAACGAAAGAAAATTAAATTTCCTATACAAGGGGTCTATAACATTTTTCTCTACCTCTTATAGTTTCTGAAATATTGATAATTCAATTTGAATTTTTTCGATTTTTTAAAGAAAAAATTGACTTTGTCAGGCAATATCTTTAAAACCAAAATTTTCACCTTCGGTTTTACTCGTTTACGTGAAGCTACATTCTATTAGCAAAAAAATAAGCTATCAACGAAGAAAATCCATGGTAAAATGGAAAAGTTATAGGCGATCATGTAAATACAGTCAAGTCGGGCAATGCATCTGCACGGGTATATTTTATGCATGTTATACCCGTAAATGGGCTTGTATCTACTGCGCTGCCAATGTGCTGCTACTGCAGAGGCATTGCGCGAATTGGTTGTATTTACATGATCGCCTATAACCTTTCCATTTTACCATGGATTTTCTTCGTTGATAGCTTATTTTTTTGGTAATAGAATGTAGCTTCACGTAAAGGAGTAAAACCGAAGGTGAAAATTTTGGTTTTAAAGATATTGCCTGACAAAGTCAATCTTTTCTTTGAAAAATCGAAAAAATTCAAATTGAATCATCAATATTTCAGAAACTATAAGAGGTAGAGAAAAATGTTATAGACCCCTTGTATAGGAAATTTAATTTTCTTTCGTTTGCTGTCCCTCTAACAAAAAAATCTCAATTAGTCGACGAGTTATAGCAAAAAAACCATACAAACAGTATGCTGAAAATCGGCATTTGCCTGCAAAGTTCAAAGGTCGATTAAAAACAAATTCGAACTAACCTAAGCAAACGCCGCGATACGGGTCTTCTAATTTAGCCTCTATTTTCACCCCTAACTTTCAGAACCGAGTTAACTTTTGTTGACCTAAATTTGTTCCACAGTGTATTTAAAAGCATATAAAATGCTCGCTAATACATAACAACGTAATTCTTTTTGATATACATATAATATATGTACATACATATATAAAATGTATGTAATTCTTCTTCTTCAATATATAGTATGTATAACAACAAAATTGTAGTCTTTATAAATTTGTCCTTTGAAGAAAATCATCCCCAATAAGCAACACTTGCCGTATAGTGCTTATGCTGTAGGTAGCAACAGACACACAACAGACAAAGAGATCTTTGGAGTTTTAAGGAAGGGGGTTGTTTTCACCAAATGTTCGTTTTCACAAACAAGGTGATATTTTTTGGTTGTTAGGGAAGCACATACATATATATTTTATTTTAGAAGAGGGAATATGAAAGACGAAGTTTATCGAAAAAGAAAAAAAGAAAATCAGCATGGCCGCTTCATGCGAAGAAAAGAAGATCTTATTTAACAGGGAAAGAAATAAACTCCATTTTATGTGCAGGTAAAAAAAAATGAGAAATTTATACATGCACAAATCTGCGCAGATAATAAGCACAAAAAAGACGTAATAACCATTATAGTAAAAAAATAAAACTATAAGAAAATAAAAAAATAAAAAAAAATATATAAGAAAAAATAAAATAAAAAAGTAAAAAAATAAAAAAACTAAATAAATTGAAAAAATTTAAAAAATTAAAAAAGTAAAAAAAAAAATAAAAAAAAAAGTAAAACCAATTAAAAATAAAAAAGTAAAACGAAATAATAAATAATAAGGTGAATAAAAAAATAAAAAATATGTATAAGAAAATAAAAAAAAAAATAAAATAAAAATAAAAAAATTAAAAATATGTTTTATGTTAAAAAAATTTAATTTTTTTTATTCTCAGTTTTAGTGAAAAAATAATCTCTTTAAAACTATGAAATTTAATTTTTGAAACAATTTTTTTTTTTGCATAGGTACTAACCTAATCCAAAGCGTTTTTTAATCTTCTTCAAAATGTGCAGCTTTTTATTGGACATGCGTGAATGATGATGATTGGGACATTCCATGACGACAACTTGACCGCCTGGCCCCGTGTTGGACGACATATAGGCGTTAGATTGATTATCTGTTAGACCCATCTTCATTTGAATTGCGTTTTTTATTTAACTTTGGTTCGATTTATGCAAAAAAAAATATATATAAGTGACGCACAATTTTTTTTTGTGGCTTGGAATTATTTATTATAAACTTAATGTCGTAACGACTTTTTGGTATGAAAAACAAAGCAAAAACAACTAATGTTGTATGTGCAGTTTTCGTCAGAAAATTTTAATTTTAAATTTTATACACATTTTTGTTAAGTTTGTCGTCAAACTTTTGGCCGTTTTTAAGCTTTACTATTTTTTTTTACAGGTTTTTTTTTAATAATGTTTTTTGGCTTTTGTGCATGAGTTACTAGTTTAAAATTTTTTGCAGTTATTTTTTTAATTGTTTTTTTTTTGACAAAAAATATTTCTTTGCGCTTTTAAACTTGTAAAAGTTTTTTTTTTACTTTAATGCTCAGTTTCCGTTTTCCGATTTCAAAACACACTTCATAAGCAATTTCCTTGTTCTTCTAACTCGAACGGAAACACGTAATAAAATAACAGTCGCTTAGCGCCAAGTAACGCCACAACAAGAACAACGGCAACGCGTATTGGTCATAAAAAGAAGACAATAATCCTTCTAAATGAATTTGGTTCAACGTTTTTCTAATCAAATGAAGCGCACAAGAAACGCGACTCTTCATAGAAGCAAAAAGTTAACCGACGATAAACACACACCGAATTATTTATATACAACAAACAAACAAAGCGATATGTGTTGCTTGCGTACCATGCGAAATTTCGATCTGAATTGTTTAACGTGAGAATATTAACTGAATATAATAATAACCCTGTCGTCAATGCCACATAATTCCTGGCAACAGCAAGAAAGGCCAGGTCAAACGAAGCAAATACAAGAACAAGTAAGGAAGCCTAAGTTCGAGTGGAATCGAACATTAGATACTCAGCTGTATGCTTTCATTGTTTGTTTGCGTTTGATGAAAACACGTTGTATTTTATATAAAGCGAGTGCTGCATAAAGTGGGCGTAGCCACGCCCATTTTCAACATTTTTATCAGTCATCCAACTAAGCATATGAATATTATTCTTTGTGCAAAATTTCATTCCTTTATGACTTCTAGTTACAAAGAAGTCTTGTTACAAATTCCCAAAGGGTGTTCCAGAAATATCTTTGTTAAAAAGTAGGCGTGGTCATAAACCGATTTCAATAAATTTTTGCGTGTCTATTAACACAAGTTATAAAAGTGTATAAACCAAGTTTCGTCATAATATCTCAATTATTTGTCGAGTTGTGGGCTCTGAAATCTCGTTGATTCCTTTGTCTGAAAAGAGGCGGTGCCACGCCCATTTTCCGAAATTTTTCTATTTTTTGTTTCCGATCTATTGTAGAACTCATGCCACAAAATTTCAATGAATTATCTTTATATTTGACAAAGATATCGCTTAAAATGTTTTTATTAGGCCACTTTATGATACCCATATATAAAAGTGGGCGTGGTCGTCAACCGATTTCGCTAAAATTTCGAACATGTATTACTACAAGTAGTGAAAGTGTATAGACCAAGTTTCGTCATAATATATCGATTATTTGTCGAGTTATGGGCTCAGAAATCTCGTATATTCCTGCTTCTAAAAGGAGGCGGTGCCACGCCCATTTTCTAAAATTTTTGTATTTTTTGTTTTATGTCCATAATTGGACACCTTCCATAAAATTTCAATGATATATCTTTATATTTGACAGAGATATCGCTTAAAATGCTTTTATTAGGTCACTTTATAATACCCATATATAAAAGTGGGCGTGGTCGTCAACCGATTTTGGCAATTTTTCGTCCAAACATTTGCCTAAGTAAGTATATCACGCCTATCAAATTTCATCGATATATCTTCAACGGTTTCTGAGTTATGACTCATAAAACTTTCAATGTTTGCCCCTTAATAAGTGGGCGTGGCACCGCCCATTTTCCAAAATTTCACCATATTTCTTCATAAGGGCCTGAGCTCAATACGTGTGTGAAATTTTATCACTCTAGCTCTATTAGTGACCGAGATAAAAAATTTCCGATTTTTACTATATAGGGGAGGTGGGCGTGGTCATGGTCCGATTTCACCCATTTTCAATACCATCCGTTCCTGTCTTGATACCAACTTACATTTCAAATTTCATCAAAATATCTCAATTTTTGCGCGAGTTATCGTGCTCACAGACGGACAGACGGACAGACGGACAGACGGACAGACGGACAGACGGACGGACATGGCTCAATCGATTTCTCTTTTCACCCTGATCATTTTGATATATATAAGTCTATATCTATCTCGATTATTTCATTCTGTTACAATCCACCGTTAGGAAATCAAAACTATAATACTCTGTGTACTAGTACAGCTGAGTATAATAAAAACAAAATGACTATGGGAGTGTAGCAGCTGTAAGTAAAGTCACTCACACTCATTCCGCCGAGTGCATAAATTTAAACTCACTCAAACAAATTGTTTTCACTCAAACTCAAGTTAAAAATACATACATACATATAAATATGCTACGATCAAGCGACCACGATAAGTTTTGTGTGTAATAAGTACTTAGTACAGTGTTGAAAAAATGAACAGCATAGTTCGATTGTATCTCGTCTGATTTGATTCCAGCGAATGATAGCTCTCATAGTTCGACTGTATCTCGTCTAATTTAATTCCAACGAATGATCGAATGAGCGCAGTTTTGACACAACAAACATTTCTATAGACTTCAGACTACCTCCGAACCACACTGGACTTTGACAGGAGCTTCAAGGTGATCTTCCTATCAAGACGGGAATAGCGAAGGGATAGTGTGCTTAAGAAGGAAACAATCTAAATCTACACAGACGGGTGTCTAAGAGGTCAATGATGTGTCAACTCGATGGCCGATCCTCGGAAATGAATCTTCTCACTGCAGAACCACAAGTGGTAAACGCAAGAGGCCTTTGAAGAAGTTTCATTCGTCTCAAAAAAGAGCAAAAGCGCTGACAGAGGGCAAAACGTTTGCGAATGTGGCGCAGAACAGCCTACTCTAGTTGACGCGGCCACAAATAGTGGAAAACCCGTCATGGAGAAGTGGTTGTCTCAAATGGTCATAGACTTTATGATGACCAACCCCGAGGGAATCTACCATTCTTCGACTCGGTGGAGGTGATTAAAGGCCACGGAGTGATGGCGAAGACCAGCAGTCAAGGGACTTCTTGGAGAAGTAATAATAATAATAATACAATGGCGCTATTATAACTCGACGAGTTTAATGGCCGAGCTTCTCTCCCAATTCGAGGTGTGCTCCTTTTTGTTTTTCCTACTAATTGGGTGGACCTACAGTTTTATGCCGGCTCCGAACGGCGAATGCATTTTTTGTGAGAAGCTTTTTCATGCAGAAATACACTCGGAGGGTATGCCGTCCACTGCCGAGAGGTGACCGCTGCTCTTAAAAAACCCAATAACTGGATTTTTACTAATTAGAAAAATTTTTTTGGTGTTTTGCTCGGACCGTGATTTGAACCCGAGACCTCTGGCATAGCAGGCGAGCACCCTACCCACTGCACCACAGCGGCCACTTCTTGGAGAAGTGCCTGCTGGAAATAGGAGATATCTGGAAGGCCTAGGGTAGCTTGTGCTACTAGTTTTGGCAGAAAGGTTTATCAACCCTGGTGGATCTCTTCAGGCTAGACTATACAACTGGGATACTCGACCTTGATAAGAGTGGTCCGATCTCTCGATCGCATCAAACCAGTTTATAAACCAGCTCAAGCGCCTTAGCATGTGAACCTGGCCGCATACAAAATAAACAACAAGAACAACCACAAAGCATGCACAAAGCGCTGAAATTTTTATTTGTTGCTTTTCTTATTATGTTTACTAGCGGCTCTTCATGCTCACATGCATCATACAAACATTTGTATGATTATAAAATTGCAGCTGTTTCGTTTAATTTTACACATTTGCTGTTTACTCTTCGGCTGCAACCTTTGGATACCTCAGACCAGTGGTAGGCAAATTTTAAATTGAGATTGTATTAGTGAGAGCGCTATGGTCGGTCGAACGAACTGTGATCGGGCAAATGCAATGCGTAAATAATACATATATATGTACACAAGCCTCAAATTGACGCACGCCCGCAAATTTTCCATATGCGTTGAACCGAAATTGACTTACGTGCGTATACAGATAAAGAAATTGAAAAATATAGAAAATCCGAGAAAATCTTGTTATTTTGTGGAATATGTAACTAACACACACGATATCGAAAGCTAATGTCAATTTTTTTGCAAATAATCACCCACAATGCTTAGTTTCAACTGTCAGCAAAACGATAATTGGGAGTCGAGTTTGCTTAATACGCACGCCCTTCAATTTCGGTTACAGAAATTGTAGAAATTGTGTGGGTATGAGAAATTATTGATAGTAAATTGACCACGTGCGTCGATATTAGGTAGCATAGTAAATTGTTTTCAACGTGCAAACAAGCGACAAGCACTCTCGATGTTGCTACGCCACTTGCTCAGTGACGACTAAATCATCTAGTAAAGAAAGAGCGTAACGTGTCGGTGTGATTTGAGCGCAAACAATTGTTTGCAGAAATGCGGACCACTGCCTCAGACGCTCACAATTTCGATTCACTCAAACTCCCTTCGGCAGCCACACAAATGTAAGCACTCACTCACTCCCGCACTCAGCCGTTCACTCACAAATTTATTACCACATGGTTGGCAATTGTTGGCATCCGCTAATGCTGTGGTTATGGTACCAATCAACATTGCCAATCAAAATCGGAAACAATTCGTGATTGGTGAGAGGTGGTTATGCTCACATTGATGATTGGAGCGCACATACACAACATAACACATGATTATTACTGAACACATACATAACACAACACATTATTACCCCCGAAACCTCGACTGCTGGCTGTCTGTTTCACACAGCAGATTTGCTGGATGTGAGAGTCCGAAAATTCTCTCACCGTCGGAGTGCACAACAACAATTTCACGGTGCTCGACCAGCAGTATTGTAAGCATAACCAGGCCATAAGTGGCATAGTGCATATAAACTAGATTTCTGAGTTTGCTTGGCTGCGGTATGATAGGTGGATATTATAGGTGTTTGTGTGTGCATATGAGGTATTGCCAACTATGAATCGCGGTGGTGGTGGCTTTTATTTCCTCATCCAACCGTAACTAACCACAACGATGAAGCGACGACGTGCACTGGTGCAAAAATTGAATTGCGAATAATTTCGTCTCAATCGAGTGCACTTTGGTGCTCAACAAAAAAAGGAAAGAGTTGAAAAAAAAGAAACAAACCACGTATGGCAAAATAAAAGCAAATCGTTAACATTTTATATTACTTCACGCTTCTTACGATTTTACAAATATACAATTCAAGCAAATATACAAAATAATTGCAGGCGTAGTACGTTTGCATATCAAAATTGGATGTGTACGATGAGGATTGTTATTGGCATTCCAAATGATGGCATAATTGTGGGAATGGGAGTAAAGCAATTTTGTTAATTTCCAACATTTTTGAACTTTGATTTTTTTGTTTTAAGAAATGTGCATATTTTTACAAGGTCGAGCACACTCTGGATTATTCATACGTGACAAGGATGAAGGTAAAGCTAAGGATAGAACTAATGATATACATACACAGATAAAGGTAAAGATAAAGACTAAGTTATAAAGATAAAGATACAAGAATAATACAGATAAATATAAAAAGTAAGATTTGTCAAGTAGAGCATAAGAGCTTTTACTGGTTTTGGTTTCATGAAATGATCAAAAGACGTTTCCAAGGTCGCCTTCGGATTTTCTTCATTGCAATTTGACATACATACATGTTTTATTTGTCCCTTTTTTTCTTTAATTACTCAAATTTTTTGTTTCTAAGCCATTAAGAACCAACATACAGTGGCGGACAAAAGTCTACATACACCCCCTATTTTTGTTATATCACGGAACCAACAGCAATAAAAGAAAAAGTAAAAATGCAGTTTTATTTCAAACCTTTTCTTAACTACAATAAATAAAAGAAAACTCTATTTTAATAAGAAATTAAAAAAATATTGGCGAAATTCACAAAATCAGTGCTGACAAAAGTGTACATACAGTACAAAACAAAGCTTTTCTCAGAGAGAAAACTTATCTTAATTCCCTATTTTATTATTATTATTTTAGTATTTAGTAGGTCCTCCCTTTGCATTAATAACTGTTTGAAGTCGTCGTGGCATTGAGGCTACTAAATTTGTCAACTCCGAAGAGGTTATACTGTTCCAAGCCTCTGTTATTCGATCTTTGAGTACTGCTGCGCTAGAAATCTGGTGTTTTCTAATTTTTCGGTCCAAAATCTCCCACACATGCTCTATTACATTTAAATCTGGACTTTGTGGTGGTGTGTGTAATTGCCTTGGCGCATAATATAGTAACCAGTCCTTGACAACTTGGGCCGTGTGCTTTGGATCGTTATCTTATTGGAAGATCCAACCAGCACCAAGTTCCAAATCATCCACCGAAGGCTTCAAATTTTCTTCCAACAATGATTTATATTTATAACGATCCATAATACCTTCGATAAATGCTAATTTTCCAACTCCAGGTGCCGCAACTGCTCCCCAAACCATTACGCTGCCGCCACCATGTTTGACGGTTGATACCAAATTTTTCTGATTCATTTCAGTATTTGGTTTCCTCCAAACTTTTGTCCTCCCATCACTTCCAAATATATTGAACTTCGACTCATCTGTGAACAAAACCTTTTGCCAAAAGCCCTTTCCCTTTTCCTTATGTTTATTAGCAAATTCTAAGCGCAGTTTTCGATTTTTTTCCACTAATAAGAGGTTTTTTGCGTGGTGTTCTACTACGAAAACCGTTATAGTTCAGATATCTTCCTATTGTGCGTGCATGTACACACTTTTGTATCATGTTTTCTAAGTATTCGACCAATTTCGGAGCAGTGACTTTTGGATTTATGTTCACTTCTTTGAGTATAACGCTTACATCTCTGCGGGATAGTTTCTTCGGTCGGCCCCAACGCGGTTTATTTTCGGTACAACCATTACTTTTGTGGTTTCTAACTATCGTTTGTACTGTTGCGTGGCTCAACTTTAATAGTTTTGCTATTTCACCATATAATTTGTTTTCCGATTTGTGTTTTATAACTAAATTTCTGACATCAACTGAAATTTCTTTTCGCGGAGCCATTGTTAATAGTATAACGTGCAAACAAAAACTGATTGATATAACTGAATAGTTGGAAAAATAACAAAATCGATCGAAGAAACAAATAACGGTATTTTACCGTTATCACAACGCAGCGTAGAAGTGTGCACGGCAGTAACCTCATGCTGTATGTACACTTTTGTCAGCATTGATTTTGTGAAATTCGCCAATATTTTTTTAATTTCTTATTAAAAAAGAGTTTCATTTTGTTTATTGTAGTTGAGAAAAGGTGTGAAATAAAACTGCATTTTTACTTTTTCTTTTATTGCTGTTGGTTCCGTGGTATAGCAAAAATAGGGGGTGTATGTAGACTTTTGTCCGCCACTGTAAATACCAGAAATAATAGCACGGAAATCCAACCAATCACTCTTGCCAATAAGTGCTAATTTGAACTTAGTAGGCAATTGAAAAGTAAAGTCTTCTCTCGACGAACAAAAATCACGTTCTACAGGACGCTCATCGTTCCAGTCCTCATGCACGCAGTGGTGCCAGATTGAGGGAAATTTCCCTTTTTGAGGGATATTTCACTGCAAAATTTTTAATGAGGGAAAAAAGGGAAATTTTGTTGTCGTCCATATAAAAAAAGGGATTTTTTGGTTGCAGAACTTTTACATACATATCTACATATGTATAATTTATAGTAGCCGTTTTCGATTCACAATTTCTCTGCTCGCTATAAATTTTCCTCTGTCAAATTTATATGAGAATGTTAGCGAGCAGAAGGAAATTTTTATCGACCAGATAGCGAGTATGGCTACTACTCATTATGGGTTCGAACATTTTTGTTCGGTCCGACCTCGCTTGTTCGATGGCGAATCGAAAACGCCAAGTATAACTTAAAATAAGCAAATCTCACACTGAAAAACTCCTAAGAGAATTTCAGAAATATTTCGGCGTAGAAGCAAAAAAATTCTTAAACCTGCAAGCACAGGTTGGCTTTCTTTACATCTTTGTATCGAAAGAATTTTGGAGAATTGGGAGCCACTTAAAAGCTATTTTCGCCTGGCATCATTTGAAGATAAGCGTAAAAAAACAGAAACTATTTATGAAGAATTGGAAAGAATTCAAAACAAGGCTTATTTTAGGTTTTACCTGTTGATGTAATGTGGAGTAAAATAATAAACTTTAAAAACTATAATATTTCATAATCTTACGCAATTGGTTGAAATAGTACTCACGTTACCCCATTCAAACGCTGAATCAGAAATAATATTATCAATTGTAACGGATGTTAAATGTTAAAAGCGAAACAAACTAACAAACAAACAAACTAGTGATATGTTATATAGTATAAGTAAAATAAGAGTTACCTTCCAATCCAAAAATATCAATTGCTTCAACTTTAAATTCAACAAAAATTATATCCACTTGCACAATACAAATAATTTGTACCACTGAAGGGTTAAAAAAACTGTATTTGCCTGTTATATATTCTTATATTACTGAAATAAATGCTTTAATTTCGGTGGGAATTTTGTGGGATTTTTTTATTTAAAATGTGGGAAATTAGGGATTTTTTTTCCAATTTCTGTGGGAATTTTAGCGGAGATTATCTGGCATCACTGCATGCACGGCGCAGAAGCATGGACGATGTCAAAATTAGATGAGATGACACTTGGAGTATTCGGGAGAAGAGTTCTTCGGAAGATTTGTGGATCTTTGCGCATTAGCGAGGGCGAGTATCGACAGAGATTTAATGATGAGCTGTACGAGCTTTACGCAGACATCGATATTATTCAGCGAATAAAGATCCAGCGGCTGCGCTGGGCAGGCATGTCGTGAGAATGGATGAATGTGCTCCGGCCCAGAAAGTATTTCTATCGGAACCCGCCAAAGGCAGAAGAAAAGGGAGACCTCCACTGCGTTGGGAAGATCTGGTGAAGACTGACTCGTCCTCCCTTGATATTTTCAACTGGCGCCAGAAACGACTGATGCGCTTTATTGGACTGGGCCATAATCGTCTAGACGGTTACGCGCCAATTAAAAAGAAGACTACAATTTTTTTTTTCTATTTAATAAGATTCATTTCATTCTTACTTTTTGTTCAACTACAGTTACATTTATAAGATCAGCTGAGCAACTTTGCCTCAAATAAAATACCCAAATCCAAATTCGCCAGTACGGCTTTCACTAAGAAAATACAGAACGAAAAAGTAAAAAGAACGAACATTAAAAATTCTAAGGGATGTGATATTTGTTGGTCATAAAAGTAAAATAAAACTAATGTTAACTTCATGTGTCGTTGTCCTTTTACTTCTCAAAGGAATAAAAACGGGGGAGAAATGGAAAAAATCTGAGCAGATGTTTAAAAGATTTTTGTGGGAGTACAGAAACAAATTAAAGTACGTATGTATATATACACATATACGTGCAGCCTTATGTACATTTGTGCATATAAGCTAGCAAATGCACACAGATCCCCTGCAGGGAACTCAATAACTAGTGAGCAAAATTTCTAGTTCCGTACTAGCGAAAAGGTGTCAAAAATGAACTAGCTCAATTGTAGTTAGACCCTCACCAGTTCAGAAGTGAGTGATAATTATTAGACACACTTTGATTTGTATGCAGTTTTGAAGTGACAAAAATTCTATGAAAATTTTTCGTTCGTTCAATTACCGTCGGCTTTATACATATATTTCTGCAATTCTCAGATGGTTAGTGAAGCACTTGGTATAAAGAGTTTTCGATTTGCATCTTCACTAGTTAGTATGAAGTGAAATGTTGCCCTTTGCTTGAGTAAGCCCTAGGAAAATACTAGTTGATTAGGTTTTCCGATCCCCAGCAATATTTTTGTTATTTGTTTAACTTTTAAATATTTTTTATATTTTTATTAAATAAAAAAATAAAAAATATTGACAGCGACAAGAACCGAACCGCAGTCGCCCGATTCCAAGTCATACGCGTTAACCACTGTGCTGTCGAGCCACTTGCATAAAGCGTGCCAAATGCACATAAGTGGCAGACACCGCCTAGGACATCGCTGTGTTAAATTCACAAGTTGATAGCAAGCAAAAGAGATTTACATAGCTCGCACTAGTAGTTGCGAAAAATGCACTAGACGCAACCTAGTACGGAACTAGAGATTTTCCCTACAGGGTAGGGTCTACATGCAATGTGAGCGTTAGGGTCGTCAGGATATAAGAAAACGAATAAGATAACAAACAATATGTAGAATGGACGAAATTTAGAAACACGTGTAAGCTGTGAAAGATAAATAAATATGTACATATAATCTTTGTAAGTACGTACATACATATGTGCATATGTATGCATAAATACCTAAGAGTCGTCTGTACCCTTATGTACTTGGTCCCATTTCAGTTCAAACTTACTATTATGTAACTAAAATTTCGAAAGTCGAGCTTGAAATTTTTATAAGGAATATGGCAGATGAGTTTGTAAACGGTTAAAAATGCGAAGCAAGGTAAAGTGATTACTTAGGCCCAAAAAATGTAACTGTGATACCTTGAGGGTCACAAGTCCTTCTCAAACCAACAGGAGAATGCAACAAATCTTGGCATTTGTCCTAGTTTATTTTAGCCAAAGTACTGAGATCATCCAAATAAGGGGACGGCAAGTCCCTGAGCTACTTCTGCAGCTCTTACAGAAGTCGTTATAGGAAACGCTTAGCGTGTGTGTAATATGGCTAATTGTGACTGAAAGTCTTTCCCACCTAAAAGGAGAAACGATGTATTGTGGAACGAATTTCCGTCATCCCTTGTCAAGTTTGATTTGGTTATAAACCGGTTTCGGCTATGTGCCATCTTCAGTATCTGGTTTCGTTCTCAACAAAAAAGAAAATAAAAGGAGAAACCTATCAGCTCACCACCGTCCCAATCATGTCACACGAACCTTGAATATTTACATGTACTAGTAAAACGTCTTCATCTAGCACCTTCTTCTTGGGAGAAAAAGCCCCTCAGAATGACAGACATATTTAGTACTATCAAGTTGAAGAAAGCGGAACGGATATACCCTCTTTACAAGTTTGTCAGCCATTTAATTACTCGGTATATTACAGTGTCCAGGCACCCATACCGGTGTGAGGGAACCCTCATTTGCTCATCTCCAATATCACCGAGGAAGTTGATCTACGACCTTTTGAATAGCAAAAACAACCACCGCCTGGAAGACGCTGTAATGGCTCGGTAGGTAGTTAAACCAATAACACCAGATCATGTTAGGTGAATTAGCGGAAAGCCAGAAACTCCGTTACCATTTACTGTTGTGTATTTTTCTTTTCCTAGACTTTTGGTGCTCTAAAATTGTTGTGAAACCCAACCCAATATGTCAATCACTTTCAAACAAAATCTTTAACGCGTGCTGTTTTTGAAAATTGATATTATTTTGTGTTATCAAAAGTCAAACAAACGCCGGCGTGGCACAAGCTGAAATTTTACAAAGCGATTAGGGACGTACCTACTTACATACATACTTAATAGATTAGCAATCAATATTTAACCTCTTTTTTTTCTTTGTGCTCATTACGGCTGTCATTATCTCACTTCCCATTTTTTTTTTTGTTTTTGGTGATAAATTTACACCTGGAATTTGCAAATAAATGCAGACGACAGACGACGAACGACAAACCAAACCAAACAAGAAAAAAATACAAAAACAAACAAACGAATAAGAAATAAATTTAATGGAATCAATTCGATTACAACAAAACTCATAGACGGTTGATCGAGCGATTGAATGAACGAATCAGCAAGCGGGTAAACGAACGAGCAAACGAGTGAACGGCTGTTGTTTGGTTGGTTGACGGCTGCTGTGGCTGGTAGTTATTAAGCAGCGAACTCCTTTCGATTACAAATTGCAATTCGCCAGTTGATGGGGGTAAAATTAAAAGAAGTGACCGATTGCACGATATCTATACAAATGTTTGTACATATGTGTGCATGCTTTTTTTGCATTTAGACTTTTCCATTGTTGCACGCAAATGCCACATGCCAAGCCAAACACAATGGCACCATGCAAGCAAAACGGAGTTCAGCAGTCCCCCTACCCAACTGCCCTGATTATGTCGGTCTGTCGGTCGGTCGATCTTCCGTCAAGGTGCTCGTGTGTGCGTCTGAAGTGCTTTTGTTGACAACTTTTTTTTTTATACAAAACGCACTCATAGTTATTTTTAGACATCTAAATAAACGTGCTTCCACATACATATGTAAATACACACATTTGCAAGTTGATATGTACAAGGTGACGTAAAAGTTTTTTTGACTCCTTTGATGCTTTTTGTGATTTTCTGTGATTGCTTACATAATTCATTATTGGACTGCTGATCGTTTAGTTCATGCATTGAATTCCACTTCCAAATTATGCCATACCAGGGTTGCGTGATTTTGATTTGGCTGAATCACGAATCAAAAATATTTTCTGATTCTTGATTTAAAATACATATTTTCAAATAAAAGATAATTTTTATTTGTGATTCGTTTCAAAAAAGAATCAAAAATACCCTTTGATTCGTGATTTAAACTATTTTCAAATCAAAGATAAGTTTGATTTGTGATTCTTTTCTCAAAAGGTAGAGTGTAATGTCAAAATCGAAGCGAATTCTAGGAATGGGCGAGTCCCAAGGGAAATCAGATTTCAACCAAGCCGAAAGATCATTTTGACATACCCCAGCGGGTTAGGGGGCCTAGAATATACCCGTGGTAAGAAATGCCTATCGTATGGGGCGACCAAAATCCACCGGCCTAGAAGGTTGATTATGGCCAAAAAAAAATCGTTCGCACGACAGTCGGGCTAGTGTCATAAGGGACTAGTACCCGGGCGTACCGGATTTATCCGACAAAGGACTGTCACATCCCCTACACTCCCCAAAACCTTCGGGGAGTGTCTTAGTGGCTACAACAACATCATTTTGTCATTACACTCTATCAATTACAATAACAAATTACATTGGAAATTTCTGAATTCACCTATGAGCATACCTTGCTAGATCTAGGTTAGGTTGGAGTGGCTGCCGCAGGGGCACACTTAGGCCAACGCAGAAGCTCATTGTGATACGACAGAAGAAAACAGATTACTCCTCCTTCTTGAACCAGTTTGATAACCTAATGCAGTTCACCAGGTCCTTTATATCGACGTCCGCGACTTTACATAGGATAACCAGGAAAGGCATACCAAGACAGCGTCGACTGGCGCTTCTAAGAGCCGGGCAGTGGCAAATGAGGTGTTCGATTGTCTCCGCTTCCTTATCATCTTTGCAGCTTCTGCAGCATCTGCGGTAAGGTGCCCCTAGCCTATCTGCGTGTTTCCCGATGAGGCAGTGTCCTGTGAGCACCCTTATAAGGTTTGAGATTTCTTCTCTCTTTAGAGTACATATGCATTTGACGAGATCGCTTGGGATCCCATTTCGGTCAGGTTTGTCTTGATGTTCGACATACTGGGTTCTGCTGCCATCTATCGCTTGCTAGTTTATAGATATGCTGTTTAAGCATAAGATCTGCCTTGGATTCTTCTTTTCTTCACTTTCATTCACAATAGAAATTTTTCGCCAGATATGTCATTACAAAATGCCCTAATCCGCTAAAATTTTGAGGACTCACTCAAGAGATATTCCTGATTACCTCCAGTTAATTTTCAAGTAAACAGAGAATTACCTAGATATTCCGGATTATCGCTGCCGTTTGTCAATGCTATAAGATTCGTTGCGAATGAGAACTGCACAATTTTAGAAAAAGTTAAGATATTGTCAATCGATTTTGGGCACACTTTCCGGACTCATTTATTACCCGAAAAAGTAGCACGTCGACTTTTGAGTCACCCTGCATTCGCACACATACGCACAAACAATTTTTTTTATATTATTTGCACAAACAGCTGACGCTGCTTGCAGCCATCCCCAATTTGCCAGCCACAGCCACAACCACAGCCGGCGTCATCATCTTTATCCACATCAGCGTCGATCTCATCCCCCATCTCAACATCCATCCAACCAACTACCATATTTTGCGGCTGAATGAGGCAACACATGCTTTCGCTTACTTAAAAACGCCTTTGTCGTTGCAGACGCAGCATTTTTCGTGTTTTTCTGTTGTCTTGCTTGCAATTTTTTCCACTTTTGCATCTTTCATATATTTAAAACTTTAAATGGGTTTATATTAAAAATAAATGAATATGCGAGCGGGCAAGCGTGTGGAG
This sequence comes from Urophora cardui, assembly GCA_960531455.1. NCBI lineage: Eukaryota > Metazoa > Arthropoda > Insecta > Diptera > Tephritidae > Urophora > Urophora cardui. Next base: position 132,117,946 of record OY482672.1, read on the forward strand.
AGTGTGTAGGTACCCCAATGCAATAACTTGTTGTTTTTGTAATTTTTGCCAAGCAGGAAGGAAGGTTAGGCGTGCAGACAGTACGGAAGAAAGGAAGGAAGGAAGGAAGGCAGGATAAACATCTGCAGCAGCAGCCACTCGGCGTTTATTCAGTATCGTATATGATTGCAACAACAACAACACCGTTTAGCCGGTACAGCAACTGGAGCTGCAGACCTCGGCAAAACGGACATGCAAACAGAGAGACGGACGAACGGACGTACAGACGTATGTATGAAGGATATTTGCAGTTGTTAGCGGCTGCAAATTTTTATAACAATAAGAAAAAAACTCGTAGTATGCAAGAAGCTGCTCCAGCTTAAGATAATATACAAAAAATAAACATACAAACATACTTTGATATAATTATTGGCTTTCTTGAATGGTAGACTGCAAGGACTCAGTTATGAAATGTGCTGTGTTACGAGAATTTATGTATGTATGTATGTACATAAAAAGGAAACAAAACCTTATAAATTAAGAATCAGGATAATTAAAAATGTAAAATAGACTCGTCCTGGCATTGTGAGTAAAGTACCTACTGAACTTCAGGAACTTCTAATTAGAAACTTTTTTTGAATGGGTGCGTTAATAGATCAAGCATTCCATTCCCACGGAAGTTGGATGAAAGTAACGAAATAATCCGTGTAAATTTCCGGTCTGGGACTCTTATAGTATGTACTTTAACGAATAACTCTTTATATCGCCATTCCTCATTTGTATGTATGTGCATATGTATATTCCCCTCTCTATCCCTATCTCTATCTCTATCACTATCACTATCTCTATCTCTAACTCTATCTCTATCACTATCACTATCTCTATTTCTATATCTATCTCTATCTCTATCTCTGTCTCTATCTCTACCTCTATCTCTATCTCTATCTCTATCTCTATCTCTATCTCCATCCCTATCCCTATCCATACCCCATCTCCATCCCTGTCCCTATCTCCATTTTTTAAGGTAATATTGGTATCAAATCTTAATCACGGTTTTAAAATAGTTATTTTCATTGATATGTCTTGTTTTGATATTCTATCACAAATAACTACTTCCAGTTTCTTACTACCAAAAATTGCATTGGGGGTGCCACGCTCCCCCCTTCCAGTAACTCCAAATGTCTATCATAAATTTTGCATTGGTTTCGTTTATCCTGCCACCAAGTTTGATTTGTTTCCTAAAACCGATTCGAGGTAATAACGAACAAATTCGCAAAAAGAAGTATTCAGTTTAATCCAGTGGTTTTCAAATTTTAAGTGACTGAACAAACCATGACATGTACAGCGTGGTAACGAATAAATTTAATGTCAATTTTTTTTTAAGTCCTTAGGCATTTTTTCTCTATTTAACAGTAAAAATGGTTGAGAAAATGCCACTTGAACATAGTACACCATAAGGGCCCTACTCCCCCTTTTTCGAATTTAGACTGCTTATATTTAATTCCGGTATCTCAACCCCTTCCCGAGATATAGGCCAATATATGGATGCCCGAAATGGTTTTAAGCAATATATTATCAAATTAAAGGTTTAAATCAGAGCTTCAATAGAAAGTTCACTCCATTCCAACAATTCTCCAGATAGAGGCCAAAACGTATACCCGGATGGCCCAAAAAATTTTTGAGCAATATTGGGCTCAAACTAAAGTAGTCGATCAGGGTTTCCATATCTATATAATCAATGCTATGTGGATATCTCAATCGGATCCCAAAATATCTGAACGGATTCAAATGATATAGAATGATATGTGGACTCGGATGACCATGGAATGTTGTCGATACATACATTGTGGCCGCTGTGGTGCAGTGGGTAGAGTGCTCGCCTGCTATGCCAGAGGTCTCGGGTTCAAACCACGGTCCGAGCCAAACAAATTTTTATAATTAGTAAAAATCCAATTATTGGGTTTTTTAAGAGCAGCGGTCACCTCTCGGCAGTGGGCGGCATACCCTCCGAGAGTATTTCTGCCATGAAAAAGCTTCTCACAAAAAATGCATTCGCCGTTCGGAGCCGGCATAAAACTGTAGGTCCACCCAATTAGTAGGAAAAACAAAAAGGAGCACACCTCGAATTGGGAGAGAAGCTCGGCCATAAAACTCGTCAGAGTTATAATAGCGCCATTGTATTATATTATTATTATATTACATACATATGTAGGTAACGGGAGAGGAGGAGAAATTGAATAATATAGGGGAAAAGAGGAAATGGGAGGAAATTGGAGATGAATAGTAGGGGTAGCGAGATTGATAGGCAGTGGCATAGTGTCACTTGTATTTGTTAGTAACAATATAAAAATCTTCACCTTTTTCTTCCCCTTACTTAATTTTCCTACTTTATCTTCACTCATTTTTTCTATTCTTTCTGCGTATTATGTACATATATATGTATGTATGTATATACATATATTATCGTCTAGAGCAGCTGATAAGATGAGATACACCTGCAGCAATAGCTACATATGTACATAGGTATGCACTTAAAAATAATAATTGTTTCGTATTTTTGATGCAATACCTTGGCTTTAAAACAATGAAACATCAACTTGTAAGATTTTCTCAAAAGGAGTAGAATTGAAAAAAAGGGAATACTATTGAATTAAGACAATGCGTATATACACATGTACATATTTAGGTGATTCACAAAGTGTCATAAAGTCATATGTCATATTAAAATATTGTACGGAAATAGTTATAAAAGACTTTTCCGAAGCCCTGTGAAGAAGTAAACAAAAACAGCTGATCAAATACGACGATCCAAAAACATATCGTGGAGAGTTGTATTTATTTAGTACACATATAGCCTAGAAAGCAACAACAAAATATTATGACTTATGACGATATGACGCAATATGACAGGTTGTGAATCCTCTAATTATGTATCTACATCTTAAGTATGTGCGAAAATTTTATATGTGAAAAATCAAACAAGAATCTAAGGACATAATAGGGTGATTATGCCAATTACCGACCACTTAACTCATTTTTTGTTTTCAAACTCCTCTGAATTGCAGTCTATTACTAATATTGACTAACCCTAAATTAATAAATAAGTATTGATTAATTCTGAATCTAATAAAATTAACCATTTTTATTGATACCTGTCAGTTTTTTTACAAAAATTATTATTGTAAAAAAAGTCGAAATATGCCAGTAACCGGACACTTTTTCCAAATACCGGACAGTAAGCATCCAGTAACCGGACACTTACTTTTTCGTTATAAAAACCATAAATTTATAACTTTATTGACATTCCAATAAAATAATAAAAGGCTCCAATAACAAGAAAAACCTACCCTGACACCATGGTATAAAAAATACAGGTATGTGCATTGTCATTTTGACGCTGTCTTTTTGATTAAAAAGCAGATTTTTGAAGTTTGATCTTATGTCAGTTTTGCAGTATAGCGATGCCAGACTTTTATTTTTTGAATGCGTAGATTTTTGTTTGAAAGTTTGGGTATTTCAAGAATCAAAGGACAGAAAGAGAAAGGGCACTAGTGAGCAGATTTATGGAACTTCTGGTAGCTCCTCTTCGCTCACTCCACAAATCTTCATCCACTCTCCGCGAATAAAGGGTATCGTCGGAAATTGGAAAAATTTTATATCACCGTCTTTGCAGCCATATTTGGTATTATTGCACCGCGAAATAAGCAACTCATATTGTTAAAATCTAGGGTACATATTTTTTTGTAATTGGATTGGACATATGTACATACATACATATATAGACTGAAATGCTCACTTGGTATGGTGGTGTACATACATATCGTCGTTTAAAGTGCAAAACCGCGTGACATTTTTGCCAAAAATGAGATTTCATCAAAAATACATTCCTGGCGTCCGTCCCCATCCATTCATGCAACAATTTTGAGATTCACACAACGCAATTCCAAATAATGACACAGTTTCAAAACCGCTTTCTTTAAGGAAATTTTTCGAACCAATACCGCGAATAATAGGTTTTATTGCTTTATAACTGTACTGTAATGTATTAAAGTTGATTATACTTTCATAAACACGAAATGGATTATAACTTTGCTTTATTGAAGAAAAGTTTTTACGTACGCCTGCAAAACCGCCTATATGTCACTATTGAATAAAATAAAACACACAAAACCGCTTATAAATACATAAGTAAGCCAATAACTGCACAATTAATTGGTTTTCTCCAAAATGATATTTAGATTAAGATTATAATCCAAAAATCTACCTTGGTTTGGACGTGGGTTTGCAAAATTCCGAAACGTTTTGAATTAAAACAGTTTTTACTGTCTCCTGTAATATTTGGGTGGTAGCGGATACGCGGTATTGCACTTTATGCGACGATATGGAGTTATAATAGATCAATCTCCAAAACCTCCCCAAACTATATACCAGAGTGATCACAAAGCCTAAATTAAAAGTGATCGTAACTACTAAACTAAACTCACCGAGAATACCGGAAAGGGGCTACTTTGTAGTACGGCCAAACTGATATTCCGCGAAGTAAAAATCCGAAATGAATCTTTTATGAATCACTGATGAAATTCATCTATGACTGAGGAGGCATCAGTGAGTACTTTCAAATAAAGACTGCTGAATTTTTCATATAAATGGTTTGCTTTTTTAAAATAAAATAAGTAAAAGCGCGGCTGTCTTCGGCCGTACCGAAGACTTCATACCTTTCATGAGTGGGGAAATGAAAAGTTACCTATGTATGTACATATGTACATAGCCGGATTAAGTTTAATTTATAATTTTAATTCTGTGGGTTATTTATGGAAAGATTTATTAGAAACAAGTAAAAGCGCGGCTGTCTTCGGCCGTACCGAAGACTTCATACCTTTCATGAGTGGGGAAATGAAAAGTTACCTATGTATGTACATATGTACATAGCCTGATTAAGTTTAATTTATAATTTTAATTCTGTGGGTTATTTATGGAAAGATTTATTGGAAAAAATGGTGTCTTGGCTATTTAAATGGAGGAGCTACACACCAAAATGTCCATATCTGAACAATCGGTTGTATGGGAGCTATATGTTATAGTGGTCCGATCTTGACAATTTTCGGTAATCCCATTTGGGCCCATATGGGTACAAATACTTCAAAATTTCACATCGTTAGCTGTTAAAATGGAGGAGTTATACACCAAAATGTCCATATCTGAACAATCGGTTGTAGGGGAGCTATATGTTATAGTGGTCCGATCTTGACAATTTTCGGTAACCCCGTTTGGGCCCATATGGGTACAAATACTTTAAAATTTCACGCCGTTAGCTGTTAAAATAGAGGAGTTATACACCAAAATGTCCATATCTGAACAATCGGTTGTATGGGAGCTATATGTTATAGTGGTCCGATCTTGATAATTTTCGGTAATCCCGTTTGGGCCCATATGGGTACAAATACTTCAAAATTGCACACCTTTAGCTGTTAAAATGGAGGAGTTATACACCAAAATGTCCATATCTGAACAATCGGTTGTAGGGGAGCTATATGTTATAGTGGTCCGATCTTGACAATTTTCGGTAACCCCGTTTGGGCCCATATGGGTACAAATACTTTAAAAGTTCACGCCGTTAGCTGTTAAAATAGAGGAGTTATACAACAAAATGTCCATATCTGAACAATCGGTTGTATGGGAGCTATATGTTATAGTGGTCAGATCTTGACAATTTTCGGTAATCCCGTTTGGGCCCATATGGGTACAAATACTTCAAAATTTCACGCCGTTAACTGTTATAATGGAGGAGTTATACACCAAAATGTGTATATCTGAATAATCGGATGTTGTGGAACTATATGTTATAGTGGTCCGATCTTGAGAATTTTCGGTAACCTTGTTTGGGCCAAAATGGGTACGTCTACTTCAAACGTCCTTAACTGTTTAAATTGGGAAGTTATGCACAAATTACATCCAAAAATTTCATGTATATCTGAATAATCGGTTGTTTTCTATATGTTATAGTGGTCCGATTCGGCCGGTTCCGACAAATGATCAGCTGCATATAACAACATACCTGTATTCCGAATTTCATTCAGATATCTCAAAAACTGAGGGACTAGTTTGCGTTCACACAGACGGACGGACGGACAGACGGACATGGCTTAATCGACTCAGCTCGTGATTCTGACCATATCGGTATATATTTTGGTGGGTCCCCCACGCTTCCTTCTGGTACTTTCGACAAAAATTTTTTGGCACTAAGTTATAATACCATTTCATTCTCATGAAAGGTATAAAAAAATAATAATAATAATAAAAATTGTACTCAGAAGAATCATCAATGATCATTCAGTAGTGAAACAAATTTACTGCAGGATGTGTAATTTTTTCAAATTGAAAAAATTCGTTACTATGAATACCATGGTTACAATTTATTTTTAAAACAAAGCAATGAAAAACGCCATTAATGGAGGATTTTTATTATTGAGTATGGCAGCACGAAATGTCATAATCTGCTTAATTGTCAGGTGGTTAATATGGCGACGAAAACTTGACGTTTGTTTTACCTGGTATACTTATACCATGGGTAAAACCATATATATAGTACTCCTATATTCGTAATACCTACGAGCATGGTATAAAGAATACAGGTATGTGCATTGTCATTTTAACGCTGTCTTTTTGATTAAAAAGCAGATTTTTGAAGTTTGATCTTATGTCAGTTTTGGAGTATAGCGATGCCAGACTTTTATTTTTTGAATGCGTAGATTTTTGTTTGAAAGTTTGGGTATTTCAGGAATCTGGCTGCTGTGGTGCAATAGGTAGAGTGTTCGCCTGCTATGCCAGAGGTCTCCGGTTCAAGCCGCAGTCCGAGCAAAACACCAAAACAATTTTTCTAATTAGTAAAAATCCAATTATTGGGTTTTTTTAAGAGCAGCGGTCACCTCTCGGCAGTGGGCGGCATACCCTCCGAGTGTATTTCTGCCATGAATAAGCTTCTCACAAAAAATGCATTCGCCGTTCGGAGCCGGCATAAAACTGTAGGTCCACCCAATTAGTAGGAAAAACAGAAGGAGCACACCTCGAATTGGGAGAGAAGCTCGGTCATAAAACTCGTCAGAGTTATAATAGCGCCATTGTATTATATTATGTATTATTTCAGGAATCAAAGGACAGAAAGAGAAAGAAGATTTATGGAACTTCCGGTAGCTCCTCTTCGCTCACTCCACAAATCTTCATCCACTCTCCGCGAATAAAGGGTATCGTCGGAAATTGGAAAAATTTTATATCACCGTCTTTGCATCCATATTTGGTATTATTCCACCGCGGAAATAAGCAACTCATATTGTTAAAATCTAGGGTACATATTTTTTTGTAATTGGATTGGACATATGTACACACATACATATATAGACTGAAATGCTCACTTGGTATGGTGGTGTACATACATATCGTCGTTTAAAGTGCAAAACCGCGTGACATTTTTGCCAAAAATGAGATTTCATCAAAAATACATTCCTGGCGTCCGTCCCCATCCATTTTGAGATTCACACAACGCAATTCCAAATAATCACACAGTTTCAAAACCGCTTTTTTTAAGGAATTTTTTCGAACCAATACCGCGAATAATAGTTGTTATTGCTTTATAACTGTACTGTAATGTACTAAAGTTGATTATACTTTCATAAACACGAAATGGATTATAACTTTGCTTTATTGAAGAAAAGTTTTTACGTACGCCTGCAAAACCGCCTATACGTCACTATTGAACAAAATAAAAGACGCAAAACCGCTTATAAATACATAAGTAAGCCAATAACTGCACATTTAACTGTTTTTCGCCAAAATGATATTTGGATTAAGAATATAATCCAAAAATCTACCTTGGTTTGGATGTGGGTTTGCAAAATTCCGAACCGTTTTGAATTAAAACAGTTTTTACTGCCTCCTGTAAAATTTGGGTGGTAGCGGATACACGGTATTGCACTTTATGCGACGATATGGAGTTATAATAGATCAATCTCCAAAACCTCCCCAAAATATATACCAGAGTGATCACAAAGCCTAAATTAAAAGTGATCGTAACTACTAAACTAAATTAAAAACTCACCGAGAATACCGGAAAGGCGCTACTTTGTAGTATGGCCAAACTGATATTCCGCGAACTAAAAATCCGAAATGAATCTTTTATGAATCACTGATGAAATTCATCTATGACTGAGGAGGCATCAGTGAGTACGTTCAAATAAAGACTGCTGAATTTTTCATATAAATGGTTTGCTTTTTTCAAAAAAAAAATAATAATAATAATAATAAAAATTGTACTCAGAAGAATCATCAATGATCATTCAGCGGTGAAACAAATTTACTGCAGGATGTGTAATTTTTTCAAATTGAAAAAATTTCTTTCAATTCAAATTGAAAAAATTCGTTACTATGAATACCATGGTTACAATTTATTTTTAAAACAAAGCAGTGAAAAATACTATTATAATAAGTTAATCGAATTGATCTGTAATAATGTATTTTGATTATTTTATTGTTGTATCAAACTATTTTCTTTTTTGTTTTGTTTTTATGCTCTCGAAGCAGTAATAATTGATTCTTGTATTCTGTGAATATTTATGTATATATCAATGTAAGAGCATTGTATTTTTGTTATGATGAATCTGTGAGGGCTGAGTCTGGTAGATTGCTGAATAAATAAATAAATAAATAAATAATTAATGGAGGATTTTTATCATTGAGTATGGCAGCACGAAATGTCATAATCTGCTTAATTGTCAGGTGGTTAATATGGCGACGAAAACTTGACGTTTGTTTTACCTGGTATACTTATACCATGCCCTGACACATGCCTTACTTATTTCGATACATTTTAAAGGAAAATATGTATATACATATGTACATATACATAAGTATTTATTACTGTTATATAGTAGTAGAGTGCTCGCTTGCCATATCAGGGGTTGTGGGTTCAACTCCCAGCCTGGACATACACCAAACATTTAATTGAATTAATTAAAACTCAGTTATTGGAGTTTTTACCACTAGCGGTAACACCTGGGTAGTGGTTGGCATACTCTCCGTGTTCGTTTCTGCCATAAAATAGCTTTTCACAAAAAATTCATCGCCGTTCGGAGCCAGAATGGAGAGAACGCGTCGAATCGGGAATAGAGTTCGGCTTTAAGACCTTAGAGTTACATACGCGCCAGTGTATTATTATACATATATATTATAAATTCTCCACTTAAACGGCTAAGGACGTTAAACTATTTTCTGTAATAAATCCTTGGGTACATAACCCACAAGATGGGGCATTGCAAGTTAATGGAAATCAGACCATGTGTGTAAATTCCCCCATTCCTGAAAGGTGTCTATAACATCCGGCCGAAGATAGCCGTGGTCTTAATTATTTTCTTTTAAATAATGAGAAATCTCTCAAAGCCAATAGGGTTTTGTCTTTTAATGTTATTTATAACATTTCGCACTGGAGGTATTAATTTTTTCAGATGGGATTGTGGTAGAAGGTAAAGCATTATCCACAACCTTTCTTTCTACT